>CM052021.1:8750000-10000000 GCA_028476575.1 Platygaster robiniae | reverse complement strand
TTAACTTCCTCATTTTGAAATGAAAAATTCTATGACTTTAATTTTCAATGGGACATGTGGAATATTAGTAATTTGTGTAAAAATATTGGCGAAGAATAGGCTTTTTTTTACTTTTTATTAGAAACTTTGATAATCAAAAGCGTTGAATTTGAGAAATTCGCATAAAAATATATAAAAATACCTGACATCTATAGATCTCAAAATCTATAGCAGAATCTGTAAGATCTAGAGATGCTGCTAGAAATTTTATGGGATATAATGAATACAAAAAAAAATACTCGAAATAATAGATATTTATAAGTTTTATTTTATTTGATTCTTAAAAAATTTAGGTAATTCCAGTAATCAAAAAACTTCAATTATCGAGCTTTGAATTCTAAAAATATTGGTTTATATAAGTCTAGAAAAAGACAAAAAAATTCCTCAAATCGTATAGGTAACTTTGTGAAAAATACAAAAATATTGAGGGCACTCTAAATCTACAAAGAAACTGTTTCCTGCAAAATCGATCAAAATACTTCAGAAATTTCGAACCTTTAATTTCATCTAATTCTGGAAATTCAAAGAGATATCTTTAAAAAAACTAAAAAATTCCACAGCATTCTTTAAATAATTAGAAATGCAGAAAGAAAATACGATAAGAAAAATGCGTGTAAATATATAAAACATTAAAAATCTTTCGAATTCCAGAAATTTATACAGCGATAATAATGAAAATAATGAACGATCCTTGAAATCATAGAAAAACTTAAGAAATATGAAAAGTACTAGAATAAGTAAAAATCCATTGAGACACTTTTTTCTGGAAAATTCTGTTAAACGCGGGAAATTTTATTACTTTTCAATTCTAGATTCCGAAATTCGAGAAATTTATATGATAATTTATGCTACAGAAATACTAAAATTATGTAATTACATAATTTTTACAAATACTAGGAAATTCTGGAACATTCTATCATCCTGAAAAGTACGAATAGTTTCAGAAATACTGAAAATTCCTTCAAATCGTAGAAAAATTGAAAAAGGATCAAAAAAATAAAAGTAAACAAAAATCTTCATAGACCCTATTTGCTAAAAAATCCGCTCAAATACAAATAATAATTTCATGAATTTTGAATTCTAGAGCATGAAATTCGTGAAATCTATATACGAATGTCCAGAGAAGAAGGGTACGAATTTATAAAAATACTAGATTATCCTGCAACATTTTATACGTACTGAAAAATACAAGAAAATTTAAATATTCTGAAAATCTGAGTAGGTAACATTCTCTCAAAAATCTATTAAATTTGCAAATATTTCCTTGTGGCTAACATTGAATCAAATTCCATATTCAGAAATGTTGTGAACTTGGAAAAAATATAAAAATTTGAACAAGTTGATTGATTTTCTTTACATGGTGAAAAAGTACATACTAACAATTTTTATTATATGTTAACAACAAAAAGGTGTCTATATTGATATAAAAATATCTGCCTACGAATAAAATAAACGCAGAAGAATTCAGTGAATTCTTTAATTGCATTTTTATCACTCCGCATTTATTTTAAAATATCTTTCGTAAACCTTAAAAATACATTTCACTGACTGAATGACTCTGCCCTTTTCTGAGACGTATTTTTACATGATGCACCGTCACAAAGTTATTTCTTTGGCCAAAAAAAAAAAAACCCAGAATCAATATTTAACAGAACATAGTTAGGAAAGTTTGAAGGGTCATCTTATTCACCTGTTGGGGAAGAAAAAAAAGTTTCTATTCTCCTAAGAAATAATGTTTCAAGTTTTTTCGAAAATTTTGTTCAAAAATACAAGTTTTAAAATAACTGATAATAATGATGATACCTAATGGTTATTGCCATAAGTATCATTGGATATGTACCTACATATCAGTTTCAGTTGAAATTCAAATAAATTCTTTTCTCAAATCTAGCAAGTACAGCATTTAATGCTATCCAATAATATTTTTTTAGCAAATGTAACGATGAAAACATGGATTCCACCATTTAATTACATTTTGAAAATTGACCAAAGAAAAAAATGCTCGGTCATTCTGCATCTCGAGAGTCAAGTGCAGAGAACTTGAAAGTACAGTTTCTGGACCCCAACGAAGCCATTGAAAAAATGTGATTACAGGTGTAGGGAACCGCACGAACGGCAACGGGGTTCGGGAGCGACAACAGTCGGTGCCCTCGGTGGCCCACAGATTACCGTACCTTTTGCCCCCGGTCGGGGAACACGGGGGGCAAACGAGCACGGCACCGCGTGTCGAGGAGAACTCGTACGAGAGCGTGCCAGTTCTTGAGCCCTTGCAGAGCTTCCGAGCAAGGAGCAACAAGGACTCGAGCAGCTGGAGGAACAGCGGCAAGAAGAACAAGTTTCTGCCGCAATACGGCCAGGATTACTACGAGCTACGCAGCCAGGAAGGCGCCCCCGTGTACAGCCAGGTCGGCGAATACGCCGACACGTACGCGAGGCCCACCGACAGGCTGCCGTAAGGGAATTTTTTCATTTGATTTTTTTTCTTGTTTATTAGAAGAATATTAATATAATATATAATAAATATATAATATAAATAAGCAAATAAATCGAGGATATTTCAGTTCTCATCGGTTCAGACTAAGCTCATTTTCAACCAACCTTACACCATAAATGGATTTTACGCCTAAACTAGGTTTTATTTTGAACCTCATTTAAACCATTTATAACCAACAGCGGCGAAAAATCTGCCACGTTGCGCATGTGCGATTTGCGCATGAAATACACAGCAATTTTCAACATTCTCAAAATGATACAAGCTCTAGTAACGCAAAATATGATAAAAATATGCCATTAATATTCTAAAAAATATTTTTTTGTCCAGTTTTCCTCGTAGGGACATTGATTGAAAAACGTACTAAAAAAACATTTCTAACGAATACTTGAAAATTGACAATAATTTAATTAACTAACCATCGATCGTGAGAATTTTAGCCTGAAAATGCTCAATTTTTCTAATTATCTACTTAATAAAAGCAATTGTTTTTCGGCCCATTTTTCAAACTTTTGATGTGCATGAAATTCGAAACGTTTAAAATTGAACGAAAAAAATTTATAAGTTGATATAGTAGAACAAAATTTTCTAGCTGCTTTTGAACACTTTTTGATCGTAACAGCAAACCTGATACTCCCAAAAAAAATATTCGTCGCACTTACATCATAATAAAAAATCAAAACATTCATATATTTTTTATTTTCGTTTAATTTTAAACGTTTGGAACTTCAGGTACATAAACTTTTGATGAACTTTCAACACTTGAAAACAGTTTTCAACGTGTATTGACATTTGACATATAAAATGGAAAATATTTATTATTGATTATTATTTATTATTAACGATAATATATTGATAATAATAAATATTGACAATATTCATTATTATTATTGTTGTGAATTATTGAAAACATGCGAAGCAATTATTTATCTTTGAAAGTGTTTTATTCAGCTGAAATTCAAAAATACTAATAACTGAAATAAATAGAAGGGAAATTTAATGTGAGAATGTCTTCTGTAAATCTTTTCTCAAAACCAAAATTTTTTGTATTAGAATTTAAACAGAAAAATTTGGTGTCGACATGGTTTGTTGGGATGTAAGGCAAATTACACATTACTTGTATTAAATTTAATCCAAACATTTTTGTATGACTTTATTACATCAGTGCATTAATACAAATCTGACTTAAATTCATCTGGAATATAATAAAAGTATATATTAATGTCTTGTATGAATTTAAACACACATGATGTATAAAATTTAAGGCACCTGCATATCAAAGTAATGTAAGCGTGTATATATTTTGTATATTTTCAATGCATTATTAATACAGGTTATGTGAAATTTGCGTTATACGCGTTATATTAAATTTAAGACAAAAATTTCTAACAGGGTATATAGATTTCTGAAATGCAATGCTCAGGGATCGAAATTTTATTTACCTCGAGAATTTTTTTTAATATTTGAATGAACCTCTATTTTTTTTAACGACAGGTACGAGGAGAATAAGTACAGTCACCCGGTGTACTACGTGCCCGCTGACGAGCAAGTGCAGTCGACGGGCCGACTCCTGTATCAGGCCCAACCGGACAGCAGCTTCGGCAGTGACAGCGGCTACAGCCACCACACGTCCGGTACCACTGGCACTTCCGGTACCGGCCCTCGCAGCAGCAACTCCAGGACCGAGCACCGCAAGGAAAAGCACCGCAACTTTTCGCACCACTCGCATTCCGCCGATTACATCGTCTCCTAACTCGAGCCCTCGACCCTCTTTTTTTGTGAGGGCTCTGTTTAGGCGTTCAAAGGAACGACGAGATCAAGGTCAACAGATTTTTAGTTGAACGAGGTGAATTGGACGTGGTTTTATATCATCGATCATGAAATATAAAGAATTATTTTTCCACCCAATGACGATTCCTTCACGAGAAAAAGTGATTGAACAGCATTTGATAAAACACATTTTATGTTTCTTCTACGTTTATTCTTGAAGTGGAGAAGTCTAACGGAAATGAGGATATATAGTTTGGAATTTGGAATTTTCAGTATTTTTTAAGCAAGGAAGCTGAATTTTGAGAAATTTGTTACAGAATCTTTTACATAGAAGATGAAGTCAATAATTATGAGGGAATTCTTTGAATAAGAGTATTTCAGTAGTTTTCAACCTAAACTTCGAGTTCTTTATTTCTGAATATCGGAAGAATTAAAATATAGACACTCTTCAATTCCGGGTAATTCATCTCAAAATTCGAAAAGAGAAAAATATATAAAGAAATAATGAACAAAGTTTTAGGATTAGAGGTAATTTGATACTTTGAAATTCGAACTCTAAAAAGACTTGTTTCGAAAGCCAGAAGATGAACAACAAAATCTCAAAGTAATGTACATGATTCGAAAATCGAAGTAATTTTGAACTTGATTTCCATGTAATTTGTGCTGTATTCATCCAAAAAATGTCAAAATACACGTGACGAAATTCGGAATATTTCGTGGTTTCGAATTTGAAAACCGAAATTTTGGCGAATTGATATGTAAATCGTAAAACAATCAAAAAATCAAAAAAATGGAGAACATTAGGTTTCTAGTCGTTTTATACTCTCAAGTTCAAAATTAATATAACTTAATATATATATATATATGATAACTTAATTCAGAATCAAAATTGTATATATCATTTCGATATTATTAACAACATTTTGAATGTCTAGTTATTTCACCCTTTTACGTAGGAAAATTTTGTAAATTGACTTTAAACTTGAGAAAGTATTATGAAAAGTTTAGAGAAATGCGACGAAATTTCGAAACATTAGGTATTACGTCATTTTAAAACAAAAATTGACGTAAACTAATGTTGAATTTGAAAAATATAACATTTCGAAGAAATTATTACGACTTAAAATTCTTGTTATTGTTTACTTATTTGTAAAAATTTCTATCCATTTGACTCTGAATATCATCAATAAGTCCATCAATTCACTAATCGTTCGAAGAATGAAAATTTCTACTCATTTTCTACTTCTGAGGTCGAATTTTTGATATTTTTACTATAAATTTAAAATAGAAAGTAAAAAACATGAACGAAATTTGGATTTCTGCTACAGTTTAGAATTCCCAAACCGAAATTTTTTGTATATCAATTCTGAATTTATAAAACCTACCAAGAATTCAAAGAACAATTAATCAAACGATTATTTGTTATGATTTTGCATTTTTTAGCTATAAGTTCTAGTGATTCGATTGTGAATTTCAGAAACTTAACTAACACCTCACAAATCATTAAAAATGTTCAAACTTCCACTAATTTCTTACTTTTGTACTCAAACTTTTAGCAATATATTTAAAAAATGTTTTTAAGAAAGAATAAATACATGCAAGTTATACGTAATTTATCATAGTTTAGAATTTCGAAACCAAAATTTTTGTAAAGTATTTATTCCAAATTCACAACATAGAACAAAAATCGAAAAATATCAAAGAAATTTAAATTTGCAGTTACTTTACTTTCAGTCACAATTATTATTGACTCGATTATGATTTTATGAATAGAACCATGAATCAATTAATTTATACTAATTTCAAGATTCCTAATCATTTTTTACGTCCAAACTCAATTCTATTAACAAATAAACGAAATGTTTTACGAAAACCTAATAGATTTTTTGATTTTTCATAGTTTTCAACTTGTTATCTAAATTCAGTAAAGTATCGTTCTCCAGGTAGGTAAATTGATAATGACTCACTTGAAATTTTTACATAGAAATTTTTTGTACATTTAAAGTGTTTTCAGTTTACCATTGAAATATTCAAAAAAAAATTCACGAAAAAAGCATGTATTTTGAGACTGTATTATCTTACAATTTGGGTGAAAGAGGGGGGTTAAAAATGCCCAAAATTGCGTTAAAAATTTCATGTATAGCTCCCTTCATTAATTTCTAAAAACAACAAAAAACTTTCAAATAAACAATCTTGCTGTGAACAGTTTCCTGCTGAGTTAGGAATGTTAATTCTTCAAAAAATGAGAGTAAAAAAGTATATCTATGGATCTGGAAAACTCCTTTTAACATATCACCAAACCACGAATCCAGAATTTTCGTAGTCACCCACGTTTGTTAAGTAAAATAAATACGAACGGACGTTATTTTTCGATCTAATTCACCTCATTCGACGTCTAGAGACTCATCTCGTTTCCTCAACGAAGCGATTTCGCTGATTGCGCTACGCGTGCACTTTTTTTCCTTCGAGCTTTTTGTTTGTCTCGCGGTAGCGCAAAAAATTGATCGACGGTGTTGAAACCATGGACGTACCATGGAAACGCCGCGAACAAGACTGAAGAATAATTATATAATTTTTTACGCAAACGTCCTCTAATTTTTTTTTCTATCGGCGTTTACGCCTACGATGCAAATTTTAACATGAATCGAGGTTGTTGTTAAGCACTGTGCAGTGTTGATTTTTTATTTCCACTTTTGACTTTTTTTTTTTTATTTGTATAAGGGCGATGATTCAATGAAAAATCGCGTCGAACGCGAGCTTGCGTTGTCGTAGGTTTTGTTAGGTTTTTTTTAAAAACTTACTAAGTCAGTCGTTCTGTGATACAATCGTTACGCGAATCGCGGCCATGTACAAAAATTTTTTGTATCGTTTTTGAGTTTTTGTAAGTGTAAGTTTTATTCGAGTTTTCGTTCGTGCAGACGCCATTGCCTCTGATTTACGGCTGTGTTCGAGTCCTCTACGTCAGCACTTTTTTTGTTCTGCCAAGGAAATTTTATTTATTAATTTATTTATTGCAACTAGCGTCCATACTGTACATGGCAGGACGCTAGTGGTAGGTGACTGACATTGTTGTCATTTGTAATGAATGATTTTCAGTTCCGAAACAGATTTTTTTTCTTTTGTCGTATCGAAGAATTTTGAATAGGAAGCAGTTTGACTAATTATGATTTCTTGAAAGGGGATGTTGAAATTGTTGCTTTTTGATGAGTTGTTTTTGATGAGTTGAGCTTTTTATTTTGGACTTGGAATCAATTTTTGTATCGATTGGAACGTCTCAACTTTCCCAAAAATCAGCTAACTTGAAAACATTTATAATGTGTGTATTGGAAATTAATTCAAATGCAGAATGATAGTGTAATTTGTGATCGTGATCGGAAATTGAATGTCTAAGTGATGGAGATATAAATTGTTTAGTATAGGTTGTGATCCGAGTTTAATCACTCTCGAAAATTTTGAACTATGTGAATATGAAAGAGTACAATTTTTTTATAATGAAACCTTGATAATTTAAGTATCTGAAATTTACAGATTAGATGCAGACGCTGAATCAGGAATTTCGATAATACAAAAAACTTTGAGACTTCTTTTTAATTTTTTTCTAGAATTGTTGAAAGAAAAAATGGGAGTTTACAATGCCATACTCGTATTTTGGGAATCAAAATATTTACTGCAAGCTAGAATTACATCAAAAACTTCAAATGTTTGAAAAATTTAAACATCACTATTAATCATATTCGTAAATATCATTTTAAATGGTAATCATTGAATTCTGATAATTTTAACAGGTATCATTGTCTAACTTCAGTTTTAAGATCCGAAAAATCGAGAATGACTCCAGGAATTTATAAGGTTGAAAAATCTTGGTTCAATGAAATTCTGAATGGACACATATACGAATTAGAAATACTGAGTCATTTAATTGGTATTTGAACTATCTTCTTGTTTGAAATATGAAAGAAACAAAATTCCACGATCCAAACATGAAAATTAAGAAAGATACTGATCAAAAATTTTCTTACTCAAAAGAATTGTGCTTCAAACATTCACAGGTTCAAAAACTCGAAAAGTTTGAAGATAAAAACAAAAACTTAAATTTTCCAATATTTGAATTGAGTTTGATAAAATAGATCTTTTTTTTCTTGTTTTCTCCAAAAACTCACACAATGAAAACGTTCGAATCAAAATATTCAAATTCTCTTAACCTGCTCGAAAAAATTTAATCTTCTTGAATGTAGATTGCAAAGTACTGCATTAGAAATAATATTACATGTAATTACGTTTTTAACAAGTCAGAAAAAAATCAAATTTTTTTATCGAACTCCCACTAAATTCGCCAAATGATCTTAACTATAACGAACATTTTATAATTTTTGACCGAAATGTTTCAAAATAAACCATCATTCTGCTTCCAATCCAAAAATTAAATCCGAAAAAAAATGATTACCAAAATTCCTTCTGAAACAACTTTTCAACGACCTTTGGGGAAGGTGCAATTATGGTTTACGTCTACGTTGGACAGTTAGATGACTCGATTTGTATCACGAGCAATAAATATACTCTGTACGATAAAAAAGACAATCGCATTTACAGTATAAACTCTGAAACGTCATTTCGAGTTTCTTTTTTCTTCCTTTTTTTCACAATCGTCCGTGAAACTTGAATAAGTTTGATAGTCCATTATAAACTCTGTTATCAGTCCGTAACAAGAGAAATGAACTCTTGACGCTATCATGTGCGACGCAATATGTAAATTTCGCCTAGTCCTTGTTTTTCGAACAAAAGACTTTTGTACCTAATCAAATATTGGATTTATTTCTAACTGAATGATAGTAAACTCAATTTAAAAGAATTTGAATCATATGAACAGTTTTGTTAGCGAGTTGCCTCACGAAAGCGACCGTTTTATGAAAAAATAATGTTCATTGTTTCCTAGACAATGGTATATTCTTTTAGGTATTTTGAATTTGAGTTTCGCTACCGAAATTTTTCATGTCTCATTCTTGCTCACCAGAATCAACGAAAATCACGAAACTGTAGAAAAAAGTTTGTAAAATCTTGAGCGATCGCGCATGTCTGACGTCTTGTGAACTTTTCACTTCTTAATGACCAAAAGATTGGAGAAAATACTGGAGATTATAGAATGTACAGACTTTTAACTCTAGAAGGTAAAAAATGTAATTTGTAAAGACGAATTGAGGGCGAAGCGTAAAAATGGTACCTCGAGTTTATTTTGACCATGAATCTGATGTGACAAAAGAAATTCGGATCTAAGGTCAGAATAGATGTGAGGAATCGTTTTTAATAGGGAAAAAATTTTTGTAAATACGAAAGAAAATTTTTTCTGTATAGCATAGCATGTACCATATCGTTGCGAACGACGAGAAACGTAGGTTTTTTGAAGCATCTCGGAGCCCGATAGGAGTAAGTCAGTTCATGAAGGGTTTTCATATATGTTTCGGATCTAAATAAATTACTTTCAAAATTATTTTACTGTGTACAATTTTATTCAATATACCTTTTGCATGACGTATTTTTGGTCCTTCCTTATTTTTGAGGTTCTTGAAATGTTCAATATTCTGAATAGAATCTATGCTTAACGGTATTGTGGAATCGATTCTGATTGCAAAAGATATTTTTAATTTTGACAAAGAAATCATATTTTGTGGATTCGCGATTATATCAATTAAAAAATATACACATAATAATAATGTAATTTTACAGAGTTTCCCAAAACTAACGCAAATCCTTGAAACCTCGGATTCTACATGCAATTTTAAAAACATTTTCCTCTTCTACAGGGGCGTTGTCAAACAAAATTTTCGGGAGGGATTTTTCGGAAAAAATTGGTTCCTTCGCAATTTTTTAATTTTTCGGTTTTCAGGATTCAAAATTTGTGAAAGTTTTGAAGTCCAGAGTAGTGTATTTTTCATGTTCGTATGTAATATAATGGGATTCTACTGTTGTGATTTCTTTTTATTTCTTTTGGTATTTGTAATAATTTTTTTTGTTTTATTCTAAATGTATACTCGAAAGATTTTTAGAGATAATATGAATTTTTATATAGCTTTCTCGAATTCGATACTCTAGAAATGAAAATTCTGAACTTTATTGATATATTTTTACGTTTTTGAGTAAATTATACGTGAAAGATTTTTAGTATTTTATGGACCTCTAGAATTTTTGTATTTCATATATTTTTATTAAACTTCATGATATTTTCTGGCATTTTAATAGATTTTCAGTATTTGATGCTATAGCATTGCAAATTTTAACGAACTTGAGTACCTCAATTAATTCTTCAAAAAACCGGTATCTTTTACACAGATTTCCAATACTTTTTGGATTTTACTTCTATTTTTTTAGTATTTGAACCATATAACATACATATTTAAGAAACTTTATACTATATGAATTTTTTCATATGTTTCCAGAATAGGGAACTTGAAAAAAAATTTTTTCATACACATCTGTTGGACAACTGAAAAAAAATCGATACGTATTTTTTTCCTTTTTTTATTAAATGAGAATTTCAGGAGATTCAGAGGGTTTAAAATGTGGAGTGGGGAGTGTGACGTAAAGATCCATATAAATTTC
The DNA here is from genome assembly GCA_028476575.1 of Platygaster robiniae. NCBI lineage: Eukaryota > Metazoa > Arthropoda > Insecta > Hymenoptera > Platygastridae > Platygaster > Platygaster robiniae. The sequence continues at coordinate 9,989,106 of CM052021.1, read as the reverse complement.
TATTCTCTTTGTATGGACGGTGACGTCACATCATTTTTTTTAAATCTCTGTATCTCTAGCAATTTCCAGCCTATCAATAAAAGAAAAAATACGTGACAGTTTTTTTTTAATCTCTAGTTAACATCTAAAATGGTTTCACAAAATTTTTTCAAGTCAAGTTCCCTATTGTATGCACTAGAACTCAAAGTTTTATAAATTTTACAAAAAATCATATTTACATACTTTATGAGTATAAAAAAATTTTCAGTATATCTCGCGTTTTTGTTTATTATTTATGGGAGGAGTATTTAGTATATAAATCATGGTTTTTAGTGTTCCTGTATATATATTTCTAGAATAAGATGTTCTAGAATCCAAATTTAAATCGATCTTCAATAATTTGATACATTTTTCATAAAAATTACATACGAGGTGTGACAATTAAGTAATGAGACTGATTGTATTGCCGCGCTTGTGGTAAACCTGCGACCTTGAAATTTTTTTCCCCTTTCCCCGACATCCTTCCCCTCTCCGTTGATGTATTTACCGTCACTCTAGCTTGTTTAGTTCGCCTGCTACGTCGTGTTGAGTAGACGTGTGTTGGTGGTGCTCGTCACGAAAATGGAGAAACAAAATCTAGAGCAACGCGTCGCGATAAAATTTTGCGCCAGATTAGGCGAAACAGCTTCGGAAACGTACGCTAAAATTGTAAAAGTTCATGGTGATAGTGCTCTTAGTCGTGCCCAGGTGTTTCGATGGCATAAAGAGTTTAAGGACGGTCGTGAAAACGTGGAAGACGAGGCGCGGAGCGGGAGACCAGTCGAGGTGCGGACTGACGCGAATGCGCAGCGTGTGCGCGCCCTAATCCATGAAGATCGGCGTTTAACAGTTCGAATGTTGGCCGCGGAGCTGGGTATGAACCGTGAAACAGTCAGACAAATTTTAACCGACGATTTTGGGATGAAAAAGTTGTGCGCGAAGATGGTTCCAAAGTAACTTTCTGAGGAGCAAAAGCAGCATCGAATGAACGTTGCAGAAGACTGTTTGGAACAAGTGAAAAACTATCCCACGCTACTTGATCGAGTTATTACAGGCGATGAGAGCTGGTTTTTCCAATACGACCCGGAAACCAAACGCCAAAGCTCACAATGGTTGTCTCCGCACGCCCCCCGCCCGAAAAAAGCTCGCATGAGCAAATCAAAGCTGAAAACGATGATCATTGCCTTTTTTGATAGCCGTGGAATCGTCCACAAAGAATTTGTTCCACCGAGGCAAACCATCAATCAAGTCTACTATTGCCAAGTACTCGAAAGATTGCGAAAACGAGTTAACAGGGTGCGCCCAGACATCTCTCGTAACTGGATCCTTCATCACGACAACGCGCCGTGCCACACCGCCCTCAGCGTGTCCCAGTATTTGGCCTCTAAGGGGATCGCCGTGTTGCAACAGCCGCCTAATTCGCCCGATATGGCACCCTGTGACTTTTTTTTGTTCCCTAGAACAAAATCGGTGGTCAAAGGAACCCATTTTGAGTCGATTACGGACATCCAAGCAGCCGTGACGAAGGTACTCGCGAACATCCCAGTCGAAGCGTTCCAGAAATGTTACGAAGCGTGGAAAACGCGCTGGAATCGTTGTATAGCTGCTCAAGGGGACTACTTTGAAGGGGATGGCAGAGTTGTAGAATAATTTTTAAATATACAGTTTTTATGGAATCAGTCTCATTACTTAATTGTCAAACCTCGTATGTACAGATTTTTCATGTTGTAGATTTCTGGTGTTTCTATACTTTTTTATTATACATACATTTTCTAGCATTTTCTTATGTTTTTAGAGATCGTGAATGTTTTTCCGGATTTTCTAGAAAGATGTCAATTTCTAGAATTCGATATTGTAGAATTAAAATTTTAGCTGATTTGCAATCATTTTATTATATATTTTTTAGTAAAGTACATGAGTGTCGATTTTCGGTGTTAATAGATTTCTTGTGCTTTCGTATTTTTATAGTATTTATGAGATTCTGGACTTTGACTTTGTATTTTCATATTTTTTATTATTTCAGATTTTTTATAAGTACCTAAACTTAAGGTACTATAAGTACCTAGAATTCGATGTTCTAGAATTCAAATTTAAATAGTTTTTCAATAGTTTCATAGATTTTCGGAAAAATCACACCTAAATAGATTTTTTGAGATATATGGATTTCTTATGTGTTCGTTTTATTGGTATAAATACGATTTTGAAAACTTTTTTGTATTTTTATAGATTTCAAGTATTCATATAGATTGAAGATTGATATACAAGTTTTTTAAATATTTGATGCTCTAGTGTTCAAAGTGAAAATTGTTTTTCAAATGTTGTTGAAAATTCTTTCACAAAATATCTATTTTAATTTTGAGTATTTCTTCAGAGTTTGCAGGATTCAAAAGTGTTTCTGGTAATTTACTGGATTTCTTTTGTAGATTTCTTAAAAAAAAAAACAGTCAAAAACAATACAAATCAACCCTTTATCAATCCTCACAATGGTCACAAAAATGTCCAAACAGAGAAATGAAAATCCTTACAATAAAGATCAAAGGAAAATCACAAAAAATATAGATCGAAAACAAAATATCGACAAAAATAACAAACAAAATATCGTACAAATATCTCGAAGATCAGAAAAATAACAAACGAAATTCCATACAAATATTCCGAACTAAAAATCACTCTCTAATCATGTCTATCTCAAGTAATATAAATAAAAAATAATAAGAAAAATATCATACATATATCTCGAACTCAAAAGTAATCTCTAATCAGATTTAATAACCAAAAACATACCAATCGCCGGTTTAATATGCTTCACACAAAAAAAAATCAAAATCAAAATCAGAAAAATACTACAAAAATAATGCCGAACCCGACTGCGTCCTCGCAACTTGATGGCTCACAAGCAAAAGGCCCTCATCTTTTTCTTCCACGAGTGAACTCAACTTATCCCCAAAATCCTAGTGGTCCCCACTCCGACCGACGCTGCTCTTCCCCACAAAATGAAAAATCTCCCCTCCAATGCAACTCACACAAGGCCCTTACTGACTTCAGGTACCCTGGGAAACTAGGTGTAAAAATCCGACCAACATCTGGAGATGTGGCCATTGCAAAAAAAAAGGGGGGGGGAAGAGGTCGGCATTGCGAACACTCATGAATACATGAGCCCTTAGGACTTAATTGACCACAGAAAAAAATAAAACATAAATAATCTGGCCCCCCGAGCAGGCAATCTGGCCCCTATTCCCACCCGCAAACTGCAAGGTGCCGAGTATCCGGGAGTCACCAAAACCAATCTAAAGAAAACTCGTGGAAGCAAAAACAACTTTACCTCCCCATAAAAAAAAGAGCACATCCTGAGGACCCCAATTCCCACCAAACAAAAAAATAATAAACAATTTGAGTAAAACACATAGCTTTCGGTTGACAATAAATATTTATCTAAACACATGCATTCAAATAAAATTTTCGAAAAAAATAACATATTCCGATCAACATTGAAATAAAATCTTAACAAAAAACAAAAAAAACGAAAGGCCTTACCATCCAGCTGCGAAGTGCCGTCGGGCTCCAGATTTTCATAATAAAAAACAAAAACTCGATTCAGCAATGGGCCAAAAAAAAATGCCCGTTACACCACAAAAAAACTGTTTAACTTGCAGCATGGTATAATTTAAGTATATAACAAAAATATAAAAAATATTGATTTATAAAAAAAAAAATTAAGCAACAGGCCTGAAAAATACCTGTTACAAAATAAATTGTGTAGGTGGTGTTGCGAAATTTTAGACAAACTAAAATTCGACGTTCGAAAAGGCAGTATTGTAAATTACAATTTGTAATGTTGAAGAAATGAAAAAATTACCAAAAAAATTTCATGTTTAAAAGGCGAAATTTGAGCAGAGATATAATGTGATTCTTACGCTGGTATCTGAAAGATTCGATACTTAAAGTATTCACATTTTTTCATGCAAATATCTTGCATTCAAAAATAAATACCTGCATTAATACCGTAAAAATTTACACTGCGCACATAAAATTTATGCAGAACGTTTAATATTTTATATTAAATATATGTATTAATTTATTTATGTATCCCTGGCAATCGGGATGCGATGTTAAACGTCGCCTGAACGTCGCCATGAACGTCGCATACGAAAATGACTTGAAAAAAGCTTTTTCAAACCAAAAAATGATATGGAAGAGCTATGTTGTGATATTTTACGAGATATTTAGCAAAAAAAACGATAGGCTTTGCCTTAATTTGTTATTTTGGATAGTTAGCAATGATTTTTTCTTAACTTGCTATTTCGTAATTTAGGCTTGTAAAAACAGTTTTAAGGAAAAAAATATCAATTTTGTCATAAAAAACATTTATTTTTCAACTTGTAAAAGTTAAATGATGCTTGATTAGGTTTTTTAACAGTTAAGGAATTGTAGTATTATATATATACAAGGAAATCCTAAATGAACTGTTTGCGACAATAACGCAGAGAAAATATAAAGAATTCGAAAATTATAAACTTTTTCATGGATTCTAAAATCAACGACTCGTCTTCATTGTCAGAAAATGGATTAATGTTATGTCGCTTAGATTCATGTAATTTTGCTCGCCATAAAATCATACTTTTTCATCAATGAATTTTAACTCGCAAATTTATTTTTCGAAACCTCGGGCATCATTATTTAACATAAACCTATATCACCTGATGGATATTTCGGAAGTCGTTTGTATCCCGTTGAACTGTTCTTCGAAAATAATTAAATTAAGATTCAAACAGAAAAGTACTCTACCGAGTTGGAGAAAATAACGCGATTAAAACGTAAAAAGAATCAGACCATGAAAAAAAGTTATTAGATGTGGACTTTATGATAGCTCATTTCGAAAATGTAGAATTCCGAGCAGACATTGTGAATCTCTGTGAATTTCTTTCATATTCAAGTATGTACATGCACAAATGTACTGTATATATAAAAAAGTCTAAAAGTCCTATTTTTTGCAATTACGGTACCTTTATGAAAACATATGTCAAAAATATGTGAAAATGAACGATCGTACTTTTTCCTACAATCAAACTCAGAAAACATTACGAATTCGAAAATCATGCACATAATTATTTAATTTTTTTCGACTTTTTTCGCTTACCTTATATTTTCACAATAGTTTTCGTGTTAAAAGACACTTTTTACCATGTCTAATGACTCCTGTATAAAATCTATCTGGCCAGCTTCACTTTTGATTATGCACATAAACAATTTATGAACAGTCTTCTATTCATATTATTTATTCAATCTGTCAAGTCGTATCAATTGTGAACAGTTTTTCCAAATTTCTACTGAAATATAAATAATTATAATTTTATAAAATATCCAGATTTTTTCCATATATTCCGCGAATTTTGCTTTTGAGATTGATTTTTTATTTTATAAGTTCATAATATAATTCATACTGCATACGCATATGGACTTCAACTATGCAGAGCAGAATTTTATAGCTCAAAATTTTGCAAAAATCGAGACTGAAAAAAATGTCTTATGTACTTTTAAAAATGGGCATTCTAAATCGGATGCTGTATACAATAATGTGTGATTGAAAATCTGTATCGATGTAGGATGTAGGTATATTATGAGATTTGATGAGCATCGAAAATGTCTGACGTGTTGAGAATTAACAGATATGTATACCGCATTTTTGGCAACTATTTGTATACGTTCAAGGCCAACTGCTTTTGCACTTAAGGTACTTATTTAAATCAATTGGGCATTATTTAAAATTTTGAGACATTTTGGACTAGATTCTTACATAAGAGTTTTAGAATTTACTTCTTATAAGACCGAAAACAGGCGCAAGAACAGAAAGTTATTTCTTGTAAAAAATAACTGAAGTTTTGCGAGTTTTTTTTATGGGTGAAATAATGCTCCTAAATTAGATTTTTGATAGAGTTAACGTGATTTTGTCAAAAAAAGTTTTACAAAATTATATCTTCAAGAAAAATTGCAATTCGAATAAAAATATTCCCATTAAAATGAGCATGATATAGTCTGTTTTTTTAGGGTGGGGGAAAAATGATAACAATTTTTTCATGGCTAACTTTGTCAAGTAATCATTTTTACGTGAGTGGTGGAATTCGCATTTTTTCTAGATTAGTTACTTCGAAAATTTCACACATCATAATGATAATTAACAAAGTAATGCATTGTTGATTTGTTGTACGCCGGTTCTAATAACCGACGTTAACGTAAAAAGTTTTTCTACCTGGCTGGGGTAAAACCAGCCAAACAAGAAAACGCGAGGAAATCGTTTTTCATGTTTTTTAAAAATACGAATTAAGACCGTCAGTCGCGAAATCGACGGATCTTCCCGGGAGCTTTCATCAGCTCTTTTTATTTTTATAATTACGAGCCTTCATCGGCTCTCCCTAATTATTCTTTTTGGGACCCGCTATCGGCCCCCAAAAGTTTTTTAATTTATTTTTAGGCTTGCCACCCAAAAAAAAATTACCTTCTGGTGCCTATGCTACAGTATATTTTGTAGCTAGGGGCAAAAACAGCCGATTTATAACAAGTGTGAGGTTTGCCGCCTTCGCTTCGCTCAGGCGGCAATCACACGAGTTCTTATCGGCTGTTATTGCTCCAAGGTACAAACGATACTTTTTGCCTCGAAAACAGTAAAAATGAGTTTATTAAAGCTGTTTCGACATAGCAAATGAAGTATTGAAAGTTAACACGGAGGCTGGAGAAAATGACAGTTGGCAGGGTAAGGGGGGATCCATTTAACCCGCCGGGTTTAACTCGTCGGGTTAAAAGGATCCCCCCTTTCCCTGCCGACTGTCCTTTGTCGACAGCCTGCGTGTTGCCCTAGCAAAGGCGCGGATTGAAAAAGAATTGGAATTGGATCGGGCACGATCCTCTTCCAATCCTTTTTCGACGACTTTTCAATCCATTCTCGAAATCTGTCTTGGATCGCGTCGAAATGCATTTTATTTTCATGATGTGAAATTTAAGATACCCTTGCATTTTTACGCAATTATCAATGGCTATTTTGTACAAATTAGTTAACAGTAATTAATTTGATATTTCGCGATTATCTTAACTAATTTGTACATAATAATCATTGTTAATTGCGTCAAAATGCAAAGGGCATGTCAAATTTCACATCATGACGATAAAAAATGCATTTCGACACGATCCGAGACAAATTTCGAGAATGGATAGAAAAGTCATCGAAAAAGGATTGGAAAAGGATCGAATTTCAATCCGCGCCTTTGTTAGGGTGGCCTGAAATACTTCATTTGTGTATGTCGAAACGTGTTTAAATACGCTCATTTTTAATTTGTGAGAGGCAAAAAGTAATAATAAAAGCAGCCTACAGGCGCTATCTATTCTGTTGAATCCCCGCGCCTTTTCTAGGGTTACATAAAAAAATTTTTCATTTAATATCCTCATTTTCTTTCGAACGAAAACCCACCTTCTTCAAGTGCTACTTATCAGCCCTAACTAGTTTTTGAATTTCTTTTTGGGCTTGCCCAACCAAAAATAATTACCTTCTGGCGCCTATGGAGATGCTCGAACGCAAGTAGTAGTAAAATTAGTTTTGAAGAGGCCTTAAAAAAGGCGCCCCATACAGTACATGTTTTCCGAAACATGTCATGAAAATTTTTTTCGTTACAATAAAACCAAATCCATTTTTTTAGGCTGTGGCAAAATGCCGCCCCCAAAATTTTGACGCTCCGGGCGAGTGCCCGGCTCGCCCGTGCCTCGCACCGGCCCAGCTTGTTCGCCTGAAAAAATAACATTATGTCAAAATTTAAAAAAACACATTTTGTGACAATTTAAAATTCAAGAACAATAGTAGCTTCAGAATAATCGAAAAACGAAAGTATCTTTTTCATTTGTTCCAAAAAAAAACTTATTACCATTTCAAAAATCTGAGCAGCGTGTTCATGATCAATTGACAACAAATATTTCAAACGTTTATTCAACAGTTTGATGCTGTGAGGGAATGCTTCAGTGGCCCAGGAAAGGACGTCAAAAATTTTTATTTGTTTAGTATCATCAGTCGTATTGTTTCTGTTCAACAATTGAACCTTAAAATCACCAAAAAAATTATTAAAACACTTCATTGACCAAATTTGATCGGATATTTTCAAAAATGCGTACCCAAAAAATGTAACATCTTTCTGCCAGCCTCATCCTTAATTTATGAACTTACAACAATGCAGATTTTAGGATTTTTTTTTTTTTATTTTATTTGGCAAGTTGTCATTTGTTGAATTTATTAGAATCATACACTGGGTGCATAGTGACCACATTTCTTCAGTTTCAATCCTTTTGACGGCCTCTTGATAAATGACAGGCTCAGAGGCAAAACGACAAAAAAGTTCCCAAAAAAGGATAGAAAATATGCTGAGTCACATAAGTCTGTCTCTCTCTTAAGAATATTTTTGTCGTTTTGCCTCTGAGCCTGTCAAATTTGGTTGCGAGTGTATATGCGCATTTTCAAGGATTTCGGCGCATAACTGTCAATATCCATATCAACCTCTTAATAGCAAGGCTGAGGAAGTGCACCTGTCAGTTCTCGACGGGCCAAATAGTCCCAAGTCAAAGCCTCGCGTCCATAGTATCCCAGATAGCAAACATGATTTCACAGTTTAGATCATGCGTGAAATCACTCGCATGATCTCATTATGCCAAACATATGAAATACGATATGTGAAATCATTCCCGTGAGCTCAAAATGACATCATAGTCACATCATCAATGCTAGACAATGCGCATGCATCAAAAAATCATGCGTGATTTCAATTCCTTGTCATTTTTAAATCAGAAATTTTTGTGCTATATTATCATGGTAGAATGTTTTTTGTTTGTCCATGTGCCATGATGTGCTAGAATTCAGTGCCAGTGTAACTATCGCATCGTGATCTCTTGTGTTTTCGTTTTGTTTTTGTTTTTTTAAATAATTTTTTGTGCTTTTCTTCGAAAAATTTTTATATCTTGTGTTCTGTGATTTGTGATAAACCATAGTACCGCATTCCTGGAAATCAGTGTTTACCTGGAGGTTAGAACCGTTTTCGTTTTATAATGTGACAATTCTAATTGTCGTAATTTTCATCTACATTTTTTAAACTATATATTTGCATAAAAAATGTTTAAAAAATGAACGAAAGTGTAGTTGAATATAATATTGATTGTCTTTTCTGCATTAGCATATTATATAAAGATCAAAAATCACGCGTGATTTCATATTTACATAACAGTGCATCGGTAACGGAAGTACAAATGTCTGTCACGCGTGATTTCTTTTTTTCACGTGTGATTTGCATATGATGTGAATATGAAATTAATTCGCTATCTGAGATGTCAATAAGTCACTGCAACGAACATATATTTAAGAGGTTACTCTTGGACAATAATAGGTTGTTAGAAAAAAAATATCCCACTTTAGGATTTTATATTTTTTAAACTTCAATAATCTGGCGAGGAAAATGATTTTTTAAATTTGTAAGTTATACAACATTTAGTGTCCAATCCAGGAATTATCTCACCTTAACATAATTTTCTGAAGATCTCTAGCATTATGGAAGTTTTCCATCATCTTCAAAAGTTGAATGAAAAAGCTGACATCCTCTATATTGTCAAGTACATGCAGATACACTGAGAGAACTGAGGAAAAATCATTCCTCCTTAGACAGAAAAGGTTCCTGTCTCGGGAGGCACTGTTTCTCCGTAAGGAGAAATCGCCCCTCGCAACGGTGGTGCGACTGAATTGTGACCACGTTTGGCCGCAGTTCGGTCGCACGTTTCATTTGACGAGTTCTCGATAAATAAGAAACAGAAAAAATCAAGTAACTGCACATTTGAAACCTCTGACATTCGCGAACAATCCCATACATACTTGAACCGCGGAATATTTTACTTTGCGAAAAACAATTCACCTAAAAAATTGTGTTCACGGCCACTATTCGCATACTTTAGAAGTCATATGCGCAGGGTTCAAGTTGAATTTCCATGGACTGGTGGCAAAAAAGAATGAAAAAAACAATAATCTTCCTATTTCTACTAGTTTTCGATCGCCTAAACGTCGCCTGTTTAATTGTGAATCGTCTAAATAAAAAATAACAATTACGCGAGTGAGCTGTCAAACGCCATGATTTTTGCTGTTGGCAATCCTGCTTCATGTATGTATATATAGATAATTCATGTTACGGCCCTGCGTGACAAGGGCCACAAATTTTCATATCAAATGTGCGCAAGGTAAAACTTAACGTTAACTTAACTTAACTTAAAACGTCAAGAAATACTTTGCGTGATATCGCGTTCTAAAACAATACAGACAAATGCATGTTATGACAATTAATGTTGTCATCTTGTCTCGTTCTGCAGCTGCAGTGCCGTAACACAAATCGTCTATGTATACATACATGAACCTGGATTGCCAACAGCAAAAATCATGGCGTTTGACAGCTCACTCGCGTAATTGTTATTTTTTATTTAGACGATTCGCAATTAAACAGGCGATGTTTAGCCCTGGTGACGGGGATCCGAGAGACTTCCGAGAGTGTTCCAAGCGATTTCCCTCGGAACTCTCTCGGAACTCTCTCGAAAGTCTCTCGGACGATTGTCGGAGATAGATCCGATTTCGCATATGCATTTCATGGTTGTTTAGGTCCCTGATCATGAATCTGAGTTCAAATTTAGAAAATTATGTTGTTTAAACAATTTGTTTTAACAATTATGAAAAATACTTACTAAGATGCATATGCTTTTCATGGTTTTTCAGGTCGATAATCATGAATCTGAGGTCAAATTTGAAAAGTTATTTTGTTTAAACAATTTGTATCAACAAATTATACAAAACAAATTTACTGAGATGCATATGCTTTTTATTGTTTATCAGGTCGCTGATAATGAATCTGAGGTCAAATTTGGAAAATTATTTTGTGTAAACAATTTGTTTCAACAATGATAAAAATAATACTTACTAAGATGCATATGCTTTTCATGGTTTTTCAGGTCGCTCATCATGAATTTGAGATAAAATTTTGGAAAATTATTTTGTTTAAACAATTTGCTTAAAAAATTGTAAAAAAATACTTTCTAAGATGCATATGCTTTTCACGGTTTTTTAGATCGCTGATAATAAATCTGAGGTCGAAATTGCAAAATAATTTTTTTTAAGCAATTTGTATTGACAAAATAATTTTGCAATTTCGACCTCAGATTCATGATCAGCGACCTAAAAAACCATGTAAAGCATATGCATCATAGTGAATATTGTTTTTTTCATAATTTGTTAATACAAATTGTCTAAACGAAATAATTTACCAAATTTAACCTCAGATTCATTATCAGCGACCTAAAAAATCATGAAATGCATATGCAAGTCTCTCGGACTCCCGTTACTAAGTAGGCGATCGAAAACTTGTAGAAATGGGAAGATTATTGTTTTTTCTACCCTTTTTTGCCGCTAGTCCATGGAAATTCAACTTGAACTTGGCGCATATGACGTCTAAAGTACGCGAATAGTGGCCGTGAACACAATTTTTTAGGTGAATTGTTTTTCGCGAAGTCAAATATTCCGCGGTTCGGGTGTGCATGGGATTTTTCACAAACGTCAGAGGTTTCAAATGTGCAGTAACTCGATTTTTTCTGTTTCTCATTAATCGAGCAATCGTCGAATGAAACGTGCGACCGAACTGCGACCGAACTCGGTCGTACCACCGTTGCCAGGTAGTGATGGGCGATACAGTATCGATACCTTAAAGTATCGATACTTTTGAACCGATACTCCGATATTTAGTATAGATACTTTGATACTAAATATCGAAGTTTGATATCGGAATTTGATACTAAATATTGATATTTCTTAGCACCGATGCGCGCAGGCTGTATCGATACATTAGGGTTATACGCTGATGGGCTGTGGTTGGCTGTGGCTCCTTATACTATAAAGGTGCCTTTTATGTGGGCGATTTTTTCTCTTCGCTAGAACTGTAGTGATGTGATATACGAAAAACAACCGAAAAACAATAGCTGGTGTGCTGCCGGTTACCCAAATACAATTCTTATAGTCAGTCTGCTTTACTTTTATCGTAATTTTATTTCGAATAAGAGTTTTTAAATATTGACAAATGACCTCAATCGTTTATTATTAACAATCAGTTGATAGTTTAGTTAAAATTATCTATATTTGAAAGTACAGTAGAAAAGTGAAGGGCTTTCAGTAAAGGAGAAAAGAATGCGAGTAATACTACAGTACTCTTTCTGAGTAGTGCCGCAGTTGTCCTTTTTTAACCCATGGATGTGACGTCACGGCTAATGGGAGTGACAAAGAAAACCGCGGCACTATTCAGAAGGAGTACTGTAGTATTATTGAGGCCTTAAATAAAAGATTAGAAGGTTATAGAGTAAGAAACAAATGTGATGCATATTGCACAGTATTATGAGACTACGAGCGTGAAAAAAAAGATTCATACACTGTAAAAAAAATTTATTGAAATTTACTATGCTCAGAACAGCAAACTAGATTATCCATGCTGAGCATAGTAAATTTATCATGCCCAGAGTATAAAAGTTCACAGCTGATGGTAAAATGTTACCATTCTGAGAAAAGTAACTTTACTAGAGGAAGTAAATTTGTCCAAGATGGCAAACTACATTATCCAAACTGAGCACAGTGATTTTAAAGAAACATGGTAACTTTACTAGCAGGTTGCAACTTTAGAGAATTCAGTGCTGCGATTTTACCACTAGGTTAAGAAAAATGCATGGTCCTGGTGGTAAAATTACTGTGCTTAGCATAGTAAAATTACATACAGTATTGAATGTAATTTTACCATCAGACAGTGAATTTCATTTGTATTTTTTACAGTGTGCGTATCAATACGAAATATCGATACATTTTTATATATCGCCCATCACTATTGCCAGGGCTATGAACTCTATAGGAGGACGCCCAACTTGGGTTTCTGGCATATGTATGGAATTAGCAGCTCGAATCCCCACCAGTGTCCTTTCTCTCTGCGATGCGCGAACTGGCTTATTTTGGCCCACTACGCATCTTTTATACCGGTTCATAAGCACGTGAATCGGGTGAATTTAAAAAGATGCGCAGTGACGAAACTTGACACGTTGACGCATCGCAGGCCGGAGAGAGAAGCGTGAGGCAGTGTTGCCAGGTTAGGGAGTTTCCCCCTCAATTTAGGGGCTTTTTTATTTTTTAGGGGGACTTTTATGGGGGAGAAATATGTAGGGGGATATTTAGGGAGATGAAATAGGCCTGTTTAATTTCGAATTTAGCATTTTTTGAAAAAACTTTAGTATATATGGCAATTCCAAAGATGATTGTACATGTATTTTAAAGTTTCCCGCTAGTTTTGTTTTACCGATCCCCAAAAATATATATAGATATATACAGTACATAATAAATTTAGATATATTATATACATAACATAAATATATAAATACACTACCTGCAAAATTTAAGGGGAAAGGTATGAATCTAGGGAGAAATGAAGATCCATCTGGGGGGGTGACGTGCTGACAACCTGGCAACACTGGCGTGAGGATTCGAGCTGCCAATTCCATACATATCTGGCTGTATCTGGCAGGGGGAAGACATCTCCGTGTTATGAATTTGTCGAAATTTTTCGCAGCGCCGCCCCGCGGTGGGCACGAATACTACGCTATTTTCAGTTGTATTGACCTGTCAGTGATACTCAACACAACCCAAGCTATGTATACAGATATACACTTTATTCATACATGACAAGTCCTGCTGCCCCACGGCGGGCACAGTAACTACGGCAAAAAAAATTAAAATTTCTTCGTTGAGGTGCTGCAGGGTGGTTTAACTTCCATAAGAGCCAATGTCATCACTAAAATATGAGTTTCCGTGTCCTCTGAGACGTTAGGACGGGCAAGTGAACTACAGTGAACAATGCTGGTTAAAGCGGCAACTGTGTCGCTACCACGTTCGAATTATTCTGTGAACTAACATAGGCTGAATTTTTCATCGAAGTTAAACCCCATGGGTGTCTGCCCCCTGGTATCTGGCAAGCCAGCACGGTATAGGAAGTTGGGCGTCTTCCTATAGGGTTCATAGCCAGGGCGATTATACCGAAACTGTTACTGTCCCAGGAGATTACATGCGTTTCAAAGAAGAAAGTCATACTTTTCAATGAGTAACGCTGAGTAACGCGACGGTCAGGGCTCGCAAGGGCTCGTACACGAGAGAGGAGAAAGTGTCCATGTGTATATATAGGTATACCTACCAGCAAAAAAGCTTGGCCTTTTGACCACCGCTCGCTGACAATCGTTATATACAGAATATACAGATATACATCATAGCCAAAAAAGTTTGTCCTTTTGACCACCGTGGCGCTTCAGCGGACACTCGAATAACCCGGCCTTGTACGAGCCCTAGGTCATGTCCAAGAAGGCTAGAAACTAAGGAGATATAACTCGCGGTCTAAACAAAAGAATCGAGAGGGCCGAAAGCCGTATCCTCGATGCGAAGCAAAACGCTGTACTGCGCATGTGCCACTTGTCACGTGGTTTTGATCTCGATGTTGGCGTTGGCTGAGAATCTGGAATCGTGGCAAAGCAGCGAGACGCGCACGCGTGTCACCACTTAATTCCTGGAAATCGAAATACGGATTTCAGACCGACCCCCTGCTGGGAGTTATATCTCCTTAGTATCTAGCTTCTTGGTCATGTCATAATCCACGCGGTTGCGAAATCGATCTTAATATTCTTAATTAGCCAAAATTCATTCCACGCAATTCGTTCCAAGTTTCTGAATTGAAAGTGTCATTTTCGTAACAATAATGTATTATTATATTATTGTACTGTTATAATTTGAATAAAAATAAACAAATGTGACTTGGAATCAGGAAAGAGGGTTTGAGAGGAAAAGCTGTAAGGCCCACATTTACCTTCTCGCTCTTTTCTATGCCCTTGCAGTCAGACACACAAGAGTATAGAACAAGTCGCTTACAGAGCTATTTCAGGCAGTCGAAACTCGGGCGACGGCTGATTAGGGGTCCGAGCACAATAGAACCCCCGTGGCGCGGAAGATCTTCGATATTTTCGTCTTTTTTTTCTTTCGCTTTTTCTGTTTTACTCAAGCACGAATTTCTTAAATAGCATTTTCAACTCTTTTTAAGTACATCTGCTTTAGAATGCAAAATTTTTTGCAATACAAATTTTTTTTTTTTTTTTTTAGATTACACGAAATCTTATGCACTTTTTTCATTGCTGTTGCTGCGGTAATTCATTTTTTTCAGCCTCTAATTTTTTTTAGTTTTTTTTTTTTATTCATACTTTAAGTTTTGAACGAAATTTATCTACTTAATAAATTTTTTTTCCAGTTTTTACACTCTTTTAACTCTCGGGGCGAATGATTTTCCAACATATTGAAATATTTTTGTGGCGTGCAAAAGAATCTTCAAACCCTTGTAACTTGAAACCTAATAAAAACCTTATAAAATCCTTATGAAAATTTCAGTTTCCTTATAAAATTTTCGACTTTTATAAGGCAAATTTTTATAAGGATTGTATAAGGTGAGTTTATAAAATTTTTATAAGGAAAAATCATAAAATTTCAAAATCCTTATAAAGTTTCCATTTCCTTATAAAATTGGAAGTTTCTTATAAGGATTTTATGAGGCGACCTTATAAAACCCTTATAAAATTTATAAAACCCTTATAAAATTTATAAAATCCTTATAAAATTTTTATAAGGTCACTTTATAAAACGTTTTATAAGGATTTTATAAGGTTTTTATGAGGTTCAAATTTACAAGGCAATTCGACTTTTATTTCTGTTCTTTTTTTTCAATTTTTGAGTGCAAAAGTTTCAAAATTTTTAACATGTACATATTTTATAAGTTGAAGTCTACCTTATCGGTTTCTTTTTAGTTGAAATTTTGAAAAAACTTTAGGATAAGGTAAAAAACACAAGTTATTTTCTTTAGAATCTAGACGAATACCTTCAGTTGAATTAAAGCTGAGATTTTTAATCTCCGGAATATGAGAAATGTGTCTGCTCTTTGAAATCAAAATTCGGTGGAAAGTGTCTGGGAATGCAACCTCTGCACGAACAGCGCACAAGCTCGTAGACCACTAATCGTCTTCCCTTATCGGTACTTATAAGATTGACGCAAAAAATAGATCATTTTCCAAAAATCAGCTGCTAATGACATCAATGTTGGAGCGAACATCTTTTCATTTAGTTTTCTCTGAATTTTCGTGTCGAGAACATCGTACGTTAATATCGGGATATGCTGTTGTTATGGCTTCTTTGAACGAAGAACTAAATGCAGTTGATTCCGCGTACTTTTATTCCGAAAAAGTGTACGATTTCAGTGATCACGAAGACAGTGAAAGTGAGAGTGAGTCGCTGAATTTTCAAGTAGAGCCAACTCAATTACCTGCACCTCAAAATGATGTTCGTTTTGAGCGTTCACAGGAGGATATAGAAGAAGCTCAAAGATGTGCAATATTTTACGGACCTCATTCAGTAATGTGTTGTGAGCGCGAGTGTAATTTACGTATTCCCGAATACTTAGCGCGCGAAACTCGTGATTCGTTCAAAGAATTATCGAAATCGGAGCAAGATCTGGTTTTGATCAGTCACTTGGAGTCAAGCAGAGAGCACCCTGCAATGGACTACACAGAAATCAGTAAAAAAAAAAAATCTGTGCTGGAAGAAAAAAAGCGATTGTTACTGCATTACACGTTTCGCGCTATGCCTATCTGCAAGAAAATGTACTTTTTTCTGCACGACATCCGAAGTAACTGCCGTTACGACGCGTTAAAAAAACATTTCGATTGCGAAGGGTTCGTTCCTCGGACACACAAGCTGAGCAACGTCAAAACAACTCGCGAAATGAACATTATCAGCGAAGAAACAAAAGAAATGGCGATAACATTTATCAAAAACTTCGCAGAACGAACTGCAATTCCTTTACCAGGTCGGATGCCTAATTTCAAAGATTTTCGGGTGATGAAGTTGCCATCGTCGGAGACAAAATCTTCTGTCTACAGATTATACATGAAATCAGAAATGGGCCAAATGGGAAATCGCTCATTCCGGAACTTATGGAATCTTTATGTACCCTACATAACCACCATGAAACCGGCCACCGATCTATGTGACGTATGTCGAGAAAATTCTTTGATTATTCAAAGAGCAGCAAACGTCGACACAGAAGAAAAGGCAAACTTGCTCCAAAAAGCCATGGATCATTTAAATCGTGCGAAAATACAGCGCACCTTTTACCAAAGTTTTCGAGACAATGAAGGTGAAAGATAAAAATGATTCTATCAAATCATAAACTCAGAACAAAATTTCTCATTTCTAAGATTTCTCGAAAAATTTTTACTAAGTTTCCCGAATTTCGAGAATAATTGTTTTACAACACTTAGAAAAGTATCTATGCAAAGTGCGCTAAAATTTCTGAGCTGATCATAATTTTCAAAATTTTTTTAATTTATTCGTCTGCGGTGACTCCAAAATATCCATTAGTGTCATTTTTTTCAAGACCTTCATTGTTATGAGTCACTGTTTTAATTTAAAAAAACAATTATTTCATTTACTTGAAATGATAAATATTTTAAAATAAGGTACCTTAACTTTTGAAATTGATTTGTCGGATACAAATTTTTTATTTTTTCATTATAAATAAAGTATTCTAGATTAAATTGAAATTTATAAAGATAAAATTCGAAACTGTTGAATTCAAATGCTTTTTCAAAAAAATTTTAATTCATTTTCAAATTTTTATGTATCTTCGTTCATTGAAAATTAAGTATTTTTGTATCATCTGTATAAAACTTCAAAAATTATACAAGTCCTCATATTTTTTCGATTTATCGATTCTATAAACATGCGTTTATATGATTTTTCAAGCCGGAATAATGATTAATAATAGTGGTTTTACATACAAAAAACTGAAATTGTTTCGATTGTTATAGGAATAAATTACGACATTCAAAAATTGGTATAAAATAAATTTTTGACAAATTCAATTCTACATGTTTCTAAATTTTGAAATTTTAACTTCTTTTTAGTTTTGTGAAATTTGTGAAGTTTCGTGAAATTTTTGGAGAATAAATAATATGTAGGATTCGAAAAATTTTTTTATTTTCGTTTGCAAATGTGTAAAATATTGCTATGTTCCTTTAAGGCTTTTAACGTTGTTTTTCATATTTTTTGTATTATGCTCTTTTAATTCCTGCCACTCAAAAAAAAAATTAAAATTCATTCCCATAGAGTTAAGATTCACTCGAAAATAGTGGATCATCATTCCAAGTTTTCAATTTTTTGTTATAGACAGAAACACGATCGTTCTATCTTTCGATTTTGCACAAAATGTGCATTACCCATCGAGTCCGCAGCAAGTTGGATCCGCTTACTTCAAAGCAGCGCGAAAATGTTCCATTTTCGGAGTCAATAATGAAGTGACTCGAATTCAGACCAATTGTCTAATCGACGAAGCGGATTCCATTGGAAAAGGCCCGAATTGTGTCATCAGCATGGTTCACTATTACTTGGAGCGCAACCCTTGTGATGTTGTTGTTTTGTTTGCCGATAATTGCGTTGGACAAAATAAAAACAATGCAATGTTGCATTATCTTCTTTGGCGTGTCTGTACAGGTAGAAATAAAAAAATTTCCTACAATTTCCTGTTGACGGGCCACACCAAGTTTGCACCCGATCGAATGTTTGGCTTATTAAAATCTAAATATGCCAAAAGCAACATCGATTCGCATCAGGATCTTGTGAACTGTGTCAATGAATCATCCACTGGGGGATTCAATAAATCAGTGTCCACTTCGAACAATGTAGTAAGTATAAAATTGAAACATAACATTTATTTTAAACATAGGTTTTAGATAAAACAGCATACTCTTCAAATTTTTTCGAATAAAAGTTTAACTCCATACTTAATTAACTCCTTTGAGTGAATTTTCACTCTTCATCGAGTCAAAATATTGCCACTTGAACAAAAAGTGAAATATCACTCTGAAATGAGTGAAATTTTACTCATCCCGAGCCTTCGCTCGAGATGCAAACTTCACCCTCACGAAAAATTTTTTTCGCTTGGTGTGAACGATATTTTCCAATATGGCGGGCGCAAAAGAAGTCTTTTTCGCCCATTACGATAAAAAATAAATAATTTTTGTGTTTGAAATAAAAAAATTTTTTCGATTTCTTTTTATAGGTATGGTACGATTGGGATTCATTTTCGAAGAAGCATTTCAAAGCTCTGCCGGGCATATCGAAGTTTCATCACTTCAACATCGAAAAAGATGGTGTTAGCTGTAAAAGTTTTGCGGATTCAGAAGAAATAGAGTTCCTAAATTTGGTGAAAGAACATCCACAACAATCGTTTCCCGGGATTGTCGAACCTACTGGACTGTCAGCAGATCGCCAGTGGTATTTGTTTAAACAAATACGAGGTCTCTGCACGGATCCTACCAAGGCGGATTTTATTGCTCCGAAACCATCCGTGGACCAACCAAGAAGTCAAAAAATTTCTGACGCCCCCGTGACACAACCGAAGGATAACAGGGGAAAATCAAAAAGATCGATTTCCAAAAAAGGTGCAAATACTGAGGTGAAAGTAGCGAAAACTTCAAAATAACGTGATGTCAATGATAAAAAATGTTAAAAAATGTTATAAAATTCAAAAGTTTTTGTAAGTTGAAAAATATTTTGTACATCGCGTAACAAAATTTTTCAATCTTTGAAAATTATATGTCCCAAAATTGAATAGACTAAAAATTTGCTAGAAACTCATCAAAACGATTCCAAAATAACGTCGTTTGAAAATTTATGTACAATTTGTATAGGCACTTCAAATAAAGGAGCATGATATTACTCCTGCAATCATGTCAACACTTATTCAACTCCTTCAATTTTTAAACAAGTTTTTCATCTTGTATTCATCTGAAAATTCAAGTAGTGATTTTTGGTGAATATACAAGATAAAAACATTGCGTAGAAATTTTCTCTTTAGTCTGCAATTAATAGTTATAATCTAGTTGAATGTAATACTTTGGGGAATATTTAATTGCTATACGAATGATAAGACCTGCAAAATTCTTTTCTAGCATCATTTAAAAAATACAATAACGGGTATAACTGGTGTAATTTGAAAATATTTTTTAAAAAACAAAAACTTACAACGAATTGTCTACGATATCAATTAGTCAAGATCACTTACAAATAGTACCAAGAATCAAGACCTTTAAAAGCCTGAAAAAAGTTATGCAGCAGCAACAGCAATGAAAAAAGTGCATTAGATTTCGTGTAATCTAAAAAAAAAAAAAAATTTGTATTGCAAAAAATTTTGCATTCTAAAGCAGATGTACTTAAAAAGAGTTGAAAATGCTATTTAAGAAATTCGTGCTTGAGTAAAACAGAAAAAGCGAAAGAAAAAAAAGACGAAAATATCGAAGATCTTCCGCGCCACGGGGGTTCTATTGTGCTCGGACCCCTAATCAGCCGTCGCCCGAGTTTCGACTGCCTGAAATAGCTCTGTAAGCGACTTGTTCTATACTCTTGTGTGTCTGACTGCAAGGGCATAGAAAAGAGCGAGAAGGTAAATGTGGGCCTTACAGCTTTTCCTCTCAAACCCTCTTTCCTGATTCCAAGTCACAAATGGATTTATAATTTATATTCCCTATACTTTTCCCACCGTCGGTACAGTAGGGATATACATACGATATATACCGGTAAATAAACGTCATGCCGTCCATACACGTCCATTTTGTTTTAATATCCGGCGTTCGCAAATCGTAAAAAATCGTGTTACATCGAATAGTTTTATTTTCCTGGTCAAAAGTTAGTATTTAATGCAAATTCGTGACTTAAAACAAATGTGTATGTTATGGTCGATTAATGTTGCGAAACTCACGAAGTCAAAACTTTTTTTACGTGTTCGATTTACTGTGAAATTCGTGGGGCTTCAGCGTCGTTGACGGCGCCGTTTATACATTGTAAAAAAAAGTTATTTTCTCGTTGCAGGTGATTTATAATTGTTTTAAATGGAATCTAGAGGAGGAGGTTTTCGGGGTCGAGGTGGCCCTAGAGGAGGAGGCCGAGGACGCGGTGATTTCTCGAGGTTCGTTGTATTTTTTTTCACTGCGTAGCGTGGGTGAATTTCAAATTGTCACCTTGATTGACGCACATTTTCACGGTATTTTATTATTATCTTTGAATTTATAAGTCAGAAATGAATTTCTCACAGGAATTCTAGGCATTTGACATTTTATCGTTGTACTTTTAATTGAAAACGAATTTGTTTTTTAAGACAGATTTTTTTGCTTGTTTTGTCATGTTATGCATTGCACAAGTTTTTTTTTATTGTCACCTAATTAATATATCTGTGGCTTCCCGCCATAATCGAGAAAGTCACACATGTCATAATGTTCAAATTTTATCAGAATATCATGTAAATTGAGCCTTATGGCACAATTGACTTTCTCGATTATGGCGGGAAGCCACAGATGTAAAGTATAACATTTTTAAGTCTCAATTGAACAAATTTTTTTTGTTCAAAGTATTTATTGTGCACTGAACGATTGTGCAAATTTACACAAATTTTATCAGTATGATCCTAAATTCAACGAATTTGGAAAAAAAAAACTTCTAAATTATAAAATTTGTACTGAGAATAAATTCGCTATGTCGCCCTGTGTGCAAGTTTCGTGGCATTTTGTACAATCCTCTGGTGCAAAATAGAACATTGCACAAAAAAATTTGCTCAATTGAGTCCAAGCCATACAAGTTTTTATTTTATTTGAATTTATTCGCAAAATTGTTTATGACAGGGTAGTGGCCAATTTTTTTTTTTTCAGTTTCGACTAAGATTTGAGCGAATGAATGAATAAAATATTTGACAAAATTCAAAAGTCAGCTTTTTGATTTTTCAGATTGATGTGAATATTTTTTGAAGTTTCGGTTGTTTGATCAGGCCATTTTTTACGAGAATTCCCATACACATAATTGCAGATAACTACTGTTGTAAAAGTTGCTTTGAAAATTTTTTTTTTTGTAATTCGTGTTCACATAAAAAAAACCTTATAAAGTCAAGATTTTTTCATGATCAAATAAATGTAAACAATACATAATTTAAAGAAAAACTTCAAATCACATCCAAAAAATATTTATTGATGTGTCTGAGATATTGCTCAAAATTTTTAGAATCATACATCAACTATTCACTTTTTTGTTTTCTTACTATTCCTGTGTAATTCCATACATGGTCTCGTGATTTTTCAATTTTCTGATCATAATCAGGAAACATCGAATTTTCTGGAAAATGATTGAAAATAATACTTCAAGTTTTGCAAATATATCAGAATATATATTTATTTGTAAAAACGTTTAAATTTTTACTGTTGACTCTAATGTTCTACAAAATTCTAATAATTCTATAACATTTTGAGTACTTTTCCTGTGATATTATCAATTTAAGGCACGCGTGCAATAACCTCCTTAGAGCCTTAAATTCGGCCATATTGCTAAGGTGGTTATTGCATGCACTTTCAATTCTGGTTCAAATTGTAATAAACGTTTAAAAGTTATGAAGTATGAATTATTTTTTTTTTTAGTTTCAAAACTTGGAGAAAATTTGGGTTTATTAAAATTTTCAGTTTCTTTTTCACTATATTTATAAATATGAATTTATGTGTATTCCAAATCATAATTATTCCTTGGCAGAGAATATTCCCTTAAAAAAGTAAATATCAGCAACAAAAAAAGTATAACGGGAATTCAAAACTACATGATAAAAATTATATTGCGCTGAGAACAGTACATTTAGGGGCTATCCACAAGTTTTTTAAATCTTTCAAATCTTATGCAATCATAAAAAAGTCTAAAAATCGAATTAAAATGATTAACAAATTTTTTCTACTGTTCAATTACATTGTAAGAAATTTTCTAAACTTTTGAACATCACAACTTTTTTGAAAAATAAAAAATAAAACATAGTTCTACAAAATTTTCAAAATATATTCAAGCGGTTTATGCCCTAATAAGGGCAGAAAAATCGCTGAAACTATATTCACTGCAAATTTCAAACATTTTTTTTAAATAATAAATTTCCTGAAAATAACTTAATCTTCAATATCATCAATTTGGGTTTGAAATGAAGCGAATATTCAAATGTTATGAAATATGAATTGTTTGAAAGAATGGTTTTTCTGAAGTCTTTTGAAAAAGTTTTAGAAAAATATAGAAATAAAGAATTTCACTATTTTTTTTTGTAAAAGATTGAAAAAAAAAATTCTTTTATTTGAAAATTCAATGTTCGATTTTAATCAAATTTATGTTCATTGCAAATAATAATCATTAATCAACATACTCATTTTCCTCAAACAACGAAATATTAACAAAAAAAACAACAATAGAAAATACAGTGACAATTGTCAATACCGCATGATAAAAATAAAATAGTGCTGAAAATTCTATGTATATGCCTGACTAGGGAATACATCATTTTCAATTTTAAGATCCATAACATTTTTAAAGATATCGTGAATCATTTAAATTTGACGAACAATTGATATTCTTTTGTTTTGTGATCATTCTGTTTAATCCCAAAAATACACCTAAAACTATCTGACTAATATTCTGTAAGGTTCTTCTTTTTTCAGTAACATAGATTAAAAATTAT
The DNA here is from genome assembly GCA_028476575.1 of Platygaster robiniae. Classification (NCBI taxonomy): domain Eukaryota; kingdom Metazoa; phylum Arthropoda; class Insecta; order Hymenoptera; family Platygastridae; genus Platygaster; species Platygaster robiniae. Next base: position 9,965,401 of record CM052021.1, on the reverse strand, counting down.
ATGCAAAATTTATAAATATTTTTGCAACACTGTTGAAAAAAAATGTGTTACATCTCAAGTTATTTTAAATTTCAGTATATGTGGTGTGGAACGAATAAAAGTACCTTACAGCACCAAAAATCAAAAATGAAATTACAAATAATTCTGAATATAGAAAAGTTTGTCCATCGATTAAGCCAACTCTCGAAATTGTAAAATTATTGTATTGCATAAAAATTTGAGCTTAAAAGTTGATCTGCTCATAGAAATCATCAGGGCTTTCTATTTTCAAACTCGTTTTTCTCTCAAAGAGCCCAGGTGCTTTAAGGTACCCTTCTTCGTTTCACGCCACATATATTCTAGTTCTAAGAAAAGCTATGAAAAACAATACTTTATTCAAATGATTATTTGAAATTTTATGAACCGCAAAATTTTATACGATTGTCTTTATTATTCAACCTTTTTAATACTTTTTTCTAATATTATAAATTGGGGTACGAATTGTGTCAAGTGTTCAAGTGTTAAAAAATGCCATATCCTTCTTCACTAAAAAATTGCGTAAAGATGAAGTAAGATTACAAATGATAAAAAAATTTTATTTTTAAACAATTTAAGTGATCTATTGACATCTGCTTGGGGAAAAAAAAAAAAAAAATAAAACCTGTTGTAACATTTATTGATCATTTTGCTTTTGAAAAATATTTTTTCCTTCATAAGTATTAACAATTGATGTACAACTTTTAACAAGTGTTCGAATTTGAAAAATAAATTTTTTTTAAACTTGCGAAAAAATACAGTAAAGTTAAATAAAGTAATTTACATTTTATAAACGACTAGCTGTACTAATGGGCTTTGCTCCGCGGTGACCACATTGTTACACGCGGTTTGGTCAGGAAAAGTCAATTATTGTTGAATCGAAAAACGAAAAATTATAAAAAATTATCTAAATCTCAAGGTTGAAAATCTTTTTTTTTTTTTTTTTTAACAATTTCTAATTTTTCGACAAAATATGGATTGGTTGGATAATAATGGATTACCACGAAAATATACAATACTAATATAATGGATTATATTGGTTAAAAAGCTGTTATAAGTATTTAAAAAAAATAGTTTCTAATGATACTTTTTTACGATCAAAGTAAAGAGTAGAATTGATGAAAGTTTATTCGTTAATCAGGATTCTGAAGTGATCATGATAAGGATTATAATAATAACTTTATCAAGACTTTTCATGATTTGTGACAATGTATGATATTGCGATTCATAGAATTTTTTGATGATTTACCATTGTGACATTTTGCGACATGTGTATATTAATAGTTGGTTGTATTTTCTATTATTTCCTACTACACAGGGTGTCCCAAAGTCGGTAGACCATCGGAAAACTATCGATGTTACATGAAATTCTAATACACTTTCCTTTACAATTTCCCAAAATTCGCAAAATTTAAAGAGTTATTAATAATTCAGTTTCGTCCACTCACCGTTCGGCAATGCGGGGTTTTTGATTAAAGCCCCTTCTCTTTCTAAGCTTACTCTAATAGAAAATTGATGGGTTATTGAGGCGTGTTATGGATTATTGATACATGATTTATCTTATCTTGGAAGTAAATTTTTAAATGAAAATCTAGGCATCAAAGTTTTCTTCGTCTCGCATTTGTTTTAGATATAATATTCTTTTGTCCAACTGTCGCCCTTACAATGCATTATCTTCTATTTTTTTTAAGAGAGATAAAAGAAGCCATTAACCTAGACTCCATTATACACACCTAAGTGATCCCAGTATTCCCATGAGAGTTAGCTAAGAAAAAGGAGGAGTCTCTTTTATGAAAAGCCCTGCCTCTCCAAAAGTTAGTAGACGAAATTGAATTATTAACATTTGTTCAAGTGTTGCGAATTTTAAAAACATGTAAAGGATAAAGTGTCTAAGAATTTTATGAGAAATTGATGATTTATGGATGATCCGCTGACTTCAGAAGACCCTATATTTCACGGTTTCGTAAATTTTTAAGAGTTTGTGTGATTTGTAATCTTTTTTGATTTAGTGACTCAGTGATTTCTTGCATAATTTCATGATTTTGTGCCTTTGTCATTTTTGTAACTATTTGCCATTGTTGCAAATTTTTTTTACTTTTTGTAATTTGTGTCTGTGTGTCCTCGCGCGCCTGTGTATGTGTGTGATATGTCAACAGTGCATCGGGGGTGTAGGCGAGGGAGTAGGCTATGATCGTTGATGAAAACATGCCTATAACCTTCACATGAACATGGCCAATAACTGTGCAAAATTTCAGGACGTTTAGTGCAGTAGTTTTGAAGTTGAAAGCGCACAACATACAGACTTTCACATTTAAATGTATAGATTTGAATGTTCAATTAAGAATGGCTTTCAAAAACTTCATAAAAATATAGAGGAAAAAAAAGTAAAACTCGTCAAGATAACATGGTAAAAATAAAATTTAAATGAGAATCGAGTTTTGACAATCAAGATATTTTTAATAGTAAAAAAGTTTTTTTTATACCATAATCAAGTTATCAAATTATCATTGAAAATAAAACCTCATTTTTTTTTAAATCTTTAAAGGGGCGGCAGTTTCAGAGGTCGTGGTGGTGGCGGAGGTGACAATGATCGCGGTGGATTTTCAAGGTTTGTAGTTTTTTAAATCAAATTTACTAAAGAAAAACTCGAAAATTATCCCTTGGAAAACTTTCAGACTAAAGCCTTTTCCCTTGCTCTAATTTTTTTCTGCAATTATTATAAATTTAATTTTGATCATTGAAATTCGTGTGATTCCACATATACATTTTTTCCAGAATCTTAATTATCTCTAATTATCAAAGATTGTTTTCTGTAAACACTTTTATTATTTTTTATTGTACTTTTGTGTGTCATTTGTATTTGTGTTGAACAGTTTTGATTCTTATTTCATAAATTAATGTAATTTAATCAATCTTTGTAGAGGTGGACCTCGAGGTGGGGGTGGCCGAGGTGGCGGGCGAGGAGGTCCAGGAGGCATGAGAGGTGGTCCACCTGGAATTCGAGGAGGCCCACCAGGAATGCGTGGAGGTCGAGGTGGCCCACCAGGTAGAGGCCGAGGTGGACATTTCTCTTCAGGGTATGTATCTCATATATCCCATTTTTTCTCTTCTTTTCTACTCATATCAACATTGTTGTGGAACGTATATTTTATATGCAAAATCTTAGATTTGCGATTTGTCTTATATGTATAATATTAAATCAATTTCTTGGGAGTTGTTCATAACCAAAGCAAATACTCTTTTTTTTTTTCAAAATTTATGAAAAAATACTGAATATTTTTAGTAATTGTGAAATAGACAATAATGCACTACTAGTCTAAGGAATTAATTTTTTTTCAAGTTCATAAAAAGCAACTGAAACTTTTAAAGTGCAGCAAGTATCAAGTTTTTCATTATATTTATTGATTGTTTTTGAGTATTTAAACTGCATAATGAAGTTCAATTTTGTAGTTCATTGCAGCGTCATGAAGTTCTATATGCAGAAAGTAACATTGGTAGCTCAATAATTTTGTAATTTTTGGTTTTCCTCTTTTAAGTGGTCCAAATGATAGCAATATGTCTGGCGGTCCACCACAAGGACAGGGCATGGTTGGCGGACGTGGTGGTGGAAACAGAGGTTCTGGCTTTCGTGGTAGGGGCAGGGGAGATTTCGGAGGAAGAGGAAATAGCAGAGGTGGGTTCGGAGGAGGACGTGGCGGTGGTGGAATGGAGCGTGGAGGTCGAGGAGGACCAAGGTAAATTTCACGGATTTCAATGAAAAATTGGTTCTAAATTACCCGTCAATTCATCAACTAACTGCTGGAATACTAATTCGAATAGCTCTAATGAGCATTTTTTTTCTGAATAAAATTTAGAATTAAAAGGTGATAAAATTTATATGTACACATGAAATTTGTCTTGTTTTTTGGCATCAGCTTAAAATTCAGTGATTGTATTTTTGTATTTCATAAACAAGGGAAAAATACAAATTAATTTCTTATTTCTATCCAAATTATTTTAAGTTGTCGATTTCTTCATTGTTAGACTTGAATTTTTTAGAATCAGAAAAATGTAGGTAATTTGTGATGACGTATGATGATTTGGTTCAGGGGTGGACCACGTGGAGGACCGGCTGGCAGGGGTGGCTTCGGTGACCGCGGCGGTCGAGGCATGAACCGAGGCGGTCCAGGTATGAACAGAGGTAGTCCCATAAAACGTAATGGAGGACTACAAGGTGCCGGTGGCCCATCAAAAAGGCCAAGATTCGATGGCCCTCCTCAACAAAATTCCAACGGGTTTGCTAATCAGATGAGGTAATTAAAATAAAACAGGAAAAATGTGATGCAAACGTGATTTCGTACTCTACACACATTAAAAACTTTGGTAGCTATAAAACTTACGAATTCTTTTGCGCTTTGGTTATTAAAGGATTTTTTTTACTTCGAAATTTTGTAAATTTGTAAAGAGTTACAGATCTGTTATTCTAAAAAAGAATTATGAAATTATAGATCTTTAATTCTTCTGTAATTGAAGTCTTGATGAACTCTCCAGTTTTTTGTAAGTTGGGATGTTTCCAGTAAAAATTTTCTACAAATTTGCTCATATTAAAAAAATTTTTGTGATGACTAATCGTATAATTTCGTCAATTTTTTTTTTCATTCATGTATCATTTTTTTACTTTTTTAATGGTATTCAGGATTGTGACGTGTATCAAAAATTTAGAATTTTACGAGTTTCAATTGTTATTTACATGCCTTTATTTTAGAACAAACATTGCTAGATTTATTATCTCGAATTCCAAAATTTATAAATTTTTAGTTTGTAAACTTGTCAGGTGCAGATTATTTATTAAGTTATTCATTTTTGTTTGTCAAGTCAATGTTGTAAAATTATTATTGTTGATTTAAAATGTCCATCTATTTGGTAATCTTTGTAACGGAATAAGTTTTTACTCTGTCAAGTTGCAAAGGGAAAAAGCATATCAAGTCCACATTATTCCAAAAGTGCTTCAAACTTTGCTTGCTTTTATAGCCAGAGTTTTTTCTGTGCAGAATAACACAATGTACGAGGTTTTTTGAAACTTATTAAGGCAATTAGGGTTGTGCCGATAAATTGATCATGTCAAAATGAGTATCCTAATACAGAACTTCAAATTTAAAAAATTCACGGCACATTAGTTGATAAAAATGATTTAATAATTGTATAACATTAAAAAATAAAAAAGAGGTTAACATATAAAGAGTGTGTGGAACTTAACGTTGTAAATTATATTATCTTTTTATTAGAAAGAAAAAATTGGTTCAAATAGTTATGATAAACATCAATTGTGAGTGATAAACATTTTTGTACGTTAGCAAAAAATTAAAAAAGTTCAATAAAAAATCGAAAGTTTTTTTAACATGTATGCAATCGGCGTTGTAGAAATTTATTTTTTAATTATAAAATGACGTTTAATTTTAGTCTGTGCAGTTTTTTTTATTAAAAATTTCATCAATAATCAAGAGTAAATAATAAAAAACAAATTTATAATACCATCGTTATATTTGTATTAGTATTTTTTTGATTGAAATTCTAGTCCAATAACAAAAACACGTATTTATGATTATCAATGAAATAGTAACTAATGAAATTCTACGCTGTATATGTAACTAATAAACATGCTCTGACTGTAGAAATACAGAATTGCGTTCCAATTTTCATTATAGATCCACGCATGAAATCCTTGTTTATAATATTTTTAATTGTGACTGTTTAGTATTTATGTCTTCTTGACATTTTAAATAGTATTTTATTTTCTTGAAATTTATCGACAGAATGGTTTTTTGAATTTTGACTGGTCAATCGCACAACTCTAATTTTGTCTATTGTTTTTTTAAATTTCGTATTCTATTTTTTTTTCTTTTTTTTTTCAATGGTTAGGTACTATTGCGTAAAAAAAATAAAGCGGAATATTATTCTGCAGTATAAACATTTTTTTTTGTTCTACTGTTCTTATATTTTTAAGTTTGTATTTTACAACATTTCAATTTCGGAGGGTCAAATTTTCAATTTCCATGTCTGAATTCGTGAAATGATTGTTATTTTAGTTATTGTTGTGCAATATCCACATTGAAAGTTTTAAATATTTTTTTTTTTTTTTTTCATGTTTAATTTTAAAACTACCAACTTGAAAAAAGTCTTTATTGTTTGTACTAAACCGAATCTCAATAAAATAATTTTTCAGTGTTTCAACATTCGAATCATGAAATTAAAACAAGAAATTTTTACTATTATTTCATGTACATGAAATTACAATATTTGCAAAATTCAATTTCGTAGATTTTCATCCTGTTCCAAAATAATATAAATGATTGTTTTATATTCTCGTTGTTTTAGTTCTAACTATATGAATGGAAATTTAAAATGTTCAAACTTGTGTTTTTTAATTTGTAACTTATTTATATATATTGGAGATAGTATTAACTGATTATATATTAGCAAGATGATTGTTAAAAGTTTGACTTGTGAATTTAGCTCCAATGACTCTTATTTGATAAATTTATCCAGTGTGAAATGTCAAAATCTTGATATTTCATTACTTTGCCAAGTTTATTTTTGTTGCCATTACACTTGAATATAAAAAGAAATTTCAAATTTAATTTCATTGTTGTTCAATCCACGTTTTTATTTATTTTTCTACTTTTTTTTTGTGGGCCCCAAAGTGGTGGGCAGGGCTTTGGAGGAAACTCGTTCCAAGGTCAGCAAAGTCAACCCCCACAGCCGTTGGGTTTCGGCGGTCAACAAAATTATGGGCAGCAGCCACAACAATTCCAAAGTTACAATAACTTCCAGCAACCTTCAGATTACGGATCCACGGTATGTTGGGCCGAAGATGTTGTGATGTAGTTTTTCACGTTAACTAAAACTTGCCCTTTAAAATAATTTCTCCACGAACCCTTCCATTAACTTTTTTTATTTCGCCAATGTCAAAAAAATTTCGATTCATCCTTTTTAAGCTTTTTTTTCTGTTGGTTGACATGTTTGTATGAAAGACGAAAGATGAGTCTATAGAAATGAACCAGTTTTTCCTTGGTATAAAGAAGTACCAATGAATTTTTCAAGTTTTTTGTGTGATTTGCGAATGAATTTTTGGTTTTTGAAAATAATTTTTCCACCTTTTTTTGCATACCGGACAAAATGTGAAATGTATCTCGATGTGACGGAGCAGTCGATAAGAAAATGTTAAAAGAATAAAGTTTTTTCTATGGCAATCGCTAGTCTGTTTTTTGTTAATTTTTCCAAATTTCCTGGGTTTATTTGAGTATCATCGTAGTGACAAAAGTTTGAGAAAAGCAATTTTCAAGTGGTGCTGTTAAAGACATTTTTGTGAAGAGAAATTTTCAATAACTTTGATTCATAGATTGATTTTGAAAAATACGCGCAAAAAATGTTTTTTGGAATCGATAACAGCTAGAACTAATGTTATAAAATTATTGAGTTAAGCACTGATGGAATGATCGAAGGTAGGAATAAGATATCTCAACTTTCATGTAGCCCTTTCAATTTCGAGTTACTTTTAAGACCTTTTTATTTGTATTTTCAGTGATTCCATTCTTTTATTTAAGTTGTAATTTACGAAATTATTGCTACCAGATCAATCAAATTTGTATTCAAAACTAGATTTTTCATAGTTTTTTTTGCTTTTAACTTTTTTGAAAAAATCTACTGTTCAACTCGCAAAACCATTTGGGTTTACGAAAATGTTTGCAATGTTTTCAAACATTTTAAGAAATTATTATCATCAAAGAGTGGTATTTCAATAACATCGAATACTCCATTTTTGACAACAATTTACGCAACGAATGGAGTGTTTGTCAAACACTCAAAACTGACAGAAATGTACGAAATGTCTCAAACTTTTTATACAAAGTTTGAGAACTATACTAAATCAAGATTTTTGTGACAAAAATTATTTGCAAAAATCTTGACATTAAATTGTTCGTAAAAGGAAAAAAATTATTTTCAAAAACTTTGGAAATAAAAGTGATACAAATTTTTAAAAATATCAATTAGGAAAGTAGAGGGTAGTGTTTATGTATTTCTAGAAATCGTTTTTCGATCATTTTAACTTCTATCACATTTTAAAGTTTTGAATACCTGGAAAATTCGTTACCGGAATAAATTTTTCGAAATGTTTTTGGATTCTGTGGGGTTCCCTGGCTTCGAAGAGAGAAGTTAAGTTTCTAAATGAAAATTTTAAGAAATTAAAACTAGCTTAAAAACTTGGTAATTCAAAAAAGAAGGTTTGCATGGGTAATAATAAAAGTTATTTATTGTTAGCAAAGAAATATTTTTTAAAATAAATGCCAAAGGTGAGTACAAGTGAAGTGCCAATACCGAACGATCGTTGAGTAATGAAATTTTCAAATGAAATGTTTAAATCCAAAACGTCCAAAATATTTTAAAACTTCAAAAATAATATTATCCCTTAAATTATTTGATTATCTCTTTTTGTTATCCTTACTATCTTGTACTTATATCGAAATACGTATTCACAATTTTGTTTAAAAATTGTTTTGTATAATTTTTTTTTATTGTAGTAAAAATTTAACTCGATATTAAGGTTTGCATTTTTGTTTTAAAAAACCTAATTATGAAAATAGACATAACTTTAATGCATGGTTCATTTAAAAAAAGTAAATGATATAAATAATAAAGCGGAATGTATACTTACGAATTTCCGAATTTTATTTGCATCTGTGAATTGAATAAAAAAGGGAGAACTGCATTTATAAGACGATATTAATCTTGTACTTTTTAGGAATTGCTAATTTGGTCCTTTTGGATTTGTATTTTTGTGTACCCTAATCCTTTACGAGTACATAATACATGTAAAAATATTGTTAAAATGTTTGAGCTAAATTCAAATTTTATTTTGGGAAAACTTGAAATCAAAAATATTTATCCAGAGAATAATGCGACGTGTGTCCTTTGCTCGAGTGAAATTTTTTGCACTAATATTTCAAGAGATAAGAATTTTTTTATCGGGAAACAAATTTCAAAAGTTCTGTACAATTATAAAAGAACAAATGATCTAAAACTTTGCAAGCAAAGCTGATAAAATCATTGTAAGAATCTACAGGTTTATTTTTTAAAATTAAATTATGTATTAAGAATTAAAAAATAGGTCTCTAAAATTTAAAGCTAAATATTTCCCAGTTGTAAGTTTATATTTATTTATTTTTCAATTTATGATTTTTGAATTTTCTATTTCTGATTTTTCAAAATATTGGTCCTTTGTTCTAGAAAAAACGTAGTTACTATGCATGAAGCATTTATTTTTAATATGAAAAAATGTTTACATATTTAAAAAATGGATTCTCCCATGATGTGTGTAATTTCAATATAATTTTAGTGATTTTTGTTTAAATGAAATTATTAATAATTAAAAAATAGCTCTATCTAAAATTTGAGATTCAAAATTTTCCAGTGATAAAAAAGTTTTTATTCGTTTGGTTGTTGTTTTTGTTTTTTGTTTTTAATTTACAGATCTTGAGTTTTTCCTTTACAACTTTTTAAATATTGGTCTTTTGTTTCACAGTAACTTGGTGAATATGAAGCATTTATTTTTATTATCAAAAAATGTTGGTGGTAAATGCTTTCAGAAATTTTATTTTTTTTCGAACAACGTTCCTTAACATTTTTTGTTACTTAATTTACAATTTTTCTGTATGTTTCAATCATTGGAAAATATCATAATTCATGAAGAACACAGAAAGACGTTCTTAGAATTTTTTTTTCTTGTTAATGAACAACTAATAGTTTTCTGCAATTTGATACAACTTGAATTATTGCAGAGAAACGCCAAAAAAAATCTCGAAAAAAAGTAAATATAATCAAACTTTATTATATCAGTATCGAAAGTTTAAATTAATTTCTGGGTATCCATTAAAAACAAATAATAATGAGTATTTATACTTTAACATTATCATTTTGATGTACAGTGATGTTAATTGCATCTTTAAAGAGAGATCGTTATCATTCTAAAAAAAAATTTTTTTCGACGGTCCCGGGCTTAGTTTCCATTTCGTACAAATTTTTTGTAAACCAGAATTTCAATTGTAAATGTTTAGCTAGAAAAATCGAAGAAAACAAAAGTTTTGAAAACAGTTTTAATCAAGTGAATAATAAAAAACGAAAAAAATTTTGGAATCTTGGATTAGGCTTATTAATCTTCGAAGAAAATCGGATTTTTCAAGAAGTGTTTTTTCAGAAGACAGGTCGCAGGAATTAATTACTAGACATTGACATTGTGTATTTTCTTTTCGGTTGAAAAAAAAAGATCGAAATCATGTAAATTTAGTAACTAGAAAACAAGAGCTAACTTTGAAAAAAATTTTCACAGAAATGTTTGTTTTTCGTGGCTGTTCCATTGAAATTATGTAGTAAAAAATTTATCTCTAATCTCGTTGACCGAAAAAAAAATTAGTTTTGTTTTATGGCGAGATTCGTTGTTCTCACAATTATTTCGACGATTTGGAAAATACTTTGACGTGTTTTATGACTTTCTCTGGTATTTGGCTCATCAGTTATTGCAAAATGAAAAAATTGCAAGTTTAAATCTTCCACATTTTTAAAAACCTGTAGCTGTTTTGAAATTATTCTATTGTATACTAGAATATACTACATATAAATAAAAAATAATCGTCCAGATTGTAATTGAATATTTATTATTTAAGATATATTAACTCTGAGAGTTTTTGTTTTTTGCAAATGTTTTTCTGCTTATTTTGATTTTTATACTTTGGTGTGAAGCTAAAATATTGATAAATCGTCAGAAAGTGATATTGAATTAATTTAAAAAGTAATGACTGCCTCTTTTTTCATTGTTTAAAATGAAAATTAAAAATAATCGTGACTTTTTTCAGGGTTTCCACCAACAACCTAATAACCGGTACGGTAATTCAGGCCAGATTCCACCAATGGGCGGATTCGGTGGGGACTCATATGGTTACAACAAACCAGCTCCAGGTAATTTCAAGTTTTGATCGAAATAATTACCATCGCAAATACTCAATTAAAAATGAAAGAGCGAGGAAAACAACAATGAAGGATATAGAAAACCGGTTCAATGCAAATAAAAACATGTATCCCAGTTGGGTTTTTTACCCCAAAATCGTGCGAACGGAGAATGTACAAAGCAAGGGAAAAAATTTGTCCACATTTTATTGAAGACGAACATTCATTAGATATAACACGAAAAACGAAAAAAATTGTCACCCTGAAACATGCGCTACAAGAAAGAATTCGTGTTTAGGTTTAGTCGAGAATAGAAATAGGATCAAATTCAACTAGAAAAAAAATGTTGACTAGCTATCTGCTCTGTAAACGAGCTCTTTTTTTTTTTTATTTCAGACAATGCGAATCAAAATGTTTATGGAAAACAGGATAATGGTGAGTACTATTTCCAGTAAAAAAAATTGCTGGAATAGTTCGATTGCACTAAAGAAAAAGTAAATTGTGCTAAGTTTAAAGATTCGATGTAGTTTTTGGCCCGATAAATTTTATCGCATTACATATATTCAAATTGTAGCACTATTTAGGGATATTTATACGAAAATGGACATATTCGTAAAAAAAAGCGTGTTAGTTGTAAATGAAAATTTTGGCAGAAAATATATTTCTGCGTTTTTTATACGAGTGGATCATGTTTTTTTGACTCGTACAACAGTTTAGAAATAAGAGAATTTTGTGCGTTGCGTTGAAATCACTCGAAAAAAATTTGGATTTCTGAAAGCCTATACTTCGAGAGAAAAATGCACCGCTGAAAGGGAGGAATTTAAGTTTCTTCAAAGCAGGGAAAATTTGGAGAGCAAAAATGTGTATGACAAATTAGTGGAAATGACAGTCAAAGTTTCCATTTTTTGTTAACATTTAATTTATACATGCGTCATTCTCCATAGAAATAGTTCCGATCAAATATTGTAAGCAATAAAAAAAATAATAATTAAAAAATGTATTGAAAATAATGAGATTAGCGTGTTTGAGTCATTACCTGTTTTGCATAAAATTGCAAATTATGAAATCAACGAAAAAAATATGTATACAGGTATCTATGAATACATTTAATGCACGTTTAAAATATGAATAGTGTGCGTGATAATGAGATTCGCAGAGGTGGAGAAAAAGCTGGAAAATTCAGAGAAAACCTATGGAAAGTTAGGAATATTGGGAATGAGGAAGTGAAGGAAATTTTCCTCGTTTTTGGTTTATTTTTTAATGTTAAATTAAACTAATTTTGTTAGTCTTTTTATTGTAAGAGTGATGGATTTTTTAGGCCTTTTTGAATTAAAAACAATAAACTTGAAGGTGTTGTTTTTAAATTATATTTTGAAACTATTTAAAGTATGACGAAAAATTATCATATTGTATCTTAAGCATTCGATGCTTGATCTTCTAAAACTTCAAAAAATTCGAGAATTTCGAGTTTTATTCGGAAAATTATTGTAACAATATGAAATTTTTATCAAAACTCGGAAAGTATTTTTAAAAGAAACTCCGAAATTTGGGAAAAACTGAATCAATTTTTCGAAACAAATTCACACTTTTTGATAATTTGTTCGGAAATATTTAGGAATGTTTATTAAACACATGTTATAAGAAAATATATTTTGGTTCCTTATAAATGTGAAACCTAGAACTTGCATCAAAGTTTGTCCCAAGACAAAAAAGTAGGTATCAAGTATTTCAAAAAAAAAGTGGATTTTTACGATAGTAAGAATCCTGAATAAGTTGATTTTTTCTAAACAAGGAAATAATAATTTTTGGTGCATCGACTGATTTTTGCAAGAAAAAACAATTATGTAGGTATAAAAATAAATCTCATAGTTAAAAAAATGCGTATGGAAAACACAGATATATTAAGGTTATTAATATTTCTAATTTTACAATAATTGTAAAAAAGTGAAAATCAGTAGGCAAAAAAATGTTTTCGTTTGAATTTTCACTTGAATCTATGATCAGGAAAAAAAACTTTGAACCGATATATTTATTGCCTATACACGAGCTTGACGAATATTGAGTTTATTCCACAGGCAAATCGACAGTGAGAAAAAAATTTTCTCCAAAACCAGCCAGTGGGATGCCAAAACAGAAATGATGAACGTTAATGAATACAAACATTTTTTGAAATTTCTTATTACAAATGGAATGAAACACGGAGGAAACTAAAATTTGCAAGAAAAGGAGACGAAAAAGGAAAATGGCTTACAAAATTTTGATTTTTGAGTGTGTTTCATAAAATAATGTTTCTTAGAAAAAAAAATCCTTTTTATAGTAGATCTTTTAATATTTTGATTAGAAAATGTAGCATGAATTCGAATAAAAGTTTGGTAACTTAATCAAATTATTTTTGAGCGAAAAAATGTGGTGATTAGTGATTGATGAAATCCCAAGAAGTATTTGAATGCTCGAGAAAAAAGCACGAAAAATTGTCGAAAAAGACAATATTTTCTGAAATGAAAAAAGTTTATTTATTGCTCGAGTAAGCTTCAGACCAAGCTCAGGTGAGTAAAAACAAAAATATCTATAGTTTCATTTTTGAATATAATGAGAAAATCGATGTATATGGAATTCACGTTTTGTTTAGTTTGGGTGAAAAACAAAACGAATATAAATGACGCACAGAATGATGAAGGAATAAATTGAAAAGTAAATGATGTTACGTTTCGATTCAAGTTTTATTAGTATTAGGGCACAGAAAAGAAAAGGAACGCAAATTTCATTTTGGAAAGAATTTGAATCGAAAATGTTGGATAAACAAGTTATAAAGTTAGCGAAAAAAAATAATGAAAGTTTTGTTACGTATTTTCGAAAACAAAGAGAAAGTTAGGTTGTGGTAGAAAGAACAATTTTTCAATATACATACGAAAAAAAAAACAGGTTTTGATAGAAGAACGAAAATGTGAAAGTCACATATTTATTGAATTGCTGCCACCAGGAGTAGAAAATGATTAAATTAACAAATGGAGAATTAAAAAGTAGGCCGTTCCATCTAAAATCCTTCAGGGAATTTCGGTTGAGTCTTTTTTTTTTCTTTGGTATTTCTATCAAAATCGATGAGACAGGTATGTTTTATTTTGCTTGAATTTCAGTTCTTTTGTCGTGAGAAATTATTGTCGAAAAATCGACGAGTAAGTTAATTTTCCTCTTCGATTCGGAAGAAAATTGTCCGACTTTTTCTAAACTACATTTTTTGAAATCATTTTAACGGAAATCATCATGGTTGAATGATTTTTCGTGAAATTATTTATTAAGAAGAGAATTAATCATATGAGTAACTGCAAATGAGGCACTATGATTTCAAAAAATCGTAGTTCTTAAACATCGAATTTTGACTGATAAAGATTATTTCTAAATTTTGTTCAGTAAACTAACTTTTTAATAAAAAAAAAAAGAGTAAAAAATGGTGCAATGTCGACATTTTTTCAAGTTTTTACAAAAATAATGATATCAAGAAAAATTTTTTCAAATAATGAAGTTCGAAACTGTTCTCTGTATCAAACTTTACATACAAAATAACAAATTTATGAATAAATGAATAAAAACCATCGGGCAATTTTTGGATTAAAAAGAAAAATTATTAACTTGGTTATTAAAATAACGAATAAAGTTAATGAAGATCAACTTTTCAGCCGATATTTTAAAAAAGTTGCTACGGCGAAACAACTGAAATTATAATTTAAAATGTGTCATCAGAAACGATAAAGATACTATGGAAAATATCTATTTGAAAGAATCCTAGTTTTTTATGGTATGGTTTTTCATTTAAGTGTAGTAAAAATAGTTGGAAATTCAAATTTAATGCATAATAAAGTTCCAATATCACAAATGAAATAAATTAGCGTTTTTCAAAATAAATTATCTTATGATAATGATTCCAACTCATTGATAACTTTACAAAATAACTATTTCATTTGAAACAATTGCACGAAATTTTCAATTATAATTGACAAAAAAACTAACTAGCTAAGAATATCAATAATTTTTGCAATCATCAAACTCAATCGAAATTCTGGGAATGTTATTATTTCCAAAAGAATGTTACAGAACATTCATAAATATAAGTAATTAAATTTTTTCTAAGATATCTTCGGATGTTTGCTACATTCCAAACATTCTGGAAGAATTTTCGAAAGTTCTTCCAATTTATTGCTCGTTTTCTCAACAAGAAATACGTCCATATACTTTAAAAATATATAATTCATATTCAAATTAGGTCAGGTTAGTTAAGCGCATTTTACTATCGAGAGAAAATGACTCATGAAAAGAAATGCCTCGGCGTAATAAGAGTAGGGAGGTTTTATTCATTCATAATCATAAAATTTCATACCCCAAAACAATTTTCATTCAGAATCTCATGAACGAAATTGAAGCCAGATATTGTTAAAAAAAAGTACATATCGGCCAAAAAAGCACAGAATGAAGATAAATCTTCACTAGCAAATTCAATAAGTAGGATTTAGAACGATGTAAAAAAGCAGTCAAAACTTAATTTCCCGTTACAATCATTATCGTGACATTTTTTGTTTTATAACAGTTTTTCTACAACAATGATTTTTGTTTAGGCTGAAGATCGAAGGTCGCCAAATCAAAGGAACAACCACATGACTGGCTTTTAGCACCTTTTGTCACCTTGATCGAGCGCATCGAAAAAACTGCCATTGTGTTCACGAAAGGTAGTAACAATTTGTTAATTAATAAAGTTATGTTGTTAAAAAAAGAAACGAGAAATTTTTTTCATGAGAAAAGCTCAAAAAACAAAACTTCGGAGATATTCTTTCATAGCCCGGAAAAATTCTAAGACCTTTTTATTGATGAACAAAAATACTCTGCATCGATATTTAAATTTCAGCTACAAAATGTTTTTTGCTAAAATTCATATTTTCTCTCTTGGGAAGTGAAACCTCGAGTAATTTGTTCAAAAAATTAACGTTTTATTCGTAAAAAAAATGTAACATATTGTTCATCACAAATTGGCAGTAAATTACATTTTGTAAAAAAAATATTTCGTAAAAAAACAACGCGTGCGGAGTTCACTTTGGCAACTGCAATTGAAAAAAAAAAAATCGTTTATCGCAAATAGTTCATAATCACAAAGTGTTCAATGTCTTAGGAAAAGCGTCGTTTAATATCACTTGGGCTTGATAAAAATGTCAGTTGGATGTAGCTGTAACCCTCGCGCAAGTTTATCAATCTGTGAAAGAAAAATGGGCTTTTGTGAGAATTTTGAAAGCTTCACATAAGAGAATTTCAAAATTGTTTCAAATCTATGTATTTTTATTTTATTTATTTATTATTTTATTACAACTGGTACAGAGTGAAAAAACTGTCTTACATTTTGTCTTCAGAAATTCCAAAATTAAAAATTTTGTTTTGAAAATCACAAAAATGTGGTAAAGTTATGACTTGAAAATACAAGAAATAAAAACGTCCCTGAAAGTGTGCAAAAATTGAAAAATAAATAAATCTTATTTGTATTTCAAAGGCTTTCAAATATACTACATATGTTTTTTAACTAAGTACGATTTTGAAATAAAAATTAAAAACTTTGCAAATTAACAAATTTTTTAATTTTAAAATCCCTATTTCTAATTTTCTAATTTAAAATTCCCAGATCCTCAAATTTGGAAATATTTGTTTACCCTGATTTATTTATTTCTTCAAGTTTGACATTTTTTATTCTAATGGAATGAAAATATAAGATGTAGACGATTTTAAAAAAATAATTATTTTTTTGGTTTTTTTACTCCTGACACCGCTTTAAGAATGTGTATAATATGTACAATATTTTACATCACTCGAGCGTGAATTTTCATCAATAGCTTGAAAAATTACATTTTAAAATAGAAGTAGAAAAATTTGTTTACCCCTCGCGTTCTTGCTGCTGAACGTATAGCCTGTCGCCTTTTTTCAATGGCGCGACCACGCTCGTGTGGCAAGACACTTCCCGGTTCGGAAAACCTGGTGCCACCGCGCACTTGACCAGTTTTTGCGACGACGAGGAACCTTCTGAACTCAGCAGGACCCAATAAGAATGATGGTTATACTCGCCGAAGTAATATATCTAAATAAAAAAGAGACATTGGTCATTTTACTTTATATTACACATAACTGTCCTGGAAATTACATTTCTCAACAGCCAAAAATTATACAAGTTCTAATTACCATAAATTGACAGTTATAGAATTTCCAAGAAAAGAATTTGTTTTTTGTTTTTATTCATTACAAAACAATAATTGAATTTTGTTTTTTGAGAAACACTTCCAAGAATCTCTTCAAAATATCACAGATTGAAAGATCATCAAATTTAGGTAATTACTAGAAATCGTGTGAAAGAAACAAGCGATTAATGAGCAACACGTCAGCTCATGGAATTTCCAAGTGTCAAATTCTATCGCTCAAACGTGACATATGATGTACTCAAGATCTTGAAAAATGAATACCTGAGTCGAGATCATGTACAAGCCGGCAGTGTTAACTTCTATTGACATTCTGTCTTCGACTAGATGAAACTTATTAAAATTAAAGCGCAAGTCGGTTTTGTTGCTTTTGACCCAAGGCCCTATGTAAACTGGAAAAAAACGGAAAGTCAGGTAGATGTCAAAAACAAGACAGGAAGGGCTCAGCATCAATTGAACAATTTTTCTGAAATAATGTAATGTGCATGATCAAATTTGAATTATGCGCGACCCTTCACGTGTTTGAAAAAATTCAGAAAAATCAACCCATTTTGAATCAAGATACTAACTACCTGAATTAATCATGTGTTGCTCTGGCACAGCACCAATAAATGTCGTCATAGAGGTCTTAGGAACCCCTGAAAAAAATTTGTTCTGTTTCTTCAGTGGCCTGCATCAGAAATGGCAGTTTTAGCCACTGTTTAGCGTGCGAAAAGTGACTCATTTCCAACATTGTTGAAAAATTAAACGTTTCCAGAGTTTTTCCAAAGTTCTGGAAAATGATATTCTGCCACTACTCGGAAATTGCTCACTTTCGCACCTAGCAGCGTAATGTACTGTTTTCATTGTAAATTTAAGTGGCAATGTACCCAATCGCTTTCGTTTGGGCCTCCTTTTTTCGCCAAACCTCCGTTTTTTACCTCGTCCCTCGTCCCTCCGGGCCTTGGCAACCCTCACGTCCTCCCGATTTTCTGATCCCTCGGTTTCGTAATACTCGTCCTCGTCCGAACGTGACCGGGCAACAATCGAAACGTTACGTTTGTTACCGGCAATCAAAGACCGTCGGACCCGCGATTTCCGTTCCTCCTCACCGATATCATTCACGATCTCACGTATTTCAGGCAAACCCAAATCCCGGCTATCGCTAAATTCCGGGCTTTTTTGCTTTTTCGGTCTCGTCGTGAACTTTAAATCCGACTGCTCGCGAAGCAGCTTCATGCGATTCAAATTCCGATTCAGTTTTTCGTACTTGAACATCATTACAACTAGATTCGTATTTACATCTTGCATCTGGAGAAAAAAATTTGACGTGATCCGGGGAGTTGTTCGAAAAAAGTAAGGCATAGTAGACACAAAATTGAAATGATGATGTAAACAGTAAAAATCTGAGGCAAAAGTTTCTTTGAATTTTTCGTTTAAATTCAAAAGCAACGGATTTATCGGCGTTCGAAGTTTGACAGGCAGCGCGCGGTGCGGTGGTGTCATGGTACTAACTTTGCCACGCCACATTTTCCGATTGGTCAACTTGGGGTTTCGATAATTCGGTTGTTTTTGAATTTAGAGAAAAATGTCTCAGGAACTTTTTGGTTGTATTTTATCAAAGAGCTTGCTTTTTTGGGATTAACGTTCATTTTTGAAATTTTAAAATTCTGTGGCAACTCGGTTGAAACATTCCATTGGTTCTTAATATTACCTGCATTTGCAGAGCCCGAACTTCCTCTTTCAAATGGCACAGCACGAGGACGAAAAGGGTTAAGGTGGCTAGGTAGATGACCCTTTTTATCCTTTGGATTATGGGGTTTCGGAAATTCGGGAGGTTCACTTTCATGTCAAGGCTCCACTCGATCAATTTTGGCGAATTGCCGACCTGTATCTTGACTTTTTGCTCGACATTTTCGGTGCTTAACAGCATTTTCGGCATTCCGTGATAGACCGCCCGGTTTTGTACTATGGCGCGGCCAACTTTCACAGCGCTTGGTTACGCGAAATCCTGAAAAATAATGGGATTCCGAGGGTCAGATTTTTTGTAATTATGCAGTCGTTTGGAGGTTGATTTAGGGAAACTGATGATGGTAAATTTTTTGGGGGTTATCGAAAGTTACTTAAGTTACGAACTGCCATAACATTTCAAAATAGAAATTTTTTAAAATGATATTCATGATGAGAATGTTTAATAAATATCACTATTTGTTATTAAAAGTACACAATTTATTTTTATTACTACAAATTTTTATTATTATTAAATAATAAATTATTTAAAAGTACATAATTATGTTTGTGATTACGTGTTAGGATGGATTCTTATTTCTCTTCAGATGCGTTAGGTTTTTGCGACCTTCGGTTATGGGGTTGACTTTGATTGGAATTATGATTGTAATTATGATTGTAATTACATATTAGGATTGGTTGTATTATTCGTTCATATTATACACTTCAAGCTTGGAGATGTAAAAGGGTGCATACCCGTGCATAAATGAAAAATAAATAAATAAATAATTTCGAAATCTGAGCAACAATTTACAAGTGTCGTTCTTATCAGTAAAATTGTCAGATTATCTTCATTCTCAACACGTTTTGCGCCTTCACTTTTAAATAACAATCAAACATCGCTTCGCATAAAGTTTATTGATAGAAACGCGATGATGTTGATGTTGAAAAAAAATCCCATACGGAGAAGATTATTATCTCGTCAAACGCAAGTGACGCATCGTGTTATCAGGATTGAGTTACAAAGTTATCGTTCCTATGTATTTATTCAATGCAGATAAAACCGTGAATGAATGCGCCAAGTGACTCCAATGAAATCAGTTCCCATAACTACCCATAACATCTATGGAATGTACAATAAAAAAATATGCAAAACTAACCCCTCCCTCTTTACATACCAATTTTTTCTTGAAATAAAATACCTCCTCCAAGAGCAAAGATAAGCCTAAATTTTTACCTGCAAGTTCAGTAACTGGAAGTTATGAATGATAAGATTTATAGAAATACAAAATTTGGTTTTAAACGAAATGCACGAAAAGCACTCGGATTTTTGAGAAAAATTTTTATCACTGTTTGCATTTTTCAAGGTGATGGGTTTATTTTTAGATATTTATTATTGAAGATTAAATTGGGGGGGGGGGGGGGGGATTATTGCTCACTTGGTGGTAGTATGGGAATTTTCGATGCTTGTTGAGTGATACGGTTTTTCCGACATTCGTTGACAAGGGCAATTTTTTTATTACTGGAGTCTTTGTTGGAGTAACGGTGTCTTTGAAACTTGACAAAACGTGTATGAGCGCTGACTAACATTACGCTGTTTTTTCGCGACACACGATTTACGGACTGGAATAGGACGTGAAAAAGTGACGAGTTTCAAAGCGACTTTTGTTCTTCGATCACTTCCAATGAATTCGATTTTTATCGAGAGAAAATGCATTGATTTTGATATGTTCATATTTTTATTTAAATGGGATGTGGGAGAAATATTTATTTCTGGTTTTCGAGGAGTTTGATATAATTTGGTTTGGTTCAGAATTTTTTGATCTTAAAATTTCAATTTTTCATACTTCTTTATCATTTTTTTTCTATTCGTGACCTGGAATTCTCTAAATGGTTCTTAAGCATTTTCTTAAGAATTTTCCAGATTTAATAAATTTTTTTAAAATTCAGTGGTGTTACAAAATGTGTTTCTTTCTTCTGATAACTCTCATTTCTATGAAGAAAAAAAAAAAAAAAAAAAAAAAAAAACATTTACTTGTATGTCATTGCATTCTTATATGAGTCCAATATTTTATGAAATTTATGAAAAACTTGTTTGCATTTTGTTTTTGACAAATTAATTATTTCTGTGGTCATATTTTTTTGTACGTGACCTTGAATTGTACTCTGCGTTGCTCAGCATTTTTGGAAAAATTTTCTGAATATAAAAAAATTCTGAAAATTAAGCGTTATTTCAAAACATGTTTTCTTATTGTTGTGGTAATGATTCGCTCAGGGTTATTTTCGAAGTTTCGAATTTTTCAAGTGACCAGAAATGTAGAAACTAAATTTCTAAAACAATTTTTGAGTTTCGTAGCAAATTCAGTTCATATTTTATGAAAATAACTTTTTTTGGAGGGAAAATGAGCAATAAATGCATGTAAATTTTCAAAATTCAAGATATTTTTTTGTTCGGAAAGAAAATAGCCCTAAAATGAGGACACCTTAGTGAAATCGCTAGAAACTTATTTTCTTGTTTCTAAGGGACCAGAATATTTTTCAGGAAATAGTTTTTTAATGAAAACACAATGGTGAAATCATAATGAAACAAAATAAATGAATAGGATTCAATATAATTTTAAAAATTACATAGATAAATAATGAAATAGTATAAAAATGATAACGCTAATATATACAGATATATTGTAGAAATAGATGAATATATTATGTTATGAAAAATTTACGAAATAATAATAAAAGTACGAAATGCAAGAACACAATCAAAATTTTTAACACGCGAGGAAACAATACGTAATATTTATCAGAATGTATAATCATCAAAGGATAATTAAAAAATATAATAAATTCTAGAAACCACTTTTCAGTTTGATAAAAATAAATTTCTGATTGTTAAAATAATGACTGTGTATTATATTAATTATTACCATTATATGTATTTACTTTATATATAACTAGGCTATTTAGCCTGTTTTTGTTCAATAAATAAATACATATTATAGCACTGAAAATAAAATATACAATTCTCAGTTTTTCTCATTTTTATTATTATTTTGATAATAATTTATTTCCGTGGTTTATACCTTTAGCATACAAATACATTGGTCATCATGAATAAATATGTAAATCACATTTTGTATGTCATGAAAGTAAATGAGACATCATATTTTGCCAAAAATATATATATATATATACACACAACCGAAACATTTGAAAAATATTTACGAAATAATATTCTAAGAAACGTTGAATACTGAAAACAAAATTTTGTCTGATAATTTATATATTTTTTATTGATTTTAATATTGTTATCACAATCAATATTTGAATATCAAAATGATTTACTGCTATTCTACTGATAATCATTTATAACGAGATGAGTACTATTATTGTCATTTTCATTATTTTTAAAAAAAATTTTTTCATTTGTAACAAAGTCATTAGTCCGTCATAACTGGACACAATTTTTCAAGTTTCAAGTTTTTAAGCTGTTGAGAGGTTTCCTTAAAACAAAAGTTTTGGGTCAGCTAACGGAAAGTGAGTTAGAAAATTCGAAAATAAGCATTTTTTTCGGAAAAAGCAAGGCGTGAATTGGCTTGGAGACAAATAGTAGGCCCGAAAAAATGCCTTTTACTTTCAGAACGGGATGCTGGGCAACACGCTGTGCATGTTATTTGCACCTAGTATTTTTCTCCGAAATGTTTGTTAGTATTGTATAAGGGAAGGCCGTTTGTTCACATTATGTTCAACACATGGAATTTATATCCGACAAGTTTCTTCGGCCCTTTTTTGAATCGAAGGAACATAGAATAACCCAGTCTCTTCAAAAAAACATCGATTTTTCCAAAAATTTTCTATTGTACTTTTCTTTTATATGTTCCTCGAAAATTTTATCTAAGATTTCTGTGTATAAACAGTTTCAAAAAAAAAAGTTTTTATGATTGAGAGGTCGTGGGTTTACATCTCATGAAATTCATAAAAAAGGGGATTTTCGAATTTGGTTTGTCACTGAATCATTACATTGAAAAAAAGCAAATTTTCATTTTTCATGCAGCGTACATATTGAAATTTTAATCAATGTAATCTGAATATACAGGGTGTTCAAAATTTTTATCTTTTTTTCGCTATTTTTTTACGCACTGAACTTGAGTTAAAAAACAAATAAAGCAATATTTGGAGACAAAATTACACGAACTTAATAAAACTACCGAAAAAAGGTATAGTAATAACGAGAAATGATAGCTGGAAAAAAAAATTTTTCAACAATTAACTAACTAAAACTAACTAAGAAAACTAAGTTTCGAGAGTTTTAATTACAAAACACTTTGACTCATGGATTAATAAAATTCTATTACTTATAAACTATTAGAAATGATTGATGTATCTCTTTACAAACTAATAAATCATATTGTAAAGTTATCTAGTTAATCTTCTAACAATTTTCAGATTATTACGAAAACCTTCACACTCCTTAGAAAATACAAAAATTATATAAGATCGTTCTTCCCTCCAAAAAGTATTATTCAGACCATGTGCTCTAAAAATTTCCTAATTTCCAACAAATTTGTATAAAAGACTCCCCCTAATAAGACCCACAAAAAATATCAAAACTAATCATAAATAACAGAATCCACAACACATTGAACCCTCCAAATTTTCCAGAAAATCAGTCTCTTCCTCAGACGATATCGTTTGAAATAAAACACCAGCCCCATTCATCGTCGTCTTCCCCAAACGACGTGTAACAAAACCAATCGTCTAGGACGCGTTCCCTAAAAATCGCAAACCCTAGACCTTAATTTTTGCCCAAAATTTCAGAAGATATCTTCTTAAAATGACCGATTTCTTGGAGTTTTTTCCCTTTATCGATTTTATCACGCGGGCCCAAAAGCTTGTCTTTACGTCCCCGGAATTCGGAATGTCGACCGTTATGGCACGCATGCTTCGAAAAATCCTCGGGCGTCGCGTCGACGAATGGCAAACCGAAATCGCCTGATATTTGCCCGGGCAATGAAAAAATGACAAAACCAAATGGACCTTATGGGCAAGGGCGAAGGCGCAACAGTGGGTACTCACTTCGCGTACATTTCCGTGACCGGGCGCGTAATACAACGATTATCGAAAATGCACTTGATCCACTTGATTGTAGTAATAGCGTACGGAAAAAAAGGCACAGCGTACGCAAGGAACGTGAAACCGTACGCTACGCTACGCCTTCTTTCTCCAGACCCATGACCACTTTTGTTTACTGTGCCCAACGCAGCCCAGCACGCCTCCACAATCTCTCTCCTCCGACCGGTTCTTCTTTTTTTCCGCCAACGACGTACGGATTAAATCCCTAGCTGACTGGGGAACACTTGTTAATGTTGCTCCTAGTGTGGAAGATAAAAACAAAGACTTGAGAAAGGTTTTCTAATGGAATGATAAGAGATGGGGGGTGGGATAGTTATGTTGGGGTGGGTTGAAAAAACTGAAATTTTGGGTGGTTTCATGAAGGGATCGTCTGGAAGAGACGATTTTTAGATGAATTTTATATTTTTGTGGTGTTGGTTTGGAAATAGGCGATCTTCAAAAAGATGGTTGTTGCTTATAGGTTTGATAGAAGATGTCTAGAATTCATAAGATTTATGTATAGAAGATCAACTATTATACAGGGCCTGATGATCTTCTTAATTCAACTCATGAGAAATAGATGATATCGTTTTGATTTGTCGATATTTTTAAAAATTTACAAAAATGTTGTCAATGTTGCTGCCAGTGTGAAAGAACCGGAATGAGCACCAGAATAACCTTTTCATCGGAATATTGAGATTGATGGAATTGTTATTTTGGGATCAGTGCAAAAAATTAGAATACTGCGTGGTTTCACGAAAAGATTATCTGTAGTGAAAGATTTTTAGACGATGATAGTGAAGTTTCTTTGGAGATAGGCGATATTAGTATGTGAAGATCTTCAACAAGATGATTATTGTACGTTAGTTTGATAGAAGATGTCTAGAATGAATTAGCTTCAGCTACAGAAGATTGACTCTCATATAGTCTACATAAAAATGTTTAGTAAACGATATTCTCACTGCAACTCATAAGAAAAAGACAGTACCATTTGAATTTTCGATTTTGTATGAAAATTCCGATTTTCATTATCAGATGACTTGAGAAAAGATGTAAATATTGCTGCTAGTGTGAATGATATAATAAACACTCGAAAAAGGTTTTTTATCATGATGAAAAAGTATTGTTATA
Organism: Platygaster robiniae; assembly: GCA_028476575.1. NCBI lineage: Eukaryota > Metazoa > Arthropoda > Insecta > Hymenoptera > Platygastridae > Platygaster > Platygaster robiniae. The sequence goes on along the minus strand of CM052021.1, from coordinate 9,940,241 downwards.
TTAGAGTAGTTGAAAAAACTAAAATTTCACATAGATTTCGTAGAAAATGTTTAGAATGAGTTAGATTCATCCACAGAAGATCAAATATTATATAGGGCCTCATGATCTTCTGACTTCAACTCATGAGAAAAAGATGATATTGTACTAATTTTTCGATATTTTCAGAGATCTACGATTTGGGTTATAAGTTGACTTCGGAACAGTTGTCAATGTTGATTCCAGTGTAAATGAACAGAAAAGGAAAGTGGAAAATTTTTTTTATCAGAAGGATAAGATTGTTGGATTAGTTAATTTTGGATGGGGAGAAAAGTAATAAGTGATTTTTGGACGACGATTATAGTGAGGTTACTCAGAGATAGGCCATGTTGACAGTATATGAAGATCTTCAAGAAGATGATTATTGTACGTTAGATTGATAAGATGTTTAAAATGAATCAGCTTCATCGACAGAAGATTGACTCACGTAAAATGTATGATAAAAGGCTGGATAGACGATTTTCTCACTGCAACTCATGAGAAAAGACGATATCGTTTTAAATCATTGATTTCGTTCAAAAAACTAGAATTTCGATCTTCAAGGAAACGATTATTGTACAGAGGTTTCATAGAAGATGTTCAGAATAAGTTTGAAACATTCGCAGAAGGTCAACTATTTTACAGGGCCTGATGATCTTCTGACTTGAACTCATCATAAAAAAAGACGATACCGTTTTAATTTTTCGATTTTTTTAGAGAACTACGATTTGAATAATAAGTTAACTTTGGAACAGACATACATATTGCTTTAAGTAAGAAAGAACATAAATTAACACTGGGAAAAATCTTATCATCAGGATGATAAGATTTAGGCAATAGTTTTTTTTGCACGTGCAAAAAAAAATTAGAATGTGTCCTTGCGGAAGGATCATTTAAAATAAATGATTTCAAGACAACAATTATAGTGAAATTACTTTGAAAATAGGAGATGTTGATAGTATGTGATGATATTCAATAATACGATTATTGCACGTCGGTTAAATAGAAAATGCTTAAGAAGTTTGACATTTTCTTTTTTTTAATTCTATGAGATACATATGATTTTCGACTGCTGGTCGGCCGTATGCGAATTCCTTGTCTAACTGAGATTGAAAGATAAGAATTAATGACAACAATTTATGAAAATTGAGATACTGACTCCTCCAGACTTATGTTGGGCTCAACATAATTCTGCAGCTCAAGTTTTACTAATTATCTGTTTTCTGAGTTTTAAATGGTATGAAATATTGATAATTTCAAATCACTAACCGGCCGTTCGTAAAATACAGGTATCACTGAGATAGAAACTTGAAAAGTATTGACAACAATTCATCAGAATAAAAATACCGACTATTTCAGACATTTCTTTGGGCCGAGAGAATTCTGCAGCACTAATTACATTAGTTTGACATTTTCGTTTTTTTAAATTCTATAAGATGCATATCATTTACGACTGCTGGTCGGCCGTTGGCGAATTTCTTGTCTGACTGAGATTAAAGGTTAAGCATTGATGACAACAATTTATCAAAATTGGGATACAGACTTCTTCAGACTTAAGTTGGTTTCAAAATTATTCTGCAGCTCAAGTTTTACTAATTTTCTGTTTTCTGAGTTTTGAATAGTATCAGTTATTGATAACTTCAAATCTCTAACCGGTTATTCGTAAATTTCAGGTCTCACTGAGATGAAAACTTGAAAAGTATTGACAACAATTCATGAGAATAAAAATACCGGCTTTTTCAGACTTTTCTTCGGCCCAAAAGAATTCAGCATTACTAATTAAATTATTTTTACATTTTCTTTTTTTTAAATTGTATGAGATACATATAATTATCGACTGCTGGTCGGCCGTTTGCGAATTCCTTGTCAAACTGCGATTGCAAGTGAAGCATTATTGACAACAATTTATCAAAATTAAGATACTGACTTATCTAGACTTATGTTAAGCTCAAAATAATTCTGCAGCCTAAGTTTTACTAATTTTCTGTTTTCAGAGTTTTGAATAGTATTAGATATTGATATCTTCAGATCGCTAACCGGCCGTTCGTAAGATGAATGTCTAACTGAGATGGAAACTTGAAAATTATCGACAACAATTTATCAGATTAAAAATACCGACTTTTTCAGACTTTTCTTTGGCCCGAAAGCATTTTGCAGCACAAATTAAATGAGTTTGACATTTCATTTTTTTTGAATTCTATGAGATACATGAAATTTTCGACTGCTGGTCGGCCATTTGCGAATTCCTTGTCTGACTGAGATTGCAAGTTGAGCATTAATAAGAATAATTTATCAAAATTGAGATACAGACTTCTCCAGACTATTGTTGAGCTCAAAATAATTCTGCAGCCTAAGTTTTACTAATTTTCTGTTTTCAGAGTCTTGAATAGTATTAGATATTGATATCTTCAGATCGCTAACCGGCCGTTCGTAAATTTCAGGTCTCACTGAGATGAAAACTTGAAAAGTTTCGACAACAATTATTCAGGTTAAAAATACCGACTTTTTTAGAGTTTTCTTTGGCCCGAGAGAAATCTGCAGCACTAATTAAATTAGTTTGACGTTTTCTTGTTTTTCAATTCTATGAGATACGTATAATTTTCGACTGCTGGTCGGACGTTTGCGAATTTCTTGTCTGAGATTGCAAGTTAAGCATTAATGACAACAATTTATCAAAATTGAGATACAGACTTCTCCAGACTTATGTTGGTCTAAAAATAATTCTGCAGCTCAAGTTTTACTAATTTTCTGTTCTCTGACTTTTAAATCGTATCAGATATTGATAAGTTCCAATCGCTAACCAGCCATGTTGGGCTCAAAATAATCCTGCATCTCAAGTGTTATTCATTTTTTATTGTTTGAGTTCTAATTGGTATCAGATATTGATAACTTTCAATCACAAACCGGCCGTTCGTGAATTGAATGTCTCACTGAGATGGAAACCTGAAAAGTATCGACAACAATTTATCAGAATAAGTATACCGACTTTTTAAGACTTTTCTTTGGCCCGAGACAATTTTGCAGCCCTAATTAAATTGGTTTGACTTTTTCTTTTTTTTGAATTCTATGAGATACATATAATTTTCGATTGCTGGTCGGCGGTTTGTGAATTCCTTGTCTGACTGATTTTGAAAGTAATAATTAATAACAGGAATTATCAACATTGAGATACCGACTTCTCCAGACTTATTCTGAGATCAAAATAATTCTGAATCTCCATTTTTACTAATTTTCTGTTTTTTGAGTTTTAAATGGTATCAGATATTGATTACTTCAGATCGCTAACCGGCCGTTCGTGAATCTCAGGTCTCACTGAGATGGAAACTTGAACAGTATCGACAAAAATTCATGAGAATAAAAATACCGACTTTTTCAGACTTTTCTTTGGCCCGAGAGAATTCTGCAGCACTAATTACATTAGTTTGGCATTTTCGTATTTTTGTATTCTATAAGATACATATAATTTTCGAATAGTGGTCGGCCCTTTGCGGATTTCTTGTCTGACTGAGATTGCAAGTTAAGAATGAAAGACAACAATTTATCATAATTGAGATACTGACTTCTCCAGACTTATGTTGAGCTCAAAATAAGTCTACAGCTTGAGTTTTATTAATTTCCTGTTGTCTGAGTATTAAATGGTATCAGATATTGATAACTTCAGATCGCTAACAGACCGTTTATGAATTTCAGGTTTGACTGAGATGGAAACTTGAAAAGTATCGACAACAAATTATCAGAATAAAAACACCGATTGTTTCAGACTATTCTTTGGCGCGAGAGCATTCTACAGCACTAATTGAATAAAATTGACATTTTTTTTTTTTTTTAATTCTTTAAGATACATATAATTTTCGACCGCTGGTCGGCCGTTTGCGAAATTCTTGTCTGACTGAGATTGCGAGTTAAGAATTAATGACAACAATTCATCAAAATTGAGATACTGACTTCTCCAGACTTATGTATAGCTCAAAATAATTTTGAATCTCAAGTTTCACTAAGTTTCTGTTTTCTGAGTTTTAAATGGTATCAGATATTGATTACTTCAGATCGCTAACCGGCCGTTCGTGAATTTCAGGTCTCACTGAGATGGAAACTTTAAAAGTATCGACAACAATTCATGAGAATAAAAATATCGACTTTTTCAGACTTTTCTTTGGCCCGAGAGAATTTTGCAGCACTTATTAAATTGATTTGACAATTTTCTTTTTTTTATATTCTATGAGATACGTATAGTTTTCGACTGCTGGTCAGCCGCTTGCGAATTCCTTGTCCGAACGAGATTGCATGTTAAGAAGTAATGACAACAATTTATCAAAATTGAGATACTGCCTTCTCTAGACTTATGTTGAGCTCAAAATAATTTTGCAGCTTAAGATTTACTTATTTTCTGTTTTCTGAGTTTTAAATAGTATCAGATATTGATAACTGCAAATCACTAACCGGTTATTCGTAAATTTCGGGTCTTACTGAGATGGAAACTTGAAAAGTATCGACAACAATTCATGACAATAAAAATACTGACTCTTTCAGACTTTTCTTTGGCCCGAGAGAATTTTGCAGCACTAATCAAATTAGTTTGACATTTCCTTTTTTTTAAATTCTATGAGATACATAAAATTGTCGACTGCATGTCGGCCGTTTAATAATTACTTGTCTGACTGAGATTGCAAGTCTAGAATTAATGACAACAATTTATCAAAATTAAGATACTGTCTTCTCTAGACTTATGGTGATCTCAAAATAATTCGGCAACTCAAGTTTTCCTAATTTTCTATTTTCTGAGGTTTAAATGGTCTCAGATATTATAAACTTCAGATCACGAACCGGCCGTTCGTAAATTGAATGTCTCACTGAGATGGAAACTTGAAAAGTCTCGACAACAATTCATGAGGATAAAAATACCGACTTTTTCAGACTTTTATTAGGCCCAAGAGATATCTGCAGCACTAATTCAATTAGTTTGACATTTTGGTATTTTCGAATTCTATAAGATACATATAATTTTCGACTGGTGGTTGGCCGTTTGTGAATTTCTTGTCTGACTGAGATTGCAAGTTAAGAATAAAAGACAACAATTTATTAAAATTGAGATACTGACTTCTTCAGACTTATGTTGAGCTCAAAATAAGTCTACAGCTTAAGTTTTTTGATTTTCTGTTTTCTGAGTTTTAAATAGTATCAGATATTGATAACTTCAGATCGCTAACTGAGCGTTTATGAATTTCAGGTCTCACTGAGATGGAAACTTGAAAAGTATCGACAACAATTCATCAGAATAAAAATACCGACTTCTTCAGACTTTTCTTTGGCGCGAGAGAATTCTACAGCACTAATTAAGTAAAATTGAGATTTTTTTTTTTTTCTAATTCTATGAGATACTTATAATTTTCGACCGCTGGTTGGCCGTTTGCGAATTTCTTGTCTGACTGAGATTGCGAGTTAAGAATTAATGACAACAATTCATCAAAATTGAGATATTGACTTCTCCAGACTTATGTATAGCTCAAAATAATTCTGCACCTTAAGTTTTACTAATTTACTGTTTTCTGAGGTTTTCATGGTATCTGATATTGATTACTTCAGATCGCTAGCCGGCCGTTCGTAAATCTCAGGTTTCGCTGAGATGGAAGCTTGAAAAGTATTGACAACAATTCATGAGAATAAAAAAACCGACTTTTTCAGACTTTTCTTTGGCCCGAGAGAATTCTGCAGCACTAATTAAATTGGTTTGACATTTTCTTTTTTTTAAATTCTATGAGATACATATAATTTTCGACTGCTGGTCGGCCGTTTGCGAATTACTTGTCTGACTGAGATTGCAAGTTAAGCATTAATGACAACAATTTATCAAAATTGAGATACAGACTTCTCCATACTTATGTTGTACTCAAAATAATTCTGCAGCTTATGTTTCACTAATTTTCTGTTTTTTGAGTTTGAAATGGTATCAGATATTGTTAACTTCAGATCGCTCACCGGCCGTTCGTGAATTCCAGGTCTTACTGAGATAGAAACTTTATAAGTATCGACAACAATTTATGAGAATAAAAATACTGACTTTTTCAGACTTTTCTTTGGCCCGTGAGAATTTCGCAGCACTTATTGAATCAGTTTGACATTTCCTTTTTTTCAAATTCTATGAGATACATATAATTGTCGACTGCTGGTCGGCCTTTTGCGAATTTCTTATCTGACTGAGATTGCAAGTTAAGAATTAATGACAACAATTTATCGAAATTGAGATACAGACTTCTCCATACATTTGTTGTACTCAAAATAATTCTGCAGCTTAAATTTTACTAATTTTCTGTTTTCCGAGTTTTTAAAGGTATCAGATATTGATAACTTTAGATCGCTAACCGGCTGCTTATGAATTTCAGGTCTCACTGAGATGGAAACTTGAAAACTATCGACATTAATTGATCAGAATAAAAATTCCGACTTTTTCAGACTTTTTTTTCCCCGAGAGAATTCTGCAGCACTTATTATCATTTTGCAGCACGGTGGGAAGACGTATATCCCACCTAGAATATTGTCATTTTTTTCAGTTTTCAAGTGCTTGTGACTTGACTTACATGATTTGAAATTTTAATTTACTATATTTACATGTTGAGCCTTGAATGTTTTGACTTCGTTATCTCACGTCGTTCATTAATTTGTCAATATCAATAAACACATATTGAAAAAAGTCACTTTTTGCAAAGAAAATTTATTATCTTGAAAAGTTTTTAACGGATGAATTTGAAAATTTATTATTAAATTTTTTCAATGTCCCTGATCAAGAATTAGTGATAGATTTTTAAAACCCAAAATGGCGGATCTAATATGGCGGACCGAATTAGTTATACTTATTCATATCTGTATGAAAATTGGTATACAGGGCTTTACCGGGTCGCTGATTACGATTTTAATACCAGGATTTCGAAATTTCAAATGACGGATTCAATATGATGGACACAATAACTATGTTATTAGTATCGGTACCAAATTTTTTGTTGTTCAAGAAAAAAAAATTTTTCCAAGTTTATGACAACAATAAGTACCGCTTTCAGCCGAACCCGGAGACACGAACGAGGACGTAGCGGCTATCTTCTCCATTTTTTTTATTTTTGGTATTTTTTTTTATTTTTGGATTTTTTATTTTTTTCATTTCGTATTATGTTACATAATGATCTATATAATAATTATAATCTATATAATATTATGTATTTTCTGCTGAATCTTCGAAAGGTCTAAGCATAAATTTTCTGCTTAATGTCCGAATAAAAAAAAAAAGAAAGGGCCTACCCATCGCAGCATTGTCAATAAGCTTTGACATGATCATCCGGTCGAAAAAGCATCATTAGGCAGATACGAAAATGATAGCGTGACTTCAAGAATTTGTCTGGAATTCTTGTCTAGGCTTATTTATCCGATAAGTCGTGTTCACCGATTCTTTCACGTTGATGGGTCGAGCAATGTGATTTATGGTCAGATTTTCAGACAGAAGCGTTAAACCAGTTTGAAAACCTTTAGTTGCTGAGTATCGAGTTTTCCTGAAATACGTTCAATGCATACCTCTACGTTGGAGCTTCCATTCCATTCATGCTGATGCCAAACGCGGTCGCAAGACGTGGAACATCAGAAACTGGTAATCTTTGGGCAAATTAATATCGCAAAATATTGTTTTTTTTTGTCTCAAATGCCGGAAAGAGTAGAACTAACGGAACTTGCAAGTGATGCAGAATCTGCTAATGGACTTTGTGATTCATCGGATGATGAAAATTTTACAAACAAAGGCACAAATGTGCTACAAGATGATTCTGATGATGACTTTTCAGAAGGTGAGCTGAAGGGGTTCTGGACCCCCCCCTACTCCTCCCATCACGCGACTCCCCCTCCCCTCCCCGCGTCGGTAAGGTAGGGACCTAAGATAGTGGCGGTGGGTAAATTAGCTGTGTTGGTAATAATCACCTGGAGTCGGTAAAACAGGGGGCGTATCCTCTGTTGTACAAACAGAGGGTTTTCGCCGCCCGTTATCAAATTCAATTTTTAGATTTTTTTTTGTTTTTTTTTTTATTTTTTTTTTTTATTTGATTAAATGATTAATTTATTTTTTTTTTGTATAATGATTACATATATATACTTATAATTCCTTAAATCTACTCCGGGCGCCATACTCCTCACGCATATATCCATTCATGCATATAAGTCGAGTTTTTAATAAATAATACTTTTCGCTCTCTTCATTTATTTGATAAGTTAAATCTAAAAATTGGTCGAGATTATCTAAACAAAACGAATCATGTTCACTTTCACTCATTACAAATATTCGCTCTTTCAATATCATTACTCTACATATTCTAATTCGTTCACATTCATCCTCGCACTCAGACAATTTTTTTTCAAACGCTACAGTTTCCGATAAATAATTCTATCTTAATTCACTAAACTCTTCATGATGTTTTTGAAATTCTTCGTTGTTTTTTTGAAGCAAGTCCTTCAAAGTCTCGATGTCATTTTCCATCTGATTAATCGATTCCATCACCACATTAAATTGACTGATGTCGCGGAGAATATTTACCACCGCGGTCAAGCGCCTCATTCGATCGAGTTCCCGTTTCTTTAAAAAATGTAATAATACAAAAAAAAATATTCTTAACCCACCTCATTTTCCTATTTCACTCGCGCACACACACTAGAATTAATGACTCACCGAAATGAATTGTTGTGCGATTACAACATATTGCTCCCCGAGTATCCAATGACTGGTATGTAATCCATTTAGTAGTAGGGACTGCATCAAGTGTACTATTGCAATGTATTCCTCACTTGAAAAATTGCGGAAACGTTCCGGAAGGAAAAATTTCACGTTTTCAAAAAAGAATGATGGATACATTTCAACTCTTTGGAGGTTTTCGTTAGACTGTGATCGAAAAAAGAACACGCATTTGGTTTGATACAGATTTTTGGAAATGTAATTGAATGCCATGTACAAATTCATAAACACCATTGGAACCTAATCACCTCACGTGAGCACCCTATCTTTTCGAGCGTGCCCAAAACAATGAGCGCCTTGAAATCTCAAGTGCGCCTATAAAAATTTTCGGGTTACAATAAGACCCTACATTTCTACTCTGCGGAGTACTTTTAACATTTCCTAAGTTCACACGAAAGCGTATAGGAATTGAATCACGAATGAAGAAATTATTTCATATTAAAGAATCTAACTTAAATTCATACTGAAATTTCTGCTTGAAATTGATGGATTGTCTGATGTTCACAAGATATATGACTGTAGAAATATAATTCAAGTATAGTATAATTTAAGACAATTATTTATACTACAAAAATGTTAAAAATATGATACCGAGATAAAATTTACCTCATTTATTTATAATATTAAATTTCTGGATTTTAATGTAATTTGAGAATCAACAAATTTCATGTTATTATTTAGATTACGAAAACAATCAAAATATGACACTAAGATAAAATTTACCTCATTCGTTTATAATATTAAATTTCTGGATGTTAATGTAATTTGAGAATCAACAAATTTCATGTTATTATTTAGATTACGGAAACAATAAAAATATGACACCAAGATAAAATTTACCTCATTTGTTTATAATATTAAATTTCAGGATGTGAATGTAATTTGAGAATCAACAAATTTCATGTTATTATTTAGATTACAAAAACACTAAAAATATGACACCAAGATAAGATTTGCCACATTTGTTTATAGTATCAAGTTTCAGGATGTGAATGCAATTTGATCTGAGCTAAATATAGATCCAAGTGTTTATATGAAAAAGTTGTGACGTAGATGGAATTCAACTTCATTGATGATTTCTAACAACGGTATCCTTTGATCGTGACAAATTTATGACCTTTGGTTACAAACCAACTTCCTGTCCAAGATGTAATATGATCATAGCGTTTTTCGCTGTGTAGTTATCATTTGATACTTTTGCTTACACTTTCTGTGCAGTTATAATTTGAGTATTCTGTTTTGTTTCTGACGTCATAGCCATTTGATTCCATCAGTTACAGATTCGATTATCTTTATCGATCAATTCTCAAAATCCATCTATGACTCATGTTGAGGAGTGGGGGATTGGTGATGACGTCACTTACCTCTATATAAGTCCACTCAATTTTACCATAATTAGTCAGTCGCATTTCACGCATCACTCTAAGCATCTTAATATCGCTTCGCGCAACACTCCGCGTCAACTTAAATTGTGCTTCCGTACCATCTTAATTTCGCTTCGCGTCAACTTCAATTTATTTTTCAGACCGATAGTGAAAAAGCAGAAAAATACTTTTCATCAATATAACAATGAACTTATTTCTATGTGATTTTTTAAAAGAAATTGGTGACGAGTGCTCCAAAGAGGTGCGCAGTTATAATTTCATATGGAAAGTGAGTGTACGTAAGATCAGCAAAGACACATATCAACCAATTATTGAATGTCGCTCTTGTATTGATACTTCAATTGATTGGCGACTAGCAACAAAAATCGAAGAATATGCTAGATCAACTTTTGTTGACCCCGACTTCAAGCATATTTTCCATGCCGGCAGTGGAGGATTTGTGCTTCCAGCAGGGAAATTAGGGGAAGATGGCAAATTTATTGTAGACGTGAACGTATACTTCAGATATTGGGATATATGCGACTCTCAACAAGGTGAGCGACTCAACCTTTTCGCGCAAAGTTTTGAAAACTTGCTATTAACGGGTAGTCACGCTGATTTTTCGATTATCACGCCCGATCGAAAATTCAAAGTTCATAAAGCCATTCTCGCATCGCAATCGAAATATTTTGAAACTTTATTAAACAACAAATGGAAGGAAACCGAAGACAACAAAATTATTATTAATGAATTCAATAGTAATATTATTCAACGCTTTTTATCATTTTTATATACCGGGAAAGCGGACTTTCGTATGAATCATCTTGACACTGTTTTTAATTTATATAGAGCCGCTGATATATTCCCGAATTGCAATTCCGAAACCTTTGCGTGAAAGCCATTGCAAACCGAGTTGTTCCGGAAAATTATAAAATAATTAGTGATTTCTGTGACGTTTTCCCGGATGATATAATTTCATATGAAATCACGAAAGCGAAAAAGTTTATGATACAAAGTTGTAATATGTCGTGGTAGTACCCGAACATAACCCAGTGAACATTACCGCGTATACCCGAACATAACCGAGTGAACATTGTCGAGTGAAAGTTGTGTGAACTCATTTTAGTCTCGCTCTACGATTTGTCGCACTACGTTGTCGCGCTACGGTTTGACGCGCTACGGTTTGTCGCTTTTTTTTTTTTTTTTTTTTTTTTTAAACATCATCATGGCTATGAACAAAGTCAAAGACGTGGTGCGGCGTCAACGACAACTTTTATCGATGCAACCCGTGAATCCTCTCGAGGCAGCGGCCCTAATGGCGGAAGCCAACGCGAGTGTTCGTGAACTTCAAAAGTTCAAAAAAGATAACAATGTCGTGAAACTGCAGTGTGCAAACATTATACAACAATTGCATACAAACAATAGACTCCTGCATAGGAGCGGCACAGTGTGCGGCGGTGGTGAAGTTTGCGATCGAATCGAGTGGGAAGACGTCGAATCGGCTTTCGCGAGACGTCTCCAAACCGGCTCGATAGTCAACGAGCGACATTTAGACCTCGAAGACTTTTTAAACAAGGCGGAAAATTTGTTTGAGTGTAAAATAAATAATATTTTGACTGAAAAAAATGCGGTCAAGGTAAACACGATGCTTGAATCCGAGTACAGCATAGTGAAAAACGACGAAGAAGTGCTCGAACTGAAAGCGTTTCACACAAAAAACATTCCAATCCTACGGAGCACAGATCTCGGGAAATGGTTCGTGGACAACATGAAAAGGCTCCTACTGCGCAAAGTGGAAGAGTTCCAAGAGCGTGAATCCGGCTGGAGTCTACGCAGCATCGTCAGATTATCCATCAACATCAACAAGTTCAACCCGATGCGCGGGAGCTCCTGGGTCGACCTTCCTCCCTCAATCAAGACTAAAAAAGCGTGTGTTAACGTGAAAAACTTTGACGACAAGTGTTTCGAGTGGGCTGTACTCTCGGTGATTCATCCAGTAGAAACACACTTAGATCGACTCTACAATTACAGAAAACATGAACATACGTTGAACTTTGAAGGAATTGCTTTCCCCGTCGCACCAAAGGATTTCTCAAAATTTGAAAAGCAAAATCCAGTGTCAATCAACGTATACATTTTGGAAAAGAAGAAAGAAAGTTTTATCGTTGCACCTTTATACATGACAGCCGAGAAAAAGGATCAGCACGTAAATCTTCCGTTGGCTCAAAACTACTACGTGGATGATGAGAACGAAGAGGAAGAGGACGACGGAGAACCACTCATCTTCCATTACGTGTGGATCAAGGATCTTTCCAGGCTTGTTCGCTCGCAAATAACAAAATCCAAAAACAAGCACTACATTTGCGATAGATGTCTACATTTCTTTCAAACCACCGAAAAATTGGTGGTTCACGACGTGGTTTGTCAAAAAATCAACAAGTGTGGCGTTGTCCTACCTTCACCGGGAAAAAACACTCTACAATTCAAAAACTTTAATAACAAAGAAAGAGTTCCGTTCGTAGTGTATGCCGATTTCGAGTGTCTGCTAAAAAAAGTGGAAGCAAACGATAACGGAAACACACAAGTTTGTCAAGTGCACGAACCATACAGTGTAGGATATTTTGTTCAATGTAGTTTCGATGCGAGCCGGTCCTACTGTAAAAGCTACCGAGGTATTAAACCCGCCGATTCGTTCTCCAAAGAACTTCTCAATTTGGTCAAGGAGCTTGAAGGGCTGTATGACAATCCAAAAATCATGAATTCGTTGACTCAAGAGGAGAAAGTTGCATTCATCCAGGCATCTACGTGTCACATTTGTGAAAAACTGCTTGGAAAGGAAAGAGTTCGTGACCATTGTCATTTTACCGGACGGTATCGAGGCCCTGCTCACAACGCATGTAATCTGAACTACAAGGATCCGCGAACAATCATGGTTATGTTCCACAACCTCACCGGCTACGACAGTCACCTGCTCATAAAAGAAGTTGCCACTTGCATCGAGGGACGCGTTTACGTGCTACCGGAAAACACGGAAAAGTACATCTCCTTCACAAAATACATCAGAGGGAGTGAGGTGTCTTTAAGGTTTCTGGATACGTTTCGATTCATGCCCTCGTCGTTGGAGAAACTAGCATCCTATCTCCACGAAACACCGATAACACGTCGTGAATTCAATCACTTGAATGAGGCTGAATTTCAACTGCTGACGCGAAAAGGAGTGTTCCCGTATGAATACATGGACGGTTGGAGCAAACTCGACGAAGAAAAATTACCATCCCATGATCAATTCTACAGTCACCTCAACGGAAGCAATATTACCGTAGAAGACTGCTCGTAAGTTTATCATTATAATTTTTGTTTGTATAATTCTTCTTACTGTTATTATCATTATTCTTATTGTTATCATCATTATCATTATTCTTATTGTTATTATCATTATTCTTATTTTTATAATTATCATCATTATGATTAGTATTATTTTTTATTTATTGACAGTCATGCCAGCAATGTTTTGAATACGTTCGGCATTGAAACGCTGGGGGAATACTCGGATTTGTATATGAAGACTGATATACTGCTACTGAGTGGCGTGTTTGAAAACTTCCGCGATAAATGCATCGACGTTTACGGCTTGGACCCCGCACATTACTTTACAACGCCGGGACTCGCATGGGATGCCATGCTAAAATACACGGGCGTGGAATTGGAGCTGTTAACTGACATCGATCAGATGATGTTCATTGAGCATGGACTCAGGGGAGGAGTGAGCCAGTGTAGCAACCGATACTCCCACGCCAACAACCCGTACATGGCCGAATACGATCCGAATGAGGAAACAAAGTATCTGGTATACTATGACGTGAACATTCTCTACGGATGGGCCATGATGCAACAACTTCCATGCGATGGCTTCAAATGGGCCGATAATGACGTCAACTGGGCTGTGGAGAATGACGCCGACGTTGGATAGATTTTGGAAGTGGATCACGAATATCCTGATGAGATTCATGACCAACATCAAGATTTACCCTTCTGTCCCGAGCAAAAGGCGCCTCCAGGATCTAAAGAACGGAAGCTACTGACTACCCTGGAGCGTAAAGAGCACTACGTGATTCACTATCGCAACTTGAAACAGGCCTTGAAACATGGACTCGTGCTCACAAAAATTCATCGGATTCTACAATTCAATCAATCATCGTGGCTCAAGCCTTGCATCGACCTCAACAGCAACATGAGGAAACGTGCCACTAACGAGTTTGAAAAGAATTTATTTAAACTCATGAACAATGCCGTATTCGGAAAGACGATGGAGAACGTGTGAAAACGAGCAATTGTCAAGCTGGTGACGAAGTAGGATGGACGACACGGCGCGGAAGCTCTCATCGCCCGGCCCAACTTCAAAGCTCGCTCCATCTTTGCGGAAAATTTGGTAGCTGTCCGACTTTCTCAAGTTCAAGTTGTCCTCAACAAGCCAATCTACGTTGGATTCGCCGTCTTGGACCTTTCTAAAACCTGCGTTTACGATTTCCACTACGGATTCATGAAGAACAAGACGGTGGATTGCAAGCTGCTCTATACAGACACCGACAGCCTCATTTATGAAGTGAAAAACTCAAACATCTACGAAATCATGCGGAACAACATCCACTGCTTCGATACATCCGACTACCCAAAGGATAACAGATTCCAGTTGCCTCTCACCAACAAGAAAATCGTCGGCTTGATGAAGGACGAATGCAACGGCCAAATCATGACTGAATTTGTGGGGCTTCGCAGCAAGATGTATAGCGTACGAGTCGAAGGCGAGGACCGTATGAAAAAGGCGAAAGGAGTGAAGGCTGTAGTCGTTAAGCGAACCATTGATTTTGACGACTGTGTACAATGCTTGCGGGAAAACGTCACACAGATTCGACAGCAATACCTCTTCAGGACCAAGCTACATCAAATCCAAACAGTGCGACAAACCAAACTGGCGTTGAGTCCATTTGACAACAATCGGTGTCGACTCGAAGATTCCACGGATACACTTCCCTGGGGTCATTATAAAATCAAGGAATTGATGAACATTGACGCAGAAAATGTAAATAATGCTTTAGACAAGTAAGGTATAGTTGATGATAAGCTACATATAGATCGTGGATTAGGCCTACTGGGGATACCACGTCACCAAAAACGCTCCACGAATTCTACCATCCCATGCGAGCGGGGCTCTGGTGGTGCGGAAATGAATTCAGCGTTATAAATTTATTCTTATGTATGCGTGTTTTGGTCAATAAAAACAACTGTTTTATATATCATGTTCTTTATTGACTACATATCCTTCTCATTTATCCAACTATTGTGTTCACTGTCAAATCCCAACCATTTTACAAAGACTTTATTTCCACGTTTTCGTAGCACTTTTTCAACGAGATATACATCAGGATGCTTCACTTTGGCGAGTTCTTCGGTGTAGAATCCTCCTTCGACGGGCTGGTCCTGATAATCCTTGAGCTTGTACGTTGTTGGATGTGTTGGTTTTACAGGAGCGATGGTGAATATTTCCGTTGTCCAGTTCGGTGTGTATCCCTTTTCAAAGACGTGCTTGTATTTGCTGATTCGAACTTTGTCACCAACGTCAAATGTTCTCTGCTCTTTTTTATATTTTTTTGAATAAATTTCACGAAGCAGACGACTTTCATCAGCTGCGTTAACATCTTTAGGTTTCATCTTGATTGTTCGATGTTTGGTAGAGTTGTAGCTCGTAATCAAATCAGGTAAGATGTCGATCCATTTGTAGCGTCCTTGGAGAGAGAATCGTTTCCACATCCTGCCCTTGAGTGTGCGATTAAAACGTTCGCAGATTGACGCCTTCATGCCGCTGAATGTAGAGTACATGTTGATTCCATGTTGTTTCATGAGAGCCTTAAAGTCCTTGTTGTAGAACTCTTTGCCTTGGTCGACGTGTAGATTCTTGGGTTGACGATCCTTGAGCACAGTCTTCATAGCAGCGGTGACGTCAGGACCATTTTTAGATTTTATTGGTACAGCCCAGGCGTACTTGGAGAAGACGCCGATGACGGTGAGCAGGAATTTGTAGCCTTTATCCTTGTAGATGGTCATGTCTACGAGATCTGCTTGCCACGTTTCATCCAATCCTCGCATATCAACATGACGACGTCGATAATTTCTCCGTGCAGGTTTATGAAGTTCGTCCACTAGTGCTTCCTTGAGGTCCATGGTGGTAATGAATGGTACGCGAGTTTACACGAGATTTTATTCGTAAACGTCCTTTTGTGGTGTAACATCGACAAACACTTCCTTCTCGATATGCTTCAAACGATTCTGAATCGATGAAATTATTGCAGCGTTTTCAGTCCCATGTTTTTGGTACATGTTAGTCAAGGTTTCCAATGATTTCTTCAACTGCTCCATTCCCGTTGCCAACACTTCTTCAAAATCAATTATATTTTGATACGAAGCACCATCCGTCTCGTAATCACCCTTTGCAACGTTGAGTAATTTTTTATACTGGAGATCGTAATGACCTTCGGGTGTTAGTTTGAATCCAATACCCGGTGGCCCACGTATTTCGCGGTTTTTGGCTAGATGTCTTCCAAACACGTCCACACTTGCCATTGTCCAGCTCTCGAATGAGATTACAGACTCTGAGATTTTTAATATATAATCCCAGCTTCTCTCAATTCTTCGATGATTGAGTTAATTTCGTTGGTATGACTGTTGTTTCCAGCGGCTTGAGATGCAAGTATAAGTCGCAAGCGATCAACAAGTTCGTTTGGATCATCCCAATGCACATAGTCGATGTCACATCCACGATTAACTACGTTGTAAACTCCTGAACCCACTTTCTTGTCAGCAACGTATGTCAGATACTTCAAATCTCTACCAACACGCAAACTCCTGTCAGGTAGATAATTTTTTCTGTCTGCACTCGTTTGCTGAATAATTTTTTTATAGTTTTCCACATCAATTTTATTTACAATCAAACTGTTTGGTATTTTCTTAAACAGAAGTTCAATGAGTCCCGGCGTTTTCTCAAACTCCTCAGTCCCCACATGAACAGTATTTTCTACGAAACTGATTGGTGTGTTTCCAATATACAACCCATTTTTCAAAGCCCGTACTCCATACTGCATGTCGAGATTCTTTTGCTGCGTCTTGTTTTTTAACATGTTCAAGTATTTCTTCAGAGTGTGAACAGGAGCTGGTGAACTTGCGATGCCCGGTGTGAAGGTTTGATCTCCCATGGTTTGATCAAAGCTCTCGAAATCTTCACTCTGTGGCTCGAACGTATCCTCCATCGCAGGTAATTCTTTTTTGGCTTCTTCCTTTTTGACTTTTTTCATTTCCACATCCCGTTTAGTCAATGACTGGAGCGGATCGATGATGGGCTTGAACGTTTCTCGCACCGACGTCTCAACAGCAGCTTTTCCTCGTTTCAGCAGACGATGTTTGCGTCGGATAGCTTCACTGGCTTGCACAATCTGATGTAGTACATCTTTACGCTCCATGGTGTCACCATCAGCAACGTTCAAGTGATACTGATGCAATTGTCATTGAATCACTTTAATTTATAGAAGTAATCGAATCCTCTCCTGTATCGACCTTGATCAATTTCACTATCCTTGTCGATGACGAGAAAGCCATACTTGTCGTTCCAGCAGGTCGCGCACAGTTCTCGAAATTGTGTAAACGTCATGTCTGTATTTACATGATCGTCGTAAACATGTTTCAAATTCATGTCATCTTGACGAAACAGCACGAGCATATTGGCATTGTCTCTCACCAAGTGTTTGGGAATGCGAGCATAAGTCTGACAGAGATAAAAACTATCCACATCGCGATGCCGTCCCATGCAAAAGTATGCAAGTATGTTGTCTTGCTTTTCACATGCCACGTCGTCAAATATCATCACAGAGTTTTGCTTGACGTTGTCCACACTGACGACTTTTTCGTTGTCGCTATACGGAAAATATCCCACTCCTTTGACAGGTTCGATGATTTTTCTTCAAGTATTCGTACTTGGGCTGATTGAGCGACTTTGAGTAGAGGTACACGTTTTCAAATCTCAAGCCGTTAGGATGCGTGACGAGCGTGAGAAGATCGTTGGTCTTGCCACTATTCGAAGGGCCGCAAATTATAGAGCGAACCGTGTTTGGTAGCAGCTTTCCCGCTTATTTTTTCCCGCTTCTCCGTTACATTATCAAAGTTGATGACTGGTAACTTGACGTTTTGCTGTGTAAACTCCATGGCTGCTCGCACGCGTCTGATTGGAAAACCTATAAATACTCGACTTTTATAGCATCGAGCTCAGTCGAGCAATGGCAGTGAGAGGTAACGGTCTCGTCAACACTCTCGTAAACAAGCTCCCTGTTGAACTTCATATACAGGGTTACCAATTTTGCGGGCCAGGTACCAAGCTTGCTAAAAGATTGGCGCGTGGAGACCAGGGTATAAACCCTCTGGACGCAGCCTGCAGAGATCACGATATCGCGTACTCGAAAAATACTAATCTAACAGCAAGACACAAAGCTGACAAAGTCCTCGCAAAAAGAGCGATCGAACGTATCTACGCCAGGGATTCCGGAGTTGGAGAAAAAGCAGCTGCTCTTGGAGTTGCCGGCATCATGGAAGTCAAGCCAAAACTTGGAATGGGTTTGAAGAAGAAATCGACGAAATTGAAGAAGAAATCGAAGAAAATCCCTTTGAGGAAAGTCATCGATGCTGCAAAAATAGCATCAAAAGCTACTGGATCCATACCATCAACTCTAAAAGCCGCACGCGCAGCTGTGAAAGAAGCTGGAGGAAAGAAGAAAGTTCGAGTGCCTCGCGTATTACCTGTACCGAGCAAAGTTGGAGGCATTCTTCCCGCGTTTTTGCGACCTGTTTTTGCCGGACTGAGTGCTACGGGGGCTTTGGCAGGTGGCGCTGCTAGCGTTGCAAAAGCCCTCAACGACGCCAGAGCCGCCAAGCGGCAATTGGATGAATCAAGGCGACATAACCTCAAAATGGAATCAATCGCCGTGGGAAAAGGCTTGTACTTGAAACCTTGGGGGGCTGGTGTGAAACTTCATTTAAAAAACGTATAGAGCTACCGAACCGAGCACTCACCGATATGGATTTACTAAAATATATAAAACTATTGAAAATTCCATCGTTTCGAGCTGTGTTTATGCGCAACGATTTACCAAAAAGTGGTCCGAAAAAATATGAGACCACCATTGTGAATTTGGATAATAAAAATGGTTCTGGCACGCATTGGGTAGCCTATAGAAAAACCGAAAATCGAGTCGTTTATTTCGACAGTTTTGGTAATCTACAACCGCCTCGTAAACTTTTAAACTATTTTGGTTTCGGTAGTAAAATCAAATACAATCACGATCAATTTCAAAACTATGACTCAGTCATTTGCGGTCACTTGTGTCTACAATTTTTACTCGATAAAAGCATTGCTCGGGTGTGAACACGCATCAGTCTACGAGTGACAATGGACTCATTAACATTAACGCTCTCGGGGACGTCATCCGTTTTGGAAGCTCACTACTTTCCACCAATCGAACTGTCAGCTCGGAAAAAATATTCCTTGGGACTAGTGGAATTGTTGACTTTTAATTCCATACCCAACATTGACGAGGGAAACAACAAGTTTTATGTTGTTGATGACGTCATTACTATACCATCTGGAAGCTACGAATTGGGAAACATCGAGGAATATCTGAAGGAAGTACTTCCAAAAAATATGCAGCTGAGTTTGCGGGCCAACAGTAGCACACTACGCAGTGAGATCAAATATAATCGGGAGATTGATTTTCAACCCAAGGACTCTATCGGTAAACTGCTGGGCTTTGATTCGAGAATCATTGAAGCTGACGTCGCGCACAAGTCGGATTCCCCAGTGAGAATTCTCGCCGTCAACGCTTTACGCATTGAGTGTAACATCACGGCAGGGGCGTATATAAACGAGCAGCGTGTACACACCATCCACGAGTTCTTCCCAGTGGTGCCTCCAGGATATAAGATCATCGAATTGCCAAATCACGTCATTTACCATCCAATCGTCGTACAGGCAATACATCATCTGCAGCTGCGCATAGTCGATCAAAGTGGAAAGCTAGTGAATTTTCGAGGAGAAGTTATCACTATACGACTACATGTAAAAAGTGAATAATGGGAATCGTCTACGAAGAGTATAAAAGTCCAGCAACATGGCCAAAAATCATCAGTCGAAGTCGACCTCTTTAACAGCTCACACCACAGAACGTTCAGTTCCTGAAAAGTCTCGGTCTGAGAGTCCAATGAAAATTTGCTGCTTAATTTGCCTGATACCATGTTATCCGTCGAAAAGAAGATCGTCTTCCACGAGACGATAGCACAGTACGAAGTGCACGCGCATCAGCCGTATGCATCGTCAACGTACAACAATAACGATGAGATTCGTATCAGTATCCAGAATCAGGATTCGTACATGTTGCCGAGTAAGAGCTCGCTGCACGTGCAAGGAAGATTGACGTTAGCTGACGGCGTAGCCAATGTCGAGCATACGTCTTTAATAAACAATGGTATAGCTCACTTATTCGAAGAGATTCGTTACGAGCT
This sequence comes from Platygaster robiniae, assembly GCA_028476575.1. Taxonomy (NCBI): domain Eukaryota; kingdom Metazoa; phylum Arthropoda; class Insecta; order Hymenoptera; family Platygastridae; genus Platygaster; species Platygaster robiniae. Next base: position 9,919,508 of record CM052021.1, on the reverse strand, counting down.
CAACGCTATTGAGATCGAGAGGGTGAAAAACGTTGGTCTGACAACTACAATGAAAGCCTATGTTTCGCAAAACCCTAACCAAAAAGATCTCATGGAAAATGCTGGATGGATCATTGACGATGCCAGACAATTGATCAACAACAATGGATATTTCGATATATGCATTCCTCTGGATTTCATCTTTGGATTCACCGAGGACTATCAGCGAGTGATTGTCAACGCCAAGCATGAACTCATCATACTCCGAGCCAACACCGACGTGAACGCCATCCTACAGCAAGCTGCAAACGATGAACAATACAAGATAACAATCAGTAAATTGGAATGGCTGATTCCGTTCGTCAAAGTTTCCGATGTGGATAAAATTCGTATGCTGAACTACATCTCAACGGATCCAACCATCGCCATGAGTTTCCGAAGCTGGGAGCTTTACGAATATCCTCTGTTGCTGCAAACGACTAAGCATGTGTGGAGCGTTAAAACTTCGACACAGTTGGAAAAACCAAGATATGTTATCGATGGATTCCAAGCTGGTAGAAAGAATGTTAGAACCGGAAACATGAGTAATTTTGATACGTGTAATTTGCGCGATATGAAATTGTACCTAAATTCCTAGTGTTATCCTTACACAAACCTTAATATTGATTTTCAACGAAACCAGTTTGCGACGTTGTATGAAATGTTTGCAAATTTTCAATCATCGTATTATGGAACGAAAAATGCTCCATTGCTGACAAAAATTCAATTTAAAGAGAATGCACCTCTTGTGATTATTGATTGTGCAAAGCAAAACGATTCATTGATTACTGGACCAGTTGATGTTCGTCTCGAATTTGAATCAGTAGCAGCTTTTCCCGCCGCAACTGCGGCGTACTGTCTTATTATACATGATAAAATTGTCGAGTATCAACCAATCAGCGGCGTTGTTAGAAAACTATAAAATGTATGAGTGTGTGTGTGTGTGAAAATCTACAAAAAAGGTTAGGTTAAAATTACAAAAAATTAGGTCAAAATCACAAAAAGATACTGAGTTTGTTGGTTTTACGCGATGTGAAAAACATTGGAATTCGACGTCTAATGATTGTATTGGCATAGCTCCGATGATAAAAGATTGTATTAGATGTAAGCGTGAAAAATTGTAATTTTTTGAAATAAAAATGGAGGGACTGACATGATGGATGCGTCTCACAGCAAGGGGCGGGGTGGGGCCCCTTGCACAAAAAAAAATTATTTTATTGTAATTTATTCCCCAGTAAAACTTGAAATAAAGTGACATCATTGTATGTGATGACGTAATCGTTGCTAAGAATAAACGTGTTTAAACTTGTCGTGATGACATCATCGTTTCCTAGAATTTTTATGTAAGACTTGTCGTCTTTTACGCAGTTATCGTTCTAAAAATAACTTTCAGGGTCAAATATGTATTGCGCAGTAGATGTAATCTTTTAGTAATGTGATGACGTAATCATTCCCTAAAATAAACATGTTTAAACTTGTCGAGATGATGTGATCGTTCCTAGAATAAACGTGTTTAAACTTGTCGTGATGACGTCATCGCATGCTCCGATTGGTCAATCCCCCACCTTCGCGCGCTACAATTGGACGATCCGCGTTTACTACCTCTGCGCATTGGTGCTGATAAATCTTTCACACACGTCTACGCATGCGCAGCATAGCTAAAAATATAACAACTCTAAGCGGGAGCGTCATTCCAAAGACAATTTTCGAACGAACAACATGGACTTCTCAAAGCTTAACCAAGTTGCCCGTGGAGGAAATTTTCTCCCAAAGCAGAGGGTTGCCGAGTTGGAAGTAAACAAAAGCTTTCCTGTGACTGGGATTCGATCCATTAACACTAAATTTGGAACTAAATTCGTCATCGCCCTGGATGAGAAATTTGAGGTGTTTCTACCAGAAAGGATCTGCGAAACTCTGAGGAAAGATCCGAAGGAACTACAGGGTGCGCCATTTCTTATGTCGGTATTGTAACATTGAATAACTTAAACATTTGACAACCGATTTACTTGACTTCACTTGTTTTGGAAACGTCAATTCAGTACAATTTCAACCATGTATCGCTTCACACCAAAAGAACGCGCTGAAATAGTTACTTTGTACATTGAAAATAGTCGTTCAGTTGTGTTAACTCAACGAGCATATCGTCGAAAATATCTTGGCAAACAGGCACCATCTGACAACACTATTCGTCGTTTGGTGTCGAATTTTTGTGACCACGGGACAGTGAAAGATCGCGAACAACCCGTTCATCAACGACCAAGACGTTCAAATGAACTGATTGAAGCTGTCAGAGAGAGCGTTGCCCAAAACCCAAAAGTTTCATATCGTCACCGCGCTCAGCATCTCGGCATCAGTGGAACCACTCTACGGCGCATTTTGAAAGATGATTTGCATTTGTTTCCGTACAAAATGCAATTAACACAAAGAATATTGCCTACAGATCATCCACGTCGCTTGGAATATGGACAAACAATCGCTCGAATAGTTGATACTGAACCTGATTTTTGGAAGCGAATTTTAATGACCGACGAGGCACATTTCAAACTTTCTGGAGGCGTTAATAAGCAAAATTGCCGCATTTGGGGAACGCAGAATCCACACGAGATCCATGAAACGCCATTGCATGACCAAAAAGTTACTGTTTGGGCCGGCGTTTGCGCCAAAACCATCATTGGTCCTTATTTTTTCAAAGAGAACCAAACGATCGATGGAAACCGATATCGGTGGATGTTGGCTCACTATGTCTGCCCACAAATGCGTGAAAAAGGTCTTGAAGATTACTGGTTTCAACAAGATGGTGCGACCTGCCACACTGCGAATCAAACAATCCAGTTTCTGCAACGAAAATTCCCTGGACGTCTGATGTCAAAAAGAGGCGACATTGAATGGCCACCCAGATCTCCAGATTTGACCCCTCCAGACTTCTTTTTGTGGGGTTATTTGAAAAGTAAAGTGTACGCCAGCAAGCCGCAGACCATTGAAGAGCTTAAGGAAAATATTCGTGCCGAAATCATTGCTATACCACCCGAGATGCTCGAAAAGGTAATGGAAAACGCCGCAAAAAGGGCATATTTTGCTGTGAACAATAAGGGCGGCCACTTGATTGATGTTGTGTTCAAAAACTAGTCTAAATAAATTGTAAAGGACCAAACTAAATAAAAATACCTCATTTACAGAAATCGGTTGTTTTTTTTTCAAGTTATTCAATGTTTACATGCCGACATAAGAAATGGCGCACCCTGTACAAAAAATTGACGTCTCCATCAAGTCGACGAATCCAGTGCATTTTCGTCTTCTCGGAGGGAAATTCAACGCCTGCGAGTTCACTTTAGAAAAATGAATGTATTTCAAAACACTGTGTGACGAAACTGTTTCAATAAAAAAAACAAAAACAAATGTAAATAAAAACTGAGAAAAAAAAAATAAAAAAATAACAAAAAAACAAAAAAAACAAAAACAAAAACCAAACAAAAACAAAAAATCAAATTTAAAAGCGGGGGTGGACATCCTCTGTTCAAAAGGCAGTGGATACACCCCTGTTTTACCGAGCATATGTAATAGTTACTGACCACAGGTAATAGTTACTGACCGTATTTACCAACCGTCTCCATTTTCGGCCCCTACCTTACCGACGCGGGAAGGGGAGGGGGAATCACGTGACGGGAGTAGGAGTAGGGGGGGTCCAGAACCCCTTCAGCTCACCTTCTCTTTTCTGAAAACGAAAATGTAGCAGAACATTCAGTAGACGAAGTGTGGACTAGTCGAGGGAAAAAAAATGGGATTTACCATTTACGAAAGATCATGGGCCAAATATTCCCGACAGTGCTACATCTCCATCTGAAATTTTTTTCCGTCTTTTCCCTGATGACTTGTTGGATTGTATCGTTCAACAAACTAATCTGTATATTCAACAAAAAAAAAGTGGCCAATCCATCACAAAAGATGAATTAACTACTTTTATAGCTATCAATATTTTGATGGGAGTGAAAAAGTCCCCTTCGTACCGTGATTACTGGTCATCAGATCCGAAACTAAACGATTCATTTTTAAGTCCACTGATGACGGTCAATCGTTTTGGATTCATTTTGAATAATTTACACATTGCGGATAATAGTAAAGAACCAAAGAAAGGTGAGCCAAATTATGATAAACTTTATAAGTTGCGACCCCTATTGACAAGACTTGGTGAAACGTTCAAGAACTGCTGGAAACCAAGCAAATATCAGTCTATAGACGAGTCCATGATTAAATTCAAGGGTCGAAGTAGTTTAAAACAGTACATGCCGGCAAAACCAATCAAGCGAGGGTATAAGTGTTGGGTACGTGCAGACGAATCAATGCGAATTTCAAGTTTACACCGGCAAGACAGAAAATTCCGAAAAACAATTGGGTGCAAGAGTTGTAAAGGAGCTTACACGCGAGCTTGTTGGTGGAAATCACCATGTGTATTTTGATAACTTTTTTACTGGCGTTGACCTCATGACTTCATTAAAAAAAGACCAGATTTTCGCATGTGGTACAGTGCGTTCGAACCGTGCAAGATTACCTAAAGGCACAATACTTGACAAGAGAATGAAACATGGACAACACGAATTCCAAACTTCAAACACTGGCATTCGTTGGATCAAATGGATGGACAAGAAAGCTGTGTACTTTCTATCTAACTATCACGATCCACGCGATGTCACTTCCGTGAATCGAAGACAAAAAGATGGATCTCTAATAGAAGTAAGCTGTCCAGTAGTATGTTCTGACTATAACAAGCACATGGGTTATGTTGACAATGCTGATCGTTTGCTATCAACATATAAGATTGATCGAAAATCAAAAAAATGGTGGCTCAGGATATTCTGGCATTTCGTCGATCTGTCGTTGGCTAATGCCTTCATCATATATTCAGTCAGAGACCATGGAACTGCTTCTTTATCGCTAAAAAATTTCAGATTGCGCATAGTAGATAAAATCGTTCTACAAACTATACCAAAAAAAAAAGGAAGGAAACGCCAGTCTACAGTAGTCGGCCACCACAAACCTCAAGTGCCTCTTGAAAACAGACGTCCTCAATCGTCTCACATGCCGGTCTATAGTGGAAATTTTAGACGATGTGCTTTGTGCAGCACAAAAGCCAATGAAAAAAGAAGTGAATGGATGTGTAACGTTTGCGACGTACCATTATGTTTGTCAAAAACGAGAAATTGCTTTGCGAGCTACCACACTTAGAGTAGTAACTCTACACTAATGAAGTGAAATACGGTCAAGATGCACGGAAGATCATGTTTGTTGAAAGAAAGTTATAAATAATTCAGAAACTTGACTAATCATGCAAAAATTTGGAAAAAAGGTAAAATAAAAAAAAATACCGAAAATAAAAAAAAAATACCAAAAAAAAAACAAATGGAGACGATAGCCGCTACGTCCTCGTTCGTGTCTCCGGGTTCGGCTGAGAGCGGTAGATATTGTTGTTATCAACTTGGAAAAATTTTCCTTTCTTTAACGACAAAAAATTTGGTACTGATAGTTATAACATATATATTGTTTCTACTATATTAGATCCGCAATTTTGAATTTCGGAAATCTGATATCAAATTCGGGATCAGCGACCCCGAAAACCCTTAACGCGACTATTTTCATGAAAAAATAATTATCTGAAAAATGTATGCTTCAAAGGGTTAAAATAGATTATTTCGCTTAATCTATATAAGATTTACTCACATGAAATCTATAATGAAGGGTATAGTGGAAGATCTTTTTACTTCTCACTCCAACTCATGAGAAAAAGACGATATCGTTTTAAATCTTTGATTTCGTATAAGAATCACAATTTTCATTATCAGCTAACTTGGTCAAACAGTTATGTTGGGGTGGGCTGATGAAACTAAAACTTGTTAGTGGTTTTATGAAGGAATCGCCTAAAATGAACGATTTTTAGACGACTCCTAGATTTTTGTGTCATTAATTGTATGAAAATAGACAAGGTTGATGGTATATGGCGATCTTGAACGAGACGATTATTGCAGGTTGGTTTGATAGAAGATTTCTACAGTGAGATACTTCCACCTGCAGAAGGTTAACTAACATTGAATCTATAATACAGGTTCTGATAGACGATCTTCTGACCATTGACAAATAAAAGACGATATCGTTTTAAATTTGGGATTTTGTTAAAAAAATACGATCTGAAGTATCAGCTGACTTGAGGAAAATTTGTAACGTTATTCACAGTATGAGCAGAAATAAAATAACAATTTTAAAAATGATCTTGAAAAAAACTACAATCTTTTATTAATCTTTTGGCATGAGTTAAAGGAACAATAATCTTGGGTAGTTTTACGAAAAACTCAAACGTTTTCAGAAATGTTTTATAATCCTGCGAAGGCTTCGGAAATTTCAAAACAATCCTCATTTATTTTTAATTGATAATTCATAGATTTCTTCGAAATAGGCAAATGACTCAATCAGTTTTTTTTTCAAATTTGTAATATGTATCTTTTTCAATCGCAGGTATTTTCTGAAATTCCTATATTGAATTAATATGATTTCAAATTTAACACTTTTTCGACAAAATACTTGCGAAAGGGAACAAATTATCAGAATTTTGTTATAATTATTCAAAAAATTATTATAAATGATACAGATTTACCGAACTCGTATTGTACTTCAACTTCATTTATTCGATTTTCAGGAGGAATGTACAAGAATTTTTCAAACTTTTGCAAATCAGTGGAAAAAACTCAAATTAGGATTCCCTCATTTTAAAATTCGAAGTGAAGTTCACCTTTTTTTAAATGCTGAACTCATCCCAATCTTCACATGAACCCAGATAAAAGTTAGGTACGATTTCCAAAAGTCGGCAAAACAAGAAAATTTTTTTCCAAAAACAAAAAATACTGCCATTAATATGCAGTCTTTTTTGCTATATAAATTTTTTAACTTGAGCTTAAGAATTTGATCTATTTTTCATATTATCTCAAAAAACTATTTCATCTCAATGTCATTAGATTCAGATTAATCGTAACTTACGGAAATCAAAAATAATCAGTAACTGGAAATAAAAAATAATTTCACGTTCTGAAAATTTCAATTCTGTGCGTTTTTTTTTGGATTCTAAAAACGTTGAAATCTGAAATTAAAGTTTTCAAATTCCTAAACCCAGCCATATTTTTTCAGATCCTTCTCTTTTTTCAAGAAGTTTGAATACTTTGAATTTATACAAGTTTTTTTAGATGTCACAAATTCCAAAAGTTTATTGTATCTATGCAAGTAAAGTTTTTTACATGACTCTCATCATAGTTTTTGTCCAATAATAAAAATATATAAAACTTAACAATTTTTGTGCAGTCTATGAATTCGGATTCAATTTTTTAATCACAAACAATTATACTAACATGCCATCATTAATTTCCTAAAAATTCTTGAAACTTTCAGCTATAGTGCACAAAGGTATTGAAAATTGCAAGAAATGGGTTTTTTGAATATTTTTATTAAATGTAAAATTCCCGTAACAAAAAATCGAAAAAAATATCTATGAAATTCTTACTTCTTACCTGCATCTCGTATACATATATCAGTTACTTTTGACTGAAGAATGTGAAAAACAAATAAAAAAATTCTTCATTTTTTATGGGCTCTGCTGCTGTGGTTGCGTTTGGTGTCTTTGAGATTGCCGCGAGTCCCCGAGTTTGACAAGGCCGAAAAAACTCTTATCTTTTTGAAAAAGCGTGTATCTCGCTGAAGCGATGTCTTTTATTATTATGTGATCGCCTGATTTTAAAAGCGCTACTTGACCCGAATAACAAGATCGACTTTTGTGCCCTAGTCCTGGACTGTAAACCTGCAACAAAAGTATTAGTTAGAGTACAAAAAGTATGATATATGATGAAATCATTGAGAGAAGCTAATATTCTCATAAATTTAACTTCGTCCTCTTTTTTCCAATCTAAATAATGTCTACTCAATTTATTCAATCTTTCCGACGTTTCGTCCTATGTTTGGGGACAGCTTCAAAGAAACATATAGTATGTGTAATATAAAATATAAGTCATTTATTTTTTTAAAAATCTGAAAACGAAATGGTGAAAAACAATGAAACTTGGATAATTAGAAATTTCTATTCTGTTATCTATATAGGAATCTATTATAATACTAAAAAAATTTGAAAAGTCTTTAAGTACTAGAAATATAGGAAAAACTCTAAGTGTATGGAGAATAGTACCCATTGGAGATACTATTTTCTGAAAAACCCATTGAAATACCAAAGTCCATCGAAAATAAATCCCAAAGTATTTAATTTTATAAACTCATATATTTATACATTCAAATTCTAGAAATCTGAACACACTGGATAATCCATCAAAATTTATAAATACTACAAGATCAATGTAGATATCATTTTTTTTTTGAAATCCATACAAAAATCAGAAGTTTCAAAACTTTGATTCTTGAGAGCATCGAATCCTAGAAAACTGTTTTATGTAATAATCCATATCAATGTCAGAAAATTATTCCAATCGTAAATATAGTATAAAATACGACAAGTACAAGTATTCTATACAATTCTGTACATTATGTCTGTTGGTATTTTTTTTTTTTTTAGTAATTTTCTCAAAAATCTGTAAAAGTAATAGAAAATTGTGTTACTGGAATCCTAGAGCAGATTCAAGTTTTAAATATTTATGTCGAAATCTAGTAAAATATCAAGAAATTCCTCGCATTGTGTAACAAATAAAAAAATGCGGAAAAAACCGAATTTTCTAGAAATCTGTATGATATTGAAAATATTTAGAAATATACCTCAATTCGGAAAAAATATTCAAATGCTTCAAATCGATAAAACTCTTGATTTCAAGTCATTTTTTCGAGGAATATTTATGTAAATATCCGAAAATGTTTCAAAATATTATTTTAAATTTTCAAAACGATTGATAAAGCAAACAAATATAATTTGTGGGATAATTATAATCAATATATGTAGATGTGACTTTCTTAAAAATCTATGAAAATATCAAAAAACTTATAAATCTCGATCCCAGAACACTGCATTCTGGAACTATATACATATAGAAATACAAAAACACGAGAAAAGCCTTTATAGTGTGAAAAAATCAAAAATTCCGTAAATACCAGCAGTCCACCAAATGCTATTTATTTACATGGACATAATTTTTCTTAAAATAGAATTATAGTAAATTAATTTGAATGCTAAAAATGTAAACAAGTCTAAACCCATGTAAGATGAATTCTAAATATTAACAAAAAAATACTAGAAATTCACAAAAATTTACTAATTCATCTTGAAAAATTAAAAAAAAAACTCAAAATTCCAGAAAACTTTTTGAAATACTTAAAACCTATGAAATTATAAAAGAATGCTCAGTTAATTATAAGTAAAATGAAATTTTGAACAAATTTCAAAAATTGTTGACAGTCTTGAAAAATTGACAGTTTTCGCGATTCTGACAAATCCTAACAGTCCTGACCTTTTTTCAACAATTCTAATAAACACATTACGGTAAAGATAATTCTAAAATATTAGACAAAACTTAAATTTTCAGCCGTTCTCTACTTTTTTCCCACAAACTCTATTGATGATGATTCTGAATTTTTTTCGATATCAAGTTTCAAAAACATAATTAAATTTTACAAAAAGTTCCGACAAATTTTAAACATGAAATGCCAACGTTGATAATCAATTAGCCGAATTTTCTAGAATTCTATTATTATTTAATATTTATTTTAAAAAAGATATTTTAAAAAAGTTATTCCAATCAATCAAGAATTTCCAAAAAGGTCTAACGTTTCAAGTATTTAAAAACTCAAGTTAATAGATAAAATTCAGAATAGACATTTCAAACTCTGAACTACTAAATTAATAATTCAGAAAAAAATGCATAAGAATTTCCCAAGGTACTAAGCAACATTTCGAAATATTGTTTGCTATTCACCATGCATTGCAAAACCACTCTCCCATTGACTAGTACGTGGAATCCATTTTCGTCGTGTTCGTCCAGATAATGTATCTGGGCGTAAATAAAATACAGTCCTGCCTCATGAATGGTCAATTTCCCGTCTGAGGAAATCGCGAAAAATCGGTTCATGCCGAGTTCCAGCATCCAATCGCTGGCTCTCCATGCTTTGAAAACCCCAGCTCCGTGCTTCACTCTGCCATTTCCAGTATGCTCATCTTCGTTCGAAAACAACGAACTGTCGGCCCCATAATGAGCCGCGTATACCTGTTTTGGTGCACGCAGATTTCGTATCTGCCTGTCACGTCGTCGCAATATCGCGTTCCAATCCGTTTTCTGCAAGTTATTACAGTCATTAGAGAACTTTTGGTGTTCAAATTACTTCACAGTGAATTCTCTGTATCATCTTTTTAAGAGATCTTACAAAAACTAATTTTAATATTTGAAACTATCATTTCATTCACATCATGATTCCTAATCATTTAATACAATGATTTTTCTAGCTCTTCTTTTAATAAAAAAATGTGCTTCTGCAGCAGAAAATTTTGTGCTGTTTCAGCATAGCAATGTTGGGTTCATAGTATCTTACACTGATATGCTACTTCAAAACAACTTCGAGCTGCTGTAGCATGTATTTTTTATTTTTTATTGTTTTCTGTTCTTGAGAGCTCCACCGAATGAACCATGAGAAATAATATCAAAATTTATCAGACATGTCTCTGGAAATTCAGAACATATGCCAAGAGAAAAAAATAATCTAAGTACTTTAATGTGGAAGACCCTCAAGAAATATAAAAAAGGAACGTAAATATAATAAATATCTTTCAAACCTTTTCTTCTATGAAGAATTTGTGATAAAAACAATTTCATCAACCTGAAATATACTGATGATTAGAAAAAAAAAAATATTTCGAACTTTTATTTAAGTTTTCAGTATCTGATCTTCAGACTGCATAAAATAATGATTTTACAATACTTTCTGTTTTGGGTAGAAATATATATTTCAAATATTAGTTACCTGATTTTGTTTTTTACTCCAGTTTTTATTTGGCAGCCTATCCATTAAACTGGCTAAAGAATATTTTGATGATTCACTTTTCGGGGAACTGACGAGTCTGTGAAAATTTCGAAATTATATCAGAAGCATTATCGTATCAAATTTTTATCATGCTTTTTTTTATCTGAATTAGATCGTTTGATATCGAAACGTGTAACGATTGTATAAAAAACATGAAAATACCAGTAGAGATTTTTGTATTATTTCTGAAAAAAAGAGTGGACATTGAACATGAAGCTGCTGTAGACTTTTATGAAATTCATTTTTTAAATAATAAATTATCAACATAAAAAATTATGATGCACTATATAAAAGACCACTATGTACTAGTTGGATAGCATATCATTTAAATTGTGATTATTTGTATGAAATTATTTTTGCAATTTGAGAAAGTAATATTCTTAGAGTGCGTCATGATTTCAACAATGTTTATACTTTATTTTTATACTAATTTAGTACATCACTAGAGTATGATTTGAAAATTTATATGATGATGAGGATAAAAATACTTATAATCATACTGACAATATTCAGCAATATAATATTTACCATTTTCGTAACAATAAAATTCTGTTTATCAAATTACCATAACATATATACTTGTTATATACATTTTTCTTGTTATCTTATTTTACTGTTTCTTTTTTCTATAGATTTTTATCGTTATTATTCTATCTACTGTACAGAATGTATTCAGGAGCTCAAACAAAATTTAAACTCTTTTTAAAAATTCTTGAAATGTATACAGAAATTTCGAAATTTTTTGTAATTCTTTTCTCTCTGACAGAACTTTACATTTTCTGGATGGATCGATATTTTTCTGATTTACGAAGTAATTTTGGAATTTTACGTAAATCCGTAAATTTTATTTGATTTTCTCAATGACGTGTGGCAGATTTATTAGTTTTTTTAACTATCTTCAAACTAACCGTGCTTCGCTTTCGTTCACATTGGTCCCCAAAATTTCATAATTCTCAGTATTGTCGTGGGCATTTTTTTCATTTTGTCCCTCTAATAAAGACCGCTTTTGAGTCGTATGGTTCAAATTCTCTTCTTTTTTTTCTACCCTTTCTTCAGCCATTTTTTCTTCGGTTCCTTTGGACTGCTTTTTGTTGCGATTTCCTTTTGACGTGGTCAAAATTTCTTTCAGACTCGTGCCTGAAACTGTCGAAGATTCCAAATTTGTGGTTTTGGGGCTGCTCTCGTAATCTGGTACTTCATCGTCTTCGGAATACCCCTGATACTCGTTTGAGTCATCTTCGTAATTTAGATTATAATCGTCATCGAAACCGGCTTCATCCAAACCATCGTTATCGTCTTCCGCGTACAACTGCAAATTTTATTGATGTGATTGGAAAATAGAAAAAGTGTAAAGAAATGATGAATTTAAAATTCAATCATTTTACTAATAACTAGCTCTCTATTTTTATTTTTCAAAGATGTACCAGAAATATTCATAACAATTGTACTAACCTTTAAATTTTCCTCGTTATCAATTACTGATGAAATAACAGATATAATGATCGGTTAACTTTTTGGTAGTTTATTTTAACAGATTTGATAAAAATATTTTGAAGATTTTTTTTTATGATTGATGATTTTTTTTTGCATTTTTTGCGATATTGAAAATAGTATATCATGCAATTAAATGCAAGGCTTCGAAATTCGAAACTTTTTTTGAAAAAAAAAAGTCACAAAAATTGACACTTGATCCTCTGTTTTTTTTTACAAGTGGAAATGTTACTCACTTAAACATACAAAAAAAGGATGTTATCACCTATCATTTTATCATCATTGAAGTTGCGATTATCAATTTCAAAATCTCTCGACAACCACTTTGGCTTAAGAATCTCTCTTTATTTCCCACCTTAATAGACTATCTCGTAAACTATTACCACACTTATTCTTTTAACCATTTCTACGAAGTCATCGTTAATGATGATCGCGATAAATGCAATTGGAATCATTCACCATGATGTAAAGGAACTCGCGAAGAGACATTCGCTTTTTTAAAATTCGATCAGTTTGGAAGCCTAGCACATTCAAGAATTTTTTAAATGTTCAAAAAATTTTTATATTATCAACGTTACTATTGTAAATTTTTTTTCTTATCCACAGCATTTTTATTTATCATTTTTACGCCATTTAGAATGTATGAAAAATTTTGAAAAACTGGAAGTGTCATTCAGAATTTCGGTATTTCTCCAAGACGTTTTGGAAATTAAAAATCCGTCCACAAAATATTGTTGTTACTAATTTTTACACTCTACATGAAAAATTCTGAGATCGAAAAAGAATTTTTTATCATTTTTCTCAGATTTATATAAAAATTATTAGTTTTAGAATAGTATTCAAAAAAAAGAAAATATTTTTTGCTCTTCCAATTGGGACTACATTCAAAAATTTCCTTATTTGTTCAATACACTTGAAAAATGTTTACCTTTTCTTTAAAAGTCTTGAGTTCTCGAAACAAATCGTCGCTCAGAAACTTATATTTGAGCTGCTCGACATCTTGGCGCAAAATTTCGATCTCTTTAGAGTTTTTTATCACCCTGCAGAGTTTCCAAATTTCTACAGCAACGCAAGTCGTTGCCAGCAAAATTGCAAAAACAATCAGAGCTGTTTGTTTATTCCTCGACCTCTTGTCTCGCTTATTTTGCTCGATGTCGAATTTGGCGACGTTCAAATCATCTCGTGAACATTTCAGGAACGAGCGAATTTCTTCGCTCGTAGCTTTGCTTTTGCCCCTTAGCTTCTGCGTCAGCGTTGTTGAGTTGTCGTTTTCTTTCGACAAAACCGAATTCATCGTAACATTTAGGTTCTGCTTCTCTTCAAATGCTTCGATATCGAGCTTAAAATTTATAAAAAGGGTTTTACTTTTTTTGCTTTGAAAATCGGGTACCCATGCATGAAAATCGTCTGGAGGTCGTTTCAGAGAATATAAGTAATTGAAAGACAAAAATGTTGAATTGGAAAAAAATTTTTTTATGATTTAGAGAAGGGTATGATTGTGATACGATTTTGATCATATTTTGATTATTATTTCTTTCACTTATTCTTATACTCTTCAGTGTAGTGAACTAGTTAGTAGGTAATGAGTGTTTATGAGAAACTTTTATATTTTATATTGTTGTTATTACAATTACTCATGCAGATTCAGCAATAATGACTTTTATGGAATTTTAATTTAGTGTGCTCTTTTTTGCTTTGATGAAGAGATGAAATTCATCATAATCTTAAGAAGTGATTGCGAATATAAAAGTTTTCTTTTATCTTTTGGTTTTTTATCATTGACGTTTTCTGGAATTATTTTTCCTTTATATATATGAATTTCAAGATGATGAAAAAATTTAGAATACGTCATTGTACTCAGTTAATAATAAGTTGTGAACTCGTCAAAATTTTTTAACACATTTTGTTCGTTTTAGCTTTTCAATGACATCAATTCTGTTTGATTATACAAAATTGACGAGTATAGTATTACTCATGTAAATTTGCGACAACTATTAATAAGATAAATTGAATGTTTTACTCTAATAATCGTGACATTTTCGGAATTGATAACTTTTTGCATTTTTTTGGGTAACAATAAATCTCTCTTTGAAAGTTCTCATTTTGTGTCTCCGAAACATATAAATTAAATAAGACTGTTGAATTTATTGGAGTGCAGTTTCAATCAGGAAATCAAATTTTGCGCATATTGTTGTAAACTAATGTTGACTTCAATGCAAAATAAGTATGTTTAAGTAAAAACTTGAAAATTTAACATAATGAGTGCCAGTGACTTTGTTTGTACAATGTTTGTCATAATGTTGTTATCAGGGTTTAGAAGTAATGTATTACTCTAGAACGTTACATTTTTACTGTAACGATAACGTAGGGTGTTACATTAATTAACAACTAACAATTACGGTAGTCACTTTTTTTCGGGCACAGGTAACGTAAATTTCGTTTTTTCACGTTACTTTTGTCATTATTATTGAGTTCTTATAACGATACGTAACTTTTTGAGGATTGTTCTGAAACTAAGATGAGAATAATTTTTAACTTTCTCATTTTCGAATAAAAAATTCTATGTTTATAATTTTTGATGGAAGAGTGTGAAGTACCAGTAATTTGTGTACAAATATCGACAATGAATATGCTTTTTACTGTTTATTAGAAACTTGTACAATTAAAAGAGTTAAATTTTAGCAATATGCATGAAAATACATAAAAATCTATAGCAGGCACTTTGAAATCTATAGATCATGCTAGAACAACTCATGTAATTTAATTAATACAAAAAAAAAAAAAAAAAAAAAAATACGAAAACTACTAAAAATTCTAGATTTTAATTAATTTCACATCAATGCTATTACATTTTTTACAAAAACTCATATAATTCCAGGAATCAAGAAACTTCAATTTCTAAAGCATTGAATTATAAAAATATATGATGTATAGATGTTCACAAAAATATCAGAAAAAGTTTCCAAATCTTAAAAGTCTGTGAAAAATACAAAAAATATTAAGGGAACTCCAAATCTATGAAGAAACTGTTTTCTGTAAAATAGATCGAAATACTCCGAATATTTCAAACTTACAATTATAGCAAATCTCTTTCTTAAAATCCAGAAACATATCTTTAAAAAAACTAAAAAATTCTACAACATTCTATAAATACTAGGAAAAGCAAAAAGAAAATGCATATTGAAAAATACAAATTAATGTAAGAAACATTAGAATTCTATTGAATTCTAGAAATTTATACAGCAATAATGATTAGTACTGAACAACCCTTCATATTATAGAAAAATTGAAGAAATACGTATATAGGTACTGCCAGAAATTGAAATCTGTGGAAATTCTGTTTTCTGCGAAATCCTGTAAAACACGAAAAATATAATCATATTCGAATTCTAGAGCTCAAAGTTCTCAAAATATATAAACAATTTATATAAAAGTGCTAGGAATATACAAAAAAAAGTACTAGAGAATCCTGAAAAATTTTATGCATCCTAAAAAATGAGCATTATTTTGGAAATCATGAAAAATGTAGATATATTGTCCTGGAAAACCCTTCCAAATACACAAATTCGATGAACTTTGATAGAGAATAAATTCATAAAAAATACTAAAAAATCCTGCAATATTTTATACATACTGAAAAATATAAATATTGACAAAAATACTAGAAACCTAAGTAGATCTATGATTCTCTCAAAAATGTTTAAAATTCGCAAATTTTTCCCCGCGGCTAACGTTAAATAAAATGCCATATTCAAAAATTTTTGAACTTGAAAAAAATACAAAAGTTTAAACAAGCTGACTGATTTTTTTTTCTCAGGGTGAAAAAGTATAGATTTACGAATGTTTATAGATTTCCTTCGCTGAAAAAAATTATTAATTGAGGACCTGTCCTGACAAACAACAGATCTCAAAAGTATGATGTTTTGTTCAAGCAGTTTCGTTAAAACTCAATAAAAAATTGAAAACGTCAAATATATTTCCATATGAAACTATTTTATTATATCTGATATAAACGGTTTCTAGAACAAATCCACAAGTATGTATTATAATATTGTTTTTTCATCCCCAGCTTTTCGATGTCTTGTTATTTACATTCAATTTATTCTAAAAGGTACTGTGAAAGTGACGGAACGTTACTTTTTATAAGTGGTAACGGTAACCACTGTTGACGAATTGATTTATATTTAGCAAAATTCAATTTTTTTCAGATATTTGACCTTTTTTTTCAAAAATAGTTTTAATGGATATCCCAAACTGAATTTCAGCATGTTTGGATCAATATAAGCTGAAATATCAATTCTCGTACATTCATTGATTTTTGAATGTACGAGAAAACATATTGACAATTTTATGATAGATAAACAATTCATAATGTATGAAAGTATTTTTTGTTTAACGTTTTCCTGAAATTTTTATAATTCTACCTCGTTTTAGAAGTTAGACACAACTTTTATTTTAACTTTGCATCAACTTATAAAAATCATTTAAACACTCCGTTTCTAAATTTGGATGAAAAAAAATTATTCGTATTCTCCATTTTCACCAAAAACAATATAGCTAATTCCAAAAATGACCTGAAAAATTAAACAATATCGTCTACAACCCCCAAACCATTTTTTCACACGGGTACACTAGATGGCCTCGACTTCATTAGTATCTTTACTTTCGATGATCGAAGATGAGTCTCGAGATAGGAGCGGAAAATACGCGCTTTTCTGTTTCAATCGCGTATAAACTTTCACTGCTGCAGCTGATAAAAGTACGAACACTCGGACTCGCGGTTTTTATCCATGCTCACGCGAGTGTCATCGGACTTATAAAAAGCAACCCACGCTTGCTGGGCATCGCCGGTCCCGAGATCAAAAGAAGAATCCGCAATTTTTCAATTCCACCTCGTTATATCTCTGTTGAAAAAAAATTACACGTCATAGAAAAGCTCGTTTTCCTCGAAAATAGACGATAATCAAAATTTTGACGATCTTCTTCGACTTATCAGAACATGAATTTATATCTAGACGATCAATTAAGAACTTTTGTAAAAAAAGGGTAAATTTTAAATGAAAAAGGGACAACGAAGACGCGAATGAAGAGAAGATTGCGAAGGTAAAGAAAACTCGTAACCGGACCCGTTATTCTTGTTTTGGGATTCGTTCTTTGGCGTGGTATCTTTGTGTCTTATCTTCGTCTCGTGCGCACGGTCCCTTTAATGGTCCATTACGTCAAGCGATGATTTCATCAAAGTATCGCTGTGACGTGCAGTGACGAGAGTTTGACGGCGCTACATCTTCACCGGCGACTCGTCGTTTCACTCACTGTAGAAAAATTGTTTAATGAACAATTTCATTCGACCCGTGCGACAAGACTTCGCGGCGCCGCGGCGGTACTCAGCGAACTGGTCAAAGATGAGATATGTGGACCTTCGTGCATGGAGGAATTTATCAGTAACGACGCCAGCGCGCATGGGTGGAAATCGTCTCAAAATCATCGGCCAAGATGATCATTTTTTAAAGAGTCGTTTGATCGTAATTGAATTTTTTTTCCCGTTTATCACATCCCTGAACAAGTTTTCGTTGTTTATGTATTGCTATGATTCAAATTTCTAGAAAGTGATTGGGGATTTGGATTTTCTTCAATTAATTGTATCTTGATAAATTATTCAGAAAACAGTACCTTTCTGGGTCATTATTTTCAATATCAGTTTGGTCGTCACTGACCAAATCACCGATTTCGCTCAAATTTTTTAAATAGTCACGTAAACTAGTTTTAAAACATACCTATTTTTTGTTTTGGGCTTGAAATTGGTTTTCCTCGAGGAATTCAGATTCTAAATTAGGCTGTCAAATTCAGAGTAACCTTTTTTTGCAATCTTATTTAGGAAATTTCTTGAATTTTAGTATTTTTTAACGTGCGAAATCATAAAGTATAATATCTGGTTTAAAATGCATTATATGAATTTCCGTATCTAAGCTTAATTTAGTCATCATCATCGAAAAAGAAAATGCAAAGGAATATTACAATCAAACCAGGTCCACGCAAGTAAATATGAATATAAAAGTTATCCTCAAGAGACACGAACGAAAAATTGATGTCATGTTATATCCCGAGTAATGAAAAATAAATTTGGGAAATTTTTATAAAAAAAAAAATACTTTATTATCGAATGGGACACACTACAGTCTCTTAAGATCAAGAAAAGCGAAAATAAATTGAAATTTTATAATCACTTGTTAATAACAGGCTGGAAAATCGGTAAAAAATTCTCACTTACGAACGAAACGTTTTGACATGTAACGGCTTTTACAGAATGTAGTTCGTACCTTTACCAATCAATGAAAAAAAAAAAAAAAAAAAACGGAGGAAAAAAATGATGCAATATAAAAACTATTCACTGCGAAATTTTTTACACTTTTTTCACATACGCTAATAACAATTCAACAACGCTACAAGAAATATTTTCAATACATTATTCATATATTTCGTACAATTTTGAACGTTTTCATACAAAAATTATTGAAATCCATAGATTTTCTGGTGAGAAATAAGGATTTAAAAAAAAGTTTTTGACAAAAGTGAGGTGAATCTGAATTTGACATCCTAATTTAAAATCTGATTTTCTCGACGAAAATCAATTTTCAGCCCAAAATAAAAAATACGTATGTTTAAACTAGTTAACGTGACTATTTCAAAAATTTGAGAGAAATCGTTGATTTGGTCAGTGACGACCAAACTGATTTCAAAAATAATGACCCTTCTAGATTTAAAGATCTTTTGATTTCTTTTGTATTTCTTCAGCGTTTCTAGACTTTGAAGGCTGTTGCAATTTTCATATGAATTGATTTTGAAATTTTGGAATTTCAATGCTTTAGTTTGTGAAGATTTGTAAATTTCTTCTACTTCGTATGTATATGTATTCTAGTACTTCTATACATTTTTTTTTCGTATTTTTCAGTGTTTCTAAAATGTAGGTTTAACTAGTTTTTCATCGATACCTCTTCAGATTTCTAGAATGCGATTTCCTCGAATTTTAAGTTTGAATTATTTTATTTATTTCGACTTCAAGTACGTATCTTGCGTATTTTTTGACGATTTGCACGATTCGAAGGATTTTCGAGTATTTTTATGTATTTGTCTGTATATTTTTCAAATTCGATGCTTTAGGGATCTAAGTTTTATTTATTTTCAAATTTGGTATAGATTTTTGAAAAAGTTAAGTTTAAGTTTACAGTTTTCACGAGTATTTAATAAAATTTTAGTATTCTGAGTATCTTCTGCATTTTTTCGTCTTACTAATTGAATTTCGTAAAATTTTCTGAAAGATTTTGAGCTTTTTAGTATTACTTTCGACTTTTATATAGTTTTCAAACATTCAATACTCTAGAAATCGAAGTTTTACTTTCAGAATTTTCATATATTTTCGGAGAAATTCAATCAAAATTTATAAGTATTTTTTAAGATTCAAGTAATTTTCGTATTTCTGTGTATTTAGCGAAGTTCGTGAGGTTTTCCTGGATACATTTTTAGTTATGAAGTGAAGTTCATGAAGTTTTAAGGATCTCTCACTGCATCATCAGGGATGTGATTCATCAGATTTGAAAAATAGCGAAACAGAAAATAAAGAGGTTTCTTTTCAATTTTAATCTTGGGAATTCCATTACTTGGAACCCGAGATTCGAGAACATAGAAACTTTAGATTATAATTAATGCTGTAATTTGATTAAGACTATTAATCAAATATGGTAATTTGGATGTAGTTATAAGAACGTTTGTGGATTTCAAATGTTCTTAAATATGAATTGAGGAGGGAAATCATAAAAGATTCCGAAAATTTTATAACAAATGAAGGCCTGAGTCATTCACAGATGAAAATGGATAAAAATAATCTGTATTTTTACTGATTTTAACAAGGATAAATGATGAATTTTTTTTTAATTTAAAGAATATATCACACGTAAGATAATGAATAAAATCCAAAACTTTATGAACCGAAATTGGAAAGACATGTCGCAGGGAAATTATGATTTGCGAAAATTTTGAGAGCATTATTTGCAATATGTAATAAATTTGTCATATAAATATTTACATATTTTAAAAAAACGTGTTAGTTTATTTATAAAATTCTACGATGTGTAATGGATTTTTCGTGCAAATATTGACATGTTGTAAAAAAAAAGAATTTCATTATTTACACCAAGAAAAAAATTCGTGATTATTACAATAAAAAACTGTATTGTGAAATCAGTTTGAAATATTATACTTTTTGCTAGTTATTTATTGCATTTTTATGCCATAAATATGTTATATATGTTGTTCTAAAATCTCCAAGATGAATTGAATTTTATACCATACTTTCTGCAATATCATAGTATTGTTATTCTAACTAATCCACTTTTCAATAAAATTACACAGAAATATTGAATTTTGTGCACTAGTATAGTAGAATACACGATTCATACTGTAAAATTTGTATTCTGAACATTTTATTTATCTTATGCAATCTATTACAATACTGACATACATAGTAACTTGTACAATAAACTTATATTTAATATTTCCAGAAGTAATAAGTTGAGAATGACAAAATTTGACACTTTTGAAAGATTGAAAATCTAAAATTTAATTTTTTAAAGTTTTATAAATTTATAATAATGTTACTTATAGGATTCGATTTTAAAATCATTATGATTCTGAGTTTCAAGCTCTGGAACGTAAAAATGCGAAACATATCAATACTAAACTCGTCTAGTTTTTAAATTTCTTTACTTCTTTTCAATTTTTTTGATTTTGGAAAATTTTCTGAGAAAGGGTTATCGTTCTTTCAAAGAGTTTTTAGATTATGAAATTTTCAAACAACAAAGTGCACTGAAATAAAAACTCGCTCAAAAAATCGTTTTTCCAAGAAACAAAACTTTGTTCTCATCAGAAACGAATTATATTCAAAGACACAAGACACAAATATAGTTCATCGATATTTTACAAACATAGCATGACGATGTTACCAGTCAAAGGTCAGCAGCGATCTGAGAATTATTTTACTTCGCAGTGAGCTCAGAAATGTTATTGATCCTTTATGCTAAATGAGAATTCATCAGATATGTTTTGTTATTACTCACAATAAAGGGAAAAAATTTGGCACCAAATATTTGATATCATTGAGAATAATTGAAATCTTTTATGCAATTTGAAGCCATTTAATTCTTCTCACAATGTAGGCAATTATATTGACTCCAAGAAATTGACGTAGAATTCAACAAATATATAGCCCATTAACTTTTTGATTGTAGTTCATTTGCCAATTCAAAATCTGTACGAAAAGCATTTCATGTAATGTTTATTCTTCTTGAAAAATCACCTAATTTTATAGGCAATTTTATTGAATATTTCCACTTCATTTTTGTAAAAAACTATACATTATTCAGAATTTTTCAATTTTTAATATTTAAAAATCTAGTTACGAGTGAAGGGTTTTTGAATTTTTCAAATCCCTTGTAAAAATTATGTCCATATTTTGCTTAAAGATCGCCTCTATAAAGTGGAGCTGTAGCAAGAATAAATTTCAGCCATAGTTTATCCATATCCGGGTTTTACGTTAAAATAGACTGCCTGTAGTTAAGAATTTTTCCTATAGACGCTCAATATCTGTAGGCAAGCACATCCCTATAGTCATCTATACTTCATGTAAGACTGCTATAAACAGAGAATCATTAAAAAAAAATCACTAATAAAAAACTGTAGTGAACAATAAAAAAATTATGTAAGTTTTGCTGCATGTTTCTTCACAGATGAACATTGGGTTGAGGTCGTTACTTTTGATTCAATACGATGTATTTCAAGCATTATTCTTTTTTTATACATAGTACGTTTTTGCATTTTTATCAGGGAGCTATGTTCGATACTGACATTCATCTAAGTTCTTCTGTATCAGAGAATCTTCTTGTGTAATCTCCATTATTTGAAATTAATGTTTCTATTTGATTTTATTACCAGATATCGACTATCTTGTTTTTTTAGGCTTCAGGCATTATCAAACTTTCTTTCATTCTAAGTTGTTTTAAAGATTTTTGTAAATTGAATTGCATTTATATATATATATATTCTGACGATAGATTTTTGAACTGAAAGATCTAATCATAAGATTTATTATACTTGCGAATGAATAACGTTTTTTGTGTACAATTATCCACTATATGATGTTTTCAACAAGGAAGAGTCAGCAGTTCTTTGGATCACAAGAAATAGAAAACTATCAATATTTATCTGATTACGCGATTTTATAAAGATAGCGGTAGAATTATTCTTATCTTTCATAACTTTTAGATTGAAAAAAAAAAGTTGTATCAACAAAACTTTTTTACTATTATTCTTTGTTGAAGATAAATGTAAAAATTCGTTCTCTGTTTTTCTTTTGGAGAGATTAACAAATTTTTGTAATTTCTTTCACGGAAAGATAATTTATTATATCAACAACTATAATGTGAAAAAAAATTATGGGAGGGATTTTATAAACAAAAATGCCTTTCATGTACTTTAAATAAACGATCTAAGAAAAGTTTTGAGAGTGTCAGTTTTTTTCTTATCTCAAATTCGGAATTCAACAATGAAAAAAGATCTAATAGTTTCAATGATTTTATGATTCTGATGAAATTATAAAATCGTTAATATGAAAGATTGAATTTTTTGCAGGCTGAAGTAGCGGAAATTTTAGTACTGTAAATAAAGTAAAAATATCAATCATACATTCAAACACAATAAATTATTTGTTTACTTTACAGCTTAATAATTCCATAATTTCGAATGAAAATGGATGCAAAAATTCGTGAAATGTAACATGATTTATCTTTGGAATTTTAAAATGTAAAAATGGTTATAATATATTGATGGTAATCAATTTATTATAAAAAAAAGGTCTTGAAGAGCTGATTTTACTATTTTTCAAGCTATTTGTTTAAGAATCTGATGCAAAAATTATTATTCAAATAAGTTCCAAATAGGATATGCCAGCAGCAATCGATAGATGTAACCAACGTGAATTTCAACAGCTGAAATGAATGGAATTTACAGAACCAACGACTGCAGAGAGCTAACACTGAACAGCCAACATAAAAAATTTTGTTGATATATAATCCGTTGCTTGAATATGTAATATACGATGAATCGACTGACAATGGGTCAGTCTAACAATAAATCGATTAATTCGTAGTTTATGAGAATATTCTGGATGGCGTAGCCACCTACTATATTATGTAATGCTGATGGTTCTAATATTTTATGTAGCAGAAATTATCCAAAAAACTCTGAATTAGTAAAATATTCAACTATACACACTAAAAAACGCATCACTTTATAGATTTTAGCTTGACCGACTGTTTTTTTTTTCAATTTAACATAATTATGAAAAAAATTTGTTTTCGACTATTACGACCATACATCAGGGTGTCACTTATTTTGGCGGTGAAGGAATTTTTTTCATTCCGGGGCTTAAAATCAATCAACATATTAAAAAAAAAATTGTTTGTAAAGTTTGAAGTGAATCGGACATGATTAAAACGTGCCAAAAAACGACTGACGTTTTAAATGGGATTTACATATAGTTTTTCATACATTATGTTCAAAAATTCAAAACTTGTGCGAAACTTATGATAAGTGTTTGAAATATATGTATGCCTTTTTTCGATGCTTGTAAAACATAGATAACAGCAATAGACAAATTCACAAAATTTTGGTTTCTAATATATCATTATACTCAAACTATGCCGAGTTTCGAACATTTATCATAAGTTTTGCACGAGTTTTGGATTTTTCAACAAAATGTATAATAAACTACATGAAAATCCTATGTAAAACTTAAGTCGTTTTGTGGCACGTATTAATCATGTCCAATTTGCCTCAAACTTCATCAAAAAATTTTTTAATATATTGATTGATTCAAAGCCCTAGGATGGAAGAAATTCCGATATCACCAAAATAAGTAACACCCTACTATACAGTCCACTATTGTATTTCTAAATAGCTGACTATACGATAAAAATTTTTTGATTTAAAAAAACTTAGGGATTATAACGGGTTTAATTGTCAATAGTATTACGGAATCCTGAAAATTTTCTAGAATCTACGAAATTCATGACCATTTCCTGAAATTCTCTGAGTTCTTCGAATTTTTTAGAATTTTTAATAATTTCTTGGATGAACAATGTTTTTTGAATTTTCAATATTTCTGGAATCCTAAAGATAATAAAAAACCATTTAAAACTTCTTAAACTTAATAAAAGTTTGTCTAAGAATATTATTGTTACTTTGCATTACTTTTCAAGTTATTTAGGTTTTTTTAAATGAAAAAAAAAAAACTATTTTGTATATTTCGAAAAAATATGCTTATGAACTCAATCTGCCAAGTTGATGAATATTTTGGCTGAAATTCTATAAATTTTGTTGATTTTTCTCACAATCGTTACAGTCTACAATGTTTTTGAATTTTTAGAGATTTTCGAAATTACAAAACGGGCACACAAAATCCAAGATTTTCCTATCTGAAATTTTCATTATCAAATGAGAAGGCATTGTACATTTTTTTTTAGGATTACCGACAACTGTTGGAAATACAAATATTTTATAATAGTGTAAACTCTCAGAATGTAAAATATAATTTCAAATCTAAAATTTTTATAATTTTCTAAAAATTCGTCTTACTTTTCTTAATATTCTTTTATTAATATTATATTTTATATCATTATTTTACAAGTTTGTCAGATTTTGGTCATAAATTAAGAAAAAATTTTTCTCTTATATTCTGTAATAATTGTAACAGACGAATAATTTATATAAAAAAAACTGACTCTCAAAGATTTGCATTAAAGGTATGAGTTTATTTTAGTTACCTTCTTTTAAAAAAAAATTTTTGCACATATGTAATTTCATTAGATTTCTGTTTTTCATTTAACTTTTCTCAAATAACAAACGAATAATAATTGAACTCCCTTTTTTAACGATTCAATTTCCAACTATATGCTATTCAAAACATACTCCATCATATTCACTTTTTATTTTTCTTCAATTTTCATACAAAATGTTAAAAAAATGACTGCTCAACAGAGTAAAAATTATAGTTTCATGGTGAAACGTTATTGTAGAGGTATTAGTAAATAATTTTTTTTAGTTTAAGAAAACTTGACAAAACTTAAGCTTTCCTTGATTATGAATAACAATGTTAGCAGCAAAGACTAATCATTAGAAAGACAAAATAGTTTTTTAAAAACCCATTGAATTCACTAAAATTGAGTATCTAATTAGTAAAATTCAATCATGTTTTTTACGTTGCGATACTCAATAATAAACTTAAGTGATCAATAATGATGTAATTAGTTAACAAATAAAGAACCAAGTACGTCTTCAGTTGAATAGAATTTTCACCTCATCGGTCAAGCCAATAACGTAATTTCCAAAAATTCAGGATTCTATAATAAGAATGCACAGTGTACCATGAAATCTCGAAATGATAGACTCAGAATCCCTTCGTTCTATTCAAATCAGTGAAATTGCCTGGAGGAAATCGATTATGAATTATGTGAATAATGGAAATTCCCAAGTCTTGTCAATAAAAAATTCTAGGCACTGCATCGGATCTAAAATGAAACATTATCCTACCACAAGAAGAGCGCATTGTAAATTAGTATCATCTGCATCAAAACCCATGTGAGAAGAAAATAATTTCTTAGTTTACCTTATTTCCCCAAAATTGAATTCATTTGAAAAAAATTATTCTTTATTGATTATTACATGGCATATAAACGACTTCTTAAAAAGTCAATCGACAAAGTGAACGCAATTTTTTAATTTCTTTGAAGTGTTCCCTGACTCCTTGTTAAAATTCCAGTTCACGTCTTACAGATTCGATCAAAATAATCAAATTACATGCTAATTAATTAAACTTCAATGCATTTTAATGATTACATACTAATCACTCATTGCACAAATTGATTGCTCAGTGTAATTTGCACTAAGATCGATAAATTTCTGAGCGAAGAAACTTCGAAAACGCCAAGCTTGAACGAATCGTGTTGATTCGCAAGTGGCAACTTGGAGTTTGGGTTGGCATAGTCAAGATGTAAATTTCATTGTGCTAAGTCGCGCCGACGTAGTCTGAATGTAATAGCGCTGACACTGAACAGCTCAGCCCCCAAATAATCTACTGGAATAGTCCTCAGATGAAAATATTCTCATCAATTAGATTTAATTATACTCCCCCAAGAAACATACTTTTCTTTATATTCTTCACTGACTTTACAAATTTTTACTTAAAAAAACCATCTGTAAATAATGAAATTGCGATATGTTTACAACAAAAAACCCTAATCTTTGGCGAAATAGACGTACCCTGTTTTACGATTTGAACTTTCGTATGTTTTCGTCACTTCAGTACAAAAACACGTGAAAAGACTTTCTGTACACATCTGTTGTGGCAGGACATTAAAAAGGAAACAACCCCGTTCGTGCCAGAGAAGCCCGAAGCGAAAATCCGAAAACAAGCTCTTCCTCTCGGATCTCTCCTTTTTCATTTTTCCATTTTTTTTCGGAGAACGGGACCAACGTGAAAAACTCGGAAAAACAAAATGTTTCGATCCGTTCCGCGATCATTGGTCAGTACCAAGTTACAAAGAACTTTGATTCCGGATACGAACATACATTTTTTTTTCCATTTGGAATTTTCCCAACTCGCGTTCAACTGCTGAAACTTTGCAAAATATCAATTTCCGAAGTTTCTTTTTGGGCAGTATAATTTAGATTCGATGCAAGCAGAGATAAATTTTTGTTGTTTTTTGTTTAGTTTCGATTTGATTTGAACTCTAGTGCATTTTTTGGTATTGTTTTTAGTGCAATGTAATTTTGAGTGTTGTTTCAGTTTCATTTTTTTTTCTTGCTTTTCTAATTACGAGTTCAATAATATGAAATTTCAGTAAATAGTTTGAAATAATAACTACTTTAAAGTTGTGTCGACTCATTTTGATTTTTTTTTTTTTTTTTTTTTTTTAAGTAAAGGATCAAATTTTGTAGAAGTTAGGGTTTAAAATTACTAAATTTATATATTTTGAATTTGGTGGTTATAATTTATCAATTATGGATAGGTTTTTTTTTTGAAAATTAGAATCTTATCACTGTGAAAATACATTTCTATTCAGTTAAAAAATATTAATTTTTAAATTTATTGAATGTTCTTACAATCTTAAAATTAACAAAAAATCTAACAAATTCGAATTGTGAATTTTCTTGTGCCGGTGATTGGGACTTTTTCTTTAATTTTTTGCTTTTAAAAGCATGAAATGTTTGATGTAAGTTTTCTTATAACAGTTAATTGATAAATGTACATGATTATTTATACATTTATTAATTACATTAATAAATAATGTCATCATTAATCATAATGTGATATATTATCATTAATAATAAATCTATAATAATAATTGTATTTATTTTTGTGTATGAATGCAAATATTTGTCTATATTTGCATTTATAATAATGTCATCATTATTGTTATGAATAATAATAATAAATAGTAAGCATTTATTGAAAAATAATGAATAATGAATAAAATATCATTAATAAATATTCATTTATGATTATTGTTAATAATTAGTAATGTACGTATAGTAATTTATTAATAAAATGTTTAATAAATATAATAACTGTTTTTAATAATGTAATTATTATTTATTAACTGTACATAATTTCTACATTGTATTAATAAATGTACATGATTATTTGTAAATTTTTGTTTCTTTGTTTTTTTAAAAATATCATCTAATTATCAAAAGTTTGTGATTTTGTGCTTTGAAGTTCAAATATTTTAGCTTGCTGATAATTTATGAATTACTTGGTTTACCTACTCATAAAATTCAGAATCAAATCACTACAACCTTGTTATGAAATGAAAAAGTACTAAATAACTACAAAATTTCAATTCAGTTTATTACAATACAGTACATGTCCATCTGAAGAAAAATAATTAATTTAATGGAGAATTTTATCAATAATAATTTATTTTAATGTTAATTCAATGTTTGGAGCAAATTTTTTTCATGGTTCGAGGTATAATTTTTTTTTAATTATAAAGAGAAGACGTTTTTCACCTTCACAGTGACTGCGATGAAAAAAATTATAAATCGAAAAAAATTTTGTCTTATTCTCGTATCTCAATATACCGTTGAAAAAAGATGTAAACAAGTTCTGTTCCGATCCAAGGCAAAAGTAAAATGATGTGACTTTCATATGCAAGAAAATGTGAAAATAATACAATAAGAACTCGCAAAGTTGGCTGAGAGGTTTTTCTCGGACTCTGATGTGAGAATGAAATTCGGTGACAGGTGACACCATTTCCTAACCTCAAAAAAATGGTATTGCTTTTCAGGCGAAAGTATTTGAAATTCGGTTGACTTTACGTGCTTGCATTTGCCCCAAGGACTTTCTTGGTGCAGGATAGGACGTGATTTGGGACGTTGTCATGCAACATAAGTTTTGGTGCACCAGCAGTGTGAAGCCACGTGCACCCCCGAGCGTTTCCAATAAGAATTTTTTCAACGAATTTTCTACTACGTTTCATAGAGGAATTTCAAATAACATTTGCTCTCTTTCAGAGCTCTGCGGAGGTGCATGGTGACATATAATGCTGCATTTCTAGTCCGTTGCAGTAAAATGGAATATTAACGGCGCGAAAAACGCGCGATACAGATCGAGAGAGCATTATGAAAATGAGATTCGAGTACGGACCTTTGTTTCGATTACCACCCGTCATATTATTTCCATTTGGGTCATTTCGGATTTTTATCCAACTTTTTACGAGTCTCGCGATAACGAGGAACGCTATTGAGCTATTTATAAATCACGCTTTGACGAGTCTTTTTATCGCTCAATTTGATCTCCTGGCATATTAATTTATTGCGAGATTTTTGAAAAATTTTGTTGAGTACATTCGTCCTACATATATTATGTTTCTATTCATACAGGTATCCATAGTAAAATGGAATTTGAAAAGTTTTTTATAATCTGCGGAATTCGTAAGTATTTTCTTGAAGTCGACGATTTAAAAATTTATTTTAAAATTGCCAACTGTACTCTTGGTTATCAATGTCATTTTTGATTATTACATTTCAATAATTCAAAACATAATTGAAACTGTTGGAAATTTTCTAAATTTTCATGACAGTTTGTCAACCTTACTAGAATTTTTTGTAACTTTTTGGTTCTATGCTAGTTTTTCGTATTATAACATTATCATAGTTATTGCCAAGGAACATGATTATTAACACAACCCACACAACTCATATTCATTTTATAGGATTGTTCAAACAATTCAAATTTTATCGAGTCATTGAAAACTTTGAGCTTTCAGGATTCACCCTAAAATTTGAGGGATACCTCTCAAAGTTCAGGGTGAACTATTGAAGCTTAGGGTTTTACTCTCGAATTTCAATGTTAATCTTTAAATTCGAGGTTTTCTCTAAGTATATGCAGTTTCTTGTTTTAGGTATTAGAAATAGACCCCTTCAAAAAATATATTCTTCGGTTTATTCAAGATCGCTTCTATACAGTTTTCTTTTCCGTACGTATATCATGAAAACTATTGCATTAAAGATATAAAATATTGAATTTAGATGTAAATCACTTTGAATTTGCGTTTAATGTTTTTACCGCATTTTTGCACTTTTCAGTGGCAAATGCATTAGTCGCCTTTATCACAGAGAAATATTGTAACTACCACTCAATTACTCTATCATTATCGTGAAATGTTTCACTAAAACTTTAATTTTACCACTTTATAGAGATACACTTTTAACATACAATATATTGTTATTAAAACGGGATCAAATAACAAAGATAAGGTTGAGCCTTTTTTGTTTGTTCGTTTGTTTTTTAAAAAGTTGAAACTGCAGAAAAATGTCCTAGAAATAATGAACTTTTATCTGATATAGTAATTTTAGAGAATATACTCGACAAAAAAATATAATTTTTGTAAATCATAGAACTATGAGTTACACTGCAATTTTTAATTATGCTTGTCGTACAAATTTTCAAAGTCTACTAAATATAATTATTTGAAAATAGTTCTTATGATAAATCACGAAATTATCTCTTCAGAAGTAAAATGTTGGAATAAAAATTTTCTTTGAAGCATTAGATCCCCCGAAATGTTAAAAAAAAATTGTGGATGATTATTCTTCCTAGTACAAAGAGAATAGAAATTTTGACTTATTTAAACAGTAAATTTGCGAAAACTAGAAATGAAGAGATTTAGATACAATCATTCGAAACTGTTTTAGAAAAAATCATAAAAAACTTCAATTTTCATAATCGAAATTTGTATGTATATAAACCATTCAATTTCAACTGAATATAAAATTCTTCCAATTTATGGCTTGATTTCGTCTGAGAACATTCAGAACCAAATGATTCCTCAAGAAATCGTCTGATTTATGAATTTTACAACTAATTCATATAGATGGTCAAGTCGACTGAAAATTAAATCGTTTCTATACCAAAAATCACAGAGTTAAAAAAATGATAATACAGCTAATTATTACACTCATATTTTGTTATATAACAAATTCCTAAACTTACAGGAAGAGGGTGCAACGTAAATGTGTTATGTTTAAATAATTGTTTTTTATTTCAAATAGTAAATTGAACAATATAAATTTGTACTATGTTGAGAGACTAAAAATCCAGCAAAAAATGACTTTACTATGGAATATTCGTTACGTTAGGTAATCATTAGAAGCGAATCAGTACCAAATTTTGCAAAATCAAGGAAAAAAAATTCCGAAGGTTTTGTTGTTTACCAAGATGATTATTCTTGAAGATTGTGAATTTAAATACTCCTTCATCAATTTATGATCAGTAATGATGTTCAAATCTTGTTGAGTGCGTTTCTGTAAATGAGAAAGTATAATGCTCTCATATAAAAAAGAAAATGAAAATTCCTATACATTTTTGTAGAGAAAAATTCACTATTCACCAATAAATATTCTTTGATATATTTCTC
Organism: Platygaster robiniae; assembly: GCA_028476575.1. Lineage (NCBI taxonomy): Eukaryota > Metazoa > Arthropoda > Insecta > Hymenoptera > Platygastridae > Platygaster > Platygaster robiniae. The sequence goes on along the minus strand of CM052021.1, from coordinate 9,887,931 downwards.
ACTTATAAAAATAAATTAATTTTTGTAGAAAGTGATAAAAATATTCCCCATTCCTCGTTTTGCTCCTCCCCCTTTCCATATCAAGTGTAATGTGTTTCACTGAATCCGAACATGAGAAGGAAAAAAAGTTGTTTTGAATTCTCGCAAAACCCGACAAAACACCTTTATTTCCGTTCGTTCATGTGAACTTAATAAAAGCCGAATCAATAATCGACAATATCTCCTGCTATTTCCGAAGATATAAACGAATAGGTTAATTGAAACCAATGTTACTCCACATGAATAAATGCCGAAACCCAGTTATCCAGTGCTTAAACCGCGTACATCCTTTATCCCAGTAAAAGGTATAAAAGCTCGTGAGTAATCTAACAGACGGAATGAAATTAATTATTCCCTGCTGGTCGTCTTGTCGCCGGCTCGTCGCACCTCTCCCAACAAATAATGCATATTTATAATCGCGCCGCGGACGTAAAAGCGAGTTGCATAAATTCAACTCAACTATTGATCGGTCAGTTGCCGTCCCGGATTTTGCAAACAAAGGATAAACTAACTAATGCGTTCGCTGCAAAAAAAAGGGTGATCGGTCCCATCGTATAGCAGCGAACGACGGAACCGATGTAACTCTTCAGTTTTAGTGACATTCGAAACGTTCGCTCGTTGCGCTGGAAATAAACAACAAATAGTCGCGTAGCAATAAACGCATAAATATTCCAGTCATCCAACGCCAATCACACGGGCCATTGGACGCCATCGGCAGATATTAAATATCGGCCACTCATCGCAAACCATCGTCGCTCGTTTTCCATGCCCATGAAAAAAAACCCTTCGACCACGTTCTTTCCATGCCACGTTGTAAAAAAATGGGAAAGCTCGGTCGGACGTGCGGTGCCTTGGAATGTACAAGAATATCGAGCTTTCGGTGTAGATTTCTAGGTGGTAGTTAACAAGTACCGGATCAACTGGGGTTTCCAAGTCAACAATTTTTTATAAGATGGTGGGAGGGATTATCTTATAAGGGCAAAAACTAGTCCATGGAATAAATGATAGTAATTTTGTAGAAATGAAGGGCAGAAAACGACAATTTTTATTTTATTTGAAGGGGGGAAGGGATTATGCTGTAGAATTTGTAATTGAGATGTTTAGGATTTTGGTCATTTTATTCAGAGGATGTTTAGTTCCAGAATTTGGTAACCTGGAATCAATTGTTCGAAATTCGTCATTACAGAGTTCACGGTTCTGTGATTCTATCTTCTAGATTTTGGAATTTGAAGTAGTAGGATTTTATATTTATTACTGAAAGATTCCATGGATGAGCATTTTAGGACTTTTAGTGGGAGGATAGTATGTTTTTGAATTTGTAACTATTTTCTACTTTGTTGAATTCAACAGATTGTCTGTCGTATTCTACAGATTGCCTTGATAAAATTTTCACAATTAAATCTGTGAAGAATCAACAGAATAAATTTATAAAATACGACAGAGAATCTGTTGAAATGACAAACAAGCTGTTGAATTTGACAGATAAATCTGTGTAAAGTACAGATTTTTTAGTGAATATTTCGAACAGATTGAATTCTGTTGAGATGTAACAGATTCAGATTAAAACAGTATGTTTGAAAATTTTGGAAATAATAAAAAAATTACATTCTTCAAACCAACAGTTCTATTTTGTAAATTTTTAGAATTTGGAAGTCAATCCATAGATCTTATTTGATCTTATGCTATATAATTTATAACTATCATACGGTTCTGAATCGAAGAAATTCTTCTATTGAAAGATCGAAAATATCAGAATTTTTGACTTTTTGACAAAGAATTCTACACTTCCCCCTTACAAGATTCGCAAGTTTTATAATGTTATCGTAAAATTGTTTCAAATTACAGAATTTCATATTCCTGAATTTGAGATCCTATGGACAAAGTATTCAGTAACTAATATCTCTTAGAATTCGTAACTACAGTTTTCTACATGTGAGAATAATTCTAGAAATATATTTCATGTTCTTCGGATCTGAAACTTTCAAAATACCTCAGTACTATAATCTAACAATTAGATTTCCAAAATTTATTAGTCTGGTTCGTAGTTTCATAATTCTATTCTATAACATTTATAGCTCCAGGTATCAGTCATAGATATAAACATTAAATCTAAAAAAAACATAACATTTCAATGCTCAAATAAGATGTTGATGATTTAAAAATTATCATTCCGTTGACGCATGGAAGAGAATTTAGGAGAACAATGGAATAAACAACGGTAAATATTTTCTACCATTTTTATTTATAAAATTTTCATTTACAATCGTAGATCTTGTATTTTATCAATGTTTGATTGGAATAAGATATTCGTCGACTGTATGCCATCGCAAAAATGTAATTAATGTCAATTAATTAATTTTTACATTATGCGATGCATGATTATATTCCCAACTAAAATGTGATTTCAAAAACAATAGAAAATTGCCAGAAAAGATTTTGGGTCACTCTAAAGTAAATTCAAATAATTAGTATTTTTATTCAGAATGAATTTAAATTTTCATAATGTGAAATCATGTACTTTTCCTATAACACTCAAATTTTGCATGTCACTCCCATCGTAAACTTTTGCAATATTTTTAAATTTTTTAAAACCTGAGAAACAATAAAGATAGGCGAGAGGATTTTGTATGAATTATTTAGAAATTAGAATGACTTTTGTTAGTGCAAAATGACTCGCAACAATGTTTACTGAAAATGTGTAACAATTGTATCACAATTTACGTACGTAAAATTCTAAAATATAGCCATTAGTGAAGATGGATATGTAAAAAATGAAATAAATTGTGAAACCCATCGAGAAAGACTTTTAACCAACAAAATTAAAAATTACTTCATGTTGAACTTTGAAAAATTAAGATGAATTTCTCATCTATCGACAACCTCTGGACAATGCGTTGAACAATATGTTTCTTTGACAACCAGCGTTCGTGGATTCCCATACCCTAGTTTTTACTACTGGCATATGTCACATACATAATACCATGTATGCAACCTTCAATCATTCAACATTTATTCTTTTTTCACACAAGCATTACTTGAAAGGATCATAATTCGACCATAATTAGACATTTTCAACATAAATTTTAGATTACAACTTTAAATAATGATATTCAGTGACCGTGGTAGCCGTAGTAGAAATTCGTACGGGAATCCTACTACTGCCCAAATTTTTCTACTCCCGTAGGAGAATTCTACTACATCGCTGTTGACAACTGAATCAAAATCAAATCGAACCATTTCCACTGTATAAAAAATTAATTACAGTTATCAAAGAATTATCAAAGATTCATGAATTCCAATTTATTGTCCGACCAAAAAGTTTTCCATCCCCTCATCAAAGAATCTTACATCTCTCAACAAGTTGTCAAGCTTTCCATTTTCACACCAGACTACACCACCCTCCAAAAATTCCTCATCTCAGTCTCCCAAAAACCCCCTTCCAAAGCAGAACATCAAAACCCACCTCACCAATCCACCCCAAATACCACTGAAACCCCCCAAAGCCCGAAAATCAATAAACTCGAAAAACCCCCGAATCAAAAACCCTGATCAGCAGCAAAAAACCAACCCCATAACCCCATAATTCCTGAAACACGGCGTAACTCCCCTCCCCTCTCTCATAAACCCCTCCCCCACCGCTCTCCTACCCCCTTCACCCTCTCCCCTGAATCTCGGAATGCCCCATAAACGAGGAGCACAGCATCCACGACCACATAAGAGACATAAACCGAGGCATGCGCCGTTTCGTCATATTGATCTCGGCCATAGTAACGATTCTCCGGCGATGTTGGCACGCACTATAGAGAGGGATGAAGGCAAGGGGTGAGGGGAGGGGAAAGGGCGGGTGGAGGGCATGAGGGGGGAGGGGGTGAGGGAAAAGCGAGAGGGGGTATGAAAGTAAGGGACGTACAGAGGGGGCTTGGGAAGAAAGAGAGCGAGGATAAGGTCTCGGGCCGGTAAATGAGGGGGGAGGAAGGGGGAAGGGAGGGTTGAAGGGGGGTCAGGGGCAGGAGGGGGCGACGGGGAGGAGGTCGTTTCCGGTGGCGTTGATACCGCCTCTGCGCACCTCGCGCTCCCGGCTTCGTCTTCCCTCTTTGTCTCCGGATGCTGGATCCACGGGACCGCGATATGACGACGACGGGGATGCTGGATCATGGAAATCAGTCCAGCGGAGCTTGCCGCGTCGCGAGGTTCGGGGCTCGGCAAACACGGGGGGGGAAAATTCGAGAAAATATGGAAATGCGCTCCGGAAGAGCCCGTGAAAATGCGCGACTAGGGGTTTGATCGTTGGTGCGGGATTTGGTTCGTTTGGTTATCGGTACTGCTCGTGGTATTTTGAAAAATAATGTGCGGGACACGGGACGACGGTGATGCCGGGAAGTGGTGAAGAGGTCGGGCCCCGGGCGGGGCCTGATTGAGCTCCCATGCCGCGTCTCAGCCGGGACGGAGAGCGTCGCGACACGTACGAGGACACGCGCGAGAGGAGGAGGAGGATACAGCGGGGTTGGATTAGGGGGGGCCGAAGAAAGAGGAGGGGGCCTGGGGCTGACGCTGGAGTCCGTCGTGGGGCCCCGGAGGAAGCCCGCCGCCGCGAGCATGAGGGACCGCCGCGGCTGCTGGGCCCTCATGGCGGCGATCGGCCTCGCTCTGTCGGGTGAGTCACTCCTGTCAAACTCGCCGACTCATTACGAGCTGGCCGAGTTGGCGAATTCTCTCACTCGCTCGCACAGCGACCTCAAAAGCGAGAGCCAGTCGCACGCGCGCGCGAATTATACACCGGGACCTCGGGTTTTTCGCGCGTATTGTTTTGGGTTTGAGGGGACCGCGAGGTGGGCTTGATCCGAGGCTGCAGTGTACGTCGGTTTGGGCCTTGGAAGATTGGAGTTGGTTTCTTGGTTTGGGCCTGATTTGGGCACCGGCGTGATGATTTTGGTCAGCGCCGGATTGTCTGAGCGAGACAGAAAAGCTTGTTCAAGTGCGATGGACTCTGGATGAGTGGTTTTCGACGATATTTTGGATATTTTTTCTCTCAGTGCTTGGTTTTCGGGATGAGGTTTTGTGCTTTTTTGAGTTTCTTCGTTTTAAGGGTTGGTGAAGGTTTTTTTTTGTTTGCTGACGAGTGGTGGGAAGTAAATGAATCTTTTTGGGGTTTTTTGAATGTTTTGAGTATGGTGAACCTGAGTGATGTTTTTTTGATACTGTGAAGTATGATTTTCCGTGGTGAAATCAACTGCAAGAGAATACAAATTGAATTTCAAGACAAAAGTGTCTCAGGCATTTTTCTATTAAAATTTGATGAAGTTTTTTATATTAAATATACTTACTTATCAGGTGCTTGGAAAATGTAGTGAAAAATGGAGAGAAAATCAAGAATATTAAGACATAAATGGTTTTTTCTTGGCGACATTTTGATAAACTTTCCTAAACATGTCTTTATTGCACAATGCAATGTGTCAAGTTATCAAATGTAATTTAATTTCTCAACGAGTCCTGATTTTCAAGATATTCATGGTTTTTCTTATCTTCGAATTTCGATCACGATTCACGAATGTGTCTTTATTTCAAAACTGCAAATTGGAATTTTACTCATTTATATCTGACTCAACCTTGATTTATTATTATGACTGTCATTGAAAGAATAATATGCAGTTGTATGAAAAAAGGAGACGTAACTGTAGTAAAATTGTGAAATTTAGGTGATTTGGAAAATATTGTGGATTACATGAAATGATGGCGGAATTTGTCAGTTTCAAAATTTGATGGCGAAATTAAAGTGTTTGAAACTGTTTACATTTGAATCATTATATCATTTGTTTCATTAAGACATTTGAAAGAAAATAACAAAAATATTTAATTGCTCAACGCAAAAAAAAATGATAAGGATACATTAGGATATGGAATTTTAAAATCCTGAATATAAGCAAACGTGTTTTACTGAAGCATTAGACTCTCAGTCGAAAAATTATATTTTTTAGATGTTTGTACATTTATTTTCGCGAATCAAAACATTCAGACTCAAAATGTTGAAAAAATTTCATTTCGTAAAGGTTAAATGGAATCATTATTAACACAATTTCACTTTTCTGTCCTGTGTTGTAGGGTTTTATTTATTGTAAAATTATCAAAGAATGTTTGTAACAGTTTTCATTTTAAAAAATTCACTCGACAAACAACAGATTGGTACTAAGGGATTTTTAATCAGATCAATGCAACGCTTTAACAACTAATGTAATAATTATTCTTCTTTATTAAATCTAAATAGTTTGACTAAATATTGGTTTATCTTTCATTATTCTCTATAGTAATCAAACATATTAATATTTTGAACCATATAGTAAAATTTGAGAAATTTCCGATATGGTGAAAAAAAAAACTGTTTTATTACAATTCTGAATAAGTGTCCTAATGTAAGTTATTAGACCCTTTGTAACCAAATTATTCGTTTCTCTTACAATTAATGACAACCCTATGTGTGTTGTTATGATGTTTTATAGTAAAAAAAGTATAAAGCTTAGAAATTAACTTTTTATTTTTTTTATTTTTATCCTTATTTCTTATAAATCCATAAATCTTATTGGTTCTAAATAAGTTTTTCAAGTGATATTTTCAATTAAATTTTCTATTAACATAGGTCTTTTTTTATACACACAGTAAATATGTAGTTTAATAATTATAGCTGAAACTAAACTTTTCTATCTTCTGCTGTAGTAACTTTAAATATCTGTTTTTTTATAAAAAATGCATTATAAATTTTTTTGGATATATACCATTTTTGATATTTCTTGCGACAAACAAAAGATCGTAACCATGATACTCTTCATTTGACAAATTCAACCCTTTATCAACAATTGAAAGAGAGCTTTTTCAATTTGATTTTCCCAATACATAGTTTCGCCAAAATCAATAGATCTTCAGAATACTTGTATTTAAAAAGCCAATCAAATTTTGTTACACTTTTAAACTATAGATTATAATAAATGAAAGATTTTAATAAAATGCATAATTTGTCAGTTTCAACTCGTTCTTGAAAAATTTCTATAATGTGGGTTAGCTCATTTTGTTCCTAAAAATCCATCCATATTTCAGATAGATTCTTGCATGAAAATTGATTTTCTCTCCACACTGCACTAATAAAAATGAAATATTCTTTAAATTGTGATTCAGCAATGTTTACTCAGAGTCAAATAGTGATCACGAAGGTCGCAAAAATAGGCAAGTGTAAGTGTAGCAAAGCCGTGTTAAATGCAAAAGTTTATGAGTGAGATTAAAGTTGCTGCGAGAAGTCGGGCAAGTAGAATGAGCGAGAGTATAGTCAGACGAGGGTGACAAGGTCGAAACTCTTCACTTTCTCGCCATACAAAAACAGAACTCAATTGAAGTACTCGTTTGTCTCACTGCGCTGCTGTGACTTCTCGTCTTAGCTTTGTTTGGAAAACACCAACTCTCTAATCTCGCCATTTAACCTAACTTGTAGAATTCCTGTCTTCGAACAACGGGATAAATGCTACGTGTAGATGGTATTCAAGAATGTGCTCACTTTCCAGACATCAAATGAAACGATAACAGGCAGCTCGTGTTGGGTGAATTTTGACAAAGGATTCCGCTGAATGTTGTTTAGAATTTCAGTAAACCACCAGAATCTAGAATTTTCACGAAATTCGTTTACAATCCAGTGTGCCATTGTCTTGTTTTTGATTTTGTGAATTGCAAGTTTTTTCATGTTATTATCAAATCATCAGTATAAAAAACTCTAATTTTTACTCGTAAAATAAATACAAACACACAAACTCTATTTGTTTACGTATTGTTGACATAAAGTTTACCTTAAGTTTACGTCAATATGTATACAAGTGGAAAACGTCGTTCTTTGTTGCATTAAAGGACCATTATTTCTCCGTTTGTTCTCGATTCCAGTCGTATTTAATTGATCATTTCGAGGTGAACAAAAGCCTTTTTCGCTCTTGAGAATTGATTGTAGGTGTAACGTTGTAGTAAATCACTTGGCAGCATTAGCACGTGTAAATTGGAACATAGAAGCCGGCCACAGATATATAAAAAAAAGTGCTCGTTGGTTGAGCAACAATTTACTGTCCATCGCATTTATTCGGCGCCAGATTCGACACTTTGCCTCGTTGGAGGCAACTTTATCCCGAGGCGACAAAAGCATTTGCATTGAAAATTCGGTGATCCCGACGTCAAGTCGATTTTTCAGAAAATTGCCACGCTGGGTTCCACACTTGATCAAGCTTGTCTCGTGGCGCGAAGCACCAATAATTTCAGTGAATCACTTACATGCAAGTGCGAGAATAAAAGGACGCGTTTGCGAGGAAAAGCGTGGTCGCTAAGTGAATATCGAGCCTCGCTGTACAATGCAATTACATATTATTGGGTTAGGAGATTGTTCAGTCGCTATGTCATGAAGTCACACTTACAACGTTTTCAAAACAGACTAGCTTTAACAACATTTTTTGGTTGATCCATGAATTTTATGGATTTTCATTAGTAATCGCAAGGCTTACAAAATATTTATGAGGATTTAAAATCCTCCAAAGTTTAATTGAATGAATCCGCATGAGATATAAATTTTTTACATAATTTCTATTTCTTCTATAAGGATTTCACATATCATTGTAGGCCTTATAAAGAATGGCAATGTATTATAAGGTCTTGTTTACTTATAAGGATTCTACATTTTTTTCTAAGGAATCTCAATTCCCTTGTAATTTTATGAGGGTTCGATTCGAACCTTTTCTCCAACAATTTTTTCTGTATACTCATCATAATATTATTGTACAGCGATCTAACTGAAATAATAAATTTGAAAATACCTAGAAACAACATTCTAAATAATAACGTATAAAAATAGTTTATAAAATTATGTTCATTCTGCAGAAATATGATTATTCGTCCAAGGTTTTACTCTGAAAATGGACTAGCTTCTTTTCATTATGGTTTTCGAAATTCTTATGAAAGATTCAGGTCATCTTATGAAGGTTGTCTCGTGTAATCCTTACATGGATTTTACAAGTATTTTATAAGGTCACCTAAAAAGAATTTTCAAATCCTTTCAAGAGTTTTGTAGAGTAACGTAATCGAGTCTTTATAAAAGTTTTATTAAAAGGTTCAGAATTACCAGGGATTTATCATAGTATTAGTGAATATTAATCCTAATCATTAAATTTTAATATAATATGTAAGAAAATCATCAATAACACTTAAAAAAAATTGCTTGCATAATTTTTTTTTCAATTTGCAAGAGTGATATTTTCTTACGAGGTTGTCCCCTTGAAAAGGTTTGCGTTTCCTTATGAGGTTTTTTTAATGTTTATAAAAAATTTATCTGACCTTGTAAGGATTTTTCTTGCGTTGTCCTAACATGGATTTTATAATGATTTTATAAGGTCACTTTATAAGGATTTTATAAGGTAACTTTCTAAGGTTACCTTATAAACTTTTAGTAAGGTTTAGAGTTATACAATTTCGATGGGTTTTTGCTCTTGGAGTATTTCAATTTACTGTTTACTTCGAAATCTGTTACCCTGCAAAGAGTGTTTCATTCTGGAAACAATTCATTTACAGGATTCAGATTCTTGTGAAGAGTATTATCAAATAATCTTTGAAAAATTCTTATTATATGGAAATGTTAGAGGTTACTGAACAAATTGTTTTTATGTCGTAAAAATTTATAAGTATATTAAAAATTTGATTATTATTGAAGTTATCAGGATTTTAAAAAATATTTCATCAAGTTTTCGACAGTTATAATTCGTTTGTGTAAGGATCTTTTAAGATCAAGGAATAAAAAAACACTATTTGAAAAACTCAAAAATGTGTGAAGATGATCAAAGTTCTCGAGTTTGAAATTTTCCAAAAAAAAAATTCTTGTAGTCCTTAAAAGGATTTATTAATTGTGTAAGAATTATTCTCTCAACGTACAAATTATTCTTTCTAGATTCGAAACAAATAAGAAATGTCAACTGTTGAATGAATAACAATTTGAATATCCCTCTTCGTAGCCTTTCATCCACAGAAATTTTGAATATTAGCGGTTTTTTATGATGGAAAAAGTCAACAAATTTTCCAACGAATAAAACTTAAATATTACGATAGTGCAATTAAAAATGCTGATAAGCTAAAAATATAATAAAAATTGTGGTTTTACAGTTCGATGTTCACAAATAAAATTTACTTCGTAAGAAGTCTTCAAATGTCATCATCTTAAACAATTTTCGAATTTTAAACAATCATTTCGACAATCGGAAAAAAGCCATGAATGAATTAAAAGATAAAGTTGGCTGGATTTAACCATTTTTTCTCTTCTTTTCTTTAAGTAATTAGGTTGTGCATTTTGCCATTTTTCTATTGTTATTCTTCGTTTCATTCTTGTTTTGATATCAGTTTCAGAGTTTTATTATGTACAGTTAAAGACTGGAAATAATTCAAAATCCAATTTTAAATTATGATTTTATTTTTTCAGGTTATTTTTGAGTATTTCGAAAATCGTCATTGTAACCTTAATTAGAATTCCTGGACATTAAAATAAAAATTATCAAGAAGTTGGACGTGAAGTTGGAAATTCACTGTTTTAATGTACAAAATTAAAGAATTCAGTGTGATAATAAAAAAAATCGAGTTTTCAACAATGCTACGATAACTCGTCCCTTAATGTAAAGTGCAAGAAAACTTTCTAGAAAACAAAATAATAAAACAAGTTTATTTTTGCAAAACGACACCTAGAACTTACCTTGTTAACAGAAATTTCTACTTCAACGAACCTTCTGTGATAATTTTTCTTGTTTAACATACACTTTCAAGAAGTAAAAGTGTAAGTCCAACAACGTGAAACTTGAATATAAAAAAATGAATCGTCAGTTAACCATGACTAAATACGAATTTCCTCTCTCTTAAAAGCAGAATTCTTCGCTTTTGTTGGAAGGTACATTTTACTGTGGACGTAGTTTCAGTTGGATTTTCGTACAAACGAGATTTTTTTGCCTTTAAATGACATTTGTTTTAGAAAAATACGCTTAACAAGGCGCCACGCGGCTTTTCATCAGCGTAACTCTGGTTACAGAGTAAGATTTAAAAGCCCGTGTACTTTTGAGTCACATTTACGTAATTAATTTTTAGTACTACACAAAAAGCACTTCGTTTTCATAGTTGCAGTTCATTTAAACGTGATTTTCAATGTTTCTTGCAAAAATGAATTTTTCTTTCAAATCAAACCAATAACGTTTGTTTGTTAAACAACGTTACCAGTGTGTAAAAAAAGAAAAATGGGATATCCTCTTTTAAAAACAAGCTTCGGAAATAAAATAATTCAATAGAGATATAAGAAGTAGAGTTTGATTTCATCACCTGTACTATATTTATAAAAAGTACCAAAATCTTCATGAATAACATTTTATTTCACTCACTTGGAAATGTTTCAAATTATGAACATAATCTATTTTGTAAAAGTTAAAAGGAAATTTGAAAAAAACATGAACGAAGGGAAAACACATTTCCTTCATTTTTGCATTTAATTCAACTGAAAATTTTATTGAAAAATCCATTTCCCCATATTTCTAAAAACCAGTGAAGTGGATCGATTTATCCAACGTGATACCGCACTCGCGCCATTATTAAAAAGGGTTTATTTTTACCCGGGTACAAGAAATTCAATTTAGAAAATTCAGTCTGATGGAAGTGCAGAAGTTTTCCAGCAGAATTTCTTCGAGATGACTAATTCGTTAAGAAAGTCCCTTTGACGTCATAAATCTTGGAGTTTTGCGGCTTTTTTTAGACAAAACTTTGGACCATTATTCAACTTCTTCAACGCCAGAGCAAAATATTGCTTTCGTGAATAAATATTTGAAATCGCGACGTGGTTTAATCTCCAAATCTATTCTCAAAATGCAGGATAAAGTAAATGTGTGCTTCTGGGAAAATATATCGCAAATGTGAAAGCTTTGCTGATGGCATTACAAAAGATGCGAGTAAATATTCATGAAAGTTATAATGTTTGGTTCTTCTTGCTAGACTGGGTATACGCTCATCGCGATGTAAATTCATTTTAAACAGATTATGAAGAAGAAGCTGGGTTGATGCTTTTGGAATTTTTTGAAGAGGTTGTTATAAAAAAATGGAGTGAGATAGTTTTTAGTGAGAGTGGGAAAGACAAATTTTTAACTTGAGTTTTTTTCGGTTTGTAGTAAATTTTTTCGTTTTCTTTGTTTTTTCTTCTGTTTTTTACGATTTACTTCATACAGTTCACGTTTTGCACAGGGATTTACATTGTAAATGTTAAATATCTAATTCCATTTGAATCTTTTCATCGAAAAATTGGTTTTCACATATCATATTTTTTTATGCATCAAAAATTAACAAATTTCAAAAATAACAGTTTTTAGAAATGTCAAAGATCAAAAGTACAGATTTTTTAGACAAAACTTGAAACAAAAATTTCGAATTTTGATAGAGTAGAACCGATTTACCAATCATTATGTTTTTTGATACATATTTAGTGCATGAAACGAATACGACGAGGAAGAGATAATGCCGTGAGAGCAAACGATTTAATACAAAATTCAATTCGTTCGTGTTATCGGTAAATAAGTAGAAACTGCATTGTATATCATAACTACAAATGAGTTCTGATTGTGAGTCATTTTCGTGCTATGAAAAACATTTTGCAACAATTGAAACACGAGAATGATCTTATAAAAAGCATTTATCGAAAAAGAAGAATTTTATATTGGACTCATAATTTCAAAGTATGTAATTGATATTGAAAAACTCAAATTTTTGCTCATTCATAATTTTTTTTTTATAATTTAGAGCTACCCTGCCAATACAACAATTATTCACTTTTCTAAAAATTTTAAGTCAAATGTCAATATTATCTCGAAATTTCTATAAATCATGGTGTAATTATAACCTTACAGAATTATTTGCCTGAAAGCCCGATTACTTTTCATGACATCGTGAAAATTTGTTCAAAAGTTTTTTTTTCCATTTGATATAGGAGAAGAACGATTATCAGTTAATTATAAGCATAGTCTCAAATATTTCTGTCTTCTCCAAGAGTGAAATATAAAAGTTTTAAAAACCATGAAACCTGTGCAAGTAATGAAAAAAAAAAAAAAAAAAAAAAAAACAGAAAAAAAATTGATGTTGCTGAAGTCATTACAAAAGAAGAATACTTGGAGATTCATTAAAGTTCAAGACACAGGTAAAAAATCGGGGTCAAAGATGCCAAAAAAACCTTGAAAAGAAGACAAAGAAAAATTTATTCTAGAAGTCACTGGAATTGTACAAAAAAAAGGCGCTAGAAAATTGCAAGATTTAATATTGTTGATAAATAACAAAAATTTTGTTTCATTTTTAAGGTGTTTTATTTTATTTTCATTTTACGATATGTACCTACATGCTATAACAATTTATCGATACAATCGTAATACTTACATAATAAATATGCATACTTTTCAAAAACATGTGTTATATTTCCAAGCCAGCATTAATGAACTAAAAATAATTTAAAATGCGAAAACTTTTGTTTCATGATCACTTTTAAATGTGTCGTAATTACTTTTTAGGATGTCACAGATTTCTTTCTAGTACGAGCTGGCGATAAAATTTGAAACGATTTGGTAAAAACATTGTTTTTTGCAAATATATTACCTATCGAAGTGCCAAATTTTTGTTTTATTGGCGAAAACAAGCGTTAAAATATACCAAAAGTAGAAAAGGGAACATTTTTTTATGAAAAATTCAAAAATTTCTTCCATTGTTACAAGTTCAAGTATTCTTTTCATTTTGATAGGATTTAATTATATGGTATAACATTTTATCAATTACGTCACATATTTATATGTAAAAATTTATATTGTTCAAAATCGACTGTGTTACATTTCCTCAATTATATTATAAATGACTAACTATAGTTTAAATTTCGTAACATGTAACTATGTATTTAAAAACGTAAAAAAATATGCCAAAATAAAAATGAAACAAATGGAATATTACATAAGTTCAACCTAACTTTTTCGTTTCACAATTACTCCAGATATATATTTTGAATTAATTTTACAATTAATAAAAATTTCCTCAGCTATTAGTTTTTAAATTTATATTCCCGAAAATTTATCAGAGTCAAAACTAATCACGTTAGCATACACGTTTTGTCTATCACTCACATTTTTCTCATTATTCCTTCAACTTATGCAAGTATCTCAAAATTTATCCGAACAGTGCCCAGCATTTATAGGTCAATGAAGGATTCCTAACTGAAAGAAAAACTGCAACAAAACGTCGTTTTTTTTCATCACCGCAGCGAAAGACGTGGAGGCTTTGTTTTTTCAATTACGATGTAAATTGCACGTAGTCCCTCGCGCTAGGGGATAAACGTCAGCTAGAAAATATTTCGATTGCTAGAATAAATGAATTAAAACAGGGAAAATTAGTTATTCAATGGGATATATTTGATGTTCAGGGAATCGAGGCCATTCGGTTTTTCGAAGACGGTTAAAGAGGTTGAAAGAGATGAAGCGAGAATTGGCGGAGGATGAAACTAGGATCATTTGCGCGTTCCATTCTTCGAATATAATTGATCAATCATGAAACATTGCGTTTCCGTACATTTCCATTTACCCCCTTTTATCTTTCTTTTAAACTCTTTCCTTTACTTCTTTCCTCAATATCGGAGATTATCGTTTTCTAATGGTACCATGGACTTATAATATTTTCATTCTTTCATGATTATTTCAAAATTTAATTAATTCAATTCAAAATAAAAGTTTGACATTCTCTCACTTGGTCAAAATAATTTAATAATAAAAAAATAATCAATGGCAAAAATTCTTTGTGACTTATTGAAATTTTTTCAAGAATCTTGGATGTCAGCAAATGTTGCAAATATATCGTGGAAACCGAAGACTCATGTGTAACGCGGACCCCCCCCCCCAACCTACAAGCTCCCGTTCGCGGTAAATATTGTTTATTTATACACTGTCGAATTCCGGTTTCTCGAGTTTCGCACGACTGCAGAGAAACGAGGTCAACGTGTATCGGTGCGCCGAGCATGGCGGTTGTTGCAAAGTTTCCGAACTAATTGCTTACGAGCGTAGTTTTAAAGAGCGGTTTAAAGAGCCAAACTCATTTCGCGACAAGCAGCGAGCGTACGGGCGCATATTTGCGTAAAAGTTGCGCATATTTTTAAATCCACTGGCTTATTTTCATCTCGAGAATTTTTTTCATTATCAGCAAAGCATCGTATAAAACTGCGACAAAATTTATGGTGCGAAAATATGGAGCTTGACAGCTGATATCGTCAAGATCAATACCTGAAAGTAGCATTGCCGAAGGATTATTTTATGTTAGCTCAAGTTTAAAAGTTATTGACAATTATAAATTTTTTGTTAGAATCGCTGATTTCGACTCTTCTTGAGAGAGAACAAAAATTATTTAAGAACATTTCAATGTTTAATTAAGGCATTGACGACTAGAAAAATAAATTTTTCCAGTAATGTCTTTCCCAAGATTTAAAAAATTCATTTAAATATGCATCTTAATTAAAAAAAAAATTTCTTTCTTTTTCTAGGATATGAATAAATCAGTAATCCTAGTGAAATAAGTTATACTTGTTTATAACTTCCTCATTCAAGCCTGTTACTGAGACAATATTGAAAGTTCTCATTACACTTTGCACCCTAAATTTTGTCTCACAGTGAAATTGACGAATCAAATCACGGATCGAGGAAAAAGGCTAACGATTATTTTCAATAACGCTGGCGATTCCAGAGTTCGTTTTTCTTACCGACGATATACGTTTTCCCTGTTTTTTGCGCCATCGAATCGTCTTGGATTTCGTTACCTTCGTTTTTTGTGAAAAACGCTGACTTGGGAGGTTTTACTCGAGCGCACACGTGGTCGGGAAATCTGGAAAATTTAAACGAGTTGGAAAATTTCGCTTCGAGTCGAATTTTGTCTTTTCAACTTGAAATCGGATTTTCATGAGAACTTGGGAGGATGATTTATGGACAAAAACCTGATTAAAATGAATTTTTGTCATTTACTTTTGGACGTGGCTGCAAAAATTTGTATTCTTGTTACAGTGAAATTTGATACATAATATGGGATATATCAATGAAACTGATATGGAGAAAATAATTAATTTTATTCGTAAATGTTCATATTTAACCTTATTAAAGCTTTCATCACTAACCACATAAAAATATATCACATTTTATACTTTAATTAAAAAAATCATAATGTTCTTCTGTCCCCTTACATAATTTTTCAAAAAACAGCTTTCGTTTCAACCAAATTTCAAGAATGAATTAAACGTCGAATAAAAGACAATACTAATAATTCATAAGAATTTCATTGACTTGACGATCTCTTAATCTTAACTTTTCATATCAAAGATGTCACAGTAATGAGCTTCAATATTTATATAATATATTACATATTTTTTTATATTTGTATCATAAGTTTTCAATAAAATATGATATTGTTATTATCTACATCATAGACATTTTTGAAATATATTGTAATTTCAGTATATATATAATTTAATGTATTTTTTATATTCCCGAATTTCAAAGTTATACAACTTTTGGAATCCAGAGCCGCACATTTTTCATGTTCGTACAGAATTAAATCCGATTTTTGTAATTTTCAATTAGTCACTGAGGTTTCAATTTTTTTACTTATACTTTTTGTATTTATACCTCTATAAGAATTATCTAATACTCGTATGAATCATATAGTGCTTTCTGAAATTCAATGCTCTATGAATGAGATTTGTAAAAAATTTGTAATTATTTTTGAACAAATTTTAACTACACAGATATAAAGTATTTTGATAAATTTATAGAATTTTAGTAAAGTATGTCATTCACCAAATTTATAGTATTTTCTGGCATATTTATATACTTCTAGTATTTCTTTAGATCGCTCAAAAGATTTTTCGGAATCGATATCACAGTATTGAAGCTTCTAACGATTTCGAGTATTTGAATCGATTCCAGACAACTGTATAATTTTTGTAAATTTTTCATACTCTTATTATAAATTTTTTTGGTATGTGTACAATTAAAATTAAATAAGATGTATTTCTATTGTTTTTTTAATGAATTTCTAGAATTACATAAAATTCTAGAATGATAATAATAAATATTCTCCAGGACACACAGTTTTAGAAATTTCTATGGAAATCATATCTACATAGTTTTCATTTATATAAAGATTGCTAGTATTTTTCACATTTTTCTAGTAAAACGTACAAAATGTTGAAGGATTTGTATGTATTTTTATAGATTTTTTATATTTCTGTAGATTGCTACAGAGATTTAAAAAACCCAATTCTGTAATATGCAAATATCGATTTATTCTCAGCAATTTCATGAATTCATGATAAAATCACATTTATGTAGGTTTTTCATGTTTCATAGCGTTCTCATTTTTTCTTATTTTTGAAATATTTAAAAGATTTATATTTTCAGAATTTGAAAAGAAATTAAAAAAAACACAGTTCTTTCATAGAATTCAATTGCTTCTAGTATTTTTTAAGAGTTTGGATGATTCGAAACATTTTTATACTAATTCTACATGGATTTAATATCCAGATTTCTAGTAATTGATGATCTAAGATTAAAAGTTTCGTAAAATATAAACATTTTTGTAGATTTTTATAATTTCTGATTATTAACTGGATTTCAACAATTTTTAAATTGATATTTTTTACGTAGGTAGTCCTACGATGATACGTTTTGATATTTTTTAATTCTTTATATGATATATACTGTTAACGTTTACATACATTTTTTTGTAACATGCATTTTGATTATTTTTTTATGTACCTTCTTTCATTTTTACCTGCTATATTGATTGATTTTATCAGAATGTCAGCTCCCAAAACCCCCCTCTGCCTTTTCTTTTCCATGTGTGAATCATGATTACATACTCTATTTCATGTATCTACACTGTACTTCCTGCACACAATGCATGTACTTCATGAAAAAGACTTTGTATACATTCCATCTATACCTCGCTTTCCCTTTTACGAACAGAACTCTCAGAAGTCAAAGAACGAGTGTCCAATCCTCCCTCAAAAGTTTCAATCCATCGGGTCTCCCTAAATCGAGCTGAGTGGAAAAAGCAAAAGACGAGCCGACCTGGAAAGCAACCCGGGGTATTAAACGTATAACCCAAAAAGCCGACAACGCAATCACGTCTTTTCCCTAAAATAATGCGACGTTTAGATAAGGTCGACCGTTTCTCCGCTATCGGGAAGGAATCGGCCATTTTTCTCATCAGACCCGGAAAGCGGTCCAACTGCTGTTTATCCGGGCCCTTTCGCCAATTTCCCAAGCGTGATGTATCGGTTTCCACTTCCGGTTTGATACGTTCGCCGAATTATTCAGGGAAATCGAACTCGGATAATCGTTGATGCGTCGGTAACGACTCCAAGACGGGAAATTCCCAGATTTCTCGCGAAATCAGGGATTTCGTGGGAGGGCGTAGAGGGGGAGGGGGATAAATAATTGACGCTCGTTCGACGGCGCGAAGTGCAATTGCGAAACCTCGAGAACGGCGCATTTGTCAACCGAATATGTCCGAGGGGCGATAAAGAAATCTTCGGCGCCGAACGCGTTAGTGATGTATGGCAGCAGTTGGCAATCACCTGGGTGAACCTTATAAAAACCTTGTGAATTGCTTATAAGAATCAGCTTTCTTCTGAGATTGTTGATTATTTATGAGGCAACCTTATAAAAACCTTAAAAGGACTTGAAATTCTTAGGAAGAATGCATTTTTTTTTACAATTTTAATTCCCTTATAAGGAATAGAATTTTTTATCGAAGACATGCGCAGTTTGGTTATAAAGAAGCAAGTCCTTAAAAGGTTCTAAGTTTTTAGAAGAATTTTACATTTTCTTACAAGGTATTGTAATTACCTTTTGAGGATCGCAAGTTCCTTATATTTAAATTTATCTGCATAAATCTACATGTAACTTTTCAAGAGACCTTTTTTTGAATTTTCTTCTCACCAATTTTACCGATATGAACTTAAAAAAATACTACTATGTAATAATCTAGTTTAATAAATGAACTTCAGTATAAATTGGAACCATAATTGAATTGATTACTTAAAGAAGATTGTTTATTAAATATTATTATTTTGCTAGAAAGGAAGCTTATTCTGTTTGTCTTCGTTTAAGGATTTGCATCTTCTCATAAGGTTTTAAAATCCTTTTAAAAGGTACATCTTACCTAATCAAGATGTGTCTTATATATTCATACTACGATTATAACATGAATTTAAAATATCACCTTGGAAGGATTTTGATTCTTCAAAAGGTCACCTTATAAGATTTTTATGAGGTTCAGAATTACTACGGTCAGACCCTTAAATCAGTCAGTTTAAAATTTTTTTATTAATTTCGAAAATTTTTATTGTTGTTAAGAATTTTTGAGTTTGAACTTTGGGCAGGAAAAATTTTAAAACATAGAGTAGAGGAGCGTGAAGATTGGGAATTTTTGGACATATTGTAATTAAGTATGAATAAAATTCTTGAAATTTCATCACTGCAATTACGTCACAATAAAATTAAAAAATTATTGTATGTCGTGGTATTTTTGCTCGATTATAGTATTGTTATATTTTCATGATTATAAAGAACGTCAATAAATAATTATTTATTACTAATTGTGAATCATATCCAAAATTTTTTTACGACAACAGAGACATCATGCTGAATTCCTGAAGGATTCCGAAATTTTACTACAACAATTTCATAACAAGAGTTATATAATTACAGTTCTAGAATTTCATGTTTTATATAAATTGTAAAACTCTAACGTGAGCACAAGAATAATGAATGAATATTCGATTGTGAATTATAAGGAATCATAATAAAATTAATTTGCTGCAATAAAAAAATCGTCTAGGTTCTGAAAAATTATGATATTTTACTACAACAAATCAAGTACAACCAGAATGATAAAAAGCATCTTATAATCTATAATACTGCATGTGAATTATAATGTTAATAAAATAACCACAAAACGATGAACGTAAATATTTCACCATCATTGATTGAAAATCATAATTAAGTTAAATTACAAAAATAAAAAAAACGTGCTATGTTCCTGGAGATTTTAAAATTGTCGATTTTTCTGTATGTTTAAATTTATAAAAACTAAGGAACTAGAATTCGTAATGTTGCAAGCATATAAAGTATCGTTTTTCGAGTTTTTGAGATCGAGGAATTATTTTTAACTGAAATAAGTAGTCAGTTTTTACCTATAGCTTCATTTCATTTCATTTTTTTTGAATTGGACAGATTTAAGTATGATAAATTATTAGTCATTACTTGTTTAAATCAGGTTATGGAAACAAGCAGCTTGAATTCCTTTTAATTTGCATCAGTATACTTTATTGAGAGATTTCAATGTGTAAAATCAATCTTTCTTGATATTTCTCGGAGAAATCACCATTTTCAAAGAATACAATTTTGGATCATAACTTTTGCAGGAGAATTCACTTTTTTTAATTCACCGAGAACGATTTTTTCTTATCATATCACACTTCAATTTTGTGATAGATTTACACGAACGCGGAAAAAGTTTTCTTTTACAGTACACTTTCATTTAGTGCCTTTTTTTATCGGCAATATCGAGCATAAAGAAAATTCATTGGACTGTGAAGACCGATGAAAATTATTTTTCATTCAATTAACGCCATGAAAAACAGCGATTCTAGTTCAGTAAGAATTTTTTCAATTTTTTTAACAATGACAGACTTATTAATTAAGATCTTTCATGATAAAATAAGATAATATTTTTTCTGGAAACTCCATTTAAAAATCGGCCAGATAACTTTATAATTCCTTTCAATTAAAGTTTTTTTCATGGTTGAAATTTATTTTTTTGGTCACAAATCCAAAATACATTGAAAGTTAATAAAAATGATGTTCATTTTACGTATCTGCATGTGATAAAAATCATAACACATTAAATTATATTATCACATAGATCAAAATTCCACGTATATTGCTCAATTCATGTTTTATCATTCTTTTAGTTCTTCAAGAATCAAAATAAGACAAACTTCATAGTTTGAATTCATTTCTAACAGTCGAAAATCGTCAAAATCAATTATTATTTTGAAAATTTTCAACCTCTTTAGTAATTTCTCATAAACATTCAACTTACATTTGAATAATTGAAGTAACAACTTTTCAATTACATCGATGTTCATTTGTTATTCCAAGAAACCAATATTCAGTTATAAGTCGAAACGTTATATATTAAAGGTCCTACTGATGCGGAAATATAATATTCACTGCCCCCGTAACTAGTTGAGCCACTAAATGGATTTCAATCTATGCTTTCGGTGAAATGATTTACTGTGAAATTGAGTTATGGTGACCCGCATAACCGTTTATCATTGAAATGCGGGCGATAAATACATATTTCTAATAGTTTGAATTATACTTCTATTGCCTAACCAAAATTTTTGAACAGAAGAAAAAATATTTCGATTAGACTGCAGATTTATTTAATACAAGAAACTTCTCAAAAGTTATCAAAATTTTTTACGATTTTTGAAAAATTCCCGAAAATTCTTTATTGATCAAAAATGTCTATTCTAAAGTTGTTGATTCTTGTAAGATACATTAAAAAATGTGTACATTTTTTATTATTTCTACTAATTTTTATCAAATACTTATTAAATATTGATTAACTTTACCCAAATTTCAAAACCTGTATATACCCTCAAAATCCTCCGCTGCATACGCCCCTGACTAATGACGTTGACAGGTGTAAATATGACCGTGTATGACCGACTGTTAGGCTCCATTCCACATATTATCATCGGATAAACTTTGCTCGTCCTGAATCCGGCGATTTCGCGAATCAGGGACTTTGGAACTTTGGCGACGAAAGCGTTAATCCGAGCGAGACAAAAGACGACGTTATTGAATCTCTTTCGGCCTTCTACGTAGCGCGCGACGCACCCCAATAATAAATTTCCATTCAGCCAAGTTTTCCCTTATTACCCATTTCGAGCGTTTTATATCTCCCGGCTCATCACTCGCGTTCGGCGCGCTCATTTCTTTGTTCAGCCAGCTTGATATGGCGGATGCGCCCCGAGGAAAACCCTACGTCACGGACTGCTGCTGCTTTCACGCGCGACTTCTTTGACTTACAATGGCCCGCAGACTTTTTTGGCTCACATCATCAACTCCGCCGGTTCTTCATTTAAACCGCAGTCGCTGCCTTAAGATAGTTTCTTGATTTTTGGGGGTTATATACACTTATTGTTAAGAATAAAAGTGTTTTTATAATTTTTCTCCACAAGGCAACAAACGTTTAGAATAACTTGATAAAACATGGATTCAAATTAATTTTCATGTAGTAATTTTAAATTTTATGAGCCTACACTTTTTGAAACTGTAAATAATACAGTCTTTTTTCTACAACATCTTTTTTTTGCTGTAAATATAGTATATGTGATCCATTTAAAGAATTGAAATCAAGAGGCGTATGATTTTTTCCTCGCTTTAGTCAACTTTAAGTAGTATAGATCAATATATGGTTAGGCATTTTATGGCTACGTTTCCCATGATACAAAGTCACATAGAGATTACAACGAAATCTTAGAATGAAATATAATTTTCTCTGATAATCAGATTTATATGAAAAAAAAATTAAAAATTTGAAAAGGTGAGTAATTACGTCATAATAAATCATATAAACTCTAGATAGTACGGCTGCTGTCCTAAAAAACCTTTTTATTTACATG
The DNA here is from genome assembly GCA_028476575.1 of Platygaster robiniae. Taxonomy (NCBI): domain Eukaryota; kingdom Metazoa; phylum Arthropoda; class Insecta; order Hymenoptera; family Platygastridae; genus Platygaster; species Platygaster robiniae. Next base: position 9,865,100 of record CM052021.1, on the reverse strand, counting down.
AATACAAATTCCTTCATCCATTAACTGAATCAAAATATAGAATCATATGATTTTTATATCACTTTGGGTAATTTGAAGTAGCATAGATCAATATCTAGTCAGGAATTGTACGTTTAAGTTTTCTAGACACGAACTCAAATGGCAAATATTATTGATTCTTTATATATTTCTTTGACAATCAAATTCATACGATGAGTGGAAACATATTTGAAAAGGTTGCCACATCGTTATAACAACAAATTTTTTCATCAATACGTTTTTATAAAATATAAATAAAGGGAACAAAAAAAGATAAAATTTCTCACAAAGAACTTTCAGGAGACAATACAAAAATTTTTTTTTTATTACAAGTTGTGTATTTATTACATATTCACTCACTTTGATAAATTTTTAGTGATTCACATTTATGTCTGGCCAGACATATTACCTGCAAGTTTTTAAGAGTATGAATTCTAATAGCAAATATTCTAAAATTTTTAAAAGGTGAAAATTTATTTTGTCACTAAAGACGGTTTAATAGATAAATACATATAAAAGTGTTGAAATAAATCATTAGGGTAATGACTTCCATAATATTTTCTTTAACATGCATTTTAAGTAGTCACAAATAAACAAAAAGAAAAGGGTACATTATTTTTATTAACAATTTCACTGAAAAAATACAAAACTTAACAAGTACTTCGATCGACTAATGAAAAGATTATCATGATTCAAAGAGATACTTATCCCCTTCAGTAAAATTCAAGTAGTTTGTATCGATATCTAGTCAGGCATTGTACGTTCAAGTTTTCTAGACACGAACTCAAATGGCAAATATTATTGACTCTTAATGTATTCAAATTTTCTTAGACAATGAACTTCCTACAATAAATAATAACAAACTTTATCATATATCCGTTTATATGAATCACGAGTCGATTAAAATAAACAAAACAAAAGAAGGACAGCATTTCTCACAAATTATCAACAACAAACAATCCAAAACTTTTTTCGCGATAAAAAAAATTGTTTATTTGTAATTAAATCACTCGCTTCTATAGATTTTAAATGATTTACATCGATATTTGGTCAGATATATTACGTTCAAGTTTTTCAGAATATGAATTCGAATGGCAAATTGTACAAAATTTTTCGAAAATGAATATTGAATTTGTTATTATGAACTGTTCAGAAATAAAATACAAAGTGAAGTGATTAAGTAAGTCATTATTGGAATAACTTAAATTATCCATCTATTTTCACAAATTTCATGTAGTAATAAATAAACAAAACAAGAAATACAATATTTCTCTAAACAAATTCTTCGAAAAAGATAGAAACTGAACGGTTATTTAAAAGGATAAATAAAAATAAAATCGATATTCATACAATCACTCATTACCTTTGGAAAATTTCAAGTAGATTATATCGATATCTAATCAGGCGTTGTAATTCTCAGTTTTTCAGAATACGAATTCAACTGGCAAACATAAGAGAATCCTAAGATACATGAAAATGTTTTTTACAAACAAATTCTTATGATACGTAATTGAAAATTTGAGCAAGTGATAAACTCAAAATAAAAATTTAATCATATGAATCACAAGTATCGTAACAAATATGCGTAACAAAAAATGATAATATTTCTCACCAATGATTGACAACAAAAAACACGAAATATTTTTCCAAATAAATAAATCCAATTCAAATCAGATATCATATAGGCACTCTCTTTAACCTATTTCAAGTGATTTATATCGACATATAGTCAGGCATATCACGTCTAAGTTTTTCAGAATATGAATTCGAACGGCAAAGATTATGACATTTTTATTAAATGAAAATTTTTTTGTCACTACGAACTGTTCAAGTTATGAGAGTAAAAGAGTAATTGAAATATGATTATTGAAGTAACAAAAATGCATAAATCTGAAGCAATATTGATTGAATGTGACAAAAAAAGTGGAATTTTTCTGTAAACGAATTCATTAAAAAAATCGCTAAATTTATTAGTTTTTTAAGTGTATGAACTGTAATAAAATCACGGACCAGACAGTCACTTGAACATTTAAGTAAAATCCAAGTAGCTTATATCGATATCTAGCCCGCCATTGTACGTCCAAGTTTTTCAGAACAGGAACTCAAATTGCGAGTATTATGGATTCTTGAAAATATAGGAATAATATTCAAATTTTCTTTGGTGATTGAATTCATGTGATAAATAATTACAAATCTGTTAAGGTGATTAAATAAAAAAAATTATTCATCTTTATAATCATACAAATTATAAGTAGTAACAGAAAAACAAAACGATAAAAAGTAAATATTTCCCATCTAAATTTACGACAAAAAATATAAGATTTTTCTCCCTGTTAAAAAATTATAGTAAAATAAGTAACCTTAGAACCACGTATTTCAATTCATTTCAAGTGATTTACATCAGTATATGGTCAGGCATTTCACATACATATTTCTAAAAATATGAATTTGAATGGCAAGTGTTGTGAAATATTTGATAAATTAAACGTTTGTGTGTCGTTCAGAACTTTTCGATGAATAATTTAAAATTAGAGTGTCTGAGTAAATTTGAATCGTAATATCTTAAATTATCCATCTGTTTACATGAACTTCAAGCAGTGAAAATAAGCGTTACAAAAAAGATATATTCTGATCGAAAAGTTCACGCCAAAAAAATCGTTATTCTTGTAAACATTTACTTCAAAAAATTTCAAGTAGTTGATATCAATATCTAGTCAGACATTGTACGTCTAAGTTTTTAACAATACTTAATTGAATGGCATATTTAATAAAATGATAAAATCGGTAGAAAATTTTTTTGCTGCTAACGATCGTTGCATTAATTATGATTATTTATAACTTAAATATTTTTCAAGCTTATATGAATTCCAAAAAATATTTATAGCTAAATAGTCATGTTTAAATGTCGAAACATTTTACATGATTTTTTAATCAACTCACGATATTCTGGTAATCGCTTTACATCACTCAAAACTATAAATTTTGAAAGTTCACGTCAATCATATGTCAGGCATGTTACGTTCAACTTTTGAATATATAAATTTGTAGAAAAAGTACTAGAAACTCTGGCCATTGGAAAATTTTTCTCCAAAACTACTTATTTTTGAATAAATGATTTTTGCTGTTAAATAAGCATCTTTTTTCAAATAAATTAAGTAATTTGCTCACTCACCTTTTCAAATCTGGAGTTGTAAACATTTAATACATTGTTGCACTTAAAACATGAATCAGGATAAAAGTTAAGTAACAGTAATTGACTGTAAGTATATAATTATCATTATATAACTACAATTTTATAAATTGATTTTCAACAGTAGGTAACATATTTCAATTTTGAATATGATACTCTTGTAATATGTTTATAGTGTAATATTCATGTAAAAACAAATTTTCTAAGCATCACAGACAGTACTTTACAGTTCACAAGCTAATATCCTTTTTTTTTATCTAAATATAAGATAGTAATCCTCCAATGGATCATCCTCTAATTCAAACGATTTATACAGCAATGACAGTAATTCAAATTTCACATTTACTAGTTACAAAAATTATCCACATAAATTATTTGAACTTTATAAAACCATTCCAAAACTAAAAGATAACAAAAAATCACTCTCTAGCCACCAAAATTGGCTGAATCGAGTTTTCCTTGGCACATCCGGAATAAAAATGAATTCTAAGAGATTCCCAACGATTTTTCCCTCGTTTTATTCACCCAGTTTTCGTCGTTTTTATCCCAGTCCCCAGCGATGTAGATACTTCACGTGTAATAAAGTGCAAATAGCGTATAATTCTCATTAAAACAAGGGAACTGATAAACGATTCCTAAGAGAAATTCTGGTGAGCTGAAGATAAATAGAGATAAGGATCCAGAAGAAATGGAGAGAAATGGGAGGTGGCTGGAGCATCGGGACATTTGGGACGGGGCTTTAAACGTCGTTTCGGAATTTCGTGTTCTTGAATCCCAACTTTCCGACTTACCAAGAATCAGGGATCTAATCACAGATCAGGACTACAATTACCTTGAATTCAAAACTCTCATTAAACTCACCGAAACTCGAATTTCAAATGCAAGTTTTATTCCGTTACCTCGTTTCCCAGGACTTACAGAATTCTCGTGATCCACCCAATGTCTTGTTTAAAGATATTTAAAATGCTTTAGGTAAGTGGATCCAAAAACGACTTGACGAGCTTTTATCACAATCTAGCTCGGAAAACTCGGCAAAGTGTTTTGCGTTACGCATTCAATTTAAATATCAATTTGCTCTCGCTCCATTTCCTTCGAAGTTTTCATTTCTATGAGACTCAAGCTTCGGCTCTTTCGCCGCGTTCTCTTTAACGAATAAACGAATCCCAGGGCTAGTGGGGGTATGAATTAATAAACGTTTATTTCCGCTTTACGACGCTTGCTTTAAGCCCGGTTCACAACGCGCGACGTCATTTAGGTTTTTTTATTCAATATTTTTTGTTGAACGGAGAACGAGCTACTTGATTTATTTTTTTTTCTTGGAGAATGGTGAAAATTGAAACATCAAGGGTTGAAGAATAAATTATTATATCGTTTGATTGATAGTAGATACAGATTTAGATTGTAATTTTATTTTGATATAATAGTTAAAAAAATAACAATACAACAGTTGAATTCTTTTAATAAAATCATAAAATATTTGTTGTCTATGGATAAGAGTATGTGAACTAATTATATTTTGACTTAACGTAATTGAGTTCATTGTTAGGTAATGAAAATGTAGATATAAATTCTATACAGTACATGCCAAAAGTTTGAATGCACCGAGAGAAAATGGATTCAAGTAAGATTTTTTTTCTTTCTATGTATGATTTTGTTCTATATTTGTAAAACGTAGATAAAGTTTCTGTAAAAGTTAACTTGTGTAAATAAAGTATGTTGATTTTATGGAATCAAGAAATCAACTTTGAAAAATATTTTTCCTCCTGGTGTAGTCAGATGTTTTGACCTGTGTTTTTATCATATCATACATATTATAAAATCAGCTCTATATTATTCACTCGATATATATTAGACGATTATTGTAAATATTATGACCTACGATGAGAGAGGAAGGGGAAACCCTAACTAAATGCAAAACTTTTTCGATGGAACCCAATTACAGTGAAAACTTTTTCTATTAAAAAGTTTCTCGATACTTTATAATATGTAATATTCATTATCTAGTACATATTATATATGTATAATGTATACTTCAAAAGTCATTTAAAAGTATATTTATGAAAAATTTTGTTTTTCGTAAACTTTTTCAGTTGTTGTTTGTGCGAAAAGATTTGATTTGTTTCTTGGGCCCTATCTTTTTAATATTATTTCCCAAATGAGCAAGAAACAAATTTTTGAATGATAGTATTATACAGACATTGATTATTTTTCATAATACGTAACTGAAAAATAATGGAAAGTAAAAATTAAAAAAAAAATTATTTTATATCATTGATTATACACTTTTCAATGACTTATCATAAAAAAGTTTTGCATATGATTTTCATAATAAAGTTTTTCAAATATATGTATTATAGCAATTTGCGAAAAAAGCCCCATTTGATTTAAATATGAAATTCATAGAAGTATTGGTTTCTCTATTACAAATTTTTCATCTTGCCTATATTCTTAAGCCCATATAAAGACTTTGAAAAAAGAAATTAACAAAATTATGGTTTTTTTTTGCAATATGCTACTGTTCATTAGTTTGAAAACTCTGTTTCGGAAAATAACATGTTAAAAATTTTTATATTACTACGTTTCAAAGTGTATAGTCAAAAAAAACCTGATTAATTTTTTGGAATTTTAATTATTTACACTTTTACAGTCACGTATTATTCAAAATTTTCGATTTTGTGGAAAAATCAATATTTAAATAGGATTTTATTGCTTATTTTGCATTAACCTAATACAAAGATAAAAATAATTTATAGCAAATATTTTAAAACAGAAAACAATATAGTAGAAAAATAATCAATTGTCTATCTCCTGTGGAATCACTTACATACTAAAAACATCTTTTATGCATAATTGCAAATTTGACATTTTCTATTTATATTAATATGCGTCACCTATTATTTACTTCATACAATGTTATATGCCTTATACTTTACTGCATTCTTTCATGTTAATTTTAAAAACTACCCTACAGTTATTATTCCTTACTCAACTTTTATAGTAATTTATATACATTTAATATTGTGTATAAACAGATAGCATATATGTATGCGTGACTTTGGAATTAAGAAATATGGCTTATAATAACTTTGAAAAGCTCCGGTTAGTCATGGCCAAAAAAAAAACCATAGAGTTACTCACATGGAGTTTGGCTATAAAGTTTCTAATCGAATAGTTCAACTATAGTTTTATTCAAGAAATTCATTTAAAAATCGCGATGAAATTCATCAATCATGATTCATTTGCATGGAAATTTAAAAATTACAGTCACAGTTTTCAAATGGTTCCAAAATAAAATTACGAATTGGAATTTTTCGAAGAGAAACTCTGTTTCCGAAATTCATGAAGAAAATTGACCGGATAACTCAATGGTTTTTTTTTAAATTATTTTTTTGCATATTACCATTTCCAGTTGAATTGTTACAACCATGATGTTTATTTCATGTACTTTATCGTATTATTAACATATTGATAACTGAAAAGTAAGATTTACAGCCACAAAAAAACAACAAAGAAAAAAAAAACAAAACAAAACAAAATTTCTACGGTTCAAATCTTGTCATGTCAATTCCCCTGTAGAATTTCTAAACCCAATGTAAGAATTTCCGCTAGGAAATCGACAAAAACAAAATTAAAATTGTTTGTCACCAGCGATAGAAATCCAAAAAAAGTATAAAATCACATCGTGATTTGACTGTCAAATTTTCATATCCCACCTAAAAATGAAAATCGCCTTTGATCTTGGCGGATGTCGAGCTAAAAGGAAAATCATGTAGAACGACTTTGCCAACTTAAAAGAGCGAAAATAACCGAAAACGAGGGTAAAAATCCGGAAAGACGGAGGTAGAAAAATGTTGAAAGAAGCGACCAAACGCGTCCTTTTTAACTCGCACTTGAAAAAGAGGCCGGAAAGTAAGGCTGGAGTTAACACTTGATTCAAGAGTACCCTACACGCATGTACAAACATATAATTAAAGCGCGCGCGCGGGCGAACTCTCGCTGCGAAAGCCTAAACCAACAGTGGTGATGCAGTCGTTTCGTTGCTTTGCTCGCACATATATGTCTATGAAAAAAAAAGAAAACATAACGTAATAAAAATGATCAAATAAATAATGCATACATCATTTTTACACATCTTACACTTTAGACGACTGTGACTTGCAACCTAGCGTCGCCTCCGACGCCCGATGAACGACATAAATCCGCAAATAAAACGAATATTGTGATAAACGAGCAACCGATAAAAAGTCAACTAAAGCAGAGAACGTAAAATGCGCCTGAATTTGTGTTTAGTTTAAACGAAACAAAGTCACTTTAGGCACACTTTGCTACCCAGCAATAAACAAGAAGGTTAACGATTATAGATACTTGAGTTTAGAGATGAAATTTACGGTTGAGTAAACGACGCTGGATGGTAACATTGTGATGGTAAAGTTAATGTTAATCGACCATAAAAAATTATATTTATTGGTCCTAAAACAAATTAGAGGAGTGAGTTAAAGATTATAATTAGGCTTTGAATTTTTTATTACTAAGTTTCGTCGCACTTTTTAAACGCATTTCATATTTTACAGATACCTCACTTTCAATTAAAAGTTTAGTTTATTTATCATCCTCGTATAACAATACAACGCAAAATAATGAACTTTCATCTAAAGCAAAGGACGTCTCGACATTTTTTCTCCTACTCCTGTTACTAACTTCATTTTAATAACTGCTCAAGTTTGACTTCTCATAATGAATTTTTCAAGAAAACTCACTTCCAAGCAGCAAGTAATTTTCTCGACTTCCGGAGTTGTCTTAAGTAATTGCTTCCCTTAGAAAAAAAACCTCTCCCTTTTGTCACACTTAGGTCAAGTTTGCCGAGAATTTTTCCGAAATCAGCATCAGTCGAAAATTGGGCAAAGCCCAAAGAATGTTGACACATGGTGAAAAATTGACGAGCCAAATTAGGTCCGTAACTGGGTAGATGAAATAGCTGTTTCGGTGGAAAAGATTGATAGCCCGGGTCGACGAAAACATTCGCCGTTTTTCGCTGTCGCTCGTTTGCACTGTTTTTTGTAAAAAGGTGTGCGTCGGGAAAGGTAATTTTTACGCGCCAAGAAATGTTGCACTGATCGCGATAATAGGGCAAATAGGGTCAACGAAATCTCGTGGAAAGGGACAGGAAAGAGAGTGATGTGGTAAGTTGCCTCTCGTGCTTTTTTGTAAAACGAGAATGGGGCTAATCATTTGAGATCATTGTCATTCCGGGCTTGATTCATGAACGAGCTGCTCCATGATATCAAATCTTTCAATTGCTAGGAAACCTCGCGGTGAATCACTTCCTTTCTTTTGATCTCGAGGACATTCTTATCAGTGATCTATGGATACAATGGGCTTGTTCGAGAGCTCGGCTCACCCCGGCGTGGCGAAAAAAGGCTCTCTTCAAACTCGATGCTGCTCTTTAAAATTGACATCGTTTCGGGGAAATTATATACATTAAGTTGGACTCGGCAAATTTTTTTTTCTTCGGAGTTTTGTTGGGCTTACTCAAGATCAGGAGATCGCAGTAGAAATTTTTTGGAGAGATTTTTCGGATAAACTTGTCGTTCGTTGGAAGATATTTAGGATTTCAAATTGTGAATTTCTGATTTTACTGGTGTGAATTTTTCTTTGAATTTTTCTTTAATTTTTGATGATTCCATCTAAGATGATTTTTCGTTATGAATTTTACAATTTTGGCTAATTTATTTCAAAATTTTAAAGGTGGATTTATCAATTAAAAACAGTATTCTGTTATTCATAAGTTTACTCATTTGTTATAGGGTGCGATTAAAATTTAGCAGTTTTTCTCTATCAGTATTTTTAAGTTCGATATGTTCAATGTTTTGGATATCGCAATTCAACGGGTACTTTTTTTCTGAATAACAATTTTATTTTTCCTTTTAGTTTCGACATAAATTTTTCGTATTTATTCATAGTGAAATTTATACCTGGATAAATTTACAAATAATAAGAAATGAACACATGTGCTTCAGATTTCTAGGTGCATTATTTTAATTTTCATCAATTCTTATTATTTGTAAAATTGAAATATTTTATGCAGAACAATTTCATTTTGTATTTTTTTTTTTTTTTTTTTTTATTTATTTAGAAATAAGCGGTTACGTATGAAACTGTTCCATATTGAGTCTAAAACCTTTCAGTTTTTCTTTCAAGTTTGTTTTTTTCGCCTTTTTCAATTCTGAAAGTTGACTTGTCTACACGAAAAATGTTAAAAATTGTGCACACTGGTTCCTCGTTTCCGAAATTCTCTTCAAAGCAAAAAAATTGTAAAGTCGAGAACATTAAAAAAATTTTTCAACTTATAAAACTTACAATTTTTATACCAGAATGCTAAGGTTTGAAATGTTCAATTTTCAATGATTTAGGCATTCTACAGCTTTCTTTTAAACTAAATGTTTTTTTTAGGTTTAAACATAATTTTTGTGCATTTTTTATACGTTGAAATTTGACTCTTGAAAATTAACGAAGAATTACTGTGATTCAAAAGTAGAAAATTACAGTTTCACAGTTTTTTAGGTTTCAATAATCAGATTTCTTCAGAAGTTGCTTTTCGACATTTCATTCTATACATTTTTTTAAGAAATAATTTATTTTTCGATTTTCCCATTTTCAAAATAAGCACAAACTGAACTTTAAATATTTTAAATCATTTTCTGATTCTCCGGATTTGTTTTTTTTTTTTAAGTTTCCTTTATATGAATGTTTTGTTTGTTTAGCAAGAATAGTTATTTTGTTTTATTCATTGATCCATTTTATGTTAAATGTCTCAAGTCAAAAATATTGAAGTCTTCGAACATAAGAATAATTTCTCATCTTTTTTTTTGTATAGGAATTTTTCACTCTTCATTTTTACAGTCCAATGAAATTCAAAAAATTTTCAAAATTCACAATAGAGTTTCGAAATGTCAACTATTTTCAATGTTAAACGTGTTATTTTTCCATTTTCCAAATATTAATACAATAAAATTCAAAAAAATCTGATGGAAGCATTGCTTCACACCAATTTATAAATCGAAAAAAAATATTTTGAATTTCGCGATCTTTCGTTATCAATTTTTTTCCATTTGTGAAGCTATACACCAGAGTTCTAATTTGTTATATTTTCTAATGATCAATGCTTACTCTATAAATAAAGATTTTATTCATTGAAATAAATGATTACAAAGTTTGATTGTATCGCAAAGTTAAATCAACTGTTAAAATTCAAGAGTTGAAGTCATTAAAAATTTGAATTCGTAAGTTTTTCATTATGTACAAATTACAATGTTTTATTATTAAGAAGTCGTTATCGAGAAGTTGCAAAATTTTAGATAGTATAAATTTTTACAATATTACTGTAATTCAGAAATTTGAAACTAATAAAAGGTTTCATTTTTGCTTTACTTGGATTTGCAGTTATATATATTGAAATTGATGTTCTTCGAATTTTAGAAGGGGTTCCACCCCGAAACCCACTCTGCATCCACCCTTTCTCAGAGAGTTTTAAATGACTAAGACTTTTCCACACTTTTCAAAAATTTTCTGCATGCTTAAAAGAAATAATGAAATTTAAAAACTCTTCAAAGTTCACAATACAGTTTTGAAATATTAACTATTTTCAATATTAAACGTGTTATTTTTTCATTTTCCAAATGTTAGAAACATAAAGTTTTAAAAAATCTACTAAAATTAGTGCTTGGCACCAATTTATAAAGCTAAAGTAATTCGTTTTGAATTTCACAATCTTTTGTTATCAATTTTTTTTTCATTTTTTAAAGCTTTACACGGGATTATTAATTTTAAATATTTTCGAATGATCAATGTTTACTTTGCAACTAAAAATTTTATTCATTGAAATATATAATTTTAAAATTTGATTGTATCACAAGTTTAAATCAACTATTGTAATTCCGAAGTTGAAGTCATTAAAAATGTTTAGTCTTACTGTGAAGATTTTTCATTGTGTACAAATTATAATGTTTTCAAATTCAAAGGTCATTGTGGAGAAGTTGCGAAATTGCAGATAGTGTAAATTTTTTACCATTACTGCTATTCAGACATTGTTTGAATCTTTACTCGAATCCATGCAGTTGTATATAATGAAATTGATTTTCGAACTCCAGGAGGGGTTCCACCCCGAACCCCCCCCCCCCTGCATCCACCCTTTTTCAGAGAGTTTTAAATCACTATGATTTTTCTATATTTTCTAAACATTTCCTGCATGAATAAAAGAATTAATGAATCTTGAAACTTCCTTTATTCCTTTACGTTTTTTGTTCCTCAAACTCAAATAAAAATGTCCATCCTGACAAAGGAAATAATTGAAAATCCCGCAACAATAACTAATTCTATAATGAAGTGTAAAAGCGTTCCATGACCGCTGAGGCTGTCCAGCTTTTTGTCTCAATTTACTCGCACTGCACTACAGTTGATGAAATATAATTGGCATAATTTGGGAGCAGGACGCAGAAAAGGATAACAAAGGACGCGTTGGCGTACTCTGAGAACGTCATGTCGTCGCATAAATCAGTAATACGTTCGTGGTAATGGGACTCATTACTCGATGATTTCCCGAATGCCGAGCTTTCAACTCATTCCGCGTAATGACATTTTTATCTACCGTTTCATGTTTCATCCTCGTTCCGCCGAGAGAATATCTCTCTTATGATTCGAATTATAAGGTCTCAGCGCAGGGAAAAGCTCTTTCGCGTCGAGCGATTGCACTGACAAGAGTCGATTCTCCCAAGCCACTGTAAACTGCTGGATTGGGGGACGATAATAATTAACCTCGCTCCGTTAAGCGTCAAGTTAGAGCGCTTTCGATCCTCCTCCAAAGTACTCATTTATATAGTTGTGTCGCTACACATATGCCCCTGCTTCGTTATTTCGATCGTGCGCTTTCAACTCTGTAGTATCCACAATATTCTCAACTTGGAGCATTCGTTACACTTTGGGAACGACGACCTTTATTCGACATACACAAGAAATTATGTCTGATATGAATCAAAAACTGGATACATAAATTTGGAGAGGTTAAAGTGAGCTGTATATGAGATGGGAATTACGTAAACATGATATAAATGTGATGCATGAGGAACATACAACAGGTTTATGTTCAACATGCGTCTTGTGAAATATATATGAGATTTATGTCACGTATTTCGAGTTACTGATGTAGGGTGTAGATCTTGCTTGTTTTATGTATGAGATTTTTTCGGGTACTTTTTTTATAGAGGGATGCAAAAAAGTTTGTGAAATTTCTTTAAAAAAGATTCTTGGATAACACAAAAATTTAAAAAGCTATATACTGCTAGTACAAATTTCCAAATGAAATAATTGAAAAATAATATTATTGGAATATGAGTGGAATATGTTATCAATAGAAACAATGCAGATATGAAAAAAATGTCTGAGTATTCTACAAGAGAAGATATTTCGTTCCTCTGTCAGGAAAATTCATGTCCTTGTTAGTAATTTTTTTCTTTTTCAAAACCGTGGTTTTCAAATAAACTGTGATTAGTACTTTCCATCGATTTCTTATTCGTACAACAAAAATTTCAAACATTCTATGATTCCAAGTGAAAAATTTCTAAGATATCTAAATAAAAAAATCGAGTTTAGTAAAGGTATTGTTTTTATTCAGGAAAGAATGTCGAAAGTTGGTGACAACTATAGAAGTATCACTGTGAAAATCTGTTTGAAAAACCTGAATCTTTAATGATAAATAGTTTTTAATAAAAGTCAGTTGTAGACAAAAAATTCATGGACAATTCCATTACAATTTTCGTCAAATTATGGTAGAAATAATAATAAATTGTAAATTTAAAGACATTTAGAACTTATTCGTAGTGTGATCATTTTTCGAAGAAAAAATTAAAAAATATAAATTTCGGTGGGTACGAATTTCTAACCTGTCTTCTGAGTCGTCTTAAGATTTGACATTTTTGAATTTGTTCATGTTTTTGATACGGAATATTAGTTGCATGTTTTGAAGGTTTGGAAATTTCAATAGTACGAATCGAAAGCTTTGTGATTTTTTAAAACTCTCGTTTTTTTAACTATAAATCTAGATCCTTGAAATTTCATTCTTGAGATAGATGAATTTCATTTTTTTCAGAATATTCGTATTTTATTGACACGCAGGCTAACTTTCAAATTACATTTAAAATTTTCGGTATATTTATGTCGAAGCTAACATTTCCAAGTACCAAAAAATGTGTGATATGAATTTATATGATTTTCAAAATATGTTGACATCAATTTCGTCGATAGATGAAATTCATAACGTAAATTTTTTCTTATGTCCAAAACTAATTTGTAAAATTTGAGGATATTTATTGTAGTCAATAAAATTTTAAAAATACACGTTTTTTATAGGCATGGAAAAAATATTTTTGATTTGCGATTTTTAAAATGATGGAAATTGCATTTCATAAAACTGACGTACTAGAATTTTGTTCAAACAGTATTCTTAAGTATTTATTTCACAGATTAATGGATGAAATAATTAGAAGATTTTGTTTTTTGTTTGTTTGTTTGTTTTTTTTTAAAGCAAGATCACAACTATCTGAGTTTAGGTTTAAATTCTTTGAATTTCAAGGAAAATTTTATTCATGTTAATAATGAGTGGTCAAGAAATTTCCCTATCATTCTTACACTTTTTATTTTAAAAATTGAAAATTGAGAAGACTCATTTTTAAGTTATTTAGAATTTAAAATTTTAAATGTCCCGTTAAGTTTCAGATTTTTTACATTTTAAAAATGGAAACCTATTAAACCTAAATTTTTCAGGTTCAAAATATTTTTAAGGTTTCTTAATGCATACATTCTGGAAAATTGATTCTTCCTTATGTCTCATACTATAATTTAGTTGTAAAGTTCCAGATATTCTATTTATAACTCTAATAATATCCATACCAATAAATTGTTTTAAGATTTTGTAGTCCCATACTAAAAACAGTCGATTTTTATTTTTTTAAGTACCATATTCAAAAATTACGATTTCGTAGCGTCTTTGATTTTTGATCGCAAGATTGCGTATCCCTAACTAAAAATCGACAATATCGTATATTCAAATAAAATTATGTCACCTTCTTTTTATTAAGAAATGAAATAGTTGTTGATCTCAAAATCCAAAACCCTCATATTTTATTCATGAATCCTCAGAACTCTTATCGTGAAATCATTCTCGAAACCCTTTCGACAGTAAATCCTTCTCATATCCTTGATCGAAAGTATAAAAAAAAAGTACCTATCGTTCTCCCCCAGTGTAAAAAACATTTCAACACGTCCACAAGCGCAATAATTTTGGCTCGAATCTTGGTTCAGCAAAAACCATCTTGCACAACCGTAAAAGGAAACGACCCCGGAACGTAATTTCGAAGAGAAAAAGTTTGTTTGCTGCGCGAGAAAAACTTGATAAAATTATCATCTAAGTTTGCTTTTCCGCGATTTCCATGTGAATCCAAGCAAGAGAAATATATGAGGAATACTTGCGGTTTGCCGGAGCTGAGGGGGCATAAAAAAATTGTGAATTTAGGTGGAAAGATACACAGAATGGTCATTATAAGTTCGCGAGGTGCATTTCCCGCGTGAGTTACGATTGACCGCTGCCAAATTTAACTTCGCAGTCGTTAGAGCAGCTCGGGAATGCTTGAATGATCTTTTTCCTTCAACTTTTTCAGCTCCAAATTCGCTCGGCTCAAGCTCAAAAACGAGATACTTACGAATGTCAAAACTTTTTGGTTTGTTTTACTTCAAAGGAATTTCCAAGAGTAGACAAAAAAGGCTAAGACGTAGTTCATTCTGGAAGCTCTGAATTATGCAGGGTGTGCACTTAATAGGAACCTTTCACAATCGCAATATTGTTCTTTTCAGAGGGCCTTTGATAGGAGAAGAAATGAAATATAAATCTAGTGTGCTGAGTTTGGGTTTCGATATGGTTCTTACTTGCAGACAGAAATATAAATTACATAATCATGAAGGACGGGTGTCAGTAATAAATTAACATACCAAGTTCCTACAATAAAAGTAGTATATACTGGTATAAATAATTGATGAAAATTGTTCAAAACAAGGGCATGAGCAGAAAAAATTTGTTAAGGAGATTTTTCGGAAAAATATGTCTTCCCCAGGAATTTATACTTACAAATATTTAATTACCTGGTTTCGAAAGCACAATTCATTTATTTCTTTGAACTTTGGAATTCTGTAGTTATCAAACTTTAGGGATTGCCAGTTGAATTTTTTATCATTTTTATAATTTTTAATTACATACTTTACTTATGAAATTTGGTTTGAATGATTTGCAAGTGACGGTTTTAAAGATAACTGCTATTACAAATTTTTTTACATTCAAAAATATAAACTCTCTTTGACTTTTAGAATTAGTAAGTAAACAACTTTTTTAGCTTTCACGTTTCGAATGTCCACTTCTGACAATGAATACGAAAATGCGAACATCTATAATTCACACATTTTTTAACATTTTAAACTTGATGCTTACTTTCTGAAAAAGTTATAAAATAACACTTCAGTATTTTACTTTGAGAATGTGATTTAAATGTTCCAAATTATAATAATTTATCAACTATATTTGTAACGAAGATTTTCAGTGTAAATATAAAACATTCTAGCCTGAATACAAATTCTGTTATTACAGAAATTATTTATATAAATAAGAATATTGATCTTGACATACATCAAAAGTTCATATAAGTTCAAGAATTCGAATATGCATGGTAAAACAAATTAAAAGTATATACATATATCCATTAATTTAATAAAATAAAATCCTGTTGTTATATAATAAGTGAATGATAATAATAAAAATTCAATCAACACACTTGAGTAGAAATTGAATCAAAATATGTATGTTGAAAAAATCAATTAAAGGAGTACTTCAAATATTATGGAAAATTCAAAAGTTGTGCTCTTGATACCAGAATAGGATAAAAAGCTTTTTAGACATGAAAGAAATATTCTAATGAATGTCGATTATGATTATGCAATTTTATAAAGATATGAAAAGATCATATGAAACAATATTTCTCATAACTTATCGAGTGTTAAGTCTTCAAGATTTGAAGTAAAATCTTGTGTGTCGTAGGCGTATCGTACGCTGACACGTAAAGAGTGGGGGGGGGGATAGAATATACATATATAGTTTATTTTAGTCCTTATTTATTTATTTCCTTATTACATTATCGATTTCTTACATTATTTACATTAACTTAACTCCTGCGTGAGGGTGGGGGACAGGAAAACTTCCAGGACAGCCAAGTCCTGGGAGGGGGGGGGGGGGGCGGCGTAACCGAATTTTTCGTTGAAGTGGCCTATCTTCCACTATGGTGGCCTGCTGGAGAACCTCAGATTCCTTCTTGGGTGCTGGTGCACGTCGGATTGTTGAGTCGGGGGGGACTACCACTACCAACTTCGGTTTGGGGGTAGGCTCGAGTCTTAACCCTTCGTGAGTTCTACTCCGGGGAGCTCCCCACTCATTGGCCAGGTTGACCCAGCGTTCCCGTTCCTCGGCCGCCTTTTGCCACTTGTGGCCCTGAGTCTGTCGGAAATTTCGGGCACGACTCCTCGGGGACAACGCCTGGGGGACTTCGGTTCTCTGTAATCGAAGCCTGACTCGGACACCGCAGCGCTTCGGCATGGGGTCTCGTGCTCTGGGAATTGGTTAGAAAAAAAAAAAAAAAACGTTCCTTGGAACCGGTGCCGGCTGCCAGTGACGTCGGGGTTGGGGAAAAGCGTATCCTGGAGCCGGTGACGGCTGCCAGAGACGGCGGGGTTGGGGATAAGCGCACCTTGGAGCCGGTGACGGCTACCAGAAACGTGATCGTCGGAATCGGGCCTTTGGAGTCGGTGGCGGCTGCCAAAGACTGGAGGGGATAAGAGGTGAAACGAGTTCGAGCGGACAAAAATATCGGAGATCACGGGATCGTGTTCTCGATTGACTCGCTGAGGAGCGAAAGCTGCTTTTCACCGCTCACCCCCGCCCTACTTAACCGCTCCCACGGTTACTTGAAAAATAGGAAAAAATTTTCGCCAGCCACCTTGTGGTAATTCGTGAAAAAAAAAAAAAAAAGAGAAAGTAATGTCATACAGGCGAAGGGTACCCGTCCTGCGGTCCACGGCACGCGGCAGGGGAAATGAAAGTACGCGCACGCGGGGCCGTACGCGTACAACAAGCCCCGACCCCTGCCGCCGAGCCGCGGAAGCAGCCCAAGTCGTGAAAACCAACAATCCAAATTAAAGAACTAATTAAAAGTACACAAGCCTTATAACGTAATGAAAATTCAATCCACTCAAAATCACACCTTATATACAGGGTGCGCCATTTCTTATGTCGGCATGTAAACATTGAATAACTTGAAAAAAAAACAACCGATTTCTGTAAATGAGGTATTTTTATTTAGTTTGGTCCTTTACAATTTATTTAGACTAGTTTTTGAACACAACATCAATCAAGTGGCCGCCCTTATTGTTCACAGCAAAATATGCCCTTTTTGCGGCGTTTTCCATTACCTTTTCGAGCATCTCGGGTGGTATAGCAATGATTTCGGCACGAATATTTTCCTTAAGCTCTTCAATGGTCTGCGGCTTGCTGGCGTACACTTTACTTTTCAAATAACCCCACAAAAAGAAGTCTGGAGGGGTCAAATCTGGAGATCTGGGTGGCCATTCAATGTCGCCTCTTTTTGACATCAGACGTCCAGGGAATTTTCGTTGCAGAAACTGGATTGTTTGATTCGCAGTGTGGCAGGTCGCACCATCTTGTTGAAACCAGTAATCTTCAAGACCTTTTTCACGCATTTGTGGGCAGACATAGTGAGCCAACATCCACCGATATCGGTTTCCATCGATCGTTTGGTTCTCTTTGAAAAAATAAGGACCAATGATGGTTTTGGCGCAAACGCCGGCCCAAACAGTAACTTTTTGGTCATGCAATGGCGTTTCATGGATCTCGTGTGGATTCTGCGTTCCCCAAATGCGGCAATTTTGCTTATTAACGCCTCCAGAAAGTTTGAAATGTGCCTCGTCGGTCATTAAAATTCGCTTCCAAAAATCAGGTTCAGTATCAACTATTCGAGCGATTGTTTGTCCATATTCCAAGCGACGTGGATGATCTGTAGGCAATATTCTTTGTGTTAATTGCATTTTGTACGGAAACAAATGCAAATCATCTTTCAAAATGCGCCGTAGAGTGGTTCCACTGATGCCGAGATGCTGAGCGCGGTGACGATATGAAACTTTTGGGTTTTGGGCAACGCTCTCTCTGACAGCTTCAATCAGTTCATTTGAACGTCTTGGTCGTTGATGAACGGGTTGTTCGCGATCTTTCACTGTCCCGTGGTCACAAAAATTCGACACCAAACGACGAATAGTGTTGTCAGATGGTGCCTGTTTGCCAAGATATTTTCGACGATATGCTCGTTGAGTTAACACAACTGAACGACTATTTTCAATGTACAAAGTAACTATTTCAGCGCGTTCTTTTGGTGTGAAGCGATACATGGTTGAAATTGTACTGAATTGACGTTTCCAAAACAAGTGAAGTCAAGTAAATCGGTTGTCAAATGTTTAAGTTATTCAATGTTACAATACCGACATAAGAAATGGCGCACCCTGTACGTTGAGCCGTAACGTACAAGAATTGCGATGAGGTCTTAAAAAACCTAACCGTACTATGCCAAGTAACACTTATAAAGTTGAACTTAAAAGACAACATTCTGAAAAGCAACACAACCACGTAAAAATGAAAATTTAACTTACAAATGACATTCAGTTAATCACACAACGTACATACCATACAGAGTACCCCTCTGGGCGATTTAATCTGGGCGCCGTCGCAGATCATACCGAAGTGCCGGTGAACCGTTGTCCTCCATTGGGGCTTCTGCAGGCTGCCGCTCTTTTTTCGGTGGACGCCCTCTATGACGTCTTACAGGGAGGTCTCGTCGTGGTTTCAGTTCATTCGATCCGAGTTCTATAATCTGCTCCTTTTCTTCCAGAGCTTGGGGTTCCCCGGATGTCCGCCCGGTTTTACTATGTCGGAGTCGCTGCTGACCGTTCTGCGAGGTCGACCAATATCCGGAAGCTTCTTGGGCAAGCCTGTTAGCTTCCTCGTTACCTTGGATTCCTTTATGGGCAGGGAAGTAAATTATTTCCACGTTGTTGAATTTGTCGAAGACCCTTTTAATTTCCAGCAGCTCTTCCTGGTTTACCACGGGCTGACCCTTGATGTTTTTCCAGTTGTTTGTTATCCACCCAGACATCCACACATGCCAACATTCTCGCAGATATTGAGAATCCGAATGTATGACCAGATTTCGTGTGTTGGTCTGGTTGTAGACGATTTCTGCGGCCCGTATTGCTGCCCTTATTTCGGCCGTGTTATTTGTCTGGTGCCCGTGAAGTTTCATAGAAGTATTCCAGGGGTGGTTAGGACCAAACCATACGCCTACACCAGCTGTCGCCTCTTCTTTGCCATTATCCGTGCATGACCCGTCTGTCCAGGCGTGGATGCTGGCATGTTGCTGGGCTTTTTCAGTCTCCTCATCCAAGGAGCCTTGTGGGGGTCGAGTTTCGTCTGTCGGGGGCTGTAGATCCGTTAACGGTGGAGTCCGTGACGGCGCTGTAATGGGTTTTGACCAGACCTGGCTGACATGCACTTTTACAAGGTTGTCCTCTCGTCGAACGAGATATACATCCCCGTGGAGATGAGAGTGGACTTGAAAGGGACCTTCCCAGGGTGTAGCCAAGCCTGCGCTGAACTTTTCTGTGGCTCGTGATAGCTGGTGCCGACGTAGGAAGACCGGTTGTCCGATTTGTAGACGGGGTAATTTTGTGGCCGGCGGTGGGCGCTTAATGTAACGCTCCTGGTGTACCTGGACTTCTTAGATTTGGTCTGCTGCTGGTCTCTTGAGCAATTCTGGTCGATGCTGCCATTCCCCCGGGCGTGGAGCGATGCGACCGAAATGAACTTCACTGGGTGACAGCCCTGTAGCTGCATTTCGTCGGTTACGAACATTGAATAGTACTTCCGGAAGAGGTTCGTCCCACTTCGTATGAGGTTGGTCTTCGAGTCGTGGCCTTAGTCCTTTCTTTATTTCTTGATTTCGCCTTTCTGTTGGGTTATCTCTGGGATTATAAGGGGGAGTAGTCCAGGGCGATATGTGCAGGTTTCTACAGGCTGTTGTCCATTTTTTGCTCGTGAATTGCGGACCGTTGTCAGTGAGCAAGTGTTGAGGATATCCCCATCTAGAGAAGAAATCTTCTTCTAAACGTTGAATTATCTGTTAAGTGTTTGCTTCCCTGAGTGTATAGGCTTCCACCCAGCGGGAAAAAAGGTCTGTTACAACCAATAAGCGACGTTTTCCTCGAGTCGTCCGTGGATATGGGCTCATTAAATCAAGTGCAATTGTCCGAAATGGCTCTGTAGGTTGCTGAGGTTTCAATGAATCTTTCCCAGGTATCCGATGAGACTTCACGCATGCGCATAAACGACATGCCCCAACGTATTGTCTCACGTCCCCTTGTATCCCAGGCCAAGTATAAAAGCGTTGAATTGCATACAGGGTCTCGTCTGCTCCAGGATGTCCTGCTAGGCCGTCGTCGTGAAACGAGTGTAGTACACGATTTCGCAGAGTGGGAGGTACTAATAATCTCCACGGAAGTCGTGGGTGAAATCGAGTCTGGTAACCAGTTTCTGCGACGCGATGCGTTTGTAGCCAAGTTTTTTCATTCGGCGTCTTTACCTCAGAATTTTGTAGTCGTTCCCATCTCTGGACGTCTGCCCGAATTGTCCCATCTTGGTATTTCGCTGTCAGAACTTCGTCTAGCAGAGTGGTGGCGGTCAGGTTATGCACGGTCGGATGCGCGTCGGGAGAGTCCTGTGTCTCGGTCTCGAAGGGCTCTGGTGTTTTGCTTTCTGGGTTATCTGCCAAGGCCTGAGTGAAACTTTCTTCCTTATGAGGTAGGTCTTGTACCTCGTAGTTGAAATCCTGGAGGAACAACTTCCAGCGTGTGAGTTTGGCATTTTGACTATGTTGGCCCTCAAACCACTTCAGAGCTTTGGCCTTGGTATGCGATATGAATCTCGAACTCTCCACATATGGGCGATATTTTCGCATAGCCCAGATGATCGCCAGGCATTCTTTTTCGTAAATGTGGTACCTAGATTCTGTGCTAGTGAAGAGGGCGTTGGCGTAACTTAAAATATTCCGGGAGCCGTCAGGAAGCCTCTGGAAGAGTACGGCTCCTACCCCGGAGTCACTGGTACTTGTTTGTAAGATCACGATGAGTCCTGGTTGGTGTCTCCTCAACCGTAGCGGTTTTTGTAATGCTTGTTTCAGCTTGTCCAGGGCCTGGCCAGCTTGTCTACTCTACACCCAGGTCTTCCCTCGAAGGGTGTCGGTAATTGGGGCGGTTATATTCGAGAATTCAGGGAGGTATTCACGTAACCACCCACATATTCCTATAAGTTTTTGAACTTCTCTCCGAGATTTCGGGACTTCAGTCTGTAGGATGGCGTTTACGTGACCTTCCTGTGCTTCGAGACCTTCCCCGGAGACGGTGTGCCCGAGATATGGAAGTTTATCGGAGCCGAAAGTGCATTTCTTCATGGTCGCCACTAACCCGTGCATGAGTAGTCTCTCGAAAACTAACCTGAGGTGTTGTAGATGCCCATCGTGATTTTTCGAGTACACGATGATGTTGTCTAAATAAACATGGCAAAATACCCCGATGTATCCTCGGAACACCTCGTTCATCATCTTCTGAAAGGCCGCGGGGGCGGTTTTAAGTCCAAAGGGCATGACTTTGAAGTGGTAAGTCTCGCCATCCGGGGTTGTAAAGGCGGTGAAACACTTACTATTTTCTGCTAATGGAACCTGCCAGTAGCCGCTTTTTAAATCCATCGTTAAAAAGACTTCTGCGGTTCTAAGCTCTTTCAGGAGGTGGTGGATCACTGGAATCTGCGGCGTAGTGTCTGTCCTCAGTGATTTCATTCAACCGTTAGTAATTAACACAAAATCGATGCCCTCCATCTTTCTTGGGGACGACGACTATTGGAGAGTTGTAAGGTGAAGTACTGGGTTCAATGATTCCCTGGTGAACCATTTCCGATACCTCTTCTTTGATAATTTTTCGCTTGATCGGGTTATAGTGGTATGGTTTTATTCGTACTGGGGTATCATTCAGGAGGCGAAGTTCGTGATAAGGGGTTTTGGTTATGGCACTCCCTAGAGGTTGAAACACGGCCGTGAACGCCTGTAGAAGGTGGAAGAATTCCGACTTCTTCGACGTAGGAAAAGTCTCTTTCACGGCCGCGAGGTCCAGGGGATGCAATTCTCTGACACTCGGACCGTCTCCAATCGGCACCGTCAGGCGGGGTGAAGTCCCCATGTAAATGCACCGGTTAGGTATGTCAAACACGACTTGTTCTCTATGCATCCAATCGTATCCAAGTATTACTTGTTCTCGTAGTTCGTCGCATATCAGGACCTCGGCTACAGTGTGACCTGAAGAAAGGTGTAGCTCGCAACTGGCCACCCCTACGACGTGAATTCTTGTTGTTCCAGTTGCCATTCGGATTGAAGGCCCCTTTCGAGGTGTCACGTAGAGTCCTAGTTGTTTTATCAATTGAAAGTTGATGAGACTGTGTGTTGCCCCGGTGTCTAGCAATGCAGGAATTTTTTGTTGGCCGATGTAAGCTGTAAGTCGTGGGAGGCCAGATAAATTATCTGCGGCTGAGTTTAATTCCGAGATGGAGCTTGGGCGGTGGGGGTCGCGGTTCCCATCGCCGTCCGCCAGTTTTCCGGTTGCTGAGCTCTGGATTGTCTTGCTTCCCGTTGTTCCTTCCAAACCGGGCAGTCCTTGTGAAGATGGTGCTCAGGACAGTACCAGCACCGCGGAAAGATCTGGTGACTTCTTTGAGCCTTGCTGGGTGGATTTTTCGGCTCTTCTTTGCGGGTGGACCGTGGGGGGTGGTGTTCGGCCTCGTCCTGTTCTGCTACGACCGCGTTCGCAAGCAGCTCGTCGTAGGAGTTGGGACGTGTGGGGCGCACTAGCGCGCGTAAAGAGGGTTTGATTAGCTCCAACAACGCAGCTACTTTGGCTGGTTCGGGCTCTTGCGGGCGAATCCTTTCAAAGAGCTGTTATTTACTTTGCAGGAATGGACCAACAGGTTCTTTTTCCTCTTACCTTTGTGCGTATAGCTGTGCCTGGAGTCGGGTTCGGATGGTGACACTATCAAACCTGGCGAGGAGAAGCTCCCGAAAACGTGGCCAGGTCAATTCCATCTCCCGATATACTCTGTACCATTTCTCGGCCTCCCCTTGTAGTCCTAAGGCTACTGTTGTCACTATTTGACTTGAATCTAGCTGATGGGCCTGACAGTACCCCAAACTCCTATCTAGGAATTTCCCAGGGTCTTCATAGTCAGCCCCCCGAAAGGTAAGCTGAGGGGGCACTGGGAGAGGTGGTACGGATGGCGTGGGGATCTAATTTCCCCAGGGGTTGAGGAGTTGATACTGCCCAGCAAAGCCTTGAAAATTAGATGGACCAGTGGTCTCATTTCCTCGGGGTTGAGATGGGCGGTCGGGGGCTGCTTGGTGGAATTCCCCCGGAGAAGGAACGGGAACAGGAGTTCTTGCCAAGAGCTGCGTCAACAACTGGGCCAGGGTGTCCATCGTGACGGCCTGTGTCACGGACATCTCGGGGACTCGTAGATTGGCCGATGTAGATGTATTGGCGGTTGCCATAGTAAGTTGTCCACGTGGTGTGGACTCGGCTTCCCGAACCCGTTGCTCCTCCCTGTGGCTGGTCAGGTCTCTATTCGGAGAAGTTGCCATGCCTGGCGCTGATGATTGGTCTGTGGCCATGTCCTCCAAAGAGATAGATCGGTGGTCCACTGATGGCCGGGGCGGTTTGATGACCTTACGTGGTCGGCCACGTTCCCGACGGTGCTCCAAGGCGTTCTTTAGGAGGTGAATCCTTGTGGAGATCGTAGTTGGCCTGGATAGACCTCGTCGACTTCGAGGTGTTCGTGGCAGGGGATTGGGCGCCACCGGGTTTTCTTTCTGGCCACTCCCGGAAGTGGCGGGAATTGGTGGGGTAGTCTTGCTGGACCCGTGGGCTTCTGTAGCCAATTCTTGGATCGGCCCCGATATTCTCACCGAAATTAGGCGAGAGGTCATTCGGCTGCCCGGGGTTATTGGTACAGGGCTCTCAGCGATACTTGCAAGTCTCGAACTCCTTGCCCGCATGACACGCCCTATTTAGCAAGAGACTCGGGTTGGGTTCTTCTCATTATCCAACGTAGACTGGCCCCACGTTGGGCGCCAATTGTCGTAGGCGTATCGTACGCTGACACGTAAAGAGTGGGGGGGGGGATAGAATATACATATATAGTTTATTTTAGTCCTTATTTATTTATTTCCTTATTACATTATCGATTTCTTACATTATTTACATTAACTTAACTCCTGCGTGAGGGTGGGGGACAGGAAAACTTCCAGGACAGCCAAGTCCTGGGAGGGGGGGGGGGGGGGCGGCGTAACCGAATTTTTCGTTGAAGTGGCCTATCTTCCACTATGGTGGCCTGCTGGAGAACCTCAGATTCCTTCTAGGGTGCTGGTGCACGTCGGATTGTTGAGTCGGGGGGGACTACCACTACCAACTTCGGTTTGGGGGTAGGCTCGAGTCTTAACCCTTCGTGAGTTCTACTCCGGGGAGCTCCCCACTCATTGGCCAGGTTGACCCAGCGTTCCCGTTCCTCGGCCGCCTTTTGCCACTTGTGGCCCTGAGTCTGTCGGAAATTTCGGGCACGACCCCTCGGGGACAACGCCTGGGGGACTTCGGTTCTCTGTAATCGAAGCCTGACTCGGACACCGCAGCGCTTCGGCATGGGGTCTCGTGCTCTGGGAATTGGTTAGAAAAAAAAAAAAAAACATTCCTTGGAACCAGTGCCGGCTGCCAGTGACGTCGGGGTTGGGGAAAAGCGTATCCTGGAGCCGGTGACGGCTACCAGAGACGGCGGGGTTGGGGATAAGCGTACCCTGGAGCCGATGACGGCTGCCAGGAATGTGAGGTTGGAAGTTGTAAGGAGATTCCGGAGCCGGTGACGGCTACCAGAAACGTGATCGCCGGAATCGGGCCTTTGGAGTCGGTGGCGGCTGCCAGAGACTGGAGGGGATAAGAGGTGAAAGGAGTCTGAGCGGACAAAAATATCGGAGATCACGGGATCGTGTTCTCGATTGACTCGCTGAGGAGCGAAAGCTGCTTTTCTATATAATAATGCATATAAAAAAAAAACAATTAAATGATAAGCAATGCTTTGTAATGTTTTGACTGCTTTAATTTCAAATTCTTACTTTTTACAAGAAATCACTCTTTTTCAAAAATTGCTATCCCACAGTTGTTTATTTTCTAAAATTGTTTTGAATGCTCAAGTATAAAATAGAAAGTTCTTATTATTCGAAACTACATTTTTCAATATTTTGAATTATTTTCTTCAAAATATATGTTAATTTTACTCCAATTTTGGGATATATATTCAAAACTCCTTCCTTCTACGCCACTCATTGGACATTTCTTGATTGTTTGTTATAAGTTTCAAGATTATACAAATTCTTTCAATGGTCCAAAAACACACAAGAAAAAAAAACTATTGAAAAACTTGCATACAATAATACAAATGCATGTCTCAGAAATATCCGAAAGCTCATTAGAACCCGAAAAATAACCACATCTCCCAGCATGTAGAACCTACAAAATTTTTTTTAAATACTCACCTGGTAATTAGAAACGAAAAATTGTGAACCTTATCTCAAGTACAACAAACAAAGAAAAACAATAAGCTCATTTAAAAATACTTCAAAAGTATTGGTGTATAACTTTAGGCTGTAAACTCCTAATCCCTGTTGACGATAATGCTTCAAGCAGAGAAATATTCAATAATATTGGAAGGGAAAATGTGCAGATAAACAAGAATTTAGTAATCAGCTTGTGCAGGAATTCACGCTTATCGATTTACCGCAAGAAGCTTAACATCGACGTAACCGCATGCGGATTTCTCTTGACTATAATATTGGAGTGAGCATGCGTGGATCCGGTTGTTTTATGCTGAACCAAGCTGTCTATGATAGACCAATTTTTCGTTAAATCTTGACTCAAATATTTTTCAAAGTTATGATGCTACTGCACATCGTAAAATGATAAATCTTCCATTATTGAGAGCTCCATTCCCACAAAATTATATAAATATTATCGTGATCGTTAAAAATTCACAAGATATCGAAAATTCATCTTCCACAGGGCCTAAAGTTACAAAGGAAGACAATGGTTACCAATAAATAAAAGATGGTAATCAGCAGTAATTTTATTTGAATTCTGAGAAAGCTCACAAACAGAATCTCCTGCAACTTTTTTCATTGTTTGACAATCTCCGAAAATCTAAAGCTCTACAAACTGTTTCCTCCTTCCAAAACAGGTGAACATTCGCGTGAAGAAATTCACGATGGTCGTTGTAGTTTTGCTCTGCGAAGTCTATAAATTGTCGTTAGTGAAGTCGCTCGCTGTTTGTTGCGAGGAAACAGCTCGCGAGTAAACTGAATCAAATAGAGAGCGTATACTCGCGTTTTATAGCGCAACGTAAAAAGGCGACTCGCCTAATTTCGTCGAATGTAAACAGTGCCTGATGAAATAGAAAACAGAGGCTTGGCTTGAATAAACGATCCAATAAGCAAGGGTTGCATGTAGCGTGAGCCAGCAGCGGTCTGTGACCTCGGTTCTTGACTTTCGACTCACAAGCAAGGATGTCCCTGACACGCCTATCGATCCTTGCAGTTACTCCGACTGTCTGTTCTCGATTTATGCCCCAAGTTGACATGCATGAGATGCTGAGAGTCCGTGAAAGTTGGCGAATTCAGGACAAATTTACGGAACGAGGAATCGTATTTTTGAGGTGACGTTCAACATCGTTGTTTTTACATGTTTATGAACTTGAATTTTTGAAAAATTATACTCTCAGCAAAATTATTATAAGGTTTCAAGTTTGCAAATATTCTTATTTTTATAAATGGGTCATTCCACCGAAGATTTACAATTGAAAATTTTTTCCACGAAATATTTTTTTTTGTATTTTTTGGTCGAAAATGTTCAACACGTGTTTTTTTTTTTTTGATGAAATATGAAAAACCCATTATTTATGATTTTTGCAACTTTTAACGCTCGGAGAAATTTCTTGTAAAAGACATGGTATAAATAAAAAATTATGAAACTCAAAAATGTTTGGCATACTACAAAATAAACTTCATTTCCCAAGCTTTCAAATGATGGTAGTGAAATAACAAATAAACTTTTTATTTATAAATAAATCTTCAACTTTATAAACAAATTGATGTATCTAAAAAAAGGGGCGTTTTTTTTCACCAAATTTTTTATCTATGGTCTCGAAGTATTTACATAAATTTACATAAATACTTTGAGACCATAAATAAAAAATTTGGTAAAAAAAAACGTCTCTTTTTATAGATACATCAATTTGTTTATAAAGTTGAAAATTTATTTATAAATAAAAAGTTTATTTGCTATTTTGCTACCATAATTTGAAAGCTTGGGAAATGAAGTTTATTTTGTAGTATGCCGAACATTTTTGAGTTTCATAATTTTTTATTTATACCATGTCTTTTACAAGAAATTTCTCCGAGCGTTCAAAGTTGCAAAAATCATAAATAGTGGGTTTTTCATGTTTCGTCAAAAAAAAAAAAAAAAACACGTGTCGAACATTTTCGACTAAAAAATACAAAAAATAATATTTCGTGGAAAAACAATTTTCAATTGTAAATCTTCAGTGGAATGACCCAAACGTATGGTTTATCATCAGAGCTGTAAGTCAATAAAAAAATGGGATATTGATACTCATTAGTATCCTAAAATTACCAAGGAGGGAGTTTTTAAAAATAGTTGATTATGCTGCAAGTTGGGAAAGAAGCTTGCAATATTTACGGTTGCAGTTATTTTATTTCCATCACAATATCGAAAATCATCTAGGAAATGAAATCATGTATAAATATATACCTAAAACTAATTATTGAAGAATATTATTGATGCAAGAAAATAAAGTTTGAGCAAAAAATATAAACAAATGTTATAAAATATTTTAATAATAACAATAACAATAACAATAATAAAAAAAAAAATAATAATATATTTACGTTCGATGTAGTTCATACATTTAATATTCAATATTTTATTTATTCTACCAAACTGCAAAACAAAACCATGGTGTTCTGAAAATATAATATTTACTTTGAAACTTAAACTGCTCATATTGAAATTCTTTCAAAAGGGGCGGAGAAAAGCTCGAATTAAAATTTACGAATAATCTAAGAAAAGATTCCAGTTATTGATTGATCATGAAAAATATTTTTCTTTTAAGTTTTCCAGTGTCATTTTGAGAAGTGAAAGAAATCTAAGTTGGTGTTAATTTTCATTCTCAAATATTGAATTAGTGGTGAAAGATAATAAATTATGCCACGAGCTGAAAAAATATCATTCTTTTTTTTAATTCCATCCCACTTAGACAATAAGATACATATGAAATTGTCAGAAAATGAAATATGTATACATTCCAATAAACACGTTGTTCAGAATAAATATGGGTTTACTTATAACAATATATTACATTATAGATTGCATACGTTGTATTATAGTTATTCATATAAAAACTAATATTATTATATGACGTATGATAAATTCATATTGAAATTATACTAGCTATAAGAATTCATGCTATTATTATATTATTACAGTAATTCTCATGAATAATGTAATAATAATAATTTAAGTTATTATAGCAGTTTTACGCGCTATTATCTGTAATTAATATATTCTTCGTGTACTGTAAAAATAAGTGAAAACATAATGAAAAATGATAAGGAAAGGTCTACAATAAAAGATTTCCAGTCATTTTCAAGACAACCAAATTCCTACAAGCCTTATTCTTCCCTAAAGCTATAAAAAGTTCAAAAACTAAGTAGAAAGAGATTTCCATATTACGAATTCGACTCATATTTAAGTACTTGTGTAATTTCAGCAATTGTAAACCTTATAAAAAACTTATAAGAAAACGAAATTTGTTATAGGAATTCAATTACTTATAAAATGACCTTATAAAATTCTTGTAAGTTTCCCAGGTCTTATAAGATGACTTTCTAAAAACCTTATCTATAACTGAAATTTTTTATTAAGAATTTTACAAAAGAGTTTTATAAGGTTTTTTTCTTATGAAATTTCATTAGTAAATTCTTATAGGAAACGTTATTTTCTTCATAGGATTCATAAGGGTACTTTATTAGTACTGGGAAACATGAGAATTTTAAAAGGTCACCGTATAAGAAATTGAATTCTTATAAGAAAATTCCTTTCCATATAAGGTTTTCATTAGGGTCATAATTATTAGGGTTCGATTTAGACATAATAACGTATGTACTTAAAATTTCTGAGATTTCTATTCTTGAAAATTCAATTTTCTTTGTCACTCCCAAAATATCATCTGTGATTTTATTCATAGGTGAGATCGAAAAATTATTATTCTGATTACTGTCATACTTGTGAACCTTTTTAATTATATTCAATTGTTGAAAATGATTTTCACGAAAAGTGTTCCTCACATTCTTCATTGCTCACTTTTCATTGAATTTCTTTCGGTAATATTCCAGAAAAGTTTTCACTGATTTTTTCGAATTCAGACATGCACATAAAAATCTATTTCTTCTCAAATCACAACTTGTTCTGTTCCGATCAAATTTCATTTGTTATATACAATAAAAAAAATTATTCCTTGAAATAATGAACACAACGGAAGTTCACTTTTTGATCAAGTCACTTCATAAAACATAAAAACTCAAGTGCTTGAAAACCTTGTCAGTTTTTATAGATTTTGATAAGTGTTTCACGAATACTTACAGACACCGAAGTTATTAATGAGTCTTAAGACGTCGCTGATTAATCGATGAATAATTTCTTCCTGGCTTAACGATAATCGAAAAATTTGCAATTCTATGTATAAAATTCGAGGATGGCTGTTTTACATATACCAAGATTTCTCGAGGGAGAGATTCGTGGTTTACGGGAATTCAAGAGTGGAAAAAAGACTCGCTCATTTCCGGCTTGATTCGTGGATTTTAATTGCTTTGTGGGTAATTCATCGAGTCTTATCAATCATTTTGAATCGGGTCTGTTACTCCAAATTAAGGACCGATGTAATTTTTGATTTCATTCCGTTTTTTCACTTGGAAAAACTGATCAACATAATACTAAGCATGAAAAAGTCAACATGAGAATCTAACAAAAAATGAAATGAATTTATCAACATTTCGTACCTAGCACAGAAAAGTCAAAAAATTATTGTAGGAAACTTTCTTGATTATTGGAAAAAAGAAAAACAAATTTTTTGCTGCCCCAATCAATTCCTCTAATCCTTTATTTTGCTCTTCCTTCAGTATTCCAACGTGATTCACGATTTTTGCTTTCCATCAGTGGCTCAATGCTGAATTAAATTGAACAGATCGGTAAGACTCTGAGCACAAGAAAAAAGAAAAAAGTGTTTCCAATTACAGAAATGTAGCAAGAACTGGCTAGCTTCCGCTGCGCTTTTAAATTTAGCGTTCGGTTTTTATGAATCCCCGCGGAAGTTTCAATTTTATGGAAGTTCGCGAAGAAGCGAATGATTTCAATTAATCGAAATCGTGGCGAAAATACCGACGTATGTGGAAACCACGAGTTTTTACTTTGATACATCTGGATCATGTCCAAATTAACGATGAGTGGAGCGCCGAATAAAGCGTATATCTTTGATCAAGGAAGTAACAACAGGAAAGACCGTAGCGATTTTTATCCTTTTTTTTCGTCCAGTTTGACCTGGATTTATCGATTTACATCGCAACGCGTGCTCCTTTTGGCAAAAGACGAGATATTCCCTTTGGCTCCTGGACCAAAAACTTTTTCTCTCCTTCTCGCTCGCTCGCGCTTTTTCTCTTTCTTCTTCTCGATATTATTGCGAAGTTCGCAAATCGAGCTAAACGGCAGTGTCCTAGAATTGAAACAAATGCTTGTTTTTCGAATTTTACGACGGTTCTGAATGTTTGGGAATTATTACATTTTTTGGTTTAAGAGTCACCCGAATACTTCGTACCTTAATAAAATTTTTTGAGAGTCAAAAATATACTTATATGCGTTTTAGAAACATATTTCTTGAAAAACGGATTTCTAACAACTATTGACAGAATTATAATAGCAACATGATGTAAAACTATTTTTTTAATATAGGTATGTTAAAAACATGAAATTTTCTGGATCCTGTACCTACTGACATTTGATGATTGAATCAATAAAAGAAATGACATATTATTTTGAAAAAATTTTCAATTGCATTATCTGAAAATTTCATTCAAATTATCGGCTAATTTTTTTAGACAGTTCATTTAATAATACGTAAATGTTACATTTTGTCGTTATAAAATACATCAGAATAATTCATATTTTCTTCAAGTCAAACAAAAAAAAAAACAATTCTATTAAAATTAAAAACAACTGCGAGAAGTGCGCTTCAGAATACTTAGTGGTCGAACTCTAGTAATAAATAATGGCATTATCATATTCTATACGTTTACAATAAATAACTTCCAACATTCTTGTATCACAAAATTCCAAGTTTTCAAAGTATGTAAATACATAAAATATGATGAAAACTTTTTTTTGTTCGTAACACAGTTTCAAACAAATTACTCCTCATCATAAGCGTTGGAAAAAAAAGAGACTTCCAGTACATGATTCAATATTGATCTTACTTTTTTTGAGAAAGCATGAATCAGTCATTTAAAAAAATAATGTTTTATTCTACTTTTTTTTTAATTCTATAACTACAATCTATAATACAATAATACATCGCCAGTTGCATTAGACTCTAACTTCTTGAGTTAATTCAAATTCAAATCAATTTCAAACGATTTGTTATTTGATCACAATTATTGTCATTCAACAACAGTTTAGGTAATTGTGAACAAAACAATTTGAAAAGCTAGCCTAAGTTCATAATACGTTGCTAGAAATTTTTATATTCAAACTTGAATGCAACATGCCTGACTTATGATTGACGTTAACTTTGCAAAATTACAAATTTGAGTGATGCAAAGTGATTATCGGGAAAACGTCATGTTACAATGTTAACAATTTAGACATTTAAAAACTCCTTATTCACTATGACTTTTTTTAATTATTGTAAGCAAATATGTAATTATACTTGTAAATATTTATCATTTTATAAGGTAATTATATTAATAATAATAATTTGTACAAAAATTTGAAGTATCGAATAAATTTTCCATCTTTTTCAACATTCAACAGAATGTACTACTAGATTTCGTATTCTCAAAAACTCAGACGTACAATGACTGACTAGACATTGATATGCACTACATGAAATTTAAAAAAATATAGTAAGTGATTATGTAAATTATGATTTTATAGCATTTGATCCATTAAAAAAACTGTTTCATTTTCCATTTTTTGTAGTTAATAATTTCAGATAAATATTTTTTTTTGTTTACATTTTTTTCTGTTCAAAATACACGTCAAAAGATAAGTGAATGAAGTGAGAATCGGAATTGTTTATTCTATCGGTTTTATTTACAGTTTTTTTTATCAAACAATGTGAAGTGTTGAAAGAAAATTTCATTTATTCAAAATTACATCATATTTCAATTATAATTCATATTCCATTAACCAGGACGTACAATGTCTGACTATATATTGAGGTATACTACGTAAAACACTGATTCTTATTGAATTTATCCATTGAGAAAATTATCTCGTAATTTTTTTTGTTATTTATATGTAAAATATATTATTTTTGTTCTGTTTTGTCTGTTAATTAATACTTTTCATCTATATAAAGAGATAGATAAATTAATCCATTATTGTAATGATATAATCCTTTTTTTTAATGAGTAATTGTTTTTCATGCATATTTCCTTATGCCATACAAAATGATTATATATTCGAAAATCCCATATCTGCCATTTGAGTTCGTATTTATCGTTCAAGGTACAATGTCTGACCAGATATCAGTTTATACTACCTGTAATTCACTAAAAGGAATACAAAATTACAGGACCTCTAATTTAAGTTTTATTTATCGATTGAACTGTTAGATTTGTTTTGTGTTCTTTGTGTGTTTTTTTTTTTCACACATTTCATATCAGCAAATAAGTGATTATGGAATTATTGAATAACTTACTTCCATCACAATTACTTGAAGATGATTTCCAGTGTCAAATAAAATTGTCTTTTATTTCTATTTTCCATGAAATTTTCAATTTAGATTTGTACTCTGAAAAACTCAGACGTACAATGCCTGTCGATATATCGATATGAACTACTTTAAATTAATAGAATGGTAAGAGTGACCAAAATAATTATAGCCAAACCGTTGAGCACTTTAGAAAATTTATAAATTTTCTGGAAATTTTTAGTCAGTTCTTCTCGTGATTATTTATGTTAAAAATTGAACAGAATCTGTATTCGCTACATGAAACTTCTGAATTATTCCAGTCGCGTCTGAAATTATTTAAGAGCCCAGTTTTGTGCTTATTCTTGAGAAAAGATACAATGTAACTTTTTAAGTTACATTTGCTAAATCTTTTTAATTCTTCCAAGCATTTCCTGAATTCGCAAAAGTTGTAAAAACCGTCATAAACATGGTTCAAAAAAGTTTATATTTCATCATAAAAAGTCAAAACAAATTTTTTCGAAATAACCGAATACATTACATGGTAAAATTTATGAATACTTGAATTATGTGTTTATTTTAAATTTCCATTCCATATAAAAAGTACCGTAATGTAGAGTTTTCCTCATACATAATTTAAGTTGAATTTGTCAAACATTAGTATCGATCATCGGAGCCAATGTTCATTTAAAATTTTAATGAAATAGAAATGAAACTCATTTTTATTTAACTAGAATTTTAAATAAACATTGGTTTCGATGATCGACACTAATGTTTCACAAATTTATACTGTATACGGAGCAAAAAAACCATTAATTAAGTTGAATTCATAGATAAACAAATATCGATCGTGAGAAAAATTCTAACATGTAAATATTATCTTTTGTACAAGATGAGTTGTATAAATTTTTTAAAGTTCCCAAAATTGAAACCCAAATTTCCACAAAAAATAAACCAAGGTTATCAAAAATGAAAGCAAGCTCAAAATCTTCTAGCTCCCGCTGAGATTCGACCTCAAGTCAGGCCACAATAATTACCGTGCCCGCAAAGTTCATCGTGCAATTGAATGCATCGTAATGTATAATTTTAATTACCGCACCGAATGTCGAAAGCGGCCATAAAATGTCCCGATGTGCTGTATTTCCAGGTGCGATAGCTATATTTTGGCCATCGCTCGAGGCACGCACATTGTTTTCGTGATATCCACGTTTGCATGCACACGACGCGAGGAACAATGCCGCCGAATTCAAGACCTTTCACCGCACCCGACATTCCCCAGATCGAAACATCCGACCTCCACCCCCAACCCCCGCTCCCCACTGTAAAAAAAACCTGCTGCATCTGTTCCCCTGCAGCTCCATGCTCACGTTTCAGCGCAACTTCAATTGTTTTCCCCTTTCACCAGGAAGATTTTCGCAATCTTGCCCTGAGCTTTTTTGCAATTTCGTCTCTTCCCTTTTCTTGCTCCGTTCATCTTGCACCTTTGGGTTCCGAGCTGCGCTTTTCTTGACCTCCCAAGATTTTCCCGGGCTTTTTTCGTGCTCTTTCCCGATCACTCATATCATTTTAGCATAAGCTCGCTTTCGTTTCCTCTTCATTACTATGCCGACTACGTTTTCCTTTTCCGGGATAGAAAATCAGGGGTAGTACATTCCGAGGATGAGAAATTCATCAGTATGAGAGGGATCACGGTGGCGATAAAAAAATATTGTTATTCCGATCCGAGAGTGGAGTAATGGTTTGAGAAATGGTGGTTTTGACGGGAGATATGAGATAGGATGGACTTTTCTTTTCGCGAAAGTTGAAGGGTCTATTTATTACACCATTTACGTAGGTGAGTTGTTATTTTTGTGTGGGTAGTTCGGTTTTGATCGGAGGGGGGAATGGGAAACAATGCGAAGTTGAGATTTTGGGGGGATTGGGGATGGATTTGTTTGAGTATTGACAGGATAATGCTTCGGTGTTTGATTGATTATTTTGTACATTCCAAGGGGGTGTTTTTAGGGATGTTGTATAGAGAGCTTTTAATAGAGTTACATATGTATTGGGGATTATGATTGTTTGCTGTAATTGTGTAAACTTGTAGTCGGAAACGTTCTATCAGATATAAATACTTACATAATTTCTCTTGGTTTTCAATGATTTTGTATAATATTATACTTTTCGATATTATATCTTAAGATACTTAATTAACTATCGTGATTTTAAAAAATTTTCTAAAATATTCCTATGTTGTCAAAAAAGAGTGAAAGTAACATATCAAAAAATCGTTTTTGATTATTATCTGAACTGATGAAAGAATGTAGAGAATTTTTGGCATAATAAGAATTAGCAGTTCTAGAAAATTGTACCTTTGACAGTATTTTTGCACGTATGTCATTTTTATCTTACTCACTACAGTATTGTATAGAAAAAATGTGTAATGGTATTCAGATAACAATATGCTTGCTAATTTTGATCACATAACTAAGAAATGTAAAAGTGTTCAGAATGAAAATCGTACTCTACATATATTATATTATATGGTATTAGTACACAAAATCAATTATCGATGTACAGTTCAATAATAATTCAATTTTTTATCATCTTTTGTTTTTTATATTTTTTGTTCATACAAAATAAAAAATATAATTAGGAAAAATACTGTATGAATCAATTTTTGGCAAAAATTTATATAATATTGTGAGATATACAATATACAATATACTCTACATAATAAAATATTGCTATTCAATTGATCAGAAGTAAACAAAAATATAGCAAAAATACTTTAAATTTGCGTAATTAGAAACTATATAGTTTTCTATTAAATATAGATTTATAAAAAAATGCCATATGCTTTTGCAAACAATACAATCATAATAGAATATATTGTAAAAAATGCAATAAATATTAGAGTTTCTCAAACAACATTTCATAAAAGATTAGAAAAATATTTGATAGTGTTGGTATTATGGTACAACGAAAATTCAGTAAATAACTTATGAAATTTGCAATATTGCAGACTGATTACAAATAGCAATTTTTTATTTTGATAATTAGGTGCTTTTTTTCTAATTTATGTATGTCATGACATTCTTAAAGACATGTCATAGTTTCCATCAACTGATCATAATTTTTCATAATATCCATTCATTTATTTTTCAATATGTTTTACATTATGAAAAACTGTAAAAGCAAGGAAAGATCATGGTATAACATATAGTATGTGATTTCCTTCAGTTGTTCATGGTTTTTAATTTTTTATAATTTTTTTATCATCTCATGATGCTTTTGAATGTTTTTGTTTTTCCCAATACTAGATTAATTTTTGATTATCAATAAAGATTACTTTTGCTTTATCATCGTTTTACAATTATCTTACCATTCGAAAAGGCTGTAATGATCTATCATGATTTCACTTATTTTTCAATAATTCGCCATTATTTTGAAAATCCTTTGATCCTTAAAAAAATCCTAAGTCCTTAATTTCTATCATTTCTCGTTTTCACATACTTTTTCTGGTGATTCCTTCAATCACTTCATTTTTCTTAATAATTATAGAATTTCCTTTTTTTCGAAAGTTGTCATTGCTAGTTATATATTTGAAAAAATTTTATTTGATCACGATACTGATTGCTTTCCTTATGTAATGTTTCGCGAATACAGTCATTTTCAGAATACTAAAACGTAAAAATACTGTATCAACGGAAAAAAATCATTCCTTTTTTTTAGACTTTTCATATTATTACAATTAAGATGTCATTGAAAGAAATTTGAAAACCCTTTTTAAAGTTTGAAAAATGATATCAAAACAGTAGTTAAATTCAAACCTTCTTCATTTTTTGATTTTCTGGGTATTTTTAGCAGGTACCTACCATTTTTTTAGAAATCATCTGTATCATTAAAATATTTCGCCATACCTTAAATGGCAATAAAAAAATTAATGAAATATATATTTGAATCGATGACTTGTAGGTGAAAAAAACATAAATTGATAATTATGGTGCGTCGAATTTGAAAAATTCCTATCTTGACAAATCTCTTTTGAGGAAAATTTAATAATAACTCGGAATACGACTAGAAAGTAAAAAATTTCATTCGATACACTTCATCAATGTCCATTATATTTCAAGTAAATATACGACTTTTCAAAAGGCTCATTGAATATCAAAAAATTTGCTTGTTTTTCAATTTGAACCTTCAATAGTGAACGTCAGTGATTTCTCTTTTATTTTATATCACAAAGGAAATGATTCAACATATTTGCGCAACCGAATAGCCTCAAACAAAGCGTATGAAAATTGCGTCCTTTACGGGGACACGGAAATGGATCCTTTTATTGCTGCGCTTTGTACAAAGAGACGTATGCCAAGAAAACAACACGAGAATTTCGTAGAGTCAAGAGGGCAATAAAGAATGAAAAATCGGAGGAGACGCTGAAGAATAAGTTTGCGAGAAGCGAAATACCGAGAAGTGAAACGAATTCCAAACTTGAACAATTTTTCGTTCGGTGTCGTCACTGACAAAGTATACCTTAATCGTAGACAGAAAATTGCATATGATTGATGCAGAAAGATAAAGGAAAGAGACTCTTCATTCTCTTGATAGAAGGACAGCATTTGATCCAGTAAAGTTTATTCAAAATATAAAATATCGTCCTGAACATGATTTTCAGAAATGAATCTAAATTCCAATTTAATTACCTATTCCTATGATGCGTTAATGAAATAAAAATTTAATGTTTAAACTAATGAAGTTACAATATTGCATGGTTTTATATGAAAAAATTCGTTAATATACTATGAGTGATGAAGAAACTGAAATAATCAGTAATAATAATCTATATTATTATAAAAACTAATGAAAATTTTTTCAATATGTACTCACCAAAATCTAGAGAATATAACTGACATATGGTTTTTTTTGAGTTCTGAAATTTCAAAGAAGTTGAGACTTCTCAATTTTACCGGGATTGAGATGAATTTTTTCTTCAACAGGATTCTACTCATAAATGCCATATGATAATGTGAAAAATGAAAACATTGAAAAGTTATACGTAATCAGTGAATAATGTAGGAAAAAAAGAATCTATTTTTTTAGAAATCTAAATTTATAGATAAACTAGAAAATCTTCCTAATCAGACTAACACTTGAGAAATGTGAAAAATAATACAAATCTCTGAAAATCATGTATTATCAAACATTTAAACAAATGAGGAAGATTTAAAAAACGATTCTCGAGCATCATATTCTAAATAACGTATATTGCCATTTTCAAAATTCTAGAAGTTTATAAAAATATTTGAAACGCTACAAATTCTCACAAATAGTACATGAAATCTATAAATACCCAAAAACTATGTAAATTTGAATTTTATCAAAAATTTATAAAACTTTGAAGCCTAGAGCATCTTAATTTAAAAATTTCATAGAAGTTCATAGAAATACCAGAAAAATTCGTAAAATAATGTAAATATAAGAAAAATACGAGAAAAAAACGAAAATTACTGAAAATCTGTAAGTATTGTTTTATGAAAAATCAGTTTCGTAATCTAAAAAAGTTTAAATTTTCAATACTATTGCATGAAATTTTGGAAACCTCGATTGTAATCAATAAAAATACGAGAATTCGTTGAAAACATCAGAATATGCCTTTTTTTAAAACTTATGCATAATAAAGAAATCAGAAAACACTTTCAAAATATAAAATAATGTGTAGATGTGATAATTTTGGAAATTCATAAGAATATAGAAAAAGTACCGGAATTTAAATTCTAGAGCATCTGATTCTTGAAATGTATATTGCAATGCACAAAAATGCCTTTAATCTGTAAAAATATTCGAAAATAATTGAAAATATTATAAATTATAAGAAAGAGCGAAAAGTATAAGAAATTCCGCATAATAGTTGAAAAACTATGCAAATATTGTTTTCTCAATGATTATACAGGGTGCGCCATTTCTTATGTCGGTATTGTAACATTGAATAACTTAAACATTTGACAACCGATTTACTTGACTTCACTTGTTTTGGAAACGTCAATTCAGTACAATTTCAACCATGTATCGCTTCACACCAAAAGAACGCGCTGAAATAGTTACTTTGTACATTGAAAATAGTCGTTCAGTTGTGTTAACTCAACGAGCATATCGTCGAAAATATCTTGGCAAACAGGCACCATCTGACAACACTATTCGTCGTTTGGTGTCGAATTTTTGTGACCACGGGACAGTGAAAGATCGCGAACAACCCGTTCATCAACGACCAAGACGTTCAAATGAACTGATTGAAGCTGTCAGAGAGAGCGTTGCCCAAAACCCAAAAGTTTCATATCGTCACCGCGCTCAGCATCTCGGCATCAGTGGAACCACTCTACGGCGCATTTTGAAAGATGATTTGCATTTGTTTCCGTACAAAATGCAATTAACACAAAGAATATTGCCTACAGATCATCCACGTCGCTTGGAATATGGACAAACAATCGCTCGAATAGTTGATACTGAACCTGATTTTTGGAAGCGAATTTTAATGACCGACGAGGCACATTTCAAACTTTCTGGAGGCGTTAATAAGCAAAATTGCCGCATTTGGGGAACGCAGAATCCACACGAGATCCATGAAACGCCATTGCATGACCAAAAAGTTACTGTTTGGGCCGGCGTTTGCGCCAAAACCATCATTGGTCCTTATTTTTTCAAAGAGAACCAAACGATCGATGGAAACCGATATCGGTGGATGTTGGCTCACTATGTCTGCCCACAAATGCGTGAAAAAGGTCTTGAAGATTACTGGTTTCAACAAGATGGTGCGACCTGCCACACTGCGAATCAAACAATCCAGTTTCTGCAACGAAAATTCCCTGGACGTCTGATGTCAAAAAGAGGCGACATTGAATGGCCACCCAGATCTCCAGATTTGACCCCTCCAGACTTCTTTTTGTGGGGTTATTTGAAAAGTAAAGTGTACGCCAGCAAGCCGCAGACCATTGAAGAGCTTAAGGAAAATATTCGTGCCGAAATCATTGCTATACCACCCGAGATGCTCGAAAAGGTAATGGAAAACGCCGCAAAAAGGGCATATTTTGCTGTGAACAATAAGGGCGGCCACTTGATTGATGTTGTGTTCAAAAACTAGTCTAAATAAATTGTAAAGGACCAAACTAAATAAAAATACCTCATTTACAGAAATCGGTTGTTTTTTTTTCAAGTTATTCAATGTTTACATGCCGACATAAGAAATGGCGCACCCTGTAACTTTTACAATTTTTAAATCTAGAGCACATAATTTCCTGAACCTACATATGTAAAAATTTATAGAAATACTTAAAATTAGGTACATAAGAAATAAAAAAAAGTACAAAAACAAAAAAAAATAAACAAAAAAATTTAATAATATGAACAAAAAAACTCTTTTTCGAAAAATCAAATTAAATATTCAGAACCGTTGAAACTTCCCATAATACCGCGGAAAACTCTAGAAATCTTTAGAGTGGTTCACAAAAATACTAAAAATCAATAGAAATACCAAAAAAAACTAAAATTCTTCTCAAACCAAGAAACATATATTCTAGAAATCTATGTAATGTATAAAATTTGTGTAGACATTTACATTGTTTTCTTAAAAATCTCTAACAATATCAATTATTTCAAGATTCTTTTTTTCAATTGCATCGCATTCGATAAAGCTGTAAATTAATGTATAATGATACCAAAAAGTTATTCATATTGTTTAGAAATCCTGAAGAAACATGAAAAATACTGAAAGTGGTAAAAATTAAAATCTAAACCTCACACTGATACGAAAATCACGAAAACTGAGTTACATGAAAAATAACGACTCTTGACTTTAAAATTCTCATGAATTGAATATCCCAAACCTTGAAGACTAAAAAAATCATTTTTCTGTAACAATATCATTAAATATTGATAATTTTGAGATCCCGAGGAAAATATATCTTGTTAAAAAACCTCTCTTGAAAATTTTTTCTGTCCACATTCTTGATTGAGGAGGACTCGAATTCTCCACAGTAAGTACAAAACAAAGGGAATTGTGCAAAAGAAATGAAGACGCTTTGTGGAGTTTCTGTATTTGCAGGCTTAGTGTTTTCGAATTAAGGCACGCGTTTTAACGAGGGTGTTCCTCACTGTTTGCATCCTCGTCGACGTTTTGTCGATCTAACGTCCAGTTCAGACAGACTCGGCCTAGCTCGCGGCAATTTCTGAGTGGCCTGGTAAAGGAACATCTTCTTGCTCGCGCTCTTGTGGTTGTTAACGAGTCTAGGAAAAGGGTCGTTGCTTCTCAACACGTACTCCCTGCTTTTTGCGACACTCCTTCATGGTTAACCTCTGCTCTCTTCCTCCGCTCCCTATGCCAAAAGTCGAATATACTCGTATCGCATGTAAAACGTGACGAGAATCTTTTTAGATTCCCTCGTATCTCGAAAGTGCCGTCGTAAATTTGCCACATGCGAATATTTTTTGGTGTTTCGTGAAAACCGAACTTGATAAAATCATGTTTACACTTGGGAAAATGTCGCTGACCTAAAAAAAGTGAAATATTTTATCAATTGTGTAACAATGAATGTTGTAGTTAAATCTTTTACAAATATAATAGAAATAACAACTGTTTTTCGAGCTTAAGGTAAATATTCTGCCCTTATTAGGGACTCAAGGGCATAGGCAGAAAAAAATTTCGGGAGGGGGTTTTCTGAAAAATATTTTTCCCTCGGGATTTCATAATTTTTAATCTTTGAAAATAAGGTTACAAGAAAGCGAGTTTGAAAAATTTACATTTCAGAATACAAAGTTTCTACAAGTTGTGGAATCTAGAGTTGCATATTTTTCATGTTCGTAGAAAATAGAATTCGATTTTTGTGTTTTTTAATTAGTAATTAAAGTTTCAATTAGTTTTCCTCATACTTTTTGTATTTATACTACTTTAAAGATTATTTGATACTCAGTAATGTGAGTTTTTATAAAATTTTTTTAAATTCGATGCTCTAAGAATCAAACTTCTAACAATTTATATATTTGAATTGATTTTTGAGCGAATTTTAACCACACAGATAAAAGGGAAATTATAAATTTGTATTATTTTCGTATGGTATATTATTTATAAAATTTTGTAGTATTTTCTGGTATTTTTATATATTTCTGATATTTCTATGGATCTCTCAATAGATTTAAAGAAATCTATGCTACATTATTGAAACTTTCAACGATTTTGAGAATTTAAATTGATTTTTCAGACGACAGTTTTTTTTCATGAAGATTTTCAATACTTTTATTTCATATTTTTTAAGTATTTCCACGATGACAAGTATGCTTAATTGTATAAATTGTATCAATTGAATGGGATGTATTTTTAGTGTTATTTCTATATTAAATTCTAGAATAATTTCTTAAATTATCTATAATAATGGCATCATATTAATAGTTGTGCCCCAGGACAGAAAGTGTTATGAATTTTTAAGAAAATTATTTCTCGATAATTTTTATGTATTGAAAAATTTCTGATAAACTGGGAAGCTAGTAAACTAGTGAACTAGTAAGCTACATAGAAAAAGAGTAAACTAGGAAACTAGTGAGCTAGTTACCTACTAAACTAGTAAACTAGTAAATTAGTGAACTACTACACTAGTGAACTGATAAACTAGTAAACTTGTAAATTGGTAAGCTAGTAAACTAGTGAGCTAGTAAACTAGTAAACTAATTTTTCACATTTTTCTAGTGTAATATACGGAACACTGGAGGATTTCTAAGTATTTTAATAAATTACTTATGTTTCTGTAGATTGCTTCAGAGATTTAATAATCTAGATGCTTCAAAATGCGAATTTCGATATATTTTTAGTAATTTTAAGAATTATTGGTGAAATAGCATTCATATACATTTTTAATGTTTTATATCGTTATTCTTTTTTCGGATTTTTGAAATATTTAAAAGATTTTGTGGCATCTTCTAGAATTTTCATAGATTTATAGTAAATTTAAAATTGGATGCTCTAGAATCCCAAAATTTTTAGATCGTACAGGCATATGTCGAGATTTTTCAGAAAACAGTTTTTTTATAATATTTAATTATTTTGATTATTATTTTAGTTTGTTTGAATCGAAAGGTTTTTCATACTTTTATATGGATTTCATATAGATTACTAGAATTTAATAATCTAAGATTCAAAGTTTTGTAAATTTTTAGCA
This sequence comes from Platygaster robiniae, assembly GCA_028476575.1. Taxonomy (NCBI): domain Eukaryota; kingdom Metazoa; phylum Arthropoda; class Insecta; order Hymenoptera; family Platygastridae; genus Platygaster; species Platygaster robiniae. The sequence goes on along the minus strand of CM052021.1, from coordinate 9,821,386 downwards.
TTTTTGTAGATTTTTATTTTTCTCGATTTTTCACTGGGTCGCAACAATTTTTCTGATTCATATTTTCTACGTCATCCTACATTTTGATAATTTTTACTTTTTCATTGAATACCTATATATTGCTAACCTTTTCATACATTTTTTTGTAACTTATCTTTTTATTGCTTATCGATGAAACTTTTTTCATTCTTACATGAAATATTGATTGATTTTATCAGCATTTCGGGAGGGGTTTGAACCCCCAAAACCCCCCTCTGCCTACGTGCCTGCAGGAACTACACAAATTTTAGATTATAAAAATATCAAACAACTAAATATAGACTGAAAATGGTTGTCATATAATTCCAAAGCTGTAGCTATGAAACAGTTTTCATTATTTCCCTCTAAAACTCTTACAACAATTATGCACTAATTTCTGTTCCAATTGTTTTTAGAACTCGTGAACTGATTTTCCCACAACTGTGTGGAATAATTATTTGGTCGAAACATCTTTCTTCTTCTATTTCTATTCTTTTCTTCATGGAATCGATTTCTATTTTCAAGGAGGAAAAAAGGTTAGGTGGGTGTTTCTTGTTTGCGCGGAGATGGATTTGTAGCTCACAATGGCCTTGCTGAGTCCAATAACCGATCAGATTGCAACTTTAGCCGTCGTGCAATATCAGATTGTCGTGTTTGGTATCGTTTCTAGCTAAGGTTGTAATTTGATTAACTGCGAGTGCTAATTGGATCCATATTCTGCGAAATTGCAAGTTGCCTTTGCCAACGCTTGTTCCTTTTTCGATAATTTTGCTTCTCTAGTTTTGTTCTTGGTTCGTTATAATAAATGATCAGGTAGTACACAGAATTTTACAAAAAATATGATCAATTATGATATAATGGAGTAAATGAAATTTTGTTGCATTTATGGTGTGGAATTTGAGTTCAGAATGTATAGACTAAGAAATCTGACATTCAAGCCAAGTGTTTTAACATATTTAAGTGCAGTACTAAAGTATTTAATGTTTTGGGATTTTACTGGTACGTCACAATGAATGAGTAAAGTGTTGTAATTATTCAGGAATGCATACAGAAATCATTTAGTTCAGGTCACGTTTAAAAATAAATGAAATTTTTAAGAATTAGGAATTAATAATTCACTTTTAGTAGCATATGGATCAATCCATGAGAGATTTACAGTTCTTTGTTTGAAAGTATTTGATACGTATTTTGTATTATTGATATTATCTGAAAAATAAGCGGGGAATAAAAAAGTATTAAAATAATAGTCTTCTCGAAAAAATTGATGATTTTGCTATAAAAGTATTAAAAATAACAATTCAAAAACTGTTAATTCAATGTTATCAAAGTGGAATAATCTACTTTATTATTATTTATAACTTTTATGTATAACTTTTCAGTGTATTTCAATTTCCTTATCATGATTTTTAATTATTTCTATTTTCACAAACGTATATTTATTATTTTATCAACACTTAGGTACTGTTACTTTAATTATTTAGAATTCGAATTCATAAAATAAAGATTTTGTTGAAACATCAGTACTTAAAAATTGAACGTATATAAAAGTACATTATCTAGCCATCATCTTAAATGACGATGAACACATAAAATGACAATGATCGTATTATCTGCTCGGGTACAAGTATATAATGTCACCTAAATTTTTTTTCTTGCTCTCAAGCACTCACGATTTTCGTGGTTCAAACTGACACGACGAGGAAAATTGCCGAGGAAATTGCATCAAAAGTTTTAATGGAAGTCAGATTTTTCATCGTTGGGAAAACGTCGTAATTGCGTTATGAAGAGGATTTTCAAACTTGACACTGCATCGTTTTTCCAATTATGTGCGTTTTTTCTTTGAGTTTGAAAGTATTCCGACCGAAATTGGAAATTTCTTAAAACCTGTCTTGAATATCTTGAGAACTTTATTTTGAGTTTCGGTGACTGGAAAAAGAAGAAAAATAATATTCGAACTTGTAAGATGACGAGTATAAAATATTTTTGCACTCAAAAGAAAGCCTGGAAATCCTAGTTACAAAATTTTTTTTCAAATAATAGAAAATCAGAGTTATCAAAGTTCAAGTTCCACCTGATTGACGGCATAAAAAATCGATGGTAATATCAATTTATGGCCGTGAATGACGAAAAAAGGCGAGTCATAAAGCTTGACATTGAGGTTCAACATGTTTGACGCGTTCCGGAAGCGATCGAGTCAAGTGTTATAGGGAGCTATGATCGGTAAGTAAATATATAATAGGGGGAATAACCGCACGTGCGATCACAGTCAAGCATGGGAAGAAGATAGATTGTTGACATTGCTGTCAAAAGTTAATCTTATTTTTAGTGAATACTTTTTGAAGACATTTTATGAAGTTAAAGAAGGTATTTTTTTCATTCTTGTTATTTTTTATGATGATTTTTTTCAAGAGACTAGGATTTTGAATCATTTTGAGAAGTTTATTTCTGAAGTAATAGAAAATTTAGGGTAAGTTAAAAGCACTATTTACATGAAAAATTCTAATCAATGAAATACCTGATAATTCCTACAGAAAAATGCTGCAATTAAAAAAATTAGCGTTTTAGCGAATCGTACGGTATTTTTCAAACTGACAAAATTTATCAAAATTTTGAAGATCTGCATTCTTATTGATATTCTGAAAATAATTGACTATTTTATGAAAAAAATATATTATGATTGAAAAAACTTTGAAGATATTACACGGTTTTGGTAGTTTCATGGTTTTTTCTAAATTTTCTATAATCTACATAGTTCATAGATATTTTCACAATTTCTTGAATATTTGTCAGAATCATCAACAATCTCTGAAATTTTCAATGAAATTGAAAATTTTCAAAAATAAAATTTTTTCATTATTTCACAACACTTTCAAAATTTTGAACATATGTTGAACAATTTTTTTGAAAATACCTTAATTTGATTAAAATTGTAACAATTTATGAAGATTTTTTGTGATATTCTTATTGTTTTCATGTTTCAGCTAATTTTTAACGAAAACAAGAACAACATTATCGTACATATTTCTAAAAAAATTATGATGAAAATAATCTACCAAAATAACATTTTTGGGAACTTTACAAACTGCTGTATTCAATTGAATCGTTGAAAATGTATAAATTTTTCAATGTTTCTATCTATCTTAATATTCTTGAAATTTGAAACACTATAGAAACTGCAAACAACTTTTAAAATTTATCGAGAATTTCTGCATGTCATAAGGATTTTACGTAGTTTTCTAATAATTTTTAAGTTTCTTAAATTTCAATTGAAAAATGAAAAGATATCATCTAATTCGTTTAAAAAGTATATAACTAACGCAATTGACAAAATTTATTCGCCTTTTCTGGAAAGGTAGAAATATTTCAAACTTTATGGAATCATTTACTTTCTATGTTATCCTATATCTTTTTAAATCTTTTATTATAATCCGAGAATTTTCTAATGATATTTGATGCTAACTTGAAAATTTTTTGCGATTCTTGAATATTTATTTTTGAGATTTTTGAAAAAAATTTAGATTTTTCTTAGAATAATGTAAAACGTAGTTACAGATGTTTCAGAAAATACGATAATGAACACAATTCTCGAAATTTTCAAATATGTTTCGAAATTCTACATATTTCTACAACTTTCGAAAACTTTCGACAATCCTCAAAATTTTTGATAGATTTTGATTTCCGGAAATATGAAAATCTTCGAAAATAATGCAAAGTTTCAAATTTCAAAAGAATTAGTCAAATTTGTAAAGATTTTTCATAAAACTTTTAAAATCCCCAAGTTTTTCAGAATTTAGTTTAAAATTGTTATAATCATTACATGTATATTTCAAAAATACGAGAAGGAACACAATTTACTTATTTGAGTACGTACTGTTCAAAATTCAACGAATTTTCCGAATTTTTTCGAATTATTGACAAGTTTGAGTTCACCTATTTTTTTTATTTATTCATTTTAATTTTTTACGATATGTAAATTATACAAACTGTTTAGAACTTTCTAAATTGAAAGGAAACTTTTTTTATAGTTCTGATTCCGTTCAACTCCCAAATACTTTTAATTATTTTTAAATTTTTATTAAAAAAAAATAAATTTTAGCGTGAATGGAAAGATGATTACGAAACCCTTCCTCCTATGTAGCTAATTTTATGTAGATTTTAAATTCGTTCGTCAAGCAGCAAAATGAAGAACACGATGCATTAGTGAAAAAAAAGATTCATTTTGTATAAAATGCTAATAAATGGAAATGAAAAATAAAATATATAAAATGCTTGAGAAGACACAGAATGAACAATCATAATAGTATATTAATACTTATTTGAAGTATTTCTTAGTCACAACCAGTAAGTAAAGATTTGTAAAAGACAACTTATTATTCAAATTTGATACGTGAAAAAATGTCTTGAGGCTCAAAGGACTCTTTTAAAAATTTTCAATTGGTTTTTATACTGGTTTTCTAAATAGAAAACTAATTGGAAAAATAGCTGTTTTACCAGTTAAGTTTCCAGTGAGCAAATAAATTAGATGTTCACTCATAAATGCAATAGGAAAATCAATTGGATGTCTACTTGGAAATCTATTTAGTTTGTCCTAGTTGAAAATTTTTAACAAAAAACTTATGTCACCAATTTAATTAGTTATCAATTTATATATCAAATCATATTCTAATTTAAAAAACTTAGTATATTTGTAAAGTAACATTTTCTTCAGAAATGTCCCAATAGGAGAAACCCTAATAGAACACAAATCGTCAAACCACATGAAAAACTTCCCACTTTCCCAGTGGGTTTTCGAATGAGGAAACCACTTGTAAATTTCCAGAATGGAAATTACTCGTTTTTCCCATATGTAAATCCAACTCTGCACTCTCATCTTAAGAAAAGATTGACTTGGCACTGCTGTTGATGGTTTGACTTGAGCGTGTGGTGAGTTTTATAGTTCTCTTGTGGTGAGCTGCTGGCTCCCCGCACTCCAAGACGGAAGTAATTAAAAGTCGATGTGACCAGAAACTCACGGGCTCGCGAGTTTCAAGTTCCTTTATTGCGCGCGCGTTATGCCCAAGTGCGCGCATACGAAATGCGATAAGCGGCCTAAATTAGTAATTCCCAAGTTCTTAGAAGCGGAATAATAATGCGCCCCGACGCCGACGCCGCGGCCGCCGCGAGGCCGAGAATATTTTGACATTCGATAGAATGCTCGAGGAGAGCAAAAGAGAGGTTAGAATCTTGTTCCCAACTTGAGCAATATCCGCTCTCAACGCTCGAGATGAAGCCAAAAATACTCCTTTCAATGCCCTCTCACGCCCTGGAATTTCACAAATGAAAATGACAGATTATATTCCACACTGGCAGAATGCTCTTTCGTTGAGTAAAATTTTTTTCAATATTATTTATTTATTACTTCTTCATATTTTATTGATTATTATTTCTATTATTCTTATCTTATTGTTGCATTACTTCATATTTTTAACCGAAGATTTCTTTTTTTTTTATGTGTATATTAAATTGTGAACATTTCAACGCAAAAAGTGGCATATTTTTGTTTTTAATTACAGTAAAAAATAAAATTAACTCAGAAAAAGTTACAGTATCAGTTTATAATTTTTTCAATTTATGTAATATATACAAGTCTATTTTTCATTCACCTTACTTCAACACAAGACAGCTATATTTGTTTTCTAGTTATTAACAGTTTTGCACTTGGCAGGACGAAAATGCTTCTTTAATCATTTTTCTTTGCGTATAGCGATTTATCATAAAGCGTTTTCATTACTTTCATGTCAAGTTTTGGTTGCAGAGGAAAAATCGTGGTTTAATGGGGGTGAGAATAGCGAAACGTTGGAATACTGTTCGATAATGTGACTTTAAATTTTGATTTATGATTTCCTCTTTTTGCTTTGGAATGAAGAATTTTCAAGGATGTAAACAAAATACGTATATGAAAAGTTTTTATTTCAAATACTGTAAAAAAGATACGCAAAATTGGAATTTCTTAAAACAAGATTTGTAAAAGAAATAAAAATATAACTGAAGTGGAGAAAAATAACAATGTAGATTGTATAAGATAAAAAAAGAATAATTTGACAATCTTATAATTGATATGACAGATCATATTATAATGATGATTGATTTTAGTATTTAAAATGGTGATGATTTTCAATGGAATAATAATAACTAGATATTGTGATATAAATTCTTCGATTCAATGATTTCATCAGGCTCACCTTTTAACATTTGAGAAGAAATGATATAGCAAGTAAAAATGACTTCCCTGAATATATTATACTTCTTTATTTTTCAAGCATTTGATTAATAATTTTTGTTCTGCATGAAAAAATGATTATTCTCCTAACGATTTGCCAGAAATAATATCGTATGTAACATTATATAGAAATCAATTTTTATTCCCACTACAACGTATTTATTTTAAAATAAAATCAAAATTTATAATAAAAGATAATAATATTTTTCATTAATTACAATATAAATATGAAATAGAAAAACTTGAATCTATAGGATTATTGAAATAAAAAATAAAAATATATGAATTATATGAATGATGGATGAAAAATATTGAAAAAGAATTAGCCATGGTCAAGACCTGCTAAATTTAGAAAACTAGAGTTTCAGATTGCAAATCAAAGTAGCGATTTCATCCACAACTTTTTTCAAAAATGGTCATTAGAAAATTAGGTTTTTTTTCGGAATATTTTATATACTACTTGAAGTTTTTCATCGCAGTTTTCACATGGAATTCCAAACCAGACGTACCAAGGGATGTCTTCAATTGGAAATCCTTTTTCTAAAATCTATTTCAAAAAAATTGGCTGTATAACTTAAGAGTTTATTTAAATTGGCTATGACTAATTAAAATTTTGGATTGGATTTTAGCAACTGGAGATAAGAGTGGATTTTATTCTCAAAAAAAGTAAAAAAGTAGCATGAAAATAAAAAAATAAAAAATGTAGTATCTTCAAACGTTTGTGAAAGAAAGATTCAAACTGAATATTCTCAAAGTTTCCATGCTCAAGTTTGTGAAATTTTATTAATTCTTAGTATAAAAAAGATTCATATTTCTAGTCAAGATGTACTTGAAAAGAAAGAAAATTCAAGATTTCATACTTTCTCTCAAATCGCTCTTCGTCATAAAATCATTCAATAAAAAAATTTTCAGATTTTTAGATTTTATAATAAAATATAAAATATTTCATAAAAGATTTTATAATAAAATATAAAATCCTTTGTATAAAACAAAACCACCAACTCTTGAAAATATATTTGTCCCTTTCACCATTAATATAATCCAACTAACTTCCTCCACCCCAAATCCCATCAAAACTGACAACAAATTCTACAAGATTTCCTATCAATGTCAAGAATTTCATTTTTTGTAAATTTATTTCAATCAGTTTTTTTACACAAATTTATTTTTATCAATTCTATCAAGAGCCGACCGATATCACTACCATACATTTTTTTCACCCTCCAATTTCTGCTTCACAAAAATGAAATCCTCCCAAATCTACGATCTATTGATTCAAATCCCAATCTCAGATTACCTTATCAATGTTGGACAGAATGAGAAGTGAAAAAAGGTTTCCTAAGGAACGTTCGTTGTCGAAGAACAGTGATTGCTCTTTTGGGCGTGACGTAGTTAGGGGCGCATGAATCTCGTTGAGTGGCTACATAAGCGAAATGTGCACCAAGTGGATTTCAATTCCGTGCTCGGATATTTACGGGTTTTCCGTCGGGGCTAACAACAGTTGGATCAGTTAAGGGTTGGCGCGAGGACGGACGGAGAGGGGCCGGAGGTCTCTTCCGGTTCGGACGTACAGGAAATAAGTCACGATACGTAACGTTTTCACTCGACCCCAATCGTTCTTTCCCTCGATTCCCGTCCTCCAAAGACACCGACGCTAATACTCTAATTCCTCCTCTGATATTCGTGGATTAATTTATAATTACCCTGAAAAATGGCCCTCGTTACGCTCCCGCCGCGAGCAACTTTATACCCTGAGACTCAGGTTTTCTGGCAATCCTTGAATTACTCTATACAACCTTATACACGACGTGATCAACAAGATTTATTGGCCAGTTTTTGGCGGGAATGCCGAAACTGATGATTCTGGAAATGTGAAAAAAGTACGGTTTTAACGACTCAAGTTTTTCTAGAACGACTGGGGATGTTCAGTCAGAATCGTGCCAAATAGGGAATGAAATAAATCTGAGGAATTTATTGTTGGCCAGCTCTTAGGGTGATAGGTGAGATGCAGTTGTTTAGAAATTTCGAGGTCGTGGATTCGAATCCTGGTGAGGATGGGGGACTTACGATTGAAAAAGTTGATGATAGTTGAATGATTACAAGGATTCAAATGCAAAATTTCATTTCTACTTTCAAGCATTTTGATAAGAATTCGAGTCCTTTACGAAAACTACAAAATTTAGGATTTTTCTTGCTCAAGAAATACATGATAAACACAATAGCAATCAAAATTATCAAACAAATTTTTTATTCTTACAAGAAATCTTGTCCATAAAGCAAAGATGTATATGAATTTTTGTATCAGTATTTTCATTATTATTTTTATAACAACGATTTCCTATTGTATAACTAAGTACATAGATATTATGTTAAATTATACAAGTAATGAAAATAATAACAGTCGAAAATATCGACACGCTTTGTAATTTCTTGTAAGTTTTAACTCTGTTATTTGAGATTTTCAGTTTCTCAGATATAATTTTTCTGAGCAGTTCACATCGAACAATTAGTATTTGTGAAATAACATCGATGACAATTACTGTCAATTTACGAAGTAACATTACTTTTTATTCACTCACACAGTAATATTGATATTTATTATTGTACAAAATAAACTATATAATCATTCATTTACCACGTAACCTAGATAATCATTACTTTACAAAGTAATATTGTTAGTTACAATTTATAGAGTAACCTTGGGGATCATTATTTCGGGAAGTAATTTTAATGGTTATTGATCAATCACGTAACCTTGACAATCATTTATCTACGAAGAAACCTTAACAATCATTAATTTACGAAGTGGTCCTAAAAATCGTTGACCTAGAAAGTAACCCTGCTAATCATGTATTCACCGATAAACCTTGGTAATTACAATTTTCGAAATAACCTTGATGATAATATTCAGAAAAAAAGGCTCAAATACTGTAATTTTCTGCAACTTCCCACTCTGCAACATGAGATTTTCAGTTTCTCTGATATGACTCTTTGCTTAATTAATGATGCTTCAAATGAAGTCGCGATTAATCTACATCAAATGAGGCAATGGAACGGGAAGTTCAACGAGAGATTATTCATTTGATTTAAGAATTAACTATGATTATCATCAATTTACAATGTAACACTAATAATCAATAGTTTATAGAGTAACCTGGATAGTCATGATTTCACAAAGTAAAGAATCTTCTTAGTAACCCTGATAATCAATTATTTGCGAAGTATCTTTGATGATCAATAATTTAAGAAGTAACGTTGGTGATAATCAATTTTTAGTTAATCTAGGAATTACATTATAACCATTAACTCACAACTAAACCTTGATAATTATAAATCTACGAAGTAACCTTGATTATCATTTTTTTTCGAAGTAACCTTGAACATCATTCATCTGCAAAGTAACCTTGATAGTCATTATTTAGAGAAGAATCTTTGAGAATTTTTAACTGACCAACTAACCTTGAATATCATTTATTCAAAAAATAACCTCGATAATCATTTGTTAACGAAGTAATCTTGAAAATTGATGAAATTCACGAAATAACTTGATTAATCGGTAATGAAGAAAATGACTTTGTGGATCATTTTTTCATGAAGTAAACATGATAATCATCTATTTACCACCTAACCTTGATTTTCGTTACTAGACAAAGTAACATTGATAATCATTAATTTTTAAAGTAACCTTGATAATGAATAGACTACAAAGTAAATTATTAATTTATAAAGTGGTTCTGAAAATTATTTAATCACAAAGTAACACTGATAATCATCATCAACTGATCAGCCTTGATAAATATCATTTTTTAAAAAACATTCATAATAATTTTTAGAACAAATGACACAAATACTGCAATTTTTTGACACGTACAATTTGGCGAATTCAAATTTTCAATTTCTTATAAAACTCCTCGCTTAATGGAATCACGATTAATCCAATCAAACGAGACGAGATCAGGTAGAATTGATTGAGGGATTATTTATTCGATTTGCGAAGTAACCTTGTTAATCATTAACTCACAAAGTAACGGTAATATTCATTTATTTGCTGAGTAACCTAAATAGTCATATTTTACGAAAGAAACCTAATAAATCATAATATACCAACTAAACTTGATAATTAATCAAAAATTTGCGGAGTACTCTTTATAAAATCATTATTTTAGGAAGTTATCATGACAATTGTAATTGTATACCAAGTAAACTTAATGGTCAATAATTTAGGAATCAACCTTGGTAATCTTTGATTTTTGAAGTTGCCTTGATAATCATAAAAAAAAATTAACATTGACAATCTATTATTTACAAAGTAACGTTATTCATAATTTTTTTGACTAGCCTTGATGATTTTTAACTGACTAAATGAACTTGATAATCATTTATCTACGAGTTACCTTTGACAATCATTAATTTATCAAATACCTCGATAATCACAAATTTTTGAAGCAACCTTAAATATCTTTCATCCACAAAGTAATCTTGATAATTCCTTACTCACCTAATAACCTTGAATATTATTAATTCATAAAATGATATTGATAATCATTTGTTTACGAAGCAATCTTGATGATGATTAATCTACGAAATAACCTCAACAATCAGTCATTTAAGAAATAATCTTGATAATTATGAAATTCATCAAGTAACCTTGATAGTTAATAATGTACTAAGTAAACTTGAGTACATTTCACTTGCAAAGTAACCTTCGTAATTAGTCATCTACGAAGTAATCTTTGAAATTACTTATTCACAAAGTCACGTTAAAAACCAACTATTTGCAGAGTAACCTTAAAAATTAGTATTTTACAAAGTAACCTCGACAATTATTAATTGGCTAAGTAACTTGAATAACCATAATTTTCAAAGTAACGTTGAGCATTATTAATTTACAAAGTAACAGTGTTAATAGTTAGTTTATAGAGTTACCTTAATAGTTATAATTTTGATAAGTTACCTTCATAATTACTTATTTACCAAGTAACCTTCAAACTCATTATTTTACAAAATAACAGCGACATTAAATAATGTATGTACCAAGAGATCTGCTTGTTAATCATTACTAAACTAAATAAGCTTGGTAATCATTGATGTACGAAGTAACATTGAAAATAATTAATTAACAGACTAATCTTGATAACAATTAATCTACCAAATAACTTTGGCAGTCATCATTTCACGAAGTTACTTTGATAATCTGTATTTTTGAAATAACCTTAGTAATACTTTCGATAAAAAAACATGTCGAAAATGCTATAATTTTCTGCAACTTTCAACTCGGCGATTTGAGATTTTCAATTGCCCCGATACGGCTCCTCGATGAAGTAATGATGCTTCCAATAGACTTGCGATTAATCCACATCAAATGAGGCAAGAGAAGATGAAATTGATCGAGAGATTACGACTTTTTATCGTGGATGCTCGTTTATCACGCAGGTTCGTGTCGAGTAAACGACCGCCGACGCAGATATTTCCAAGGCGCTCGGCAAACATTTATACTTGATTAACGCGCTGCTGCGAATATTACCAGCATCGGGCCCGACTCCTTCTGTAATGATGAAAAATGCGGGATGAAATTTGGGTCGACAGTTTGCTTGTTGAGCAGTAGTTTAATTCATTCCACGTCTTGAAGTCAAACTGTTTCTTTCAATTATATTGACGAGTATTGACCAGAATTTCAATTGATTGATTAAGAAATCATAACATGAGGATATGAATCTTGATGATTTATGTCAATTTACCTTCCTGCAAAATAGAAAAATTGAATGAAAAATGACTTTCTAACATTTTGAATATATTTCTCTGGGTATGAATACGCGATACAGTGCATAATTTAACTGGAACGAGTTTTTATGGTCATTGAGAGTAACAGCTCACTTTTATACAGATTTTCCAGCATTTTTGAAATCAATCTTTCGGCCTTATTCCAGCGGCAGCAGCCTCCTTGCCAACTTGGCGCCACATGCGCCGCTTGTAACAAAACTTGTTATTAATGTAACCTTTTTGGACGTTAAAGTTTACCCGAGGGTAAATGATGTCGAAGGGTTTTACCTATTAGTTTCGAGACTTTCCAAGCTGCTTACAACCCAAACTTCGTCACAACTTTGACCCGAAACGGTCGCACATTTTCAGACGAGGTCCGGTCAAACGAGCTTTCCTGAAACTCGCTTTCAATGTTTTATAACTTCCAGCTTCTCTCTAAAATGCTATAAGTTGTTAAAAGCAATGTTTCAAATTATTTATAATATTTGTATTGCGACATAATCAGAAATAATTTTGAATGTGAAAATTTCTAGGAGAACAGACGTTTTTTAAGACATTCTACTAGTATGGATTTTAGTTTTCATGAAGTAAAAAAAAAGTTGATTAAATGATATCCATTTTTTTTTTTTTCAAAAAGTGAATTTCTCAGCACCACTAGTCAATTTTAGAGATGTTCAAATCCTTGAATAAACAGTAATTGATATTTGCATAACAAGTTTATATGATTATACCCCTCATGAAAAATTTCATTGCAACGACCTTCTTTCAGTTTTTCCAATCTACCAAAAATTTTTATCCATTATATTGACATTATTTCCAATTCCCTAATTAAATTTTTACGATAAAGTCGAGAATATCCAATATCATTAATTGCAATAACGAGGAAATTTGTAGGAACGAAGAAGTTGACGTTTAAAGTTAGAGCTGGAGTGAATTTCCAGTGAAATGCTCATTTGACTGGGCCAAGTTACGGTCGATGGGATGATGAGATTTATCGGGAAATGAGAAATGCAAGTTGCAGTCACAGATCGTCGGTGCTTCGATATCACTGAAAAGGATAATTGGTTAGGGCTGGTAAGTGGCGGTTATTACGAGAAGAAGCTGCTAAACGACCTGCTGGAGACGTACAACGTGCTGGAGCGGCCAGTGGGCAATGAATCCGAGCCCTTGCAGTTGAGCTTCGGCCTCACGCTTATGCAAATTATTGACGTTGTAAGTTTGCCCATCTAACCAGCATCTCTTTACATCTCTTATTCTGTCACATATCTTATACAATCACACTTCGATTTTTTACCTCACGCACATTTTCTTCCATCCCTTCATAGACTATTTTATCTTCTTGTCGAACGAGGTTTATTGTGATGAAAATATACCATGCTGGAAATTTCGGAGAATTCTCTTTTATTGTATTTGTTTATGGGATCTTATTTTTGAAATGCAAACAAATTTTTGTGTAATTGGCTGTTAAAATTAGTAGAGTGTGTTTTCTGTATTTTGTTACGTGTAAATGAGATTGAACACTACAGTTGAATACAGATACATTTTGGACAAAAAAAAGAAAGGGTAATGAAGAAAAAAACTAAATAATGCGATAAATAACGTAATAGAGGAATGAGAGATGAATTGGGGGGTCACTTTTTAAAGTCGTAAATGGAGAAAAAACCTATTACATAATATTTGTATATAATTATTGTACATGAAAAGTAATGCTACGAGAATAACGTACATATTGATACATTCAATTGCATATTTACATTTTATCAATATAATGATTAGAAAATCTTAATTTTATTATTCTCATTGCATTATTTCTAAAAATGTTTCAAAATATTTTCAAAACCAGTTATTTGTGTTACAAAGCGCTGATATATGGAAGAAATTCCGAAATGGGTGTATTTGTTCATATTTTTATGATAACTATGTTTTCCAATTCAATGTTTTTTTTTTAATATTCGAAATAAATGTCACTTACACATTTCGTGTTTACCCTTTATTTGAAAATCCCTTGTTTCAAAATAAATGTATGAAAATCTGTAATATTAAATGCAAATACTTTCGAACTAGTTAATTTAAATTAATGAAACTTTTGGATACTTAAAAAAAAAGAGAAAAAAAAACATAAACTTTTAGACTTTAGATTTTTTCAAGATTCTATAGAATTCAAGAAACTTGTAAAGTTTCAGAAAATGTTTCTTAATTTTGTCTATTCTTTTCTTTATTATATTTAATTAAAATGTGGATTTTTCATTTTTGTATGTTTAAAAAAGGGTGGAAAACTTAAGAAAACTTGAAACTGTCAAAAAGTGCGAAAAATCTACAAGAGCTGTACGGAATTCCCACAAATTTAATCAATGAATAATTAATATTTTTTCGTAATTTTCAAAATCTTAGAATTTAAAAGAAGATCAAAAAGTCTAAAGACCGACAGGAATTCAATAAAATGGAAAAGTTCGAAGAAAATTTAAAAAACGCTTGTATATTTTGTTCGTCGTTTTCGTTATCATAATTCTTGAGATTCGAAAGTTTAATTTTTGAATTTTTGAGAATAAATCTAAAAACTTGACAAATGTAAAATATTACCCATACTTGAGTATGTGTGATATCATCTAATAAAGATCTTTATAAGTTGAATAAATCTTCATATACGGAGAGTTCAGAATAGTTCGTGTAATGTTTAGAATTCAAAAATTTTTAAAAATTAAACATAGTAAAGAAAGTAAAAAGATTGTCAAGAAATCTTTGTATTCTTCATACTTGCATAATCTTACAAAAAGTTTATGCGTACATTTCGTGGATTGCGTTCATTGTCATACCTAAAAATATTTATAGTTTTTTTTTTTTCATTTACTAATTGAAATCTGAAAACTTGAAAGTTTCCAAAAGTTACAAAATTCAGACAAATTTTTAAAAATTCGATGGTTTTTAATTGTTTGTTTTATGTATGTTTATAATATTGAATAATTCAAAAAAAAAAAAAAAAATGGAAACTTCAAACATTCTCGATAATTCTCAAAAATTGGAAAAATGAGTGGTTTGTTATAAAATGTTAATGAAATTCATTTATCGTGGAAAATTCAGAAATTCTTTACACTACCAAACCCTTTTCATATTCTCAAAATTTTTTTAGTCAAAAAATGTTTTATCGTACAGAGATGATCAATATTCAGAAAATGTTATTCCGAATCTAGAATTTTAGAAACTGTTCCAAAATTCAGTAAATTTACAGAAATTTTGATCATTGAAATAAAATTCCATACATAAATTCTTCCATTTTAAAAAAATTATTCCAATTTTTCTTTTTACCGATCCCGTAGTAATAAAACTCAATTATCACAAAACACTTTCTCTCAAATAAATTCCTCCAAACAATACGAATTTTTCAAATCTTCCCTAATCCCCTACATTCCCCAAATCGACTATACCAAAAAACTCGCGATCCCAATATTTACATAACCCATAAACCCGACCTATCAGAGCATCTAAAACCCCGTAAAACCATATTTTCTATCCCAACTCACCTCGTTCGACGGTAAAATAACACGCATCCACATCTCTCAAAATAACAAACTCGTTAACACCAACAATTGTATATTCAGTGTACGTGCATGAGTCTGTCGATTTTACACTGTACCACGACGTGTCGTTCTCCTTTTTTCCCCAATTTTCCACCACGACCAACATTTTTTTTACTTGACCGCTGCAGCGGAAAATTCAATACTGATTTCCACAAGTCCCGGTGTTTCACTCGAACAAATTTCGCGAACAGAAAACGTGCATCAAAGAATAAACGCGTCGTTTTTGTACACATAGTCCTGTAAGTGTTAAGGTCCATGATACACAACGAGTCG
This sequence comes from Platygaster robiniae, assembly GCA_028476575.1. Lineage (NCBI taxonomy): Eukaryota > Metazoa > Arthropoda > Insecta > Hymenoptera > Platygastridae > Platygaster > Platygaster robiniae. Next base: position 9,805,501 of record CM052021.1, on the reverse strand, counting down.
ATGCAAATGACGAGAAAAAGCACTTTGTTGTTAATCAAACATACAGAGATGATTATATGGGACGTATCGAAGCAAGTAAAAAAGTCCGGCTCCGAAAAAGCGTATGATTTGTCGCGTCTATCGACTTAGGTCTTGAAAGATTCCTAACGAACATTTTTTTTTTCCGCATGACGACGTTCGCGATCGAATTGTCGAACGGCGTAACGAGTTGTTGTGCATATTTTATCTTGGAGGAAAGATTTTTCTCCGGCACAAAAACCCCGTCGAGCATGCTCATGCATTCGAGAATGGAATCGATCCTTCATTGTAATGTCTCGTTACTGGGCTTTAACGAAGCGTTAAGAATAATATTTTCGGGTAATGGAAACCGAGGATAAATTATTTTGCTTCTCCGGCTCGCTTCTGCATTCATGGGCTTTTGAGTGCAATTACTTCGGTCCTCATTGATTTTTTAAATTTGTCTCGGGACCAATTTGCGAGGAGAAAAAATCCCGCTGGGGTATTTCTCGACTTTTTCATGTCTTTTGAAGAATTTACGGCGTCTTTAGAACTTACGAGTTTCGCTGACCGAGTTTTGTGGAAGTTGAGTTTCAACTGTGATTTAGAAGCTTGGAACTTCCTTTGAATTTCTGGGTCTTCGATGGTTTTGAACGATCTTATTTTTCTTTGGTGATCCTTTGAGCAGGGGTTTGTTTTATATTAACTTTTGTGGGTTACAATCATGAGGAATCTTTTTTACTTGTTTGCCAACATGGAGTTTGCTTTTTTTGTTTCCGAGCTTACGGTGACTGTTTTTTACTTTTATTTGTAGGGACGATGAAACGAGATTTTTTCGGGTAGGCATAGAGATTGAGAGAAGACCATTGTCCAAGATGAAAATGATAACTTTTTCTATTTCTGAATATATATTTGGAAGATGATAAATTTTCATAAATTAGGGAAAATCTCAGTAGGCTAGACAAATTCTTGTAAAAAATGAAGAGTTTGTATTGTGCTTGAAATTTCTCGAATTGCTAAAGATAAAAAAATATTCAACATTTTTTACATCATCAATTTTATCATAAAATCTAAAAAATAAGAAGAATCCCCGATAAAGGTCAAAATCTGTACAAAGTTATCGTGATCTTATTTTTTCACATTTTTATTTCAAAATATATATAAATTATATTGAAAAAATTACGAAACACATAATTAATTCATCAAACTTTCATAAAATTGAAGAAGTTTATGAAAGTCTCTGTTACTTCAAAAATTTTGAAATCTTGAAACAAAAAAAAACCAAAAATATAACAGGTCGTCGGATATAGGTACTGTACAATTCGAATAATTTGTTGAATTTTAGAAAATGTTCAAAGATATTGAAGGTTGTGGTAATTTTTGTTTATTCTAAATAAACATATAATCATGTTTTTTTATTTAAAAAAAATCTAAAAATTTTGAAAAGGAATAACAAAAGATAAAAAAATCTCATTCATAGGAATTCTCATTGTGATCAGAATGATTTAAGAAAATTGTATCTTCTTAGTATTTTGAAAATATTAAAAATTTTGAAAAAGAAAACATTCGAAATTTCGCCATTTGTGAATAATAATGAAAAATTTGGAAAATATTTGGAATATCAAAGTACTTCACGAACTTGCAGTTATGTTTAATATCATTTTTCATGAAAATATCCATTATATGGTTGTTTTCTAATAGAAATCTGAAAAACTCGATACGTAATAAACGGTAACGAAAAATCTCATAAATATCCCTAAATTATTTTTAATAAAGATCGGTAGGTTTTAAACTGTTCGTATTATGTTTGAAACATTCTCAATTCGAATAAATCAAAAAACATCGAACCAATGACAAAGAATTCACATATTTCATAAGAAAATTTTGGAGAATGCAAACACTTACGTTGAGTTCAAAAACTTTGTTTAATTTCAGTAAATGATCGTAAATTTTTTAGATCGTACTCTTGTCACGTTTCTTCGAAAAATGAATAGTATTGTTTTACATTTCAAATTCAACATCTACTTATTTAAAAAGTATTTAAAAATTGAGACACGTAAATATTTCAAAAAACCTTTATGGAATTAGAAAATTCAGTGAAAGTTTTCCTTACGTTTAATATTTTTGAAATGATGAGAATTAAGAAGCACAAACAATATTATAGATTTTCAATAATACTGTACATTGGAAGAATTTGTTGAACTTCAGAATTTTTCCAATGATTTAGTAAATTTTCGCGGTACTCTTCTGTTTCTCTCAAATATCGATTAACATGTTTCGTGATTTTTATAGAATTCTGAATGTATTGAAAAAAAATAATAAGGGGTGAAAATCTCGGCCAGTAAAAGAAATTCTTATTGTATTTGGAATGTTCTTCATAATTTGTATTTTATCTAAAATCTTGCAAATATTGAAAAAGAAGATATTAAGAGTTTTATAGATAGTCAATAATTACAGAAAATTTGGAATATTTATGATATTTTAGGAATCTTCATACAATTTGAATTTTTTTTCAATTTTATGTTTCTATGCATCTATGCATAAAATGGTCGTTTTTGTCATAAAAATCTGAAAATTCGAAAAATATGAGATAGTTACAAAAATTTCAATAGTTTTAATTAACTTTTATTAGAGCTTTGTATGTTTTAAATAGTTTCGTATTATGTCAGAAATATTTTAATTTTTCAAAAGTTGGAAACATCGTAAATCTTAGTTTTAAAGATTTTCATACTCAATTAGAAAATTTTAAAAAATCTTAAGACTTATGGTAGGTTTGAAAACTTTATTGATTTTCAAAAAATGATTTTAAACTTCGTAACATGCTCATTATCAGATTTTTTCAAAAAATTCAATATATTGTTCTTTTATTGTAAAATAATAATCTACAAATTGAAAAAGTACTATGAAAATTACGAAAACACTCGAATGGTGCAATATAATTTTAAAAAATATAAAAAGTTTTCGAAAGTTTTCTTTACGTTAAGTATTTCTAAAATGCGAAGAACAAAAAACACAAACAATTTAATAGGTTTTCATTATTACTATTAAATTTGAGCAGTTTCCTGAACTTCAGATTATTCCAAAATTTTGTAAATTTTTGTAATTCTTCTGCTCCTCTCTAAAGCCTATTTTATTTTTCATGGAAATCTGAATGAAATCAAAAGAGCAAAAAATTACTCTTAGTCATGTTAGAGGAATTCTTATTGTATACAAAATGTTCTGAATAAGATCCCTTACTTTCGAAACTTTCAAATTTTCGAACAATTTGAAGGCGTATGAAATTTCGAAAACACGTAGTTTTTCTTAACTTAATAAAAACTCATTATTATTTTCACTTATTTTCACGTTCAATATCATTTTCATTTGAAAAATACAAACATAAGTACGTCGTACTATAGCTTTTTAATTTTCTAATGAAACTTGGAAAAACTTTAAAAGAAAGAAGGTAACGAAAAATCTCATTAAGTTGGATGACTTTCTAAAAAAATTTAGAAATTTCGAACCATTTGTATCGTTTTCAAAATTTTATACATTTCGAAAAAAAGACATTAAAAATAATTTATATTGTCAATATCGATATTTTCAATATTGTTCAGGTAAGTCTGTAAAATTTAAGATAATATGTTAAATAATTTTGTAGATCGTGTTCAGAAGTACGTATCTCCGTAATATATTTGATCCTCTTTTTCAATATTGTTACATACATCAAAAACACTTCAATATATTTAAAGTAAAAAAAAAAAAACAATTTCTCGAAACTAGCAACGAAAAAGTTGTAAGTTTATCTCAAAGTAACTTCTATGCTATTTTACAACAAAGTTTTCAAAAGAAAAAAATGATGATCAAGTTGTTTATCAATACGATTAAACTTGATTATGTGATAATGATTACTAAAAATTTGAAATAAGATATTCATTAATTGATATATATGTTCAATCACTCATATAATTTCATTTCATCAATAAAAAAAGTGCAAAAAAAGTCTCCATTCTTGAAAAATGCCTAAAATTCACATAAGAGATATATTTCGGTTTTCCCAGCAGACGACACACCATTTTCATCGGTCAAACAAATTGTTTTGTTGTTTCCTGACGAAATCGAAGGAATTGGGATAGCGTGTTTTCGAGTTACGTGATGAATAGCTTTTCGCTTAGCGGGCGAAAGATGAGCGAACACGCCCTTGCAAGCTTCGCAGTAAACTTTAAGGTTCAGAAAACGGGGAAAGCTCAGAAATCACGTCGCGCCCGCCGCGAAACGGCTGCAGTTAACGACTCTCGCCAAGTTACTTATTAGATTCGCTTGCAATAATGACACGCCTTTTATTGTGGAATGAGAAAGCACTCAGACGTGGGCGTTGTTTCAGGAACCCAAAATTTTATACGAGATTCTCTACAATTCTCTATTCCTACAAATCATTCCTTCTACTGGACACCAATTCTTATTCAAACTATCGAAGACATCAAAAATTCAACAATACGTGAATTTCTCTTCTTCTTCTATTTTTCTCTGATATTTTTACAGTAATTATAGTAAAAAAAATATCGATAAAATTATGTTCCAGCTTATTTGAAAAGTTTTGAAAAAGTTGGGTACTGAATTACTGAAGTCGTTAATTTCAAAATTCACCGCAATCGTCACCGTTGGTTCAGCAACCACTTGAAATGTATGTCGAATTATTCTTGGATGAAAACGCAGCAGAGTGCATAACTTTCTGTAGAATTTCATGCTGATTTTCTCATACTTACAATTATTTACGAGCGAAATTAACGAAGCGAGGTCGTAAAGTTCGTTATGTAAATAGCGCTTCAAAGAGAAGCGACGTGGAATGTCTTGGACGATTTCTCGTGAATGCACGTTCTGTTAACAAAGTGCATAATCTCACGAATTCACGCTTCATTGACTCCAACTTCCGGTGTTGCGGAACGTTTTCCCGATGCAATGCTTTTTCGGAAACATAAAAACTTTCAACGTGTTTACGGAAGAAGAAAATAAACTGTGTTTGGTGAAGACGAAGTTGGTAATTAGGAGGTGAATTGTTTGATGTAGGGTTTTTAATTATGAATTTTTTGCTGTTTGTATGATCGTACTTTATGGAGGAAAGTTCATTTTATTGATATTGTGATTTTTATGGATGGTTGCTTTTAATTCTGGAATATTTTATTGAAGTTTTGCGATCATGTTGAATCTTTTTTATTTAGAAAGTTTTTAGCGAATAGAGTTCAATATTGAAACTTTTAATTCAAATTCTTTTTGTTTGTGGATTTTTCAAGTTTGAATACACGAATGATTACATTGTTTTTTCTTGAATTTTTGCACTTTGAATACCTGAATGATGATCTTATACTTTTGAAAACACTATCACAAAAATTTCTGTGATTTTACGTTAAATCGTGATTCAGAATCTTGAGTAAGAAATTTAAGATTTTTATAGTTTTTCTTAGTTTTGCGGAATCATCAAAATGTTTCACAGTATGCAAAACCTATCAACATTTTTTTAAATTTCACAAAATCGAAAAATTTTGAGAATTTGCAAACTCTGAAATTTGAAATATTTTCTTGATTCTTCAAAACTTGCAAAATTTTAGATATTATACAAAATGTTGAAAAACCTTTCGAGATCTATGAAAATACTAGAAGTTCGTTCAGGTTTATTGTAATTTTTCCAGATTATCCAATTTTTTTAGGTTTTCCTGTAAAAGTAATAATACTTGATCGTTCATATCATTAAGAAAAATAATAACAAATGTTATTTACAAATTGAAGAACGTTTTCCATAATTTTCTGAATTTTATGATTTTTTTATGTTATCAACTATTTTTAAAATTTTGAAGATTTTTTATCTCAAAATGATTGTATTTGTTGCGTTACATGAACGGTTGGAAACATTTTAGTTTTTCAAATCCATAACTTATTCAAACTGTTCGAGTTTTTCAGATTTTCATTGAAAATGAAAAAAATTATCATGCGTATGTAACAGAGAAATATTATGATTAACACCATTATCGTATTCTTTAATATTTTTTGAAATAAATTAAACTTTTAAAAATTTTTCGAGTGAAGAAAAAACAATATTCATTATACTTTAACGATTTTTGGTAATGAAAACAATCTTTTAAATTTATACCTAAATTTTTCCTGAGATGCTGGAAACCTTTATAAATTTTAGGAGTTCTTGACAATCATAAATATATTAAATGTTGAGGTTTCTTTTTCAATTCCTTCAATCTTTCAATGTATCATATATATTGCAAACGATCAAAAAGATTTTGTATTTTCCAAAAATCGATCTAATTGGAATTTGTCGTAAATTTTATACTTGACAAGTATCTTAGATATTTATAGAAAACTTAGAAAGCTAAAAACTTATGACGAAGCTCATTTCGAAAAAATATGATAATGAACATAATGTACAAAATTTTTGAACACATGTTTCAACTCTACGAATTCTGAAAATTTTGTAAGTTAAGGAAAAATTTTTATTGTAAGTTTTATACATTTTAATGACAACTGGCAATCTGCTTCATTTCTGTCTTTTTTTTTTAATTTCAATATTTTCGATACCATGCACGCTATTCAAATTTCTCCGAATTTTATGACTATATGTCCAAATAATAAAGATTTTTCCATATTTTTTACAATAAACTTACAGAACTTCCTCTGAAATTGAAAGGAAAATTTTTTTTTTGCATATTTCGCAGAACTATTATAAACTATTATAATAAAATTACACAGACAAAAAAATCACGTTCTTCCAAGCCTGCTAGATATGCTATTGGGTTCAAAAATTAATCTGTTCAGTTTTTCTGTAGACGAATAATGAGAAAAACCAAACAAACCAAAAAACTTATTATCTAACCTAATATCTTTGTAATTCATATAAACTGAACTATCCAAAAAGTAAATCAACGAATTTTTCACATGATTGCTAAGGTGTAATTTCAATAAATGTTCACCGAAAGAAATTTCACTTATTGTTTCATTTTCATGACTGTCTATCCAGCTTCTCAAACTTAATATTCATGAGTTGACAACTAAAAAACTCCAATTTTCTGACGTCCCTGACTTTTCTTAATTTTTCATTTCTCTATAAGAATTATTCTTTTGTAGTTGAAAAAATATAAAGCCCTTAGCTAGCATACCTGATAACTATCCACGAAGTAAAATTTGATTGAATTATTGAAATTTTAACTTATCAAACATAGAAAATACGACTTAAAGGGTTAAAAAAAAATAACACTGTATCGTCCTCTTGATTTCCAACAAAAGAAGTAATTTCTTCAATCTCTAAAAAGAATAATTTTCGCTAAGACATGTAAAAAACAAAATATTTGAGTTCCACGTAAACTTTTTATTAATCCAAAATGAATTTCCTGAGCATCATACAGAATTTTTAAAAAAGTCAACAATATTTAATTTTTTAGAATTCAACTGGCATCTCCTCCACATTATGCATCACATCATACTTTCTAAACATGAATCTGTTGAAATCTTGACAGATCGATCTATTAATAATTTTTCACTGAAAAATCTGCAATCTTGATAAATTTCATTAGCTAACTCCATCAAATTTAACAAATTTTCATTGTTTAAATTCAACCAAAACGAGTCTGTAAAATACAACAATCTGTTGAATCTGCCGTATTCAGATTCCGAGTCTATACACAGACGAAAACACAGTTTCTCTCCCTGTAGTCTATAAAGGCAATCTGATAAGTCTCCAACGTTACTGAAATCGTCCCTTAAAACTTTTCACAGATCGTTGGGAACTTGACTGAGCCTCCTGATATTCCGCCTTGGTAGTTTCCTTGATATGGGCGATAAACAACGCCCCTGAGGAGTCCAAAGTGAATTCGCGATAACATTCATCGCAGCAGTCCACCTCCCGACCATCACTCTTGCAGCTCTGTCGCGTTGCGATGTATTCGCGTTCACACTGCCAACTTTGCCCGACTTTTCCGACGCTTTTCCCCCTCGCTGGTGCGTGAAATGCTCGCTATTGAATAACGCAAGCAACATTTCACGTCTGAAAAATCAAGTTTTTCAAACATCTCGCCCAGTCCGCGTTTGTTAACGCATATTTGACGATTCGTTGGGACGAAATCCCGACGTTCAACATTGACTGTTCTTTTTTTCCCTTTGTTTCGTTTCGGGAAATGCAAAGAAACAGGAGGAAAAAAGAGGACTTGGGCGCCTCGTCGGTTTTATTTCCGCTGAGTGCGAAAATGGCGGGCTGTAAATTCTGGGGCGTCAATGCCTTAAATCGAAATTCCTTCGGTGAAATGAATCGTGACAGATAAATAACCCGCGAAAGGAATCTGTCTTATCCCATTCTCTGTGCTGTAGCTGACGTTTCGCAGCTTTGGGGGCTGTGGAACTTTGACGTAATTTCAATACGACAGATTTCGAAATCAGGAGTCATGTAAATCATGAAATTTGGGTAGAATTAGTGACTATTCCATGAAGAAATAAAAAAATCTTCACAATAAAAATGACTTGAAATGATAAATAATGTACTCACTTCAATCTAGAAGACATAACTCATAATTTTGAATGACTTATTTCAAGGATTGAAAAGTAAACGATTGCATATTTTATTTTGTTTTTCAAAATAAAGCCTTCACCTGATGAAACAGCTGAAAATACGTAAGGTCAGGATTATAGGCTAAGCAGGATCGAAATCCATTAGTGTTCCACGTCGTCTAGAGGCCATTTCTTGGAGATGAGACTGCACGTAGACTTTCAGTGGGAGGTTGAATACGCGTACGTATTGCGGTCGCGTTGAAATGGATTCGAGGAGAGCCGATAACAGACTCGTTCTTACCACGATGCTCTAGCATCGCCTTTGTTATCCTACCCACAACTCATTTAAATCCGCTCTCCAAATTTGTTTGTTTTTGTTTTTATTTCTATTTGTTACGACAGAATAGTATTATTCTTCAGTCGAGTCTCTGATTTTTGTGATTGCTATTTGTAGCTCAACAATAATACAATCTATTAATGAGAAAAAATAAATAATGTACTCTTTTTTTTTTAATTTTCTGTTTGACTTGTCATTATAATTTCTTAGGGTTTAGAGTCTTGAAATTATTTACACACATTCTGAAAGCATGGAATTTTTTTTTTATTTCAGTTTATCGAATGATTCTTTCTTGGACGTTCATTTAAAAAAAAACTGTTTTATTTTGTAAATCAAAATCTAAAAAAAAGAAACAGGTAAGTTTCTGTTAAATAATTATCTCTGACCAAAATTATTTTGGATGAACTTCAAATTTTTATTTTTGTATATCATAGGTGTACGCAGAAAAAATTTTCGAGAGGGGTTTATAGGGAACAAAATATATTTTCCTACAAAGTATATAATTTTGAATGTTATGTTTCATAAGTGCAAGTATAAAATTTATCTGAATTCATGATTTTCAAGTTAATAAATGACTAATGAAGTTCAGAGTGACAAATTTATCATTTTGTGATTTTTCTCAGACGTACTTAAATCATTAGGTCAAATTTAAAATTATTTTCAAGCCATTAGGATCTAGATTTGTTGTTTAATTTATAATAACTTTTGTATTCACAATATTTCTATACTTTGTATGGATTTTTGACAATTAGAGGGTTTTCTTATTTTATTATTGGTTTCTTTTGAAATTCTTAGAATTGAGTGTTCAAAAGTACAAGGTAAAGATTTTTCATCATTTTTATAGATTTTGAAGAAGACAATATCGACATTAGATTTTGAGGTATTTTGAAAATATCTGAAATTTTAGTAGGAATTATATGTATTGTTTTAAAGATATGTAGAATTCAATGCCATTGCTATTGAAATACATTTTTCAGAAGACAGTATTTTACTATTGAATTCTAGTATGTACTTCAAGTATTTTTCGTATCTTTTTAGTATTCATGCATTTCAAATGATTTCATGATATTTTGTATGAATTTTTAGAATTAAATGGCCTAAACTTTGAAGTTTTATCAATTTCTAAGACATTCATTTCAACATATGTCTATTTAAATTATTAGTAGACGCTGAGTGTTTTCTCTATTTTTGAGTATTAAGGAAGTTTTGAAAAATTTTCTAATATTTCTGTAGATTCCAAGTATGTTTTTTTAATTGCTCTTCAGATTTTCGTGTTTGATGCAATAGAATTTAAATCCATTTTATTTTTTAATTTATTCATACATTTCTGAGAAAACATTACGTCAGATTCTGAGAATTCAGTTGACTCATTGTACTTTGATACATTTCTGGATTTACAAAATTTTGACGTGTTTTCTAGCATTATCAAAAATTTATCGTAGTTCAATGGGTTGCGTATTAGAATTTGAGTTTTATAAAGTTCAGAAAGATATGTCTAGATTTTTGAGAAAAAAGGCATTTCCTTCAATTTGAAAAAAATTTGTGTTAATTTTACTGTACTGATACGAAAATCATTAACCATTAACTTGTGGTGAAATTTCACTGTAATTTTACTATAATTTCACTATAATTAGTTGGAATTTTCCAGTTAATTTATAATAATATTACATATTTTAATGAAAGTTTCCTATTTAATTATGTGAAACATGAAAGGACAGTAAATTTGCAGTACCATGGTATAGGAAATTCCCGTATTTGTTTTACAGTGTTCCAGTTTTCTATTTTAAATATTTTTTCTGTATTTATCAATGGATTTACTGATATTTTCTTAAATTTTTATGTAAATTTATATTATTCGGTGCTTCTTAGCTTTTTCGTAGTTTATAAATTTTTTTTTTTCCATCATTCATTTAGTTGCAACCACCTTTCCAATTTCAATAATTCCGTTATCAAAGCTTATTTTTTCTTTTGAGAATAATTTTTAGGAAAAAATTCTTCCGAAGACAGGATCGTTGTTATTTTTGAATAAGTGAAATAAATAAGTCCTTATTTTACTCAACTTCAAGACTTTACACAAATTTCTGAACTATGTATTCTAGATTACAGTGAGTACATTTTTTTTCTTATTATTTGTTGTTGTTATTTGTATTGAATATTTTATTTTACTCATTTTATGCATTTTTAATTCATGCATTCCCAATTATATCCCATTTTTATTATTTTTTGAAAGAAACAATCATTAACTTGACCTAAATTTCGAGAAGGGTTTATATTCTCAAAACCCCCTCTGCCAACATTTCTGCGACATTATCAAGACGAAACTTTTTCTGACACAAAGAGTTCTCGAAATATCTCGACTGTTTTTCCATGATTTCATACACAATCAAATCTCTTTCTTTTCATGTTTATTTAGAAGAAAAACGCAACTCTCACACTCGACTTACTCCAGAGAATAATCGGTTTATTCCTAAAGAACTTCCGAAGATACAATCTTGGGAATTATTTCTACGTTGCTTGCAATGAAAAATATAACGTTCACTTGTCAGTTGAATTGACATTTTATATTCGAAGCCGAAGATGGAACAGCGGGAAACCGGGAAGGTTACGCTCGATAGAGAGACAACAAAACAAAAGTGACGGGCCAAGTCCGCTCAATAAAAATACCCACGTCGCTCGGCGAATATCTTCCGACTCGTAAAAACATCTCTATCGGTTTCATTCGCCTTTTATGCTCTGAATTCTCATGACACAATTTAGGTTGGCCATAATTAAATAATTGAAGAGGTAAACGAAATTCCAAGTTTTGGAAGATTTTCCAGGAAATATAAAAATTTGGATAATACGCAAAGCCTTGCATCAGAAATCCTAGAAAAATTTTTGGATATGTTATTTATGATGAGATGCAACTTTTGCTGAAATTGTTCAAACATACGGAAGTAAAGAAAGTATTTTGGTGCATTATTTCATGAGACTTATGTTTGAGAAAAACAAAGAACTCAAAAGGAGAAGAGAATTTGACAAAACAAACATGATTTCTGAATGTGGAAAATTGATATCAGAAAATCTATGAACTTTAAAAATATGTATCAGTAAGTTCGGAATGTTGATTGGAAAATTTTCATGATTTGAAAATATGTATAAATACATAAATTATATTTTTTTCATACATATTGTTATCGGATGCAACATTTATTAAAAATTAATGTTTAACATAAGAAAGGACGAGGCTTAAATTTCAATTATTATGACTATTTGGAAATATAGAAAAGTTTCACTGAACAGAATGTATCATTGAAAATTCACCCATCTTCAAAGTAACACAAAAATTTATGGCAAGTATTCTAAATGTAAACTTTATTGATTAAGAGCCTGATTAAATAAAAGAAATTTTGAAGCAAATTTTAATTTAAAAAATTATTCGTTTGAATGATGACAATAGTAAAGATCAATTAATAAGAATAATATATCATTACAAATGAAACAATTGATGAATAACAGGAAATGAAATATATCATACAGTAATATCGGTATAATATCTTAATACGTATTCTGTGTATACTATATATATTTCATACATAATAATAATAGTTTTTATACTCAATAAACAATCATATTCAAATTAGGATGAGAAAATAAAATAAAACAATGGGTTTAAAAATTATGTTTTTAATAATCAATATTCAATACCTACATTTTACTATAAGAATACTGGAAAAATAATACATTTCAATGGAAACAATAGTCTAATAAAGAACTCAAAATCTAATATACTAAATAATGATAAAGAAAACGAATATTAGAAAAAGTGAATTCAAAATAAGATAATTCAAGAATAGTATAATATATTATAATATTATAATAAAATGATTCAGTTTATATAAATCATTCATTAGAGGTAAAAAATAATTATGGATATAAATAAATAAATTAACACAAAAATTTTGGGAAAATGTACTTACTTTAGTGACGAGGGATATTTGAGGAAATTTTTTTCAGATACTGGATTGAGAATATATCAAAACTATTCCTTCTTGGAACTTTTATGGTGAGATACAAGTATTGAAAATTTCACGTACCACATGAAAAAATAATAACACTACTTCAGTTTTTTCCAATAAACTGTGTTTGGAATAATTTAGAAAAAAAATTTTCAACATTCAAAAATATTGTTGAAAAGTGAAAAGTATGTCTAAAGGAATCGAAGAACTCAGTAGGTGCAAAATGTTCGATTATAACTTTAAAACCTTAACATCGTGGTCCTGGCAGAAATTCTCATTTTGAAAAATATTTTTAAATAGAAAGAAATTACGGCAGCTTTGAAAATACTTGAAAAAACAATAATTTTCAAACAACTTATAATAGCAAGTTCCAAATTCATCCAATATTTTTTAAATATAGGAAAACAAATTTATTTTGAGTTTCTCTATAACGAAATTTATCTTTAATTTCCTGATTCTATTCAAAAACTTTACTCCATTTAACCGTAGAACAAAGGGTTTTCTTTCTAATAATGGATAATTTCATTATTAAGAAAACCTGATCCTGATTCTTTTATACACTCAATTTTTTTTAAAAATTGTGATATCACATTTGAAATCAATTTGAAGTATATCAAATAAAGGGTATGCATTTCATTCAAAATACTAATACATATTGGTCATCGAATCTTTTACAATAGCATTATAATATTGTTTGATGACAATATTGGTCATCCAGAGAAAAATCATTATCTCGCGTTACTATAGTGAGTCCAAAAATTTCAAGATTATTTCAACTATCATCACACCAAATTGCAAAAAGTGGATGAATTTTTTTCGCAAAATCCCTCATTAGGGCTTTATCAAATCTAGATCACAGACACTCGTTATGACGTCAAATATAGAATCTCACAAACATATGTTCGCATTATGAAAATTTTCTAATAATGAAACTTGCTTTTTCTTTCATTCACTTATTCCCAGAATTCAATGAATATATTGAAGATACCTTTATAAATCTAAAATATCCTGTCAAAGACCCCAAAAACTTGAAAAATCCTCCCCCCCCCCTCCTCCAATTACAAAAAAATCCCGATCCCCCCATTTTTCATTTAGCGCTTGCGCGATCATAAAAAACGAGCTGAACGGGAAGTTGACTCGCGGTCGATGATGCGACACTCGATTTTGTCCTGGCCCACTTTTCACTGCAGGCGAATTTCGATTTGCGGCGCGTAACTTTGCCTTCGGCGGGGATTAGGGAGCGAGTCCGAGCAAATATGCCGGGGAGCAAGAACGCGTTATTGGAAAGTTGAGAACTGAGGATCGTGGTAGGCGGAGAAGAAAGAGTGTAAGCCGTGGGAAAAAGGGTAGAAATGGCCAACACACGTTATCTGCGAACGTGAACGCACGCTTCGAGGAGATATCGAACAATTGCGCACGTGTATCTGCAGCGGTGTCGCTGATAGCGATGCATTTCGAGTCCCTCGCTGCGCTCGCTTCTGAACACGTCTTCATGTGGAATCCGGTGAACTGTAAAAGGACCAACACACGTGCAATCACGCATTCAGCAACTTTTACAAACGTTGCTGCTCCAAAGCCCTACGTGTACGCAGCCAGCCTGTATATCCCTCGCACACCTGCACCCATTCGCGATCCATTATACATCCATACACACGAGTACATGGAAATACGTGCACCAATAATCACTGCATTTGTGCTATCGCGCGATTTCTCAACATTGTGGCATCCTTAATGCAGCGTGGACTTGGGATGAATATTTGGGAAAGTTGCGTGGTTTGGAGTATCTAGACTTTTTATGAAAAATCGGATCCTAATCGAAGATGTTGGGTTGAAAACATCCGGGAATATTTTTCCTGTTGGTCCTGAGCAGAAGTATTTTGGTAGTTCTGAACCTTACAGAAACTATATAAGGTGACCTTATGAGTTTTTCTTATAAAATACCAATCAGGAATCAAAATCTTTATTATATTTCTATAGGGGAAAAATCCTTATTATAGCTATATAAAATCCTTATGAGGATTATACAAGACAAATCTTTGTGAGGTGAGGTTAGCCTCTTGGTAAAAATTTTGAGACCTTGTAAGGAAACGCGAATCTTCATGAGAAAAATCCCACTCCTGTAAAATAAACAAATTTAATCAACATTTTTTCGTTAGTTTTTTATTGAGATGTTGTTTCTTGTCATGTTCAAATTAATTTCTAAGTAAAAATCGTACATGATAGTAGTATTATGATTCCCTAGTAATTTTGAGTTTTATAAAAACGTTATAAGGTTATCTCATAAAATCCTGACAATGAACCTAAATCATTACTAGGTAATTTTAAAATTTCCTTATGAAACCCCTATGAGGGTTATACAAGACAAATCTTCATAAAATAAGATGAACATATGTACTAGAAGAATTTAAAAACCTCATTTAGAAATGCGAAATTTCATAACAGGAAAAACCTCATAAGTAAAATCTGCCTGCTGCAAAATGAGAAATTGTATACACAGTTTTTGTAAGTAATTATTGAATGTGTGTTTGAAAAATATTATAAAATTTATCAATTAATTTAGACTATAGGATTTTTTTTTTATTATGAATCCCTACTAATTCCAAGTTTTATTAAAACCTCACAAGGTAACCATCTGAAATTTTTCTAGAGGGAATCAAAAACCTTATAAGGTAACCTTGAAAATTCCTAACAAAATCATAATGTGGATTATACAAGAGAAATCTTTATAAAATAAGATGAACCTTTTTATAACGATTTTTAAACCTGTTGAAGAAATGCAAGTCCATATATGGAGAAAATCTTACGAGCATAATCTCACTTTTGTAAACAAAATTTGATAAACAAATTCTTATGAGAAATTGATTTAAAAGTGCGTTCTCAAGTGACATTCGAATTCATAAATAAAGTTTGATCAATATCTAATAACACAATGTCGAATCCTTAGTAATTCTAAATTTTATAAAAACCTTATGAGGTGACCTTATGAGGTTACCTATTAAAATCCTTATGAGAAATAAAAATCCTTATAAAATGACCTTTCTCAATTACGTATAAAGCCCCAGTAAGGATTATACAAGACAAATCCCTACTGGCTAAAATGAACCTTTCATAAGGATTTTTAAACCTAATGAAGGAATACTAAAAACTCACTTTTGCAAAATATAAGGAAATTATGAACAATTTTTAGTAAGTGAATGATTAGGGTATGGTTTCGAATTTTGTTAAAATTTATTTATTAAGTTGAATAAATACATAGTAATTCAATGAAGAATACTAAGTGATTCTGAATTTGTTAAAAACTTTTAAAGTTAACCTTATTTGGTTATCTCATAAAATCTTTATATGGAATCAAAAAACTTATAAGGTGACTTTACAAATTCCTTCTAAATTTCTTATTAAAATGGTACAAGCCAAATCCTTATAAGGTCAGATTTACCTTTTATAATGATTTTTAAACCTCATCAGGAAATGCAAATCCATATAAGGAAAAAAACCATGTACGAAAAATCTTACTTTTGGAATATAAAAAAAATTTATAATTGATTTTCCGAAAGTCATTAATTGAAATATTGTTTCAAGTTAATTTCAAATTTCATCAGTGTTAGATAATTACATAATAATATTGTGACGATTCTATAATAACCCCGAATTTTTGAAAACTTCTAAGGTGACCTAACAAGATCAACTTATCGAATCCTTATAATGATTATGCAAGACAAATCTTTTTAAGATGAACCTTTTATGAGTATATCAAAACCATATGCAAAATTGCTTATCCTTAAAAAGGGTAGAATCTTAAAAGAAATATCTCACTTCTAGAAACTTGAATAAACAATTTTTCGTAAGTGATCAGTTGAGATGTGGTTTCAAGTAATATTAAAATGTTAAACTAAGTTAGATTAATGCATTATAATATTCATTCTAGTCATTCTGAATTTTTAAAAAACCTTATAAGGTGATCTCAGAAGGTTACCTCATGAAATGTAAAGGTTATATGAATGTGTAGGATACAATTCACATAAGATAGATGCATAAAGATGCACATAAGATAGATCAAAATTCCACATAACCTCTTAAAAAGATCACTCTAATATACATTCGTATTTACTTACAATTATTTCGAAATGTCTGACTTTACACCGACATGAACTACTTACAGTTTTAATTGGAGGTAGTGTTCATGTATTACATTACGCCTAAGGATTGAGGGTCAGGTCAAATTTGACGATATGTTAAGAAAGTGTAGTGAAAGAGTGGCGCATTCATTGTTAATATAACACAGAAATCGAAAAAAAAAATTACATCGCATTACTCCCTTCCAAAAACTTTTTCTTACTACTTAACTTTTTTTTCTAATTTTCTTTATTCTGTTTTTCATACATTTTTGATTGACTTTACTTCACACTTTTAAATTTTTTTATTTTCACATTCTTGTAATTACTTTTCTTTTTTTTATATTTAATTTATATTCAAAGAAGAAAGTTGATCGTTATCAAGGAAATTGTGTAGTTTATATTCACAGAGTGAAAAAAATTGTGGTCGATAAACAAAACCTTTGCCCTGCATTTCCATCCTTTTATGTACATGTACAATAAAACGAACATTTTCACTCAATACATGTATATATTACCAATAAAACACTTATTTAAAAAAAGAAATTTCCCCCCACTCAAAAACATGACAATCTGCACAAGTCCAAAATTTCGTACGCCATTGATAACAAGCATTTCATTTCCAAACAGTTCCTGAATTAATGATGTTAATCAATTTCGTCATTCGTCATTGCGTACAGCATGCAAAAATAATGACACTGAACCAAATGTATCGAGAGCTATTCCTTCATTTCACCAACCCACACAAACAAACTTTTTGACATGCGACATAAAAATGTAGTGTTTTTACCATTAAGGCATTTTTCGACATTCACCCCAAACCCCAGTATGATAAATCGTTGTTACTAAAAAATCGAATAAATTATTTCGTCTAAACCTGTATATTATGCACGTTAGATTGCAACTCGTGCATGAGCTTTCATGAATGGCCTGTCAAAAATTTTTTCCTCCGCATCGCAAGCTCGTATGCATGTATTCCTGAAGAGTATTGTTCGGCGACTATTAATAACTTTGGTTCCGTTTCGAAAAACAGCGAGGTAAAAACGGAATCCCATCGAGCGATGTTTTTTCATTGAAATAAACCCACGAGACTCAGAAATAAAAATCGCGCAGCTCCATGTGCAAAAGTTGTGCTTGCACGTGTGGTATTTCATGTGTGAAAAGTTCTCTAACCTTAAACTTCCACGAGCTACCCATTGTTCGAGCGAAATGGAATAATAAAACGTAACAGTTTCTCATATTGCGATCTAGTTTTGGAGTGTAAAATCATTACGGAACACGATACGTTCCCTTCATGTATTGTCTGCTCAGAGAAAATGATAGACATTTTTTTTCTGATCTGAAAGTGTGACGTGCGTTGGAGGTAACTTCGTCGATAACTCATGGATTCAGTTTCATGGTAATGAATTGTGGGAAAATGACTATAACAATTTTGAATGAAGAAAATAATTAACAATTGTTGAAAGATGCTTGAAATGGAAGGAAAAAGTGTTGAAAGATTTTTTAGAACTTTTTACGTAGTTTCAGAACTATCAAAACACTGTAAAATATTTGGGAATAGATCGATTTTCCTATTGTGCAAATGCACAGTCACTGCTCTTTCAGTTATGTATTTATGTAGATATAGTACAAATAGTCACTAGGAGTTATGCATGAATGGATTGCAAGCTCAATTACATCTCAATAGTATTAGAGGATATATCTTTCTTGGTAGATAAGCTCTGTAAACGTGATACGTCACTCGCAGTAATTGACGCAATGCGTCATTTCCGGCCATTTTCGGTCTTTTGCGTTACAGCACTGTCTCCCTGCGTCGATATAGAATTATGTTCGGAAAATGGGAGGTGAAATTTGTAATATTTCATTGTCATGGGAACAGTTCTCAGGTTTGGTTCAAAAAATTAACACAATATTTTCGCGTGTTTGATATAATATTTGAAATAATTACTAAGAAATCAAAACGCAGCAGAAAATATGACAAACATTATTTACTTGTAAAATTAAAGATGAGTAAAAAACCAAAAAATATCCACGCAGAAATGCATTGATTTTCTAGAATTTTAGTTCTTTGAGCCTGTCGAAAAAATTTATAAACTTTATCAACGTTGAAACAGTGTGAAAGGTACAACACAGTGTTTATCAACGAAATTTTAGAAGTTTTCTACACTCTACATAAACATATGGAAATTTACGTAAATATAACGAATTTAAGCATTTTTCAGAACTATTGACGATCTCTACTATTTTTCATGTGCTCTGATTTTTTTTAATTTTGAAAATTTGAAACACTTTGCAAACTATTCAAAACGTTTTAAAATGCTCAGGACACTCTCTGAAATCCTTTAAATTTTTAGAGTTTCATAATATTATTGATAACGTACGACTTTCTGAAGTTTTTTTACGTTTAAAATTTTTTGGAATTTTAAACAACACAACATACTAGAGACTGTCCAAATTTTATAAAAATTGGTTCAACTTATCAAAATTATCCGTAATAGTTCCATGCTTTTCAAACTATATAGGATATTATAAAAAGATAAAAAACTTTATCATGTGCTTTCAAAGAAATATGTATAACTGTGAACATAATCTACAAAATTTATGAATATTCATTGAAATTCAAGGAATGTATACGATTTTTTCCATTTGTTAACAACCTTCAAAATTCTCAATGCTTTTGAATTTTCCACAAGTTTTTTTCATTTTGAGAAAAATACAGATTATTTTAAAATTTTCTTTTTTTTATCAAAATTTGGCCTACATATTGAGATTATTTGTGTTTTTTTATTTTTTTATAAGAATATCAGATCTTGTACTACAAAAGTAAAAAAAATTTGACAGACAAAATATAATCTTGCCTATAACGAATATATTTTTTGATGATTCTGATAATTTTTTTTTTTTAGAGATATTGCTGATCATTGAAATTTCGATTGTTTTTTTTTTTTATTTGTTTTTTTCCACAATTTTTAACATCCTGAATACCATAGAAAACTTTCTGAATTTCATACAACTTCGTTCAAATTGTAAAGATTGGTCTTAATTTGTAAATTTTTCATACTTTAAAGATTTTTGATAAATAATTGTAAAGGTTATGAAGCTAACAAAAATATATGATACTAAATGAACAGTATCTACGAAGTTGAGGAACATTTGATAAAATATTCCAAATTTGTATAATTTTTCTGAATTATCAACGTTACGATGAAGAACTAAGACTCTCAATGTTAATTACTATTTTAATATTTTCAAACATGATACTAACTTTTCAAAACTTTCCAAATCTAATGAAAATTTGTTCAAGTTATCAAGATAAGTCGTGATTCTTTAATACTTCTCAAGTATTTTAAATTTTCATGACGCAATTAATGAAACTTAAGTATTTATATTTTCAATACCAACCCCCCCCCCCCCCAAAAAAAAAACTTACTTTTCTACTGCTCCTGTCATTCAGGATATAAACATTGAAAAAAAATTTTTTGTCACTTTTTCTTCTTTAACTCTTTCAAGTAACCTCAGGAATGCTGTTATGATATCAATTTTTCCATTTTCATCTATAATCATCAAAAATTTACTACAAAATTTTGACTCGTGAGGAAAAATTAGCAGTTTTTAAACGTGCTTGTGAATTCGATAATGATAGGTATTGAATATTCTTACTATTTATTGGTCTCGAGAATCCAACTATCAAATTACTTCACTTTTTGATGATAAAAACTGACATATACATGGCTTCTTGGACATTGTAGAATTTTATTTTTCTTTACTCTTTACTGTGTCGATCATTCTGCAGGTCACAAAAAGTTTTCATTGTCATCATAAGGCATATTAAGAAAATTTAAATCATTTTTCAACATTTTGTAGTATTTTGCGAAATCGTAAAAACTAAATCAGTATGAATAATGATAATTTCTTTCGTTTGTTCGATTACGTCTATGCAAAAAATTACCTCAGTTGACTCTAAAAATTCTCAAAATCTTTTCAACTCCAAAAAAAATGTATTACTTCACTAAATATCTACGATACTCGAATATAAAATTTGATAGACATTCTATATAGCAATTTCCAGCTCAATTAAATCCTGAATTGAATTTTTCCAAACAATCTCCAAAGGTAACATGCATTTTTTGCATTTCAGAGGAAATATTTGCTCTCAAATTCTTCCGATCCAACTTTCCATTAAAGCCTATTCCCATCATGGCCACTATTAACAAAGTACATCAATTCACCGCGAAATTCAAGCACAATTCGGTCAACTCCTCAAACTTTGCTTATCACAAACGTACAGCGAATACGCGAAAGTTTCGACGGCCTTTTTACCCCCGTTTTGCCAACTTTTTAGCCCGACAGCCTCTCAAACTCGGTGCAGCAGTTTTTGTATATTCAACAGTCTCGTTTCATTGTCGATTCGATCAAGTTACGTTTCGGATGAAGAGGGAATAACTTGAGAATCTGCAGTGTAATTGCTGGCACAACAAAGTAGCACGAAAAAATGGGAATCTCGCGTTGTTCGCCGGCAACGTCGTGCACGCGGACAATGGGAGCCTCAACTTTTTTTTAGGACAAAGCGGTCCGTGCATCCTTTGCCGTAGAAATACGCATTGTACCGGCAATGTTTGTTTTCTGGAGCATATCGCGGGGCCGTATTATTTCTTATTATAACGGTCCCGCGTCGCACTTGAATCCCGCAGGCCGAACATTGTTTTTCGAACTCGAAAAAAAATTTCTTTGGCTCCTCTACTTTGCGGAAAGACAGTTGAAAGTCTTCGTGGTTTCCAACCCCACGTGAAAATTAACGGTGCATGTGAAAAAATGTAAAAGTTTATGTGTGACATTTATAAAGAATGAACCTTTTGCTTTCTGAAATTTACTCTCAACTATCGGTTCAAAGCTTTGTATTTTGTCAATTTATGGTAATTTGAAATAGTGGATAAATTTAGTATGAAACCTAGTTCATTATTTTATGAATGATTTGGTATCATGAAAAGTAATATCTTGGACATGAAAAAAAGGATGGAATGGAGAAAGTAGGGCAAAAAATTTTCCCAGGCTTTACTTATGAGTGATGGTAACATTAAAAACCAAGTCGACAGCGATGCAGTACGAAATTAGGGGAGGTCTAATCTTCGCGCATGTTCAAGTACTTGTCGCTACTTTTTCTCCGTCATTGTGCCGTCATTAACACACAGCGGCGTCAACTTTTCACGTTTTCTGTGAGAAAAAATGTCTTTCACGAAAAGTGTACTTCAACCGCGGTATTTTTCGTGTTTTCAAATCTTCTTACAGCGAAAAAAAGCTTTCCGGGCAATTATAAGTGCTGCGAGATAATATTTTGACGAAAAAAAAGGAAATTGTATCGAGATCGAATTAATGATATGGTAATGTGTAAAATTTTGTTTACTGGAATTAGATTTATGTTATGTACGTGGAAAATAAATTTAAAAGTTAATAATTTGTTCCGAAATTGGAAAAAACTCATATACAGATTCAGGATTATATTACTTGCATATTACTTTGTGGATAAGCATGCAAAAACGAAACTTCAGAAAATTGTTTTGCATTCAATATAAGAAACATTTACATACAAATTTACAATTGATATTGAATATTGTATACAATTGTACAAGATTTTACAAAATGACGCGACAAAATTGTGAAAAAAAAACATTTTCCAGTATATATTTTTGCAAAAATTGAAAAAGTTAACACTTACTTATTAAAAAAAGTTTAATTTTAATTTATGAAACAAAGTTTTTTAATTATCATTAATATCAATATGATGAAACAGTTATATACTAGAATATTAATGATAAATATGAAAAATCCATTTTAAATGTGTCGCTGAAAACCTATAAAACTTTTATGAAAATTCCTCTATCCATTCTCGATTATGCACGAGAATACAATTTTTCACATAAAACAATAAAATTGACACATAATTTGATATTTTTTTCAAAAAAAGTAAATTGACAAAATAATTGTAAAAGCTTGCACATTCTTCTGACTTAAATGAACGAATACAATTTTTTGACAAATTCCTTTATTTTCGTTTATGTGCTCATAATACATGTTAAATGGCTGACCAGATATTGATGTAAGCTACTTGAAATTAATTTGAATAAGTGATGTACTGATTTCAATTTCTTTTTCGATCGAAAAAACCGTATATGTCGTCCTTTTTGCTGTTAATTATTCAAAAGAAGTTTTTATTTCGTTTGTTTGTTTTACTTACCATTGTTTGGAATTCATGCAAAAGAATGAAGTCACCCTCACAAA
The DNA here is from genome assembly GCA_028476575.1 of Platygaster robiniae. Lineage (NCBI taxonomy): Eukaryota > Metazoa > Arthropoda > Insecta > Hymenoptera > Platygastridae > Platygaster > Platygaster robiniae. The sequence goes on along the minus strand of CM052021.1, from coordinate 9,782,261 downwards.
TAAAGAATTATTATCTGAACAAATTTATGTGTTGAATGAAATTCGATACAATTTATTCCTTGCCATTTGATTTCTTATTCTGTAAAACTTTGATGCACAATGTCTGACTGAATATCGTTATGGACTACTTCAAATTCACTGACATAAATACTTATTTCATTTGTAACTCAATCTCCAAAAATTTTTTTGCATTGTACTTTTTTTGTGAAGTATTCAAAAGAAGTTTCCAATCTGGTTTGTTTGATTTACCTACCATCGGTTGGAATTTAAATAAAAGTAGAAGTAACGAGAAATGCTATCAGAGTAATTCAGCGACTGTTATAAATTCATAATTTTTAACCGTACAAAGTTATGAGTCAAATCGAATCCGATGTTTCATATTCCTTGACATTTAATTTCTTATTCTAAAAAACTTTCATGTACAATGACTGACAGAATATCGAAGTGAACTACTTAAAATTCACCAAAATAAATAAGTTCTCAAATTTTGATCTGAAAAACTGTTCTGTTTCGTACTTTTTGTTGTCAATTATTTAATAGAAAGTTTTTGGTCAGTTTGTTTCGTTTACCTAGCATTGATTGGGATTCCTAGAAAAAGATAAGTAATGAAATTAAGTATCATAGTCATTACATCGCCTTCACAAATTCATAATTAATAGCTTTACAAATGAATATGTCAAATGAAATTCTAAAATCCATAATCCTTACTGTCATAAAATTTATTATTCTGAAAAACTTGGATGTACAATGTCTGACTGAATCTCGATGCGAACTACTAGAAACAAACCAAAATGAATAAGTTATTTTCTGATTTCAATTTGTTTTTTGATCTGAAAAACCTTCCTGTTTCGAACTTTTTGATGTCAATTATTCAAAATTTTGGAAAATATCAGAGTATGTAATTTGATCACCTTTGCAAATTCATCATTATGAACTGTAGAAATGAATGTGTCAGATATAATTCAAAAATCCATTATACTTTCCATTTAATTTCTTGTTCTAAAAACTTTGATTTACAATTTCTGACTCAGTATTGATGTAAACTACTTGAAATTTACCAAAATGAGTGAATCCACGAAAAATTGATATCAGTTCGTATTTCTTCGCAACCTTTTTAAGAAAACCATTAATTATCCAAATTTTGATTCATCGTTCAATTTCACAAAATTTTCTTGAACACTCCTAATCCCCAACTTCATCTATGCATTATCTTTTCCAATAAAAAACTTTTCTTCGTCATATTTTTAATCATATACCTTCACTTCTCACATTCCAAGGAATTCTTTATCCTTGATTTTTCCTTCTTTTCTTCACCCTTCTCGAATTCAGAAAAAAATATCGATCCGTTCATTACTCGCTTCTGTACACATTTGTGAAACTGTTTGTTTTTAGTGCATCCCGGGAAAGCACGTGCTCGATAAAAGAGCAAATAAAGCGTTGGCGAATAAAGTAAAACGCGTGTGAAAAGCGAGAAAAAAACGCATTGCGGCAGTTGAAAAAACGCAGGGGAAATGAATACAGAGATGCATATATATATATAAAACGACATGCGGCAGAGATTAAAGATTCGTCGCGCGCCCGGTGAGAAAACGAAAGCTACTTACATCAGCGGGACCGTTAATTCTCTCACGCGCTTTAAAGCTTTGCTCTCGAGTGCCAAACAAAATCGTGATTTTCAAACCCAACAGGATCGACGATCCCATTAGCGCGCTTTCCATTGATTTTAACACAATACAAATGGAATGCGTGTTTGCTCCAAAACAAATTCGTCAGAATTTTCCGGACAATAATTGTCAATTCAGAATTTGAACTTCAAAAAATAAGACAAGGAAAAGTTTTTTAATTAAGGGTTCATACCCTTGCCAAAGTTAGGATGAATTTCAATATTATTTATTTTGAAAATGAAAAAAGTTATTATATAAAATAATAAAAATAAAAAAAAAGTATTGAGAAAAAAATGTAAACAATAATTATGATAAATTAAAATAGTGAGGAATCGAAATTTGAATGAATGATAAAAGTAAGTATACATTATAAAAAATGTGCTTACAAAAATGCAGAGGACATAACAAATATTTGACATAACATTTCTTAGGATCGGAATAATAAATTAGCGATTTCATACAAATAATGCTGATCTTCCATAATTATTATCTACAAATATCTTGGCACAAAAAATGGAATAAGTTTGTTTGTGATTCTTATCGACCTGTTAAGTTATTAAAAATAAATATTATCAACTTTTCCAAGAATCATCGGAGTGGAAAATGAGATCGCATAATTTACGAATTCGGAGATTATTAAGCTGATCCGCGACATACGTGCTCTGACACGATGAATGCCGTCTTAACTGACAAATGATAAAGCTATCGCGTCCTCGTTCCGTTTAATGCGCGAGCAAATACGATACCAAACGATTTCTAGGTCATGATCCATTCAATGCTAACTTTCATTTTTCTCCAGGGAAAATGGGCAGAGCGGATTTTTCACTCCGCTTTTCTATCCGGGTAAAAATTTAATTACGAAATAACCGATTGTCTTCTTCTTGGCTATGCAAAGTTTGCATAAGGTAATGACTTTCTGAAAAAGAAGAGTTCCGAGCTCTGAATATGGAAAGGTGCGGGAAAGTTGAAGGATTTGTTTATTTCGTGAAAGAGAAGTTTTTGAGGTTTTGAAGTACTGGTGAGTACGTACACTGCTGCGCAAAATTGTTTGAAAGCTCAATTTTTTGTGTTTTGTAACAATACGTCTAGAGAAATAATTTACAAAATTATTTGAATGATTACAGTAGGGCGTCATTGCATTTTTATGATCTTGGTATATTCGAAAGATTAGATGACCAATTCGACGTTTGGGGCATAATTTCGGACTTGAATGCCTGAAAATCTCAGTTTATTGGGCTTGATAATATTCATTAGAAAAAATTTTGTTGAAAAAAATACTTAAATGAAAAAATTACACAGAAAATTTTTTTATCATTAATGAAACACCTTGGGAGATTTAGAACAATTAATTTGAAGTTTTCAAATCATTTTCAGTTTACAAAAGTAAAAAAAGTAAATATTTAGAACAAAATTTGCACAGGGTTTCCAAGAAATAGTAGTGTTTTGAAACGCTTAAGACAAAAGTCATAAGTTCAGAAAAAATAACATCTTTAATAACAGGTTAATGAAATTTTCAACTGATTTTTTTGGGCCTTGAACTTATATTCTAAAGCAACACCGATGATAATCAGTAATAGGCCTTATCTTGTATATTAATTTTATAAATTGCCGAAAGAAAGTTAAGAAATATATGAAGTACAAAAATTCACTTACAATTTGCTAACATTTGGACATTTAGACGTGAACTATTAGCAAACTGTAAATAAAATATCGGATGGTCAGTTTTGGAAATTGCCTTTTTTGACGAAACGATTACAATCCTCAGCTTCGCCTCAGGCTGCAATTTTTCGAACTAGGTATTTCCTAAACTGTCAATAATATACTTTTATTTCAAACTAGACACAAAACGACTTCTTCTACATCTTGGAAAAATTCGTCATTTGTTTTCAGACTTCTAATTCATGTACAAAAATATTGAATTAAAGTAGCAGCCAATAAAATAATTTACATATTTTATACAGTTTTGAAAAATAGAATCTGAAAAGCAGTGGATCTCTCAAAGGGAGTTTAGTACAAACAAATTTTTTTTTTTAATTAATTAATCTGAAAAATAATCTTGCGAGATTGGAATATATATAAATACAAAGAAAAAGTGGAAATTATAATTCTTATTTCCTATACAGTTAGTTATAATTTAATGAATTTAAATAATTTACTGAAATTAAATATTAAATTTTAGTAAAAGTAGCAAAAACAATAAAAAAATTAAAATAAAATGATAAAAAATTAAACAGACGAAAAAATTAAAGAACTTCGATTTGATTTTCTTCCTTCAAAAAGTTTTATAAAAAACTATATACGTAGCTACGAATTTCTGAAAAAATCGAATTCTCAAGAATTTCGCTGATTCTTCATGCCAATCGTTTTTCAAGTTTTGAAATTAGAACTATAATGTAAATCGTTTTACATCTCATCATATTCCGTCCGACTATATATAACTTTCACTACTAGAATCCAGTCAGCTATTCTCAATGTATTAAAACAATTTGGTATTGCAATATAATGATAAGTTTAAATCCAAACTTTGAAATATAGACTGCTGATTTTAAATTTCCCCAGTTTTCAAAAATAATACTTTTTTCTCTGAAAATACTTGCGAAAATTGTAAAATTCTTTAAAAACTTTTCTGAATTGGAAGAATGTCTAAAAACAAAATTTAAAAATATTTAACAGTTTGCTTTTTTCAAAACTTTATGGATTGCATGAAATTTTATAGATTCTGTATCATTTTCAGAACTTAATAAATACCTTGTACGATTCCTCAGGCACGATCCTAAAATAAGTAAGAGAAAATAATATTTTCTCTTGATTCTAACAATAGAGAAAAAAAAAAAAAATGTCGTTCACTAATTAGCTCGATAAGAAGTACGTGGCGGTCACGATGGATGCGAGGACGTGAGCTGGCTCTTTTTAACGCTCACCAACACAGATTGTGTGACAAAATGTGCAAACGACAGATCCTTGGAGAGGTGTGCAAGAATTCAGGGACTAATTACACGCCAGGGATTTTTATCACCTCCTATTTTCATCTACCTCTCGTTTCTTGCGTTTGCAACTTTCTATTATATATTCCTAACGCGTCTTTCTAACAATTGCTTTTACAGAATCTTCGGAAAATTTCAAATTCGCCTTTTTTCCCGAATTGAATACGGAAAAACGGATCCGATGACTTGGCCCGTTTTCCAGGTTCTTCCGAGCGAACAAAAGCGCCCGTGCTATCACGAGTCAGGTCGAAATCAGTGCTTTTTCCATTGACTCGTTTTGTTTTCCTTTGACAAGGATTTACAGATAAAATACTATTTTTCAATGTATACCATTCAACTGTATTGAAAAGGAAAAAGTCAACTTGTGGGTATCTGTTGCGTAGATGTAAAATCCCTTTATTATTGATAATCTTTATCCGTTAACTATGTATTGTACTCCATAAATTTCATATTTATAAATTTTTCTCATTTGGTATGTTGACATTATTTATTAATTATGTCTCTAGTAAGGAGCCCAGACAAAATTGATTTTCATAGGGGGTTTTTCAAAAAGAATATGCTGTCTTTAGATTTATATTATTTTTCATCTTTGGTATCTTGTTTTCAAATTTTTTGAATTTTCAAGCAATACAAGATTAGAGTCTAACATTTTTTACGTACGTATATGATTAAATTAAAGTTGATTTTGGTGATTTTCAAATAATTGAGTAAAAAAATTTTCTTGCCTTATTTTTTCAGTTTTTTTTTTTCGTATTTATTCAGTTATTCTACAAATGGTTTTCTTATATCAAAATATTTTAAAGTAAATTTAATTCCAAAAATCGACATAGGAAAAAAAATTTGATTTAAATTTGAAAATTTTCATTTTTAATTCTTCGACAGCAATTATTCGTTGGTTCAAAAGTCTCAATTATAATTTTTCTATTCAAACATACATTTTTTTCAATTGTTTCGTTTTCCAATGGTTCTATCGACAAGTGAGAATTTTCCAAATGATCACACATTTTGCGATAAAACTTTTGATTCAAAAATTGGTAAATTCGAAACATTTTTTTTTGCAATCATTACTAATCAAAAATGCAGTAAATTCCAGTAAATGCGGTAACTTTTCAAACTCGCCAAAAAGAATTATTGAAATGATAAATTCAGAAAAATTATTATTAATTAGTTGACAGCATGTAAGTATATTTGTTCATTTAATAGTCTGAGTCGCTGTTTATTTATCGAGGCACACATTTTCTCAATTGTTTATCCTAAAATTGAGAATTTCTTGAATATTTACCATCTCACGATTGAGTTCCTTACACGCAACTAGTTTAATTTGAAATTGTTTTTATTTCAATCATCCCTAATTAAAAATGCAGTAAATTGCATTAAATGCAATAATTTTTTCATTCCTGCCTTTTTTTACTTTTACGTTGTAGTAAATTGGATGAAAAAACAAGTAATGAAAAAGTAAGAAAATGAATAATCTGAAAATAATCATTCATAATTAGTCGATAGCATGTTAGTATATTTTTCACTTATTTTCATTTAAAAGTCTGTGTCATGGTTTATTCGTCCAGACATACATTTTCATTATCGTTTTCTTTCATCATTTTTTATTCAAAACTTCGAGTTTTCTTTCATATTCATACATCCCGCCATCGTGTTCTTTATCCAATGATTGGTGAATTTAAAAAGTCTCTTTTTTGCGTTCATAATTATCTAGAAATTCAGTATATTGCAGTAAATGCAATGACTTTTTCATTTCTTGCCTTTTTTCTTTTACTTTTACGTAGTTGCCAATTCAATTAAAAGATTCGTCATAAACAATTATAAAAATGATAAATTTGAACAAAAATGATTTATAATTAGTCTATAGCATATTAGTATATTTTTTTATTTCAAAGTGTAAATCATAGTTTACTTATCTGAACACACATTTTCTTAATTGGTTTAATTTTTTACTCTTTTCCCAGAAGTTTAATACTTCTCAAATATTTATACATCTTGTGATTTAGTTCCATATCTAATAATCTGCGATTTTTTATTCTCTTTATTGCAATTTTAACTTATGAAATATGCACTAAATTTCAATTAAAACAATTTCCCTAATATTCAAAGAATCAATAAATTTTCGATTCATCATTCAATAGTTTCTTAACAAATCTCAATTAAAAAAAAAAAAAAAAATTATCGATTTCACTCCCCTCACCACTTTTTTCATCAGGAAAAACACTTGTGTAGAAAAAGTTTTTTCACAAGGAAACTCATCCTTAAACATATTCTTGAAGACTACATATTTTTTGTTGTACTTTTGAATATAATAAATAAAATATATCTTATTAAATTATTAAAGACTTGATCATCTCTCACTCACCTTTCTTATGTGTATTAGAAAAAAAATATCACATAATTCGAAAATCCCCATTCACCAGTTCCAATTCTCTAAATCTGAATCTGTTAAAAATGTTCACTAAAAAATCTGTACGTTCAAAAGATGCATCTATAATTTTGTAATTCTACAAATCCAATCTTCAAATTTTTCACATGTTTCACAGTGAAAATTTCAACGTAGGGATCTGTTAAATACAACAAATTATCAGATTCAGATTTAGGAAATAGGAAAAGCAAAAACTTGTAGGTTTTCACTTATTAAAAGAAATTTCGCCCTTAACTTGGCACACCGGAGGCCTTGATGAGAAGCAACTGCGTTCGAGAGAGCAGACATTTTTTTCTCCTGGGCGATGCAACCTATTTACCCGTAATGAGCATTTCGATTTTCCGTCAGAGCGCCACACTAGTGAAAGATAATAAAATGGCTCTTCACCCTCGCGTAACGGCACTTCCGCTACGCTGCGTGTTCGCCACGGGCGATGCTCCCATGCGGAGCTACGATTACTCAATGGCCATTTCCCTTCTCTCTATCACTCTATCAGAGCCGCTGCCACATTTATTTCTTCAATCATCAATTCATCGTTCCAACACAAATCGAAAGTGATACCCAATGGAAATCATTTCCGCCGTTTTCCAGAACTCCCTGACACAGCAAATTTTTTCACTTAAATAATTTCGAATCAATTGATAAGTATAATCATTCATGAGAAAAGAACTTTTTCTTTCTAATGCCATACTATTCAGCCAGAAATTTTCCGAGTTTTCATTGGAAGGATTCCATGTACGCCCAGATTCAGCGGAAATTTGCACTTCCAATTCTAAATTGTGATTCGAGAAACGTTTCTCGATTCGTGCCTCGAATGAACAAGGAAACTTTTCAACGATCAGCGAAGAAATGAAAAAGTCGTTCAAGTGCGGGGAACAGACATTTTTTGGTTTTTTTGGTATACCTTTTTTATCGATATTGCTGGAAAATGCGCCAGCTGATAAGGTCCTCGAATTTTCCTACTTTCGAGTAGACGTTCGCGTTTTTATTGCGTTGTGGAACAATGTAGTGGAAATGGATTTTTCTTGCTGTATGTTCGTTCTGAAGATTCTTGGAGGATGAGGATGATATCATTTTCGACATAAGAACCATTCCCTTTTCATTCGGCTGGGCTGTACAGTTTGACATGTTATTTTTACTTGCACTGAAAAAAAAATTCTTGTTAATTTCACATAAAACTTTGTACTGTGGTATTTGTAAGGAATATTTTACTTTTTTCTAGTCATATATTACATTTTTTGATATTGGAATAATAAATTTGTTTTCGTAAAAACTACAAAATATTATAATTGATATTATTATCGCGTTTCACTTTCTGCAATATTATTGTAATTTCTACTAATCTGCATTTTAGGAAAGCTATTTTGTTTTCCCAGATTCAAATCCGTAAGAATACATAGTTCTTCTTGCTATTATTCTGTTTACTTTCTGCTATATTGTATTATATTTCGTATTTTATTGATTGACATTGTGAAGGTACATCGAAAGCTTTCAAAGATTCTATGAATTTTCGATAAATACTGATTAATATTACTGTATTTCCTCTTTGCATATGAAAAGTCATACTGTACAGATTGAAAACAATATGAATAAACGATAAAAATAGAAAATTGTTATTTCACTACAAAAAAATATAGAATTTGGTGTAATATTACAGCAGAATATACAATTGTTGAACTACAATTGACATTATAAAGATTCTAATTTTTCTTCTATTATCTATGCAAAACTGGTATATGTATAAAAAATTGTACGATGTAATAATTTTCACTGTACAATACTGTAAAAAGTAGGATAAAAATGACGAAATCTGCGATGACATTGTGAGATGTATTCATAATTTTGTATAAATAAAATAATAAAAGTAATTATATAATTGAATAATAAAAACAACAAGAAGAACACCACAGTTGTATTGATAATATAATTATTACTAATTTACTAATAACAGTCATAAAACGATAATAATAATTGTTATTAAAATCATGGATAATAATAATGACTTTGCACCATATTAATATTATTGTATGAATATATTAACAATATTTTAGTACCTACTTCTTACCATAAATAAGTTAAAAAGTACTAGATTTTTTTCTCAAATGTGAAGTTAATGTTTTTTATCTGGAAAACGATTCAATATGACACATTTGTTCATGCTGTATAGAATATGTTTTTTGTCGATTTTGTGGTTCTTTTATTTTGTCACTACTGATTTTTCAGGTGAACTAATGAAATAATTTTCATTAGCCTAGAAATTTCTCAAAAATTTAATGATTTAATCTTTCTCGTGTTCAAATGTGTGAAAAACCAAAATTCTTGGTTATGTATGAACTATATATGTATATATGAACTTTTTATTAGGAAAAAATTTTCAACACTCATTTTCCTTGCATGTATGTTTTTGCCTTAATGAATTATTCTCTGTGTAAGAGTGGTTTTTAAACTAAAATTTGAATAATATTGTCGTTGCAAAGATTCCTTCTCAGACAATTTGTGAATTTTGAAAAAGTTTATTTCAAATTTGTAAAGTAGAGAAGTTTACATATCTTTGTCTTTGATTTTATCTTGAGTTTTATAATGACTTCTCGAATTGGAGACATTAAATGTATTTTTGAGTCGGTTTTGATAAAATTCCACTGTTTTTACTTTAACAAATAAATTAAGACTCACTGAAATCCAAAGATAAGGAAAAAAGTCACGTAATTATAAAAACAAATTAGCAGCTAGAAATTTAATTGAGGTATCAAATAAAAGGGTGCCACTTGTTATTTTTTCAAGAAATCCACATCCAGTGATTTTTAGACAACAGTTCAAACATTGTTTTTACATCAAAAATTATAATTTCGAGAAAGACATACATTTTGCAAAAAAGAATATACGAAAATTTTACCATGTTAACACGAAAAATATGAATTTCAGGTAATATTTGTCGAATTCATAAATATTCTACAATAATATTCCGGCAAATAATTTGGAGAGTTAGTTTTTACAGCGTAAGACGAGAATTTTGAAACCAACTTAAAATATTCTCCGCAAAAAATATATAAACCATGTTCGAAAGAAATTAATTTATTAACATTTATTTCAAATGAAAAAGAATGTCCACTACGAGAGTTTAATCAAATCAAAATAGAATCCGTCATAATGCTTCATTAAAAAAAAGAGAAAAAAAATTCTATCACGAAAAGTCCACAACACAATGCTCACAATAAAAAACACAAAGTGTACCTTTTATTTTCCCAAGAATTTTAATATATTTGAAATTCCTAGTTTCCAGTTCTTCCACACATGTTCTCACAGCAATCATTTCATCCGAAATCGACCTACCACGAAAACGTCCTCCGCAACGATGAGATTCTAGCGTTGATCTGAAAAAAGCGAGATAAAAATGTGAAATGTTTTGCTATGCAAATGAAGCTTTGCCGCGTTGCAACGGTTCACCATCAGATTTACTTTTTTCACTTCATTAATATGCGATTCTAGCGTACATTTCTGATGTCGGAGCAAAAAGAAAGTTTTTCGAAAAAGTGCATTTGAGGAACGCAAACACGGATTTACTTTCCAAGATGTTTTTTCCATCCCCACAGAGTTTAATGAATTACACGGTTTTTTTATTTCTTCTAAAAATAAGGACTTTTTGGAGGTGATAAGAATTACAATCTGGCAAAATTACAGGGCGAAGGTTGTAAAACAATAGGATGGAAAATGATACACGTGTTGAAGTTGACGCCGCGAAAATATCGTGGTGCGTACCGTGCTTTATAACGCGGTCGGGGATGATATACGTTGGGAAGAGCTTTGAAATATGCGGCATAGAAAATTTTCTATCGTGGGCGATTTTCATCACGTCTCGTGTTAAATATATGGAATGGATTACGATATTCCTTTATTCACCACACTCTCGTAATATGGAAATTTCGATATCATTTATTCACGTGAGGTTTCAGTCTAGTACTGGAGCAGTGATTAATTCATTTTTCAAACAGGAAGATGTTGTTTGTGGTTGGAGTGATTTAATGATTATAAAATAGAGAAAGTGTAATGATTTTAGCGGTGTAGGCAGAGGGAGTTTTGAAAGTCTAAAACACTTTTAAAATTCGAGTAAAATTCATGATTTTTTCTTTATATAAAAAATAAAATGAAAAAAATAATTATACCCTTGATATAGAAAGGATTCAAGTTTTAGAAATTGGGATAATTGTTAGAAAATAACAAGGCTTTATTCCGAATGAGTTGAAATTATTAAAAATGTAGTAATTCGAATCTAGAAGACATCACAAACAGTTTCATATAAGTTCTGGAAATTAGACAAAATTGAGAATTTTTAATTTCACCGATTCAAAAATAACAACGATAAAGAACTTTTACTGAAACAAAATTCTGATTATCAATATTTGGCTAGGATAACGGATGAAACAAAAATTAGAAAAATTCTTTTCACAAAGTAAATTATAAAAAAAAATTACTATATACCAGAAAGCTAATAATCAAAAAAATTTTGAATTTTGGAGCATCAAATTTTCAAAAGCTTCATAGAAATTTATTGGGAAACTCAGAAACTTTTTGAACCATATAAGGACTTGAAAAAATATATTAATTTTTAATAATCTATAATATTACTGTTTTCTAAACCAATTAAACAATAATCTAGATAACTTCGAATTCGAAAGCTTCAATTTTTTGAAAATTCAATAATTATTTCATAGAAATACTGTAAAACCTTAAAATTATTATAGAATGCTACAAAATTTTGAAAATCCAGCATTGTACATAAAATTAAGGATTCTTTAGAATACTGAAAATCTATCTAAAGATTTTCTCAGAATTCTAGAAAGATACTAAAAATTTCGAATGATTTGAATTTTTAGCATGAAATTTACAAAATCTGCGTAGCGATCCTCGAAAATAAAAAAAATCTATCAAAATACTAGGAATTCCTTTGAAACTGTATAACTACTAAAAAATATAAACAATACTCAAATGTTAGTAAGCCTTTACTAGATGTAAGTACATGTACTATTCTCAAAAATTAATAAAACTTCGAAATTGAGGACATTGAATTCTTAAAACTTACACGAGTATCTATTAAAATGCCAGAAAGATATTTAAATGATATGAGTACAGTAATGAATTCCAGAAAGCCATAGTGCAATCCGTACAAATACTATACATGTTTCAAAAATACGATTTAATACTACTGAGTTTGAAAAAATCAGATAATTAAAAGTTTTATAAATCTAAAACAAAACTTTAGATCTATGTCGATATTAGTTTCCTTCGAAATTTCTAAAAATGCGAAGAATTTTTTATAACCATGAACTCTAGAGAATCGGAATATGAAAATCTAGGTATATGAAAATCAATAATAATATCAGCAAATTCTCCAAAGTTTATAAACTCTAAGGAAACAAAGAAAATCTGAGCTCGAGTTGCTTGAAGATCATCAAAATCTGATTTCATGATTAAAACAGGTCAGTAAAAAATTACAAAAATAAAAAAATGTGCGTTTCTGAACCCAATAAGTCATTTTATTTGAAATTTCAGAATTTGAAAAAGTCACACTCTGAAACTAGATGGTGGAAGATAAAAAAATTATAAAGTCTCGAAAGAAACACATTTTCCTAGCAAATCCCTTCTAAAAATTTCTTCTGCCTATACCTCTAAATATGGTCCTGCGTTTTTTTTTTTTTTTGTATTAAGTAAAGATGGAATCACGTTTAATAGAAACTATCTGAAGTGCTGATTCCATGCTGTAGAAAAATGAAAGAAAAGCGACTACAGAGAATTTTGCACAGTTTTCCAGTCAACTTATGCAGATCAAAAAATTTGAGGTTATTACCTTAGGTTTTAATTGACTTTTTGAAAGTCTTGTAATATTTCATAGTTGTTCAGTATTTTTGAAAAGTATTGATATATATATACTATGTTTTTCTTTCGATCGAGCAGTTTTTTTACTATCATAAAAAGAATATAATAAACAACTTATTAAAAAAGTAATCACAAAAAAGATCTATAATTGGCAATTGCATCGCGTATTTCCTTTTAATTTATCTACTCGTGTTCAATCAAATCATGCATATTCACACGTACAAAAATACAATCCACCATCTAAATTCAAGAAACTCTACATCAAACTCAACAGATAATGAATAGTAAAACATTGTTTACATGTACAGCATTTACACTTGAATAGAACCAAACAGCAGTCTATCTGAAATCACGAGAACCCGTCATTCACAAATAATTTTAACTCGAGTTCCATTCTGTCTTTGAGATGTTCTCGAGAACAAGTAATAGCGACGTTCTTGCGTCGATAAATTGCGCTTCATGAAGAACACTCTAACGAGAACAAAGACTCGAGGAAGAGTAAACGATTACTCCAGAGATATCATCGATTAAAAAAGCAACCACGCCTTCATAAAACGTGTCACTTTTATTTACAAATTACAAAAATGCAAACGTGAGATTTCCTGAAAACACGACAGAATCCTTCCAATTTTTCAAGTCAAAATTCAATCTCGTTACAATATTTACCCTACAACAAAATATTAAACCTCGAACTTCACAACATACTCCTGAAAATACCACGAGTAAAAAGTGTAAGTGAAAACCCATAAAAAAGGCGTCTCCACCAAAGTGTAAAAGACAACACTTGGATCCGAAAATAGCATTACAAAAGAGGGTGCTTCTGGTGCATGACACGAGTCAACGTCGAAGAGAATGCTTTGATTCAAAGAACATAGAAATAGCTGGAATCAAGTTGATTTTTCACCGCGCTTTCGCACATGATCCCCGGGATAATAAAAAAAGTAGCAGGCAGCGGGGAATTGCGGACCAAGATATGAATGAGAAAGAGGAAATATTTTAAACGCGAAAGAGTTTGTCCACCGATGTTCTTTATTCCCTCACCTGACGTGGTTCTTTACGAGCACGAGGTTTTATACGCGTTTTTCTCCCTGCCTTGAACCCACCTCCTCGTTCGTTCGCATGATGTTATACCTGCCAGCTTCGACCTAATTTCCCGGGGCAGAGTGAAATATAGGCTAGACTATTGGCATTATATACTCCGGAGTCGTGACCATGATCGCGAACCAGCGCTGCTATTTATTCAACACCAACCACCTTATCACAAATAATCAGGGGAGTGGACCGAAAAAATTTTTGGGAGGGGTGTATTGGGAAAATATGTTTTCCTCGAGATTATATCTATACCTTTATTACGCTAAGCCGAATTTTTGTAAACATATCCTCCTCTTCCGCTATTCGACCGATTTGAATTTTTCTTTTTTTTTTATAGAAAGCTGCAAGTCTGGAGATGTGCAAGTCGAAGTTGTTTTTCCAGGATTGTGCGTGGGGAGAAACTCCACCAACCCATTGCAATTTTTTAAAAAACTGCTTATCTTATTCATATTTTTCGGTTTTTATTTAGAATTTTGAAGTTATTTTATGCGAACATTACATCATATTCAATTATTTTATAATAATAATTCTTTTATGGCATTTCGCGCAAACACTGAAATTTCGTGTAATCTCCAAATTTGATTTCAGTTTTTGAAAAATGTTGTTGAATTCATGTTAAGCTCGTGAAGTATGTAGATTTAAAAAAGTACACTATATTGAACTATTGGTTCGCCATTGTGCGTGGATTTTTTTTACAGTCGTAAGGTTCACGTCTATAAGTGTCAAAAAGTACACGAGTGCTAAATGTAAGTTCAAAATCATCGATAGTGGAAACTGCATAATAAAAGGTTTTGTTTTAAATGAAATTTTGTGAATCCATCATGGAAGTAATACCAATAATTTAGTACGTTGGGTAAATTAACCGGCGTCAACTTCAAAAGTTTTAATACTTGGCCGGGATAAAACAAAAAAAAGTGAAAATAGGAGAAATTCGTTTTTCACGTTTTCTAAAAATAGCGCTTTGCTTTGATTACGCGCTTCCCGGGAATTCGAAACACAAGATTACCTTCAATTTTGGAGACACTCGCGATCTGCGGAAGGTTTTTGATTGGTGCGCGGACTATAGAACACAAAACATTCAGACTTTCGATATTTAAAATTTCGAATCTCGTGATTTTATGGTAAATGATAAGAAAATGTCGACATAGAGAAAAGAGGGAAAAAAATACACTTTTTCTTATTTTTAATAGATCCACCATATATTCCTATTGCACGTTGTACGATTTTCTTATTATTGCTTTATGCTTCGGGTATTATAAAATTTTTCATATGTTCAACTTCGCGGGCAAAAAATATCGTTATAAATCCCCAATGTAAAAAAATTGAGCAATGAGAAAATCAGAACTTGTAACTTTTTATTTCCGACGATCTGGTTTCAATTTTTTCGAATTTCGGAATTAAGGGGTGGTTTAACTGATCCACCACTTTTTATTAATTTTCTACTGACCTGCTTTCATTGGAAAAATAGATTTCATGAATTTTCCAATCAACCTTTTTTTAATTTCTGGTACTTTTGGTTTTTACCATATTATATTTATATTTGCAGAACTTGAGGAATTCTCTGATTTTATTATTTGATATCTTCAGAGCTTTCTTGAATTTGATGCTTAAAGGTTTGAGGTTATGAAAGATTATTGGTATTTTTTTAGATATGGAAAAAAAACTGTATGGTTATGAATCTGAGGTATTTTATGGATTTTCTAGAATTTTTATAGTTTTAATAGTTATTGAATTGTGTAATATTATCTGCTCTACAGATTCTTGAATTCGATGCTGAATTGCTTGAATATTTTAGTCATATTTATTATTTGAATAGATGTTTTAGGAAACAGTATCTCCAATACTGATTTCGAGATTGGTACAATTCAAATCTTTTGATGGATTTTCGTACAGATTTTGAAATTTCGAAGCCCTAGTTTTCAGGGTCTCATACGTTTTTGAGAGTACATATATTACCTATTTTAAGTAATAGTTGAGTTTTTTTTTTACAGTAAATGATGTTTTCAATGATTTGCTAGTTTTATTTATTGATTACTAGTATTTTTGTAAATTACAATGCAAATTTTTTAAACAGACCTTGAATTTGAATTTATCTTTTTTTTGGCATCTTTGTACAATTCTGAGAGAACATATTCATAGATTTTAAAAAAATTATTCACTCCTCTTTTTTCGTACATTTTTTTATTTATCGAATTTTGCAATGATCTCTAGAATTGTCAAAATTTTACAATAATCTGATGGATACTTTATGCATACATTTTTTTGAATTTAGTGCCCTCGAATTTGAAATCTTACATATCTTCGATATTGATTAAGATTTTCCAGTAAACAATAATTTTGTAGCTTTCTATAATTTTTGATATTTTTCTAGTGGTACACAGTTTTTTGGTAGTGTAAACAATTCGACAAAATCAAGCTTTGGCGATCTCTAAAGTATGACACTTTTGCAACTATTGAAACGATGAGAAAAATGTTGTTAAGGTTTTGACGTTTTTGACAGTTTCTAAAAAAATTATACATGATCATGCATATTTCGAAGGAATATGATAAGGAACATAGTCCACAGAATTATAAACTGTAAAAGAGAACGACTTTTCAGTTTTTTGAGATAATTACTGACAATTTTGATGATTTTACGGTTATTTATAGTCCGACAATCTAACAATCACATAAGCTTTGAAAGTTTATTACAATTTTTCACAGTTTTCGTATTTTGATTTTACAGTTCAACTTTTTTTTTATTATTTAAACCGTTTGGAAAATTATTCAAAGGGATTTCTACAGGCTTTTCAAAACCTTAAGATTTTCAATGCTGTTACACGATCCGCCATTATCAAAAATTTTCAAATTTTTGAAAACTTACATCGCTGATAAAATCATTACACATCTAATTAAATGTGTAAATCTAAAAAAATTTTAATAGACGTTACGCCAATCTAAAAGACTGTAAACTGTATATATAAAACAGTAGATAAGTCAAAATTTTCTATGATTCCCTTTTTTTCCCTACGATAATCTTGTATAGATCTGATGAAATTTAGAACCTTTAAGCTTACACAAATATCATGAGGAAATTACTAAAAAGTAGAAACCGCTCTCACATAGTAGAAATTTTCTAATAGTCAAGTTCTTTATAAAGTTAAATTTCATGAATAAAAGGAAAGCGATCCTACATGTATGTAAATGACGATTTCATCATTCATTTCTACGAATATTTCAAAACCGATTTTCATGTAATCAATATCATAAATTAAATAAAAATGCAATTCTAAAATGAGCATGAAGCATTTCTGTGCCATACGAATAAGTTCCTTGCATGGCCAACTGTACATTTCTGTTACCTAGAAAAAAAGCACACGCTTTTTCCGCTGAATGTTCCACAAAAACCTCAACCTAGAAAAAACCATCACCTCATTCACCTTAAATCGCAATCACCCGAACCTTTTATCAATTACTAAACACGCATTTCATATTTTTCCAGGACGAGAAGAACCAGCTCCTCATCACGAATCTCTGGCTCAAATTGGTGAGTTCCAGTTCACTTGTGCCCAAGCAAACCTCGCGTTCAAAAAATATTCCAACATCACAGAATCCATGAGAAACATCTTACGAAGTTCAAGGGGCAATAGAAATTTCCCCAGCACTCGAAATCGTTTAATTAACGTATAATTAGTTTGCGTGCTCTTTTTTCGTCGACTACTATCAAAGGTCGATTTCCTCTTTGCTCTCGGATATTTTTTCTCTGCATTTGCAGTTTCTTTAATTACCAACGACGTATTTGCTAACTTTTTCTGTAGATGCTCGTTGGAAAGTAGGAAAAGTAGAATGGGGAGCAATTACGTGTCCTTGGGAGGGATTCGAGCCGAGTTCGAAAAGGCTTGTACTCATAGTAGCTCATTTCCGCGCTTAAGCTCCACGTCGAGCTGAGTAGTAGTTGTAGGTCGACCCGAATTCGAGGTTAACGTTTTCATGTTACACGTTATACATACATATTTGTTTGATTGATGCATCGATTCGAGCGAGCTGTGGGTGGGTTTCGCTGAAACAACGTTTTCCTTACAATCGCACATTTTTTCAACTCGTGCGAGTACGTTTCGAGGGCTTTCGAAATTCCTGCTCTTGGTACACTGTTTTCGACTTCTTGACAGCTTTGAATTTTGTAAGGGGGTATGATCGCCATCTTGAGAAAAGCTCATGAAATTTTTGGCAGACAGTGGATTTGTGTTGTTGGTTTCATGAAATATTGCTGCAGTAATATATTGTGTACAAAGAATTGAGTGTCCTAAGGTTTCTGCACAGGGTTCGACACTGTGCATAGTTTTGGCTATTTTTACAGTTTTTTAAAAATTTCTTATGATAGACAGTTTTACATATTATGAAATATTTTGTTGGCAGGTTTGGCAGCTTCGACAGTTCTTAACAGTTTTTATATGTAATAGGATACTATTTCATATTTTAAATAAGTTTTAGAGATTTTATCAAATTTAACAGTTTTGTGTGAAAATTACCAAGTATTTTAAAGGTTTCCAGTATTTTTTGCATTTTTTGTATTTTTCAGTATTTATACGTTTATTTTGGTTCATCCTAGATGATCAAGTATTTTCGAAATTTTTATATTAAATTCCAAAATTTGATGCTCTAGAATTTATAGTTTTAGAGACTTTGAGAAATATAATAGTTTTTCGTTAAAATTTTATTGACATGAATGTCGAGTATTTTATAGGTTTCTAGTATTTTTAGTATTTTTCGTATTTTTCCGTATTTATCAGTTAATTTTTGTTAATCTTAGATGTCGAGTATTTTTGAAGTTTTTATTTTGATTTCCAAAGTTTATTGCTCTAGAATTTATAGTTTTGGAGAGTTTAAGTACTTGATTATGTTATTAATTTCTGGTATTATAATTTTTTTGTGGTTTGTATAGTTTAATAGTTTAGATTTTCAGTTTTCTTCGAATTTTTTTACTATTTTTATAATTTCTTACGATTTAATAGTTATTTTATAAGTAACCATTTATATTGTATTTTCGATATCTGTTGTTTTAGAATTCAAACTTAAATAGATTTAAAGTTTTTCACTGGATTTTACAGGAAATAGTATGTCTATCTTTCTCGAGAACTTTAAGTATTTTCTTTGTATTTTTTTTTTTTTTTTTTTTTTTTTTTCAAACTGATAGACTTCCTGCTCAAGTTGTAGAATCTTATTTATAGGTTTATAGAATTCAATGTCTCAACATATTCAGAAAAATTTTAATTTTATTACCTGTTTAGATTTTTGAAAAAACTATATTGACATAAATAAAGACACTCTAGATATTTATAGTATTTGTACTATTCGTTACATTGTTTGTTCTTAATAAATTTTGCAGAATTCTAAACTTTGTCTGTAGATTTACAGTATTTATTGCCTTTTTGCAATTTTTTTTTTCTACGAATGATGCACCCTATAGAACTAAATATCGATACTTTGAAAAACTTTCCCATGTATTTTCCATTGTGTTTTACAGTTTTCATATTGTGGATCAAGTTATTGCTATTATAAAACATAATCATGATAATTTCACTAAAATAAAAGGATTGATACAGCTCTTTAAGTTTTTCATATTTTTCATGAACTTAGCGAAAAATTCAGTTTGTCGATCTGGAACAAATTGGTTGCAATAAGACTATGTAGTAAAACAATATTTTTTTCAGCCTCGAAAAGTTCAAGAATTCAGACATTGTTTTTTTATTGTGTTTATTGGGATATGTTTAAAATTTATCATCAATTTGTGTCACTTTTATCTTTAGACTAAATCTATACTTTTTTTTTGTGATAATTGTCACATTGCGAAAAGCCTCAAAATTTCAGTTGCATATTCATGTAAACATTTGACCATTTACTTTAAAATAAACGTATGTATCTTTTTTCCAGGGGGTGGGAGGGAGTAAAGTAATAATTTTTTTTTTGAGAAAGAGATTTCTCCTGAGCTTTTAAACTTTTACAAACTGTTAACTTCCAAAACTGTCAAGGAAATTTTTCTTCTTTTATTGCTAATTTCGAAAAAACAAAAATCAATAATAGCAAAAATAGAAATTTTTAATAATTAAAATGTCGTGTCTGCTTTTACCAAGAGTTTAGAGTTATCTCACTTCCAACCATAAAACAATAAATTCACTGAGAAAAAATAAAATTATATACTGTAATCTTTACCTTCATCATAGGTAAATTTTTCCTAAACATTCCACTATCATAAACTCTGCATTCTTGAAAAAATTCCTCTACGACAATTCCCTCAGGATTCTAAAAATTGAAAAGCACAATGCACTTGTTAGGCAGTCACTTAAAACAAACAATATTATCATTTACCCTCTAGGAAATATGTATTACGGGTTAAGCAAGCGCGAAGAAACTTTTGCCAACTCCCCGCTTTTTTTGCTCGCTTCTCAACTCTCCCCTTTGTTATTTCCCTGGAGTTTCCCGCAACCCGTTCACATTTTCCCAAACTTAATCAATTACTTTTATTCAATTAATTTGATTAATTCAGTTGGGGGCATGAAGTAGTGAATAAGTTAAAAACTGGTGGAGTGGGGCGAGGTCGAAGGGGGGGGGGGAGGGGGTAATACCTGACTCGGGATTACGCGACATTTTCTCCGTTCGTGAATATGAAAATTCTAGTGAAAAAGTTTCCCGTGGTTCTTTTCATGAATTGGCCTCGAGGGTTTTCAGAATCCACGTCTTTCATGTTGATGATTTCGCAGTTCCTACTGTAATAATTAGCTGGAGAGGCGATGTTATTTGTCGAGATCGAAATCAAGGGTGAAATAATTGAAAAGCCAAGTTTACGAATCTGCTTTTTGAGGGTGTCAGGAGGTAATGGAAATACGAGGAAAAAATTTTCGAGTTTTTGGTGATACGACCGCGAAACTGTGTAACAATGCGAGGATCTCGAGGGTATGCAGGATTACGAAGTCGGTCTGATATATGGAGCTGAAACATATTTACCCTTAAGCAGTTGGCTCGTAAATCCGTGTTCAAGTCATTGGTTGAGAAAAATGGATTCTTTTTACAACGTTCCGGGGAACCGAGACGTAAATCTACGGCTGAAATTAGGGTTCGCTGTTTTGTGTCTCTAAAAGTTGTGGATCCTTTTATTGAAAAACCCTTACGTACTTTTAAAAAACTTACTTAACATACACACTGGTTTTTTTTTTAGAATCTGGATGGTTACTGCAGGTATTTCCACTTGGGATTTTTTACAGTGGAAATTTTGTCAATAGCTTTTACAACGAAATCAATGAATCATTTTTTTCATTCGAATTTCAGGTTTTTGTTTATTTAATGCGTTTATTTTCTTTGATATAGAATAAGTTTGCCGCAAACTGTTCAATTATTAACATTTTTTCATTTTGTAGATAAAGCGTCATCTTAACAAAAAAATGATACACATCATTTTTATCTTGTTATTGTGATTTCGGAAAACAAATTTTTCTGTACCAAGCTTTCGATACAGCATCGATATTTCAATAATTTTTTTAAACAAGCAAGTCAAATAAATAACACTGAAGACTCTTTTCTATCATCCAAAATTTCGAACTTGTGATCTACGATTTTTGAAGACTAGGTCCTATTTTTGTAGTTATTTTTACGTTGATATTCTCAAAATTTTATTATCTTGCCAAAAATAGTTGAACAATGATAAATTTCTTCTACAAATTATCAGCGCGCATCAACTTTCGAAGAAAAAAATTAGATTGTTCAATAAATTATTGAAATTCTTTGATTGTCGTTAGAAAAAATTAAGTACACTCCAGACAAAAAAAAATTCATTTTTATATCAATCATTTTTTTCTAATTTTCAATAGGAAATAAGCTACTGTATACTATTTTGCATTATTTTCTATGAGAAAAAATTCGTTGCTTGCTAATTAAGACTCTTTGAAATTAAAAGAGAAATTTTCACAGTTATATTTGTACTTCATTTTTCTAAAATCCTATCATTTCACAAAAAATGGGTCGATCATAATAGTTTTCGTTTAAATTCTTCGGTAAGTATATGTTTCAATGAGTAAAATACAAGATCTTACTAAATTTTCAAACTTACGTTGGTCAGATATAACATCATAAAAAAATTAAAAATTTTCTTTTTGAAAGCCATCATATTACGTTCGTGCTTTCATTCTTTTTATCAAAAATACTTTACGTACCATAAGTAAGAAATTTGAAAATTCATTCACATAGTTTTACTTCATTGTTCGATTCTCTTTTGCATAAAAATGTTGCACTGAACTTTAAAAAATATTTTTTTTTTAAATCTTACACTGCTGTAAAATTCTTTTTTTTTCACGATTATCAAAGAAATTTTGGATTTTTCTTCGTCCTCGAAGTTTTTCTTTTGAAATTAAATCCTTATTTATAAACTTTGATGGAAATTTCCAGAACATAACTATTGTCTGTGAAATTATAAAATATTAAAAAATGGTACATAAAAAATACTACAAAACTAGCTATTTGACTATAAATAATCACAGTTTTTAAACAACAAATTTCGACCTTTGAAGATCAATTCTGAATATCACTAAACTTACTCAACTTACGCATATATAAAAAATTAGAGGAATAAAACCGATGCCATGTTAAAATTTTTAAGTAAAATCTTTTCTGAATTTTACATAAAAATTACTATTAAAGTATTTTTTAATAACAAATGAAGATCTTAATTTTTTTTGAAACATTACTTTATTCACAAAATAAAATAAACTATTACAAATAATCAATTTTACGCTCACTTATTGAATTGTAAAGAAAAATAATATTTAGACAATTTCCACGCTCAAATTCAACTTTAAATAAAACAAACGTTTCTCATGAATTTAAATAAAAATGTTTGGATAAAAAAAACCAAAACAGAAATACATAGACAAGATGAAATGTTACAATTGAATTCTTCAATTTAAAAAATTTTTTATTATTTAAAACTCATTTAAAATCGTTATACTCATTTCTATATCGCTGACTGACAGAAGTTCACATTTCATTTTTTCCTTCTTAAAGACAGTATTATTAGTTACGTGCTGGGGAAGATATGAATTTCATGCATGAAGATATATCCTGGAAGTGAGTGGCAAATTATTACTGGCTTATTTTACTTGAGGAAGAAGCACTACCAGTGAACTTGTAATTAAAGTTGATTCTCCTGCTTCATCGAATATTCATCACTAGTGAGATACATTGAGCCAATGGCTTTTCGCAGCGTCGTGAGTCTCTTAAAAAATTGCGAAACCACGAATATAATCAACATTAATTTTATCACGAACGATAAAACTTTTTTTAATAACCTCACTTGTCTTTTCTCATTGGCAAGTATTCAGCTCATAGATTAAGTTTTCACACAAATCAAATAATCGGTGTTTGATTGAAGAACCTTGATAAACTGCTTGAAACAATTTGTCACAAAAAATACGAAAAATTCAATAGAAAACATCTATATTTCTTATTGAAGACGTATACTAACTATTTTGCAAATTATGTGAATTATTCATTTTTTTTTAATTTTGTTTTTGTTAGACAGAGCTAGAAAATATATCAGTAAATTTTCCGGACTCGATAAAAATCACTAGAAGATCGTGAAATTGAAATGGAGTTGGAAACTAAAGTTGTGCTATAATCGTGTAGAGTAATTATGTAGTTGCTCAACAGTGAGAAGATTGTTTTGAAATTTCGTTGAGTAACTCGGCTTCATTCAATTGCAGCATGGCACTGTATAGAATTCACTCACGATCCATCGACGAGAAAGTGTAGAACAGAGGCGAGAAAGCTTATATCCCACCGGTTGCTGGCAGATCCTTACAGCCATTAACGCTTTTTGCTTTAGTTGGGCCATTTCTATAACATCATTCGGCCGTGCGAGTTACGAAATGGACGATTACAATCTTTAAATTAACGGTTCGTTCAGGCATTTGTAGAAGGATGGAGTTAAGCAGAATTTGTCGAAAAGGATGATTAAATAATTTAGGTACTATTTTTTGAAATATGTTTCCGATAGTTTTAAAGATGATTTTTTAATCTTTCAGAATGAAAAAAAATTTCTTTCCAGATAAAATGCTTTCCTTTGATTACAATTTCTTAATTGAACATCGTATATTAAGAAATTTAAAGAAATTTCAGTGAGTAGGGCAAATCTTTTCAAATTTTTGATAGTTATGACAATGTTCGTTAACTCAGTAGATTTCCTGAATTATTCTAGTCAACAGTGATTTCTAATTGCATTGAAAATAATTCAATATTCAAAAGACTAATGTTATCTTTTTCATACGAAGGAAGTGGAACCGAAGAATAATACCCATACATCCAAATCCAATTCGAACAGCACAAAAAAATGTACATAAAAAGCTAGTAAAAGGGCGAAAAAGGGCGCGGTCCTGAATGGGAAATCACCTTTCACCAAACCCACATTCCCATCGAAAAAAGCATGTCAAAGGGAGTCTTACACGCACTGCATCGAATTCGTTCACCGAGAACAAAGTAATGTTAGTGCTTTGGAATGAATGGAAAATGTCAGGTGAGCCTTCGTTTTTCACCTGCATTTCATCACGCGAAATAAACTTTCTTCCTTATTCAATAGTACCTCACCGTAATTTGTCACTTTTTCACCGTTTGCTTGTTTGAGCCCGGCTTTCGAAAAAACAATGCGCGGACGCTTCGGGCCGCGAGCGAGACTTTTAATTAAACCGAGAGCCCGCCCTAATCTCGCTCCTTTTCATTCCCGGCGCAGAAACATTTGCCCAAGTGCAGAGCGCGGCTTCAAGCTTAATTCACATTTCGCTCCAATGCGGAGTTTAAGTTCGGGGCCGATCAAGTTTGGGCCGAATCAAGTAACTCGCTTCAACTTCTATCCTGGCATCGCTCAACGTCTCGGGTTTCTTCTTCTTCTTGTTTTTCAACCCGTGATTCTGCAGGCATAACCTAGAACGAGACTGAGCTTCACATGAAGTGTAAACAGACCTGATTTCCAAAGTATTTTTCGGGGAATGCTTTTGAAATATCAGTATTTCTATGATCTTTTTGTCTATAGTTTTGTCGACTTTGTTTCTTGGAGTCGGTTTTGAAAATACAAGAAGTCAGCCCTCAAGGAAATTCTCATAAATTATTTAGGACTAGCTGTCCCAGCGGGCTTTGCTGCGTGGTAACCACGTTGTTACACGCGGTTTGGTCAGGAAAAGTCAATTATTGTTGAATTGAAAAACGAAAATGACCAAAAAACTATCTGAATCTCAAGGTTAAAAATCTTCTGCTTTTTTTTTTTTTCGAAACAATTTCTAATTTTTTGACGAAATATGGATTGGTTGGATAATAATGGATTACCATGAAGATATACTATGCTAATATAATGGATTATATTGGTCAAAAAGCTGTTATAAGTATTTTAAAAAAATAGCTTCTGACGATACTTTTTTACGATCATAGTAAAGAGTAAAATTGATGACAGTTTATTTGTTTATCAGGATTCGGAGGTAATCATGATGAGGATTATAATAATTACTTTATTACGACTTTTCATGATTTGCGACAATGTATGATTTTGCGATTCATAGAATTTTGTGATGATTTACCATTGTGACATTTTGCGACTTGTGTATATTAATACTTGGTTTTATTTTCTGTTATTTCCTATACAGGGTGTTCCAAAGTCGGAGGATCATCAAAAAACTATCGATGTTTCATGAAATTCTAAGACACTTTTTCCTTTACAATTTTCCAAAAATCGCAAAATTTAAAGAGTTATTAATAATTCAGTTTCGTCCACTCACCATTCGGCAAGGCGGGACTTTTGATTGAAGCCCCTTCTCTTTATAAGCTTACTCTAATAGAAAATTGATTGGTAATTGAGGTGTGTTATGAATTATTCATACATGATTTCTCTTACCTTGGAAGAAAATTTTTAAACAAAGAATTCTAGGAATCAAAGTTTTTTTCGTCTTGCATTTGGTTTAGATATAAAATCCTTTTGTCCAACTGTCACCCTTACAATGCAGTATCTTCTAATTTTTGTCAAGAAAGATAAAAGAAGCCATTAACCTAGACTTCATTATAAACACCTAAGAGATCCCAGTATTCCCATGGGAGTTAGCTAAGAAAGAGGAGGTGTCTCTTTTATGAGAAGTCCTGCCCCTCCAAAAGTTAGTAGACGAAATTGAATTATTAATAACTGTTCAAGTGTTGCGAATTTTCAAAAAAATGCAAAGGATAAAGTGTCTAAGAATTTTATGACGAATTGATGATTTTCTGATGATCCGCTGACTTTAGAAGACCCTATATTTCATGGTTTCGTAAATTTTTATGAGCTTTTGTAATTTGTAACCTTTTTTGATTTAGTGAATTTCAGTGATTTTTTGCATAATTTTATGATTTTCTGTCCTTGTCATTTTTGTAACTTTTTTCCACTTTTGCAAATTTTTTTAATTTTTGTAATTTGTATGTGTGTGTGTTTGTGCTTTAGAAGAAGTGATGAAAATTTTTCAATTAAAAATTCTATAATTAACATTTTTCAGTCAAGGAAAGAAAATTCAGAGTAAGTTTTTAATAATTTAAATATCTTATCATCATAATATTTTAAAGTCTCATATTTTAGAAAATATTAAGGTGACACACAATATAAACTAAATAAACTTCAGTATTTAGGAACACCAATAATAATTATGGTTCTATTGTGAAGAAAGGTTAAGAAAAATTTATGGAAGATAACTGTCAAGGTATATTTATTAAATCAAGTTCAAGGATTGTGGAGCATTTCACATAGGTGTCACGGAAAAAATTTAAATCGAAAATATGAAACATGAAAATAGCAATTGACGCGTAAAGAACACAAAAATGGTGGTAACTTATAATATTATAAAAACAATCATGACTTTGGTTGAAGGGGTAAAGAAATTTGAAATAAGAAAATAATTATTTTACAAGGACGATTGCAGAAATGATTTATATGATTAGTTAAAAGATTATAATTCAAATAGATACGAAAGAATCGAATTCAAACTTTGTAAATTGTGAAGAAAATTGTTTCTAGCATTTTATGTTCTCATGACTTTGATTTCTAAATTTAAAGAATGTTTTTTACTCGAAACAAAATTGAATTTCATCGTAATTAGATGATGCATTGACATATTTAATTTTGAAAGTGAATAATACTACATCAGTATACTGATGTCATATCATTAATTCTTGATTCTTGATTGTTGATTACATCATATATGATGTAATCAACAATCTTGTTTATAACATTTAAGTTTAAGGGTTGTTTATATGAAAAATGGTATACAAAATAGACAAAAACAAATATTGGATCTTGGATCTATAACGAAGAAAATATTGAAATAAATGCTTGTACAACCAAGTGATAAAAATAAATTGAAATTAATAAGAAAAAAAAGTAACTATTTTATCCTTATGCTTGGTTAATGAACTATATAAAATTTTAAAACAAAGAAAAATTTGTTTTACTCTAAATTTATATAAGAATATTTTTTACAGTTATTATTTAGATTGCTAATGGATGCCTGAAGAGTACCAAAAATCTTTAAAAAGTTGAATATATTTATTTATAATATTTGTTTAAGATCATAAAACATAGGAGATCTTTCAAAAGGTTTATTTGCCTGCACATTTAAATGATTATAGTATGAAATACGTAAATCATTACTTTTTGAAGATAACTTGCATTCTCTTACTTTTTTCATCAACTCAATCATACACTGATAAAAAAAACTTGTATGAAAAGTACCATACTGACTGGACAATGCCAAACCAACTTTAAATCATTATAAAAATTCCAGATAATGTAATAAAATCCCCAAGTCCGTTTTTACATTGAAGTTGGTTTGTTTTAAAGTTTTTGTTAGTATTTTTTAAACTTCATGATCAACTTAGAGTTTCATCCATAAAGTAAGTATGACCCATTCCATCTAACAATAGGAATTTTTATCACACCTTGATACTTTCTTCCTCATTTTGAAAAAAAGTTTGAAAGATTTTACCAGAACTTTCTTTTCAGTATGTAGAAATTATTAACTAATTCCATTTTAACGTAACATCCTAATTTCTTATCTTATCCTTCTTGCTCAAAGCAATTCTCACATACATCCTTAGAGTAATAATCATTTATTGATGCTCCTACTTTTTCATCGGGAGGCCGCGACGTAACGTGCAATTTTTATGGCAGCCATAAACTCAGGCACTCATAACCCTCATAACGAAACGAGTAGAAAAAGCATTAAAGCAACAAGTAATTTTGTGGCATGATTAAATGTTTATGGAGCATGTAATGTGGTGTACCATTTTAAACAGTTCGCTCCCAAAACAATCTCGTTATTTTAATGTCACTTTTATGCTTTTCTGTGTTATTTTATTTCAACTTTCTCGAAGACAGTACAAAAAAAGAAAAAATATTTTATCTACAGATGTGCAAAATTTTCCAATTTTTACAAAAATGCTTGAAATGAAAGAATCTTTCGAAAAATGAGTTTGAAAAGATCTTCTTAGTGACAAAGTAATAGGATGTACGAGACGATGTGAAATAAGAGTATAATAATGTTCTTCTTCGCAGTCTGGGCGAAAAATTTTTGTCTTCGTTGTGCATTTTGCCATCATGCAAAAGCATGCTTACAGTATTCGTCACTAATATATTCAGTGCGCTCTTAACTGAAGTGCAAGACACCGTGAGACTGACACGTACAGAGAAAATTTACCGTCGCGTCCCAAAATAAATCGCGTCTTCAGACTTGTTTCCAAAATCCAACTTCTGGACGTGCTCAGCACCGCATTCTGCACTGGAATAAACTGGGATTCATGCGTAAACATTCGAATACAGCCATGAAGTTTCTTCACGGGAAATTCGAGAAAGTATATTTAGAATCTTGAAAGGACAAAAAAAGATTGCATCATTTTATTGTTGTGCTTTTTACTGCTGTAAATTATTGATCCTCTGAATTTTAGGTATCGTTTCTCAGTTCGTTAAAACACTTTTTACAGAAAAAGAAACTAGAGTATGTTCTGTGATTAGGATCCGAGTTTTTCAAGCCCTTAAAAAGATGAGAATCGAAAGTTGAAACGTGGGAAGAAACACTTGATTCATCGTTGATCAAATATCATTTATTTTCAAGAACTCCCCATCGTTACGGTTTCTCGTAATTGATTTCCGTAGTTGCAGTTGTTGCCATTCGAACGCTGGAGAAAAACGAGCAAAAAAATGGGTGTACCTGAAAAAGAGTGAAAAATTGGAACTGATATCGACGAAACCTTGGATAGATTAAAAAAGAATTCTATTGAATTGGAGTAGGATAGTTTACATTTGATATGACGCTTCATATTTTCTAAACCTTACAAGAATTATGAATTGCGAATCTTGCTTTTACAATGTTTTTATTAAAAGCCCTTCTGTTGCATTCTATCGTAAATTTTCAGAAACTTTGCGACGAAAACCTCATAAATTTTCATTACGGTACCACTTCTCAAGGCATTTCGTTTAAAGATGTAAAGAATTTGTTGAGTCTCTGAAATTTTTTTCTCTTCCAGAATTTCATTCAAAATCACTCGTTTTTTTTTTTATTGCATTATCTTACACATTCATGCTTATCCAAGTTCTACCAAGTTTAATAACTTATGCACCTACATAAAATTTTAAATTTACTCGTTGGATAAATGGTTTACTTAAAATCCTTCAACCACATTGTTAACTGATATTTTTATACTCAAATTTATTTAAAAATATTAATGAAAGATTTTGATTACTGTATTCCTGATGTGTCTACACGAATAAATAATTGGCCATTTAACATGCAGAGTCAGACAATCAGCTTGCAACCGTAAATGTAACCCCGATGCTTTTTCGGTGCTTTCATGCGAAACGCGATCACATGGCGAGTACTGTTTCAATATTCATGACACCAATGAATATTGATGGAATGCATTGGTTTGTTGGCTCTTAAAAATTTGGGAACCAATCTTCAATGAGTCTTTTTCGGTTTTAGTCTACATGTCGAAAAAAGATTTTAATTTTATTTTAAAAATCTTATTAGCATATTTATATCACAAATATTCACAATTTATGTTTTTTCAAATAAAAATCTAAAAAAACACACAACTTTGAAAATAAAGTATTCAGTTTTGTATAACAGCTTTATAATTCATTAAAAATTACCTCTTTTTCATTTTTCAATATATTCGATAGAAAAAAAAAAAAAACAGAGAATCATTATAACCTAAACTTCCATCACAGTAAAAAATATAAAAAATTTTCATTAATTTTAAGAAAATAAGAAAAATGATCGGAAATTTTATTATCAATGTAGTATGGAAGTGTTGAGAAAATTTCTTGAACTTTCTACAACTGGAGTAAATAGAATTCTCGTCGCCAGTTTCAGGTCAAGTAATCATTTTATTTTCATGATCTGGTCATGAAAGAATTATAATTCACGAAAATCTGCAATTACATAAACGCACAAAGTCGAAGACGACTTTTGAATCTGGAAACAAGTTCGGAAAACGCGAGAATGAATGTCCTGATCGTGCTGTCGCTCGTGCATGATGCTCAAACGCTTTGCATTTTCGAGATTCTCAACTTTACTTTCAGGAATTTCCAATCTACTGCTAGAAAATTTTGCCAACTATTTATATGTTACAGAGAAGATAATTGGAATAGTTTGGTTCTTCGACGCCGCGTTTATTTCGCACTTCATGAGCGTTAGGTCGAATGAATTTTTTTCCCTTTTTATTCTAATGGTTTTCTTTCTGCGTTGAATTAACTTTGACGTGAAGATTATCGACAGAAATTTTTATCAGATGGTTTATTAGTGTGTAGCAATCGTGTATGTCAAAATGTAAATGATATGTAGATTATATTTTAAATGCGCATTAAAGGTGACAATTGATTAATAAGGTTGAAAGTCAACAGAAAATATTTCTCAAAAGAAGAGTTTTTAAATAAATAAGTTTTTTGTGCAAGTTTTTCTTTTTTTTTTTTTGAACTCCAGAATTTCTCATTCTTGATTATCTATTTTATTTTCCTTACATTTTGCAATTTTGCCATGTGAAGTATTATAAGAAAGAAATATGTAACGATTTATGTAGATTTTTAAGGAAATTATTTCTACATAGATTAAAAGTATTTCATAAATTCCTGGAGTAATCATTTTCAATATTGTTTATGAAATTTTGTAGAAGATATTTTCTGTTACATTAATAGATTTACAGTATAAATATGAATCGCTCTACAGGTATTTAGAACTTAATGCTATTTTCCTGAGATTTTCAACAATTCTGAGTATTTCAATTGATTTTTTAGAAAACTTCATCTTTCATACAGTTATTCTAGTATTTTTGATTTTTCGTCATATTTTCAAGTACCTATTTATAGAATTGGAATAATTTTCTGGTATTTCTGGATTTCTATAGAAATTTCATGCTTCAGCAAATACATGCTTCAGGATTCAAGGTTTTGTACATTCATAAGAACAATATATACAAATAAATTAACATGTATACATATATACATAAATTTGTAATAACAAATAAATGTATAAATGAATGTATGGGCTGTAACATACATGAAAAATAAATTTATTAAGAAGATTTCATAAATTTTCCAGAAAATTATTTCTACAGAACTATGATGTATAACTAGATGCTTACTATTTCCAGAATTTTTTATAGTTTTAATGAAATTTGAAGAATTTTCTAGTATTTCTTTGGAAATCTAGTATTTTTATAGATTGCCACATCGGTTACTCAAATGTGATGCTCTAGTATTCTTATTGATCTAAATTCTTAATGTTAATACTTTTTTATGAAAATATTTCCATAGATTTGAAGCATTCCATTAACTTTTTGTGTAATCGTACTTTTAGTCTTTATGCAATTCTTCAGTATTGTATAAGATTTCTAGTATTTTTATAGATTACTATATTCACTTTTCAGAACTCGATGTTCTGAAATTTGCAATTTCACAAATCTCAAGTATTGAATCGAATGTTTTAAAAAACAACTCTAATAGTATAGACTAAAAATTATAATATTTATCCTATTACTGATAAAATTTGGAAGATTTTCTGGTATTTTTGTTAATATTTATAAACGTCTCTCAAATTTATCGTTCCAGGTTTCAAAACTTATTCGATTTTTAGCATTTACGTACATTATAATTTTTCTTTACTATTCATTATTTTTGCAGCAATTTTTCATCAATTCACTTTAAATTAATTAAATTAATAAATTAAGAATTCAGATTTAAATAAATTTTGAGAACTAACATAAAATTATACCTTAGATTCTTCATATTTCTATAACTAGAATATATATATATATATATATATATATATATATATATATATATATATTCATTTTTTCCAACTTTCACTTTCTTACGATTTGTCATTCTTTTCAAATGTTATTATTATTAGAATTTTTTTCTGCATTAAAATTGCATTATTCACTAATTACTGTTATTACTTTTTCTACTCTTACATAAAATGATAATCCATGTAACCCGAACTTCATGAAGTGTTTAAACCCCCAAAACCACCCTGCAGAAGAGTATTGTAAAATGTGTAACAGCCTAATCAGGTCATTTTCATTATTACAGGCATGGATTGACGTCAATATGAGGTGGAACGTTTCCGAATACGGAGGAGTGCGAGACCTTAGAATCCCGCCTCACAGACTGTGGAAACCCGATGTCCTGATGTACAATAGGTAACGTTGCCACAGCTCATGAACATCCGCAACTACTTCGAAACTCGAACCCATATTATCTCGTTCCGTTTTCCCCTTTGCAATTTACATGTATTAGCCCCTTTTGTCTTACTTAACATCAATTTCGCCCTGAAACTCGGGCAGTAATTGATAAATTAATATTTATGAATTTCGGGGGAATTTCAATGGATGATAAGAAAGTTTTTTTTTTGCCTGGGAACTTCGTTCTTCATGTATTATGCGTCCCAAAACGCCTCATTCGAATGCAAGACTACGTTCTTACCACAAGTTGGAAATAATTTTATACTGTCGGTGAATGAATGCTTATCGTCAGTGGGGCAATTAATGCTTCGGCAAGATTTCAAATCATAATTACCATGCAAAATAGTGCACGAGGCGCTCGTTTATTGCATTCAGTCCGCAACGCCCAGTGCAAAAACACTCGAAATCCTTTTAGTGGCGAGTACTTTTCGACGAGGAATTTGCTAACGAGTTTCGTAACTCAATAATTATCCTAGTCATATTTCAGCCCTATGCACTTTTTTCTTTCCCTTGTCCCTTACAGTAACTGTATCGAACCTTTTGTTGAACAGTAAAATTTTTTACTCTTCTTTTTCTTTCTTCGAGGAAGTTATTTTAAAAGAATTATGGAAAAATTTCCATGTTTGAAGTTGAGGAAAAACCATTTCTCACGACAGTTTTTAGTTTTGAAGTAGGTTTTTTTCCTACACGTGAAAAACTGGAAACTTTTTACAAGTAAACCAGAAGGCAAAAAATGAGAGTATGAAATTTGAAAATTATAAATATAAAATGAAATGAAAAGGAATGTGAAATTACGAAAATTAGAAGATTTTCAACAGGTTGGAGCTTTACAGCATTTTTTATGATGCTATGATGACATTGCAGTTTTTGGCTGACGTGATATAATGTTGTACCACTGTGTTCCTTGTATACTCAGCCTGCTCTCAGTCCACAAGTCAATTCACATGTCCACAATTTTTGACATCATTAAATTTACTTTCAATTTGTTTTGAATTTTGAGAATGTGTTTTAATTTTTAATCCAACATAATTTTGATTTATGTATACGAAACAGAATACAAAAAATGTCAGTTTTCAGAAATTTGTTGTGAAAGATGTTAAAAATAATTGTAATATCAGGATTGGAACACGAACTCACAAAAACGAAGGTTTTTGAACGATAGAAAATTTGTGGCATTCTCTATAATACAACCATGACATTAGAGTCTTTGTCTGACGTGATATTGTGTTGTACTACCGTATTTTATGCACATCCGTCCTGCTTTCAGTTCATAAGCCAGTTCGCCTGTCTACAATTTTTGACATAATTTTAATTTTCGAATTATTTGTTTTTTTATTATTGAAATTTGTGGCTTACCGGCATAACCGACAAAGTCACGCATGCCATGACGTTTAAAATTTTATCAGAATATCATGTAAAATAAGCCTCATGGCATGTATGACTTTGTCGGTTATGCCGGAAAGCCACAGAAATGGGTTTGAATCAAACGTGATTTTATTGTGGATACAAACTAGAATGCAAAAAATCTCAGTTTTTCGAAATTAGTTGTGAAATATGTTCGAATTTGTTGTAATATCTGAATAATAAAATGGAATTTATTAAATTTGAAGATTTTGAACAGATGTTATATTTATAGCATTTCCTTTGACACTGATGGCATCGGAGTTTTTGTCTGACGTGATATTGTGTTATACCACTATAATTCTCGTAAACTTATCCTGCTTCCAGTCCTAAAGTCAGTTCACATGTCACAAGTTTTGACATTATTAAAGTCATTCAAGAATTTGTTTAAAATTTTCAGAATATATTTCAATAAATATTGATATGAACGAGTAAGGAAAGAAAGTCAGTTTTCCAAGAATTGTTGTGAAATATGTTTGATATTAATTTACTATCAGAATGCAAAGACGAAATACATAAAATTTGAAGTTTTTGAAGACAGTAAATTTATAGCATTTTCTTTAACACTTCGATGTCATTAGAGTTCTTTGTTGACATGATATTTTGTTGTTCTACTGTATTTTTCACATACTCGTTCTGCTATAAGTCCATAAGTCAGTTCACCTGTCCGCAAGTTTTGACAACATATTAATATTTTCAATAATTCATTTATAATTTTGAGAATTTGTTTCAATGCAGCATAACATTAAATTATTATAAAATCCATAACGCGAAAAATGTCAGTTTTCTAAGATTTGTTGTCAAAGATGTTTAAAATTATTGTAATATCAGTATAAGAAGACAGAATTCACAACATTTGAAGTGTTTGAACTGATAGTAAATTTATAACATTTTTTGTAACATAATGACATTCGAGTTTTTGGCTGACGTGATATTGTGCCGTACTACTGTATTTCTTGTATGCTCATCCTGCTTTTAGTCCACAGGTCAATGACCTGTTCACAAATTTTGAAATTATTTTATTTTTTAAGAAGTTATTTTTAATTTCCAGAATGCGTTTTAATTCAAGATAATATTCAATTATTGATGTAAACCAAAATTCAAAAACATTCAACTTCATAAAATTTGTTGGAAAAAATTTTATATCAGGATAAGAAAACGAACTCCATAAAATTCAAATTTTTCGAATTGATAGTAAATTAATGCCATTTTCTATAACAGTATGCTAACACTGGACTTTTTGGCTAACGTGATATTGTGTTGTACTACTGTACTTTTTGCATACTCGTCCTGCTTTAGATTCACAAGTCAGTTCACTCGTTCACAAATTTTGACACTATTGCAATTCCTTGATTAATTGTTTAAAGTATTTAGAATGTGTTAGGATCCAACAAAATGTCTATCTTAATTTTCGATATGTACCAGAATGCAAAAAATGCCTGTTTCCTAAAAGATGTTGGAAATGATTGCCATATCAGAATAAGAAGACGTGATTCGAAGAAATCGAAGTTTTTGAACAGATGATAAATTTATAGCATTTTCTTTGACACTATGACATTGGAATTTTTGGCTGACATGATAACGTGTTGTACTACTGTAATATTTGTATACTCGTCCTGTTTTAGGCCCACAGCTCAGTTCCATTGTTCAAAAATTTCGACATTATAGTAATTTCTTTACGGTATTGTTTTCAATTTTTAGAATATTTTCCAATCTAACATAATATTTAAGTATTGCTATTATCAAAAATATAAAAAATATCGGTTTTCCGAAATTTATTTTGAAAGATGTTGAAATTCATGTTATAATATAGTAATGAGACGAAATTCACAAAATACAAAGATTTCGAGTAGATGGTAGATTTATACATTTTTTTATGACACTTCGATGAGATTGGAGTTTTTTGCTGACGTGATATTATTTTGTACTTCTACATTTCTTGCATTTTTATCCTGCTTTCAAATTACAGCGAACTTTTATCAAGTCTACGGCATCAATATGTCTCTAAAAAAAACTGAAGAGTTTAAATTTTTGATTCTTGCTACTCGAGAATTTTTTCATGACCTATAAAAGTTTATTTTCTTGCCTGATATTCAAACCACGTCAACTCAAAATAATAATTTTTTTCAATTAAAGATTGTACACGAACTCTGGAGATTTTTTCTACAACTCAAAAAATCGTTCACCTACCCATAGTAAAAATAAAAAGAAAATTAGTACTTTTTTGAATATTATAGGAACAAATTTGTCATTCTATCAGACACATGGGAACGTACAAAAGTGTAACGCATACATCCTTTTACATTACGTATGAATAGAGTAAGGCTGAACTAGCAAGTAGCTTTGTCCAGGAAACAGCAACAGACATTTTCCTATCGTAATTTAGCTTATTATTATCGAACAGTCGAGTTTCTCCTGGCTGATTTAGGTTCCAATAATCCTCGACAGAGGCGGTGACGACAAACAAGGAAGAACTAATGTTGACCGCGTTAGGGAATCTGCTCGTTAATGATCGAAATGTCACACCCTTGATATTATTTCTAGCGTCAATCACAGGTGGTGGAATGTGATTTCATCATGCGTCCTCGAAAAATAAAAAATGATGGTAATAAAATTTACAATTCAAATCTTAAAAACAGGAAAATCATAATAAATTTCAAGAATCTTGATAAACTGGACAAATTTAAAAGAAATTGAGAAGTTTTTAAATGGTTCCTTTTATGTTTGAAAATTTGAGAATCAATTTAGGAGCATTGGAAATTTTGAAAATAGTCAGTTTTTTTATAAAATTTATACAGTAACTACAATTTTGCAAGATATTATTGAATTTTTATATAGATAATAGTAGACAAATTGAAAAAATCATTTAAGAGTAGAACGCAAAACAAGAACCAATTGTCATAAAAAATGTAGTCCTAACGACACTTGTTAAACGTATCGAGAAACACTAATTTAATCTGGCCTGACTCGAATCTCGAATGCGCGATGGCTAATGCATATTGCCTCTGGCGTGGCTCCAAAACTTGTGCCGAGGGAGAAGAAAAAGAGAGACCTTACTTAGCCTCCTCCAGATCATCCTCGCGATTTTGAGCATTGACACGGCCACATCCGTACCATCTGTGCAAACTCGTTTCATCGTTTACATTATGCAAAATATATCGCGCAATGATATTTTGCTATTCGTCCTATCAAATTTCGTTAATATATTCATATTATCCGCTATTCCCCCACATGCACGAGTTTTTATATCATGGTTTCTGCTAATTACTCAATCAGAGACGTAGAATTAATTATTAAACCAATTTAATTTGATGAGGATATAATCAACGGAATTCCATCAGGATTTTTTGTTTTGTATATAGAAATAATAACGATTAATCAAAATTGACTTTAATGGAAATATCGTTTTCGAAAATTATTCCTAATTTGACTGTTTAAGGAATATTTAATTTTTTTATTGTATTTCTAGCATTCTACATATTTTTAAATCAAATGCACTTGGTGATTCGAATATAAAAATTTTGCTTAAAATATGATTGATGAATTTCCAGATTCTATGAAAACTGACAGAGTTTTCAAACTAAAATTTGTAAAATTAATCCATTGCATTCAAATTAATTTAGGTTAATTTGCTGGTTACATTAATACTATACAAAAAGTAAAGGAATTTTTGTTTGTTTGTTAGTAATAACTTACTGCTTTCTCTACTTAGACTCTGATTGATATATCAAAATCAGAACCAACTTTTTAATTTAACTTCCTATTTACAAATGTAAAATCGGGATTTTTTTTATTTAAAAAAACTACATAGTTTGAATTCTGAAAATCCAAACGAACGAAATTGAACTCAAACCATATCCCTTTATCTAATCCTTATATCTAAACTAGAAATCTATGTATATAACTCCAGAGCTCCTAGTAATAATTTATGAACTGGAACATATCTATGAATCTTTTCTATTCTAAGAATATGAAAACTAAAAATTCATGTAGATATCTACAATAATACCTGAAAAACTATCAAAATGTATGAAAATTGAAAACTACGAAAATTATTTAGAATGTTAGAATTGTATAGACTACTTTAAATTTATGAAGAAACTGTTCTGTCATAAGTCTACTAGAATACGAAAAATCTTTAAAGATTTGAATTCTAGATCATAAGATTCTATAAATCTAAATTATAAATACATTAAAACCAGATGCTTCAAAAATACTGAAAAGCAATAAATACTCAAATACTTAGTACTGACTGTGAATACTATTACTTAATACTACTGAAAAAGAATAACTAAAACGAAAATAAGAAATAGAAAAGAAGAACCGAACGATAGGTACAAAAACTTTTTTTTTGAACTATTAAATATACTTTTATCAAATTATAAAACTAGGAATTGATTATTTCTAGAATGCTTTACATCTATGAAGAAACCGTTATCTAAATAATCTACTTAAGCGCGATCCAATTTTGGACACTTTAATTCTATAGAATCCGATACTGAAATATAAATAACAATCCATTAAATAACTAGATACTATAAAAAAAACTGAAAAATCATACATACCAAAATACTGAAATTCTCTTAAATTTTGATTTCAGAGAGTGAGATTCTAAAAATCTTAATGAAAATCTATTAAAAATCTTGATACTATTCAAAAAAACTGAAAGGTAATAAATGCTGAAATACTTAATACTGAATATAGATACTGTCACTTGATATTAAGTAATGAAAATTATAATAAAAATAAAAAGAGAAGAAATCTACATAATAAGTACTTTAAATATTAAGAAATATTTATACCAAATAATAGAACAATACACTTATTAGAAATTCATAGAATACTTAAAATCTATAAAGAAAATGTTTGAAAACTGTAATTCTAGAGTATCAGATTTTAGAAATATAAATAAATATATATTAAAAAAACCGGATACTATGAAAAAACTGAAAAATAAGAAATACTCAAATACTTGATACGTAATATATTACTCAATACTGAATAATAATAACTTAAAGAAAAAAAAGAAACAGAAAATAAATATTAACTGTAAATATTAGGTACTAAAACTATCAAGAGATACTTAAACTGAATTATTTTGTAATTAGATTCTATTTATTCTGAAAAATACAAAAAGTATAAAAAACACTCAATATCTCGAAAATACTACAGATCAATAAAGCTTCGAAAAATAAACAATTATTAATATATATCTAAAGATCCTATAAAAATATTTTATTCTTCAAGCATCGAATCCTATTTATCTTCATTGAAATGCATGAATACTATAAAATTGTTCATTTATTATAAATATACTGAAATGATATAAAAAATACTGAAGGTAATAAAAAACTTCATGAACACAGGTTTTCAGAAAAACATCGAAAAATCCATTAAACTATGAATTCATGAATAACAAACTTTCGAAATTCATATAATAACCTATAAAAATACTTGAAAATCTTCTAAATTTTCACAAATACGAAAAAACAGTTCAAAGATTACTAAAAATCCATGTAGATATAATTTTCTGAAAAATTATGGCTCTTTCATTTTTTTTTCAAACTCTTCCAGTTAAAAACCATCTGTCACGAAATTCAAAAAATCAATTAAAACATTTACCAGAATTTTGGTTTTCATTTATGAGGAATATATATTATCTCGAACTTGGCAAAGCTCGACGAAATCAGCGTGTCATAGGCCTGATCTGCAGCCAAGTGGTTAGATCACTCGAGCACCGAGGCCTCATTTCACTGTGTATATTACGAATAATCCGACTGGCAGATATATTATAGCATATTTTCGTAATAGAATCGGGACGTGCATCTGGAATCGGACCAGCAGAATTAGAGTGAGAAGAAGCGTATGGATTCGAAAGCCTTCGGCTGCAGGGGCGGATACAAAAGCCTTATATCCGCACCGGAATCGTCTGCCCGCTCGCGCGTGTGATAGCTCGCTGATATTTTTTCTTTGATGGATTTGAATTCGTGTCAGCGACGATGCCGTGGGTTCGCCAACTTTCCAAAGAACAAAGGAGGAAAGGGCAATTTTCCTCCTTCCCGGCCGCTACTGATGCCTTATTTCATCCCTTTGTGTTTTTCTCCAGTGTCACCCCTTTCTTCGTCTTTTCTTCTTCTTTTTCTTCATCATTCTCATATTTTCCTTTTTTACATGTACCGTTTTTTCTTTAATTTTTCTACTCAAGTATTTGACTGCTGTAGAAAAAATGTTAATGGATTTTTAATTTCGGGATATATATTTTGTTCTTTGGTTCTTCGTTCTACCAGGAGCGGATCAGGAGATGAGTTTTAAATGGAAAACAGGAAAAACCTCTTAACATCGAAGTTTTTCAGGACTTGATAAATTTTGCGATCAGAAGTTGCGGAGAGTTTAGTTTTTTAGGGAGTTTTATTGGAACTTTACTGAGTTTATTTTATGTAAATTGTGAAATGGCTTGTGTGAGAATTTGAAAACTTGGGAGAATTTTTAAGTGGATGATAAATAATAAGGTTGTGTGAAATTTTTATAAATGAGAAAATTATTATGTGCAGGGGTTGGTGAATTTATGAAGTTTGAGTGTCAATTGGATGGTTCTTTTCTAATTTGATGATAATATAATTAGGCAATAAATACAGCCCTTTTTCTCGTTTACCTATTCACCTGATTTTTTCCTTGAGGAAGAAGAGCTTTTTTATTAGGCATATGAAAATAATATTCCGATTATACTTATTGAAAAAAGTATTTGAAAAACTATAGTATCTAATTTTAATTATCTTAATTTTTTTCATAACTTTTACCGTTTTTAGGATTTTCTAGTAATTCTATGGATTTTGGAAATTCAACGCCCTAAGATTTAGTGTTTTAGTTTTTTATTGTTTCTAAATGTTTCTGAGAAAATTATATCTACATCGATTTTTAGTATTTTATAAATTTGTAGTATTTTTAGAATTGTCTGTGTTTCTGAGTTTTGATATAAATTAGAGTCTTTTCTAGGGTTTTCAGAGATTTCTAGAATTTTCACAAATAGACATATAGATTTCAAGATTTTTTCCCAATAATTCAAAGTGATGAGATTTTCAGTGGTTCGATGAATTTTCATTGGAACAGTACCACTTACGATTTTTATTATCATTACTATCTTTTACATTTTTTCAACATTTATAATATTTGATCGATTCTGAAGATTTAGTGTATTCG
The DNA here is from genome assembly GCA_028476575.1 of Platygaster robiniae. Lineage (NCBI taxonomy): Eukaryota > Metazoa > Arthropoda > Insecta > Hymenoptera > Platygastridae > Platygaster > Platygaster robiniae. The sequence continues at coordinate 9,740,865 of CM052021.1, read as the reverse complement.
TTGCTGTAAAAAGACAAAAATTTCATAAATTTTTTGGATTTTCAAATTTTTCATTCAAAGCTTCTAAGATCCTTAGTATTTTATGAATGGCTTGAATTTCATGTTTTTCACGTATCTTTTAGTATAAATGAAATTGCATACTATTTTCTAATTTTCTTTAAGATTTCTGCTTTGAAACTGGATTTTTATGACGATTTCTAAAATCTAAAGCTCTATAATTGAAGGCTGTAGAGATTTTAAGTATTAAACTAGATTTTGATAAAAAAAAAGAAAAAAAATTTCTAGTTGTTCGGGTAATTTTCGTATTTTTCAAACACATACTTTTACATCTTAAAGGACATTCAAGTTTTTTCTATGGAATTCCACTTCGCTCTCAGAATTCGAAGGTTTGGTATATTTGTTCTATTTTCATAGGTTTTCAGGGAATCATCTGCATAAATCTATGGTTTATTATATACTGCCGGATTTTAATGTTTTCCGTACCTTTCATTATTTTTGTAATCATATTATATTTAATGGTATTTCTATGAATTCATATTTTTTGAATGGTTTTTATATTGAGATGTCTAGATTTCAATTTTCTCAAATGCAAGGCTATAATATTTTTAGTTTTTTGATATCTTTTTCAGAACACAGTATTTTCATGGACTTCAAGTACCTACAATATTTTGTTTATTTTTTTTTTGTATTCATACAATTGAATAGATACTTTGGTATTACGAGAGATTCCTATTTTCAAAGATTTCATTCTCTGTTTCCAAGGAAAAATGATTTCCTGTGTTTTTAGAAATTTTTGAGAAAGTAATCAATACATTGTTTAAAAATTTGTATGGACTGCTACTGTTTCATTTATCAATTTATAATTTTTTTTTCATTTTTCAAATGTTTCAAAAACTTTTTTTGAATTTTCTAGTGTTTTTGAAGATTTCAAGTTTTCCAATGAGTTAGTTTATGACATTTTTCAATTCAATGCTCAAAGTTTCAATTTTAGAGACTCTTGTTTTCAACGTTCTTGAAAAAATTATATCCACTTGAACTTTTAATATTTTGTAGCTATTCAATATTCTTAGAATGTTTTGTATTCTTAACTATTTATTACATTTCGTTGGATTCCTTAATATTTCTGCAGTTATTATCTAAAATTTCATGAATTTCAATGAAGGTTTTTCAAATTCAAGGCTTATTCAAAATTTTTTCAACTTATTATTATTCACTCCCTCAAATTCAATTCATAATAAACATATCACCACTGACATCTAACATGATATTTAATCTTTCAAAAATTTGTTTTAATAATCCACACCCTCGAATTCCCCGGATAATAACAATCTTCCAAAATCATCAGTTCTGTTCAACTGAAAAATAAATGAACGAGTAAAGAATTACACCTGAAAAAACTCGACAACAAGCCACAAACAATAAACTGGACGAGACCTTTTCTCCCCAACAAAAAGAACACATGTATACACGTTATATAATTGATTTTATGTTGTCACGGAGGTCTCGGAGGCCAGAGACAGGCCGGAGGGCGAGCAAAGAGTCAATAATATCGTTGAGCACTAGGGGAGAGAGGATAAAGGAAAATATCGCGAAATATAGGAAAATATGAAAATTTGTAGGAGCGCAGGAGGGTCGCAGCAGGGCTAGGGGGTGGACAAAAAGTGAAAAAGGAGAACTCAAAAAGAATGAAATAACAGAGGGATTGGGTAGCGGCCAACTGGCCGGATTCCAAGCAATTCTTAGTCCTCCGGATCACGCGGAAGTGTGTTGATGTATATCAGCCAGCTTTCCTCAATCCTCCTCTTCACTCCTCTTCCTCGATCCTCCCCCCCCCCTCCCCCCTTGTCCGCAAAGCAGCAAGCTCCCACTTCCGCTTTTCACTCAAAATTACATTCCCTCGTAAGGTTTACATAACACACCCGCACTTACGTGCAGTGCCAGAGGCTTGCGACACGTCGAAAATGAACGTTTCATCGCCCCTCGTCGTCACCGTCATAGTCGTTCAAGTACCTTATGCCATCTTGCACTCAACATATTATCCTGCACCTCCCCCGGTTATCGGCAATTAGGTTTTCTTACTTAAAAAGGATTTTTTCTTGACGACGTTCTGGCCTGATGCGTTTTTGAAAGCCATTTTTGTTGTATTTTAGGTTTTTTTTTTTATATATTTGTTTATCAGTTTGTAGTAAAGATTTAATGATGGTAGTGGAACAAGAATTCTCTTCGTTTCTTAAAGTTTTTTTTTGTTTAAGTAAAACTTCTAAGGCAGCATTATCACTTATCAGGAGTTTTTTCTTTTTATTCTAGAATAATATTTATGTAGGGAGGAACTTGGAGATTTTGTAACATGTAACATTGTAAACTGTAAGACTTTAAGATGTACGAGTGTAATATTTTCGATTACAGGGAGTAATTTTGAGATTTTACAATGCAACATGCAACACTGTAAACTGTAAGACTGTAAGATGTAGGAGTGTAATATTTTAGATTGCAGGGAGTAATTTTGAGATATTACAATGTATGGTAACATGTAACACTGTAAACTGTAAGACTGTAAGATGAAAGAGTGTAATATTGAAGTAAAATTTTTCAGGAGTGTAATTTATTCTAGAAAATAAAATTTATTTAGGGAGTAACTTGGGGGTTTTACATTGTAATATGTAACAATGTAAACTGTAAGCCTGTAAACTGTAAGACTGTAAGATGTAAGTCCGAGTGTAGAGAGGAATTTTGAGATTCTGCAAGAGTGATAGAGTAAAAAATATCACAAAATCACAAAATGTCACAAAATGTCACAAAATCATATAATGTCACAAAATCACGAAATGTCACAAACACACAAAATGTCACAAAATCACGAAAAATCCAAAATATTTCAAAGCACAAAAGCACAAAATGTTACAAAATCATAAAATGTCACAAATCACAAATGCCACAAAATCACGAAAAGTCACAAAATCACAACATGTCACTAAATCGCAAATAGGACAAAAATCACGAAATGTCACAAACACACAAAATGTCACAAAATAACTTAAATGCCACTTGGTCACAAAATGTCATAAAGTCACAAAATCTCGAAATGTATCAAAATCTCAAAATGTCACAAAATCTTACAAAATAACAAAATGTCACAAATCCCAAAAAGTCACCTGACCTCACAAAATCACGAAATTACCAAATTTCACAAAATTACATAATGTCGCAAAACCCGAAATGTCAAAAATCACAAAATGTCACATCATCACACATCAAAAATCGAAAAAAGTTACTAAATGTTACAAATTACAAAATTTCCCAAAAACAAAAAAAGGCCCAGTATCACACGTCACAAAAAAATTGTTAGAACTAAAAAAGTTAAGAGAAATAAAAATTTATACATCAGAACCTCAAAGAAAGCATCATGAAAAGTTTTACTTCTAACGCGTGTTGAATCAACACGCTTCAATTTTTTTATTCAATTGTCCTGTTTCCAGCTTCTGACAATAATTCTTACTGATTGTATTTTTTTTATAAATTTTTGTCATTGATCGTTTTTCGAGAAGTGCTTTAAATACTAAAATACACTTTTTTGAATAGATTAGGAAATGTTCATTTCTGTGTATATTTATTTTGATTTTTGTAATGGGAGAACTTGTGTATTTACTCTTGTATGAATAATTATAATCATTCGGCCACTTTTTGCTCGTCGGAATGATTGAGAAAAAATTAAGTGGAATTATTTTTAAAAATGAGTTGCAACCAGAAATTGGGAGAAAAATTGATTTTTTATTATTTATTTACATGCGCTTTTCACTTTTTGATTATTATTTTTTCTTCTAAATTTTTCTTATTTTGTATCAATGCTGAATTTTGATTATTTAATTTGTACTAGAAGTACAAAAAAAACACTCTGGTAGTTTGAAACGTCTTCGATAAAACTTTTGTCAATTTTTGAAGAATTTTATAAGTCATGCAATTCAAACTAGTGTTTTATGGAATGAAGTTGAAATTTAAATGGCGTTAAAAATTTAGAAAATTTCGGAAAATTCAAAAAGATTGACAATTGTAAAGATAGGGTCATAATTTCCAAAAAATGCAAAATTTGTTTCATTCCTGAAACTTTCATCAGCTCTGTGATTAGGTTCATTCCCATTTCTTTTTAAATATGCATAATGGTGTTTCCTCATTTTCATGCCAAATCTGAAAAAATTTCAAAGTGTTACAAATCACAAAAACTATAATCAGCTAGACAAATTTCCATTGAATTTTATGTACTTTTGAGATATTTTTTTTTTGGGCTTGTTTTCACATTTTTTCCACTAACATAGTTTTTTTATTACTACGAAAACGTGGAAGGTATGAAGAATTACAAAAAGTTTCAAAAAGTTAGATTTAATTGAACTTTTAAAATTTTTGAGTAATATTTTTTTCGTTCGAGGTCGTGTAAACTTCAAGAAATGAAAAAAACATTCATAATTCGAAAATTTTTGAACAATTCTATCAATTTCATAAATTCTTAAAATATATCCTTGAAAATACAACTTCATTTCATTTACTGTGTTCATCGTTATAAGTCTTTGAAATATGTATTATGTATCTTTTTTTATTAAAAATTCAAGAAACTCAATAAGTATGTAATAATTACGAAAAATATTACTGACTTTACTAAATTTTCATACGACATAAGGGTTTTTCATTAGTTCAAATCACGTTTAAAGATTCGAAATTTTAAAAAATATTTAACTTTGAAAATGTTGATGTTTGTTAATAACCCTACAATATTCGACAAAAGCATAGGGTTTTGAAAAATGTGATTTTTTTAGACCAATGTTATTTTCAAACTTGTTTAAAATATGCATGAAAATGTTCTTTACATTTTTCAATAGAAATTTAAAAAGCCCAGGAAGTAGTCCAAAATAAGAAAAATCTAATGAGTTTGAAAAATATTTGTAAAAACTAAAGAATTCTGTATAGTTTGTTTAACGTTTCTAATTCCAACTATTCATAACATTGTAATTGTAAATATTATCAATCACTGAATGAAATTCGAAAAAATTGTCGAATTTGAAAAAATTTTTATTAATTTTGTAAATACAGTTTATTATCATATTCACTCGAAATAGGCATAGTTATGTTTTTCATTTTTTTAAAAAATCAGATAAACTTTATGAGTTAAAAAAGTTTCAAAAAATCCTGATAAACTCAACAAATTCTTATATAATTCGACAAGTTCACACTTAGTTCGTATTATGTTCTAATTTTCAAAATTTTCAAAAGTTGAAAAACAATTGAAAGTTCCGAAAATGTCAATAATGTAAGAAACATTTAAAAATTTTTGCATTGAGGGAACATTAAGAAATTCCGTAGATTGTAAAAAGTATTGAAACTTTTTTAAAACTGCACTTAATCGTATATTATCAAAATTTTTGAAACCAAAAAATATTTCATCGTACAGAAATAATTTAAAAATACACTAAAAACCTAGAACTTGAGAAAAGCTTCTAAATTTCGTAAATAATTCAACGTTTAAACAATTTTGTGATACTACGAATATTAAATCAATACATTTTCGAGTGGCTTTTTGCAGGTACTTCACCAAATAACCCAAAGTACCCCTGCATTGTGAAACAGTATTTTTGACTCAAAAAATTTCTAATAGAAACGTCATCATGAAGTAATCATAAAATTTGTGATTTACTGTTATATATCTAGAGAAACTCAATCAAAAACACGAAAAGATAATAAAGTTAAATGAGGAGCATTAATTTTCTCACATCCAGTTGGCTTGATTCGACGAGCACTTAATTTTATGCCGTAGAACAAGTGCTTCGTTCATACTTTTACGACCCTATGACATTGAATGTCATAAAAAACCTGCTATTCAAAGGCACTGTATAATTTTTGCATGATCATTTGCTGTTGCAGTGCGGACGAAGGATTTGATGGTACTTATCCAACGAACGTCGTTGTTAAGAACAATGGGAGTTGTTTATACGTGCCACCAGGTAAAAATTATGTACTTGAATCTCAACAACTTTTTTTATATTGTTGCACATATTGCCAATCCTGAAATACTTTGCAGATTGAACGTTATATTTTTAATACATTGCATATCTGATTTATTGATGTTTGCTATCAGTAATTAAAAATGATTAACATGGTATTGAAATATTTCACCAGGTATATTCAAGAGCACTTGTAAAATAGACATCACCTGGTTTCCTTTCGACGACCAGAAATGCGATATGAAATTTGGTTCGTGGACCTACGATGGGTTTCAGGTAAAAAAATCTTAAAAAATCGGATCATCGGTGTTGAGCGTCTATGTTAGTTCCACGGATGTATTTAATAAACCCCAAAAAAACCACTCCTATAAATTCGATGAAACAAAAATATTTTCCAAACGTTGACAAAACAACTTGAAACCAACTTTTTCGATGACGATGAATTTGCTGATTTTATAGTCAAAATTCAATGGAGAACCAAAATTCCTGATTGTTGCATTTTTATAGAAAAATCGATATTTTTTAAAACTAAATTGTCTTTCAGGAGAAATTTTTCTGACTTCTTTTCAATTTTCAGCTATATTATTCGTAATTTGTGTTTTTGAATCTAAAGATGCTCTGAAAACTATCGTTTCTTATTTAAACAGTTTTAAAATAAAATAAAATATTGTTACATAATTTTCCTGAATAAAATCACGCTCCGCAGTACAGTATTATAACATGTGTATCATAAGTCTAAATACGTAAATGTTATGTTAGACATTTTCGCAATATTTAAATGTAGCGTCTCAAATAGATTTACATATTTTTTAGAAGCAGATAAATGTGAGCCCTTAAAAATGAAAAGCAATGTATTGTTTTTAACATATTTATACGTATATTGCTTTTCATGCCTCAGAACTGCTGATAAATAATACTAAAATAATAACAAGAACTGTTGGCTGCCAAATAAATAAACCTCCACATAGCTATGCTATAATAAACTAAAGCATTAGATGCGTTGAAGTCAACTCCATTAAAAAAAATATGTAGTCTAGTATTTTCCTGGTTAACACGGTTCCCTTTCAAAACGCCTTTTTTCACAATGACGTTATTAATGATAATAGATGATTTTTATTTGGGATATTGCTTGAAAAATTTAGGTACCATAGAGGAGAATCCTATCAGCGGCGTATATTCTCGGCAACCCTTTCGATATTCATTGATAAATCTGTTCAAATCATTTTCAGCAAATACCTTATATACATTCGACGTCAGATGTTGAGGTTCCCGGAGAGTGTATATTTTTCCTTCTCCTATTTTTACAGCATGTGCGTATTTCGCAGATTCTCAACGACTTTTAAATCCACCCAATACCTTTTTTTATGGCCTTTTTTTTCTTAGATTCTTCATTGTCACCAACAGAAAGTCATAATTTACGGTTATTCCTATGTTTTTCTGATAATTATTGACCTAATGAAATCTGTATTATCATAATTAACTATTCAAACAACAAACTATTTCAGTTTAATCTCAAGTATGCACATGCTGTGAAAAACCTCAGGATCTGTCATCGAATTATATTGTTGAAATATTTCTAAATGCTGCTTTAAATAATTATTTGCACGTTTGGGCCGAATTCATTTGTCTCTATCTGTCTTAAAATAATCTTCCCAAATGGTTCTTGATTGTTTTAATAATTTTTCTGGCAAGGATAAATATTTGTAGAAATATTCCACGCATTTATTATGTTGTATGCATGATAGCTTTTAAATTTTCCTATCAGACATCTGAGAATACTTTTCTATCGATCAGAACGCATTTTTTTTCGCTTGCATTTCGACTATGATTTTTAAGTTTTTTCATGCTAAATGACACATCTTTGAAAATCTTATAATCGCTGTAAATTAATTTTGTCTCAGTCAATATCAAAACGCTATAAAAGATAGATGAGTTTCTCGATCTAAGTCTGTTGTTTACACTGATCTCTGAATAACTGGATAGAAAATAAAATACTCCTCGCTCTGTCACTTTCGTTAGACTCGAGCGATAGCCATTTTGTCGGGATTTGGTACTAATGATGTGTGTGTGCACGCTGATCCACACGGATAGAGGAAAGCAGAGTATACGTTATCCTTCAAAAAATTCACGATCACAAACTCACGTTCTTTTTTTCATTTAATGATCAATAGTTATACAAATCATAAACACATTTAAATAATGGAGTGCGCATATCTCTATTCTAGGATTCCCGAGATAAGGATTCAAAATTCGATAACTTTTTATTCTCGTTTTAATTTTTTACAATTCAATATTCAAGAAATGAAGTGTCCAAAATTCAGAGTCTTAATGAATATGTTTAACAATTAAATTTTATGAAAATAAAATTACTTTCAAATTTTTTAATATATACTCTCACTTTCACGACTGACTGAATTCTATAGAAATCATAAATATTTTGAATTCCGTCGAATAATATCTTCTCATTTATTCACAAGATTTTTCCTTTAATTATTTTTTGTCGTATAAAATTATTTTTGAAGATTGATTTTGTTATTGAGATATCTTTCGTGTTTCGACTTGTAATCTAAGTTTAATAAAACCATTTCAAAATCTATATCTTTTTTCAACGTAATTGTAAAAATTCTACAAAGAACTGGAAACGTAAAAGATTTAATTGTTGTTGGGCCGTTTACAAATTTCATTTTTTATTTTTGTTTATCCCTGAAAAGGAATATGAAAAACAGCCGAAAGCTATAAAATACATGAGTTTTGATTTTATGCGTTCATTACTTATTTCAATACATTTCGTTTTTGATATCAAGGAAATATTTTCAAATTCGACCAGCTCCATTGAGTACTCGAAAAAAATCTTTTGTTTGAATATATACACTGATATACGCAACACGCAGTTTTCGCATTGTGGGCAGTTCGTCCGATTCCGACAAAATGGCCGATGTTGTAATTTTTTCCCACCAACGTCCGATTGCCCATCCAGTTGTTATGTAGATCAGTGGTTGCTTAGTTCAACAAAGATTGTGTTCCCATTAGTGTTTTTACTAGAAACTTATTTATGTCTACTGGGAGTCATTTGAATACAATTTTGGGAGCGGGAAATATAAATTCATCAAATAATCCGTTCGAAATCATTACGAAATTCTCGTTTGTCACACTTTATTCAAACTGCTCAGAAAACTCAACTTATCACGAAGTGTAGAAAAGGAAAAACACAATATTCAAATGACTCCTTGTTAAACCAAGTATAGATAACTGTGATCCATTAAAAACAAAAAAATGTAGAAAAACCTACATCATAACCGAAAACAATGGATGTATAGAACAAAAAACATGAATAATCTGATCATAAAGCATATACTAATCTAAAAAAATGAAAATAAAAAAAAGCTAACTAAACAAAAATAAACAACCTGACATCAAAAACGCTTCGACTGCAAATTTTCGCTGTTAACACACATTTAACAAAAGCTTCGAAACACGCATAAAAGTAAATTCACTTGAGCAACACGGCTTGTTATAATATTATTTTACTCGAAAACTTTTTGTTTAGCTGGACCTTCTGTTACAAGATGAAGCTGGAGGTGATGTTAGCAGTTTTATTACGAATGGCGAATGGGATTTAATAGGTAAATTTGGTGTTAATGCACGGATATAAAAAACAGATAAATACACGAGCAAATAAAACGAAATAAAACGAAATTCTGAAAGGTCGTTGATTAAGTGTCGGCACGAAGCTGAAGGCAATTAGTTGCACATTTACGTGTCGGAATGTTCATTGGTGTTAAATGTAGTCGCAAGCAGTATTGACAGAGCATTTTTCTTTTTACAGGCGTTCCAGGCATAAGGCACGAAATTTTTTACAATTGCTGCCCGGAACCTTACATAGATATTACATTTTCCGTTATGATTAGGAGGCGAACTTTGTATTATTTCTTTAATTTGATTGTGCCCTGCGTGCTGATCGCCAGTATGGCGGTTTTGGGCTTTACCTTACCGCCAGATTCTGGCGAAAAGTTGTCCCTTGGTAAGTTCACAAGCACACGTGGTAGATTATTTTACCTGTGTGTGTATGCGTAACAAGTTTCATGTGTATTACCTATATCGCAACATTTTTTTTAATTGTATAAATTCAAATTACTATTCCTTTTAGTTGGTTATTCCGTATATCACTGTAAAACACAAAATACAAATAATAACATGTCTATTACGTTAAGATTATCAAATTGAGTGAAATTGTGCAGTTTTTGGAATCACGTAAAAGTAGACGATATTGGTTCTCTGGACGTAGAATTCGATACTGAAATCAGCTGAAGGACATCTTAATTAATTGAGAAATTCACGTCTTTGTGCAGGGGTAACTATTCTTCTGTCCCTCACTGTGTTCTTGAACATGGTGGCGGAGACAATGCCAGCGACGTCCGATGCTGTACCATTATTAGGTAAGATTGATTAGATCGAAAGCAATTTATCAGTTTGTTGATCTTGGGGCAACGATTTTTCAAGACCCTCTTTCCAAGAAAAAAACTAATATGTACTCAGTATCTCTATTTGTGAAAGTTCTGAGTAAAAATGAAATTTCGGCGGAAAATTTCCAAACGTAGATATTTTGAACGATAGGTTTCTTCTTCATAAGAATTTAAATAATGATTGTAATTACGAGTTCACTGTTAGATCCTGTATGACATTGATGATCATGTGCTTTGTTTTTTGTACAACAGGAACTTATTTCAATTGCATTATGTTCATGGTCGCCAGCAGCGTAGTCAGCACCATTCTTATACTTAACTATCATCATCGGAATTCCGACACTCATGCAATGTCTGAATGGGTAATTTTTTTTTATTAACTTTATTCTTAAAGAATCCTATTTTCATCTATTTAAAAAATTACTAGATGTTGTTGTTCATGTGATGATCAGCAAATTGATTTTGGAAGTGCATTCTTTTTAACTTGCTAAGTGATTTTGAATTGGAATTTCGTTGATCAATATCTTTGCAGGGGTTTTTCTTGAATATACTTTTTAGAAGAACCTGAAAAAATAATTTGATTACTGTCATTACTATGATAGTAACAATTTGTCTCGAATCATAGGTAAAAGTCGTATTCCTAGACTGGTTACCTTGGATGCTTTGCATGTCGCGGCCGATGCCAGATGAAGATAAAGATATGCAGAAACCTCAAAAACCATCACCAGTCACAGGTGAACATAAAATTTTTCTTTGAATTTTGCATGAAAATATGCTTCACTTACCTGTATATTAAAAACTTTTTCTTCCACTTCGTCATTTTATAAACTTATCGTAATAACCATAGGCCCAAAAATAGAAAATTTCATATTTTCTCCCAAAAACAAGGGATTTGAGATTTGCTGGCGATAATTTTGCAACACAAACGTAGTAAGCGTAACAATCGGAAAGCGAACAAATATGATGAATATGAGGGGAGTGAAAGGGGGGAAAGTTTGTGTGAGAGTTGTAATCAAAGTTTGTTCATTAATCCTACAAGTAAATGTAGGAATTACGTAGAATGGAAAATGTCTATTATTAGATGGCGTTTGCATAGCAAACATATGTGAAAAGCAATGGTTTCCTGGTTTGCTTTTCTGTGATCCCTGAACAAATCCAACATTTCGATGAGCTTGATATTACTCTCGTCCATTAGGGGACACTGATTTTATCACAATACGGTTTTTCAAGGAAATTTACATTTAACTTTAGTTTGAATGATTTCAGAAAAGAACTAGGTGCAATAATCATGAATTCTTGATTGAACACCTGATGAAATTAACCAAAAATGAATATTTCGGAATTTTTATTTACTTACTTGTAAGCGAAACATAGAAATTCATAAAGGCAGGAAAAATTATACTTTCATGGCAAGGGAAGAATTATAGCTCATTCTATTTCTTTTTTTGGAAGCTGCAAAAACTTTTCACACCTCATTGATTGATTTACATTTTCACAGCTTTTCATAATTTTTGAAATCTTCAGGACATATACTATTTTTCCAAAAGCTTCGGATATTGAAACATAGATTTTATTTTAAACAGTTGATTCTCCTATGAAAAGGAAATTGTTTCAGAACGTGAAAATTTTTTAATATGATAATTTATTGAATTAAGTAGGATATAATGAATAAAATTCTTGAAAAAAACATGCTTATCATAATATCAAATTTATCCATTATTTAGTGATTATTAAAAACTAATGGGTATGGACTCAAAACTTTCGTGAAAGATTTATTGAGAAAATGTTTCTCTTAGGATTTTAAGTGCGATTTTTTAATTTTTTTTACACTTCGGGAATTTCCAGGTTGTGTAAAAATTAATGTTTGAAGTTGTCAATTTTTTATTTTCGTAATTTTTTATTTACCTGTTTAAATCATTCTATCAAATTTTATCGATTTTTACGTCACTGGGGCTTCGATTTTTTTTTCTTTACTTATTCTTTTAGTGTTTTCCATTCTTCTTCAGTATTTTTACAGAACTTTGAATATTTTTTGATTCTAGTATGGATTTCTATACAGATCTCTAGAATCTGATGCTCAAGGGTTCAAAGTTATAACAGATTTTCAGTATTTTTATAGATTTTAAAGAGGATAATGTCAAAATGTAAATATTTGAGGTATTATTTCTAGCATTTTTATATTTTACGGGATTCAAAAAATTTTGTGGTGATTTTGAGTATTTTTAGAGATTTCTTGTATTGTTATGGATTGATCTACATTTTTTAAGAATCTGATCCCAGTGAACCTGTGACTGTAATATAATATATAAGTAACATAATATAAAGTAATTCAAATTTTGAAAATTCACGCGCTTTCCCCAAGCGCTCACCAGATGGCTGCTGGTTTTTTTTCTCATGTTTCAAGTTTTGTGAAGAATGCTTAAATGAAGTGCATGACTCATGTTAATTAATATGATATTTTTTGGCGTTTAACTCCGCAAAACACGGGATCGATTCCCACCTGAGAAACATTTTTTTTTTATTAAATAATCGTTTTACAGCTTCATTGTGATTAATTTTTACTCTAAATAATGAATTATCTTTTTATTTTCCTGAAGTATATATTAATAATTATCAACGACTGGAAGTACTCTGTGAGCTCGTGGCGAGTAGTCTGCGAGCTCGCTGGCGAGTTCGCAGCGTGTTTGAAAAGGGGCGGAAATAATAAAAGCGCTGCGAGCTCTCAGCGAGTTTGATTTTCACGCTCGCGGTGAGCACGCTGCGAGCTCACAGGTTCACTGGGATACTTTAAATATCAAATTTCAGAAGAGTGTTGGTATTTTAATAGATTTATTATTCAATAATGTACAGACTTGCAGTATTTCATATAATTCTAAAATTTTCATAGTTGTTATTATATGTTACTCATTAAATTTGGTTGCATTTTCTGGATTTCTATAGATTTCTAGTATTTGTTCGCATTAATTTATAGATTTATAAAATTTATTGTAATAAAATTTAATGTTTCAAGGATGTAAAGTATTTCTAAATAGATTTTCCAGAACACAGTGTCTCTAATAATGATTTCTAGTACTTTTCATATTTTCCAAATTTTTGTAGTACTTATACATTTTTAATTATTTTTAATTTAATTTATGGTATTCTATATGAATTCTCAAAATCAACTTCTCTAAACTAATAAGTTTAAAAAATTTTCAACAACATTTTTTCTACCTGAATTTAAAGTATAAGTAAATTTGAAGCCTTTTTTGTACTTAATAGAAATAATGGAATTTTAAGAGATTTTACAGTATTTCAATAGATTCTTAGTATAAATTTTTTTGTTACATAGATTTTTTGATCTTGATGCTGTTAAATTTGAATTCTTCTTAATTTTCAGCATTTTTTGAATTTTATTATAGCATGTACACAGATTTTAGGTATTTTATGTACCTATTGTATTTTTATGTCCCTTTTGATATTCATAAACTTTGTAATATTTTCTAGAATGTCTATACATATAATGACATATTTTTGTGGCTTTATAATTCCAAGTTCTATACATCTCAAGTACTCCATCTTATTTTTTAAAGAGCGTCACTTACATACATTTTTATTATTCATGTATTTTCTAAGTGTTCAAAAAATGTAAAAGATTTCATTGTATTTTTATTGACTTTTTCGAAGATCTCTATAATTCGATGCTCCAGGATTCAAAGTTCCCAAAATTTTCAGTATTTTCGTAGATTCGAATTTTTCTTTATTATTCATTGAGTTCAAACAATTTTTAAAATATGATTTTCTTCATTTTCTTTGCCAAACATTTATCATCACAACTCCAGTTAAGGAAAATTTTCAAATAAAAAAAAAATTTTTGTTTTACATGGAGCACTTACATAAAACTATTTGTTACGACCTTTAGATTTCGATAAATACATTGTAGATGATTTCCACTTATTTTTAAATCATTATTACTGTTTTCATCGATTATTTCATTTTCGTTTGTCTAGTTTTACTAAATTTTTCATTTATCACTTATCGATGATCCCTTGTCTTAAATTTACATAAAATAATAATTTTCAACCTCAAAAACCCTCTTATGCCTACGCCCTTGCCAGAAAATCCTCCCCATACGTAACGACACCGAATCGATCGCGCAAAACATCTCTCGTAGGAAGAGTAAACGGAATGTAGTGGAATGATTCGAGCTATAGATCACGCGAGTAATTTCATTTAGGAATGATCGGCCTGCGGTTCTGGCTCGATGATATTTCAAATATTCCGGGGACCGCGGCGGATTCATTTGTCGGCCGGTGTCATCAATCAAATTCCATCATTAGAATATTCTTGATCGTCGGTCATTAGTCCCCGTGAGGAATAATTAGAACAGCATTTTATATCGGGGCGCATTGACTTCAGGCAGCACAGGTAATAAATCATGAGGTCGATGGGACGCAACGTGGCGTAACAATGCCTGTGGCAAGGCCTGGCTCGAATTTGATCCGATATCATCAAACCGGTTGAAATTCGCGCCATAGGAGAATCCTGGTCGGACTTTATTCTCGACGTAATGATAACCATCGAGTTCACAAAGTCGCGGTGAACCTTCCGGAATAACCTGAACCTCTTACATTACGGGCATGCGATATCGTGTATCGGATTTCCGGTTCGCTTGCTCCGCGATTGACCCATTAATTTCAATTTGTTCAGCAGTCAGATAAATAATTATGTCTGTGTGGTGCAGAGGTGGTGAGAGTAATTTTTGGCATGAGAATGTGTAATTATCGCTAATTCATGAAACATGGGTTTCATATAAAAAATTTGATATGCCTTTATGGTGTACTAATTGTTAAGTGCTTTGCTTCAACTTTTTTGAAAATCTTGTTATCCATGACAATGTCGATTCCTATGAAAGAGAAGGTAAAGAAACGAGAGATTTACGATTTTTTCGGTTGTTACAAATTGACATTTTTTAAGGGACTGTCAGATCTAGATCGAATTATGCATTAAAAATCTATGGGTTTATTGATAATTATTATCACCAAGTATAAGACATGTCTAAAAGCATAGTATCATCAGACTTATGAGAGTATTTTACAATACTGCAGATTCTTACTGTGATTTCATTCTGCGAATTTGGACAAAAAATACACTGTATACAAAAAATATTACTTAAAAACAAATAAATGAATGGTAGAGTATTTCAGATAGAGAAATTTTTCGATAAAGATTTCCAGGAATTATATTTACCACAATTAAAATGAATGATACATTTGCATCAAAAACGAAATTCCCTGCAGTTTTGAAAATATATAACAGCAATTATGAAAACTTCACAATTTTTATTATATTCCAAATCTAAGCAAAACATGTTTAAAAATGTCGAAATGTCGATTAAGCATTTGAAAAATAAAGCAATGAAAACACAAATAATTCCGTAAATATATCATAACTTAGACTTTAACAAAAAATACACTCTACTGATGAGAGAGGCATACAAAATCTATTATTTTTAATTTAGAATCACATTTATTATTTGTAACTATTCCTAATACAAAATTTGATGCAAAATATAAGTCAAAAAGGAATTAAATAATTGTTACAAGAATCGTAAAACAGAAATCTGAATTCCTAATCATTCCCTAAATGATGAGAAAAATTCCGGATTTCGAATCATTGGACGGCGAATTTCAAAAATTGTAGGTAAATATTCTGTATCGAGGAACCAAATTCACAGCATTCTTAAGAATTCGTGTATATGAAATAAAGAAACTTTCTTCTTCAATTTCATTTCACATTATTAACTGTCAATTGAAAATTTATTCACCGAATTAGGCAAAAAATGATTTGTAAAACATGTAGATGTAAAAGAGTTTTTGATAAATAATAATAAAAGTATGATATTTTAAACTGGAAAATATTTGTAGTACCGGTTATTTTCTAAATAAAATTTTTAAATCGAAATTTTCTTTTGTATTTAGAATAAATAGTAAATTCACTTGAGCAAATAGATAAATACAATATATACAATACAATACAATCTTGATACAAGTAGATAAATAGTAAGATAAATAGTGAGATAGGTAGTGGGATAAGTAGAGGGATAGGTAGTGGAATAAATAGTGAGATAAGTAGAAGAACAGGTAGTAGGATAGGAAGCTATACACTTTTGATAATAGCCTATACACTGAGGAAATACTGCTTAAACTATAGAAAACATTCCAAACATCCTTGCAGTGTTTCCTATAGTTATACAAATATTTCCTCAGTGCATAGACTATTATCAAAAAAGTAAAGGAAAAAAACACATAAATATGCTCGATACACCAAAATTCGTACAAACTATACGGAAAAATGCTAAAAAATTTTCTCAGTGCACTAATTCTTAGTCATTCTCTACTCATTTAATCTGAGAGGAAAATTTAAAACATGGCTTCAGGGACGAGTAAAACGTACGGTGACCTGGAGCTCCATCAAAGGAGTAGCAAGTCGTTGCTGGCGAACGTGTTGGACCTGGAGGACAACGCGTTGGCGCCGCACAACAACTTGTTGAACAACGTGTACGGGAGCCCCGCGACGGCGTCGGCGGGTCCTCCGTCGACGCATCATCACGGAGGCCACGGCCACAGCCACATACACACAACGCCGCATCATCATCACTCGCACGCGATGCCGACGCCGCATCATCAGCATGCCCCGGTGCCCTTCCCGCCCCCGCCACCGCCGCCACCGCTCTCGCACACCATCACACACACGCCCCATCATCATCCACCGCCACCGCCGCCCCATCCCCAGGACTCGGCCGGGCCCCAAGTCGAGACCATTTTGCAAAGCGCTTGTTTTTGCGCTCGATACGAGCTCGTACTCATACTCAAAGAAATTAAGGTATGAACCGTCATTCTTTACACTGACAAACAAAAGTAATGATTACTACAATAAATAGATGAGAGTCATGAAAAGAAGCCTTCCATTTGAAATTTTTTAACTTATGAGGATGTCTTATTTGAACATTACCTTAATCAATGATTTAATATTTGAAATGTGAGTAGATTTATTTTTACAGAAGTCTGGAGAAACAGTAAAAAAGTGTGAAACTTGAATCCTAAGAAACGATATTCTAGTCTGTGTTATAATTTATTAATAAACAAGGAAATTCTCCAAACTGTATGAATACTGAACATTTTTTAATTACTAGGAATATATGAGAAATAAATGTATGGGGATACTGTTTTCTGAAAAATCCATTCAAATACTAAGAATCAATGAGATTATAATTCTAGAATATGAAAATTTACAAATCATTGTAAAAATTTATTCAAATACTTGGAATCTGAAAATGTTGTACAATCCATCAATACTGCAAAAAAAATGATAGTCTTGAAAAGAAGCTTTTTACCTGAAATTTTTAACTGAGGATTTCTTATTTGAAAATTATCACGACCAGTCGATTGGTTACTTACGAGTATTCAACTAAAAAAATTAAAAAATACTTGAAATGTGTGTAGATGAATTTCTTTAGAAATCTTAAGATACAGCTTCAATCTGTAACACATGAATCCTGGAAAATGAAATTTTAGTTATCTACATGAAAATTCATTCAAATACTAAAAAATTCTTCAAACTGTATAAATACTGAAAATTCTTAAGTTACTAGAAATATTTATAAAGGAAATGTATGAAGATAGCATTTCCTGGAAAATCCAATCACATTCTAAAACTCTATAACATTACAGTTCTAGAGTATCATACTTCAGAAATCTTTGGAAAAATTTATTAAAATACTAGAAATTGAATAATCCATAAATACTGCAACAAAAAATTATGGTCATAAAAAAGAGCCTTTTATGTGAAATTTTTTACTGTGGATTTCTTCTTTGAAAATCGTTACGACCAGTCGATTGGTGACTTACGAGTATTGAACTAAAAAATTTAAAAAATTTTTTTAATGTGGGTAGATGTATTTTTTCAGAAATTTTAACATACAGCTAAAATCTGTAACACTTGAATCCTGGAAAATGGAATTCAAGTTGTCTACGTAAAAATCAATTTATATACCAGAAAATCATTCAAATTCTGAAGTTATTAGGAATATATGAGAAAGAAATGAATGGAGATACTGTTTACTGAAAAATCCATACAAATACTAAAAATCAATGACACTATTATTCTAGAATATCAAACTTTAGAAATCTTAGTAGAAAATCAGTACTAGAAATCTAAAATACTGTATGATCCATCGATACTGCAAAAAAAATGATAGTCATGAAAAGAAGCCTTTTACGTGAAATTTTGAAATGATGATTCCTTATTTATAAATTTTACGACCAGTCGATTAGTTACTTACGAGTATTAAACTAAAAAAAGTAAAGAATTCATGAAATGTAAGTAGATGTATTTTTTTAGAAATCTTAAGATACAGCTAACATCTATAGAATTTGAATCCTGGAAAATTGAATGCGAGTTATCTGGATAAAAATTTTTTCAAATACCAGGAAATTCTTCAAACTGTTTAAATACTGAAGATATTGAAGTTACAAGCAATATTCCGTGCGCTGAGAAAAAATCTAGTGCTTACTACAATAAATAGATGACAGTCATGAAAATAATCCTTCAACACTAAATTTTCAACTGAAGATTTCTTATTTGAAAATTGTTACAACTAGTCAGTTTGTTACTTATGAGTGTCGGATTGAAAAAATTGAATAATACTTGAAATATGAGTCAATGCATTTTTTTCTCTCGATGTCTCAAGATACAGTCAAAATCTGTAAAAGTTGGATTCTAGGAAATTGGATCCTAGTTACCTATATAAAAATTCATTAAAATATCTGGAAATTCTTCAAACTATATGAATACTAAAAATTTTGAAGTTACAAGAAATATGTACTGTTTTCTGAAAAAACCATTCAAATTCTAAAAATCTATGACACTTTCATTCCAAAGTATCAAACTTTAGAAATCTTTGTAAGAATTTATTATATTACTAGAAATCTGATAATGCTGGATAATCTATCAATACTGCAAAAAAAAATTATAGTCATGAAACGAAGCATTTTATATTGAATTTTCGACTTAGAAATTCTTATTCGAAAATTGTTACGACCAGTCAATTGGTTTCATATGAGTACTGAACTAAAAAAATCAAATAATACCTTAAATGTGGGAACAGGTATTTTTTCAGAAATTTTAAGATACAGTAAAATCTGTGGAACTTGAATCCTCGAAAGTTAAACTCTAGTTGTCTATATAAAAATTCATTAAAATACAAGACAATTCTTTCAACTGTATGAATACCGAAAAATTCTGAAGTTACTAGAGATATATGAATAAGAAATGTATATAGTTACCTACTTTTTTCTAAAAAAATCCATTTGAATTCTTAAATTTATGACACGTTAATTCAAAAGTATGTCAAACTTTAAAAACCTATTTAAAAATCTGGAAGTACATACTGGATAATCGACCAATAATACAATGAAAAATGATAGTCATGAAAAAAAGCCTTTAAGAAGATAATTTCAACTGTGGATTGCTTATTTGAAAATTATTATAACAAGTCAATTGGCTACTTATGAGTACGGATCTGAAAAATCAAATAATACTTGAAACGTGAGTAAACCCATTCTTTCAAAAATCTTAAGATACAGTTTAAATCTGTAAAACTTGAATCTTGTAAAATATAACTTCAGTTGTCTATATACTAGAAATATGTGACAAATTAGGTATTTATTTAGGGCATAAAGATACTTTTTTCTGGGAAATCGACTACAACACTGAAAATCTATAAAACTTTCATTTCAAATTATCAAACCTTAGAAATCTACATTAAAATTCATTAATATACTATAAATTTGAAAAGACTGGATAAATCATCAAAATTCTGAGAATGTTTACGAATACGAAGAATAATGTAAATGCAAAAACTTTTAATTACTGTAGATAGTTAAAGATATTGTTTCCTTTAGAATCAATAAAAATATTGAAAATGTTCAAAACTTGAATCGTAGAAAATTGGATTTCAGCTCTCCATATAAAATCCATTACTACACCAGAATATTCTCTAAACTGTATAAATACTATCTTGAAATACTACGAATATATGTAAAACCTGAAATGAATAGACATACTGTTTTTTAAATAATTCATTAAAATACTAAAAATCCAGGAAATTTAAATTCCAGAACATAAAACTCAAAAAGTAGAAATAGCAATCTATTTCAACACTACTAATCTAGAATTATTTGATGATTCATCATTAGTAAAATATGTTAACGAGTACGAAAAAAACTAAAAATTCAAGAAATCTTTCAAATATTATACATGCACATGAACATCGCTTACTTTCAAATCTACAAAAATATTAAGAACGTATGAAATTTTAATCTAAATCTGGAAACCTATATAGAAATACATACAAATACCAGAAAAACCTTCAAATCATATGTATGTGTATATATATATACACAAAAATATACGTACAAAAAAATATTACAAATACAAGCAATCCATACGATACTATAAATCTATACAGGTATAATTTTCTCAAAAATCTAAACAGTTGCTTGAAATTTATGTAACTTGAATCCTAGAGCATCAAATTCCAGAAGCATCTAAATTAAAATCTATTCAAATACCACGAAATCCTTCAAGTTGTATGAATACTAAAAAAATACGAAAAAAACTAATAATGCCGAAAACCTTTCAATTATCAAAAAATTATAAGACTCTTATTTCTAGAGCATCAAACACAAAGAATCTATGTATAAATTGATAAAAATACTAGTTCCTCGAAAATACTTCAAAATCTTGTAAATAATAAAAAAATGTGAAGAATAATAACAATAATAATCTGTGGATTACTTATAATCAAATTTAAAATTATAAAAAATTTGCCCATGCATTCAATATATCTTTAAAAATATCTCCCTAGAGCCCTATCAATTTCTCTAAAAAAGTATAATATCGAGTCATTATAACTCAAACACAAATCTATAATAAACCATTCAACTCATATTCACAGATAATAACGGAAAAATTAAAGGCCGACGACGAAGACACAAAGATCAACAACGATTGGAAGTTCGCTGCGATGGTGATCGACAGGATGTGCCTAATAATTTTTACTCTTTTCACTATAATCGCCACAATCACTGTCCTGCTTTCTGCGCCACACATAATCGTCACGTGATTTGTAAAAGTGCGAGTCGCTGCCATAGATCCAAAAAAAGGACTAACAAACAATGAGGTGAGACTGCAAAAGTTGGCCTGCGGGAGGCGAATAATATATAACATCGCGGCGCTGAAAACGTGCGCCGAATAACGAGGGCAACAGGGAAAAAAAATTATCACTCGAAAAAACTCATCGTTGTTGCGGGTGGTATCGTTATTGATTAGGCCGATCACGATCGCTTGAATTTTTTTAACAAGCGAAGGGATGAGAATTATCTTGGGAAATCGATCCGTCGATCGATCGCCTCTGTCTCGTGTTCGCCCGCGATCAATTTGCGTGACTTTTTATATGATGATGATGATGATCACGGCGATACTGATGATTTTGACCGCTCGTTCAATTTGTATGTTTAAAAAATAATCGCGCAGGATAAAATAATCCGAATAACGATCGCTCGAAAATGCCATCTCGAATACGAAACAGAGTCTTCGGCGTAAACGCGTTATCTTACGAACAAAAAGACAAGAGTTGTGCGATAACATTGTGGCAAATTTTTTTTCCAATATTATTTACGTAGTTTTTGAAATCGGTTTTGTTTCTTTTTTTTAACGTAATCATTATACTCTTTTTTGTTTTGGAATTCTTTTTCCTATTTGTGGTCGTTTGGTTCATGTAAATTCTATAGTGAATTTTTTCGAATTATTTTGTAAATTTGACACGATATTATCGTACTACTTATTTTGTCAGGCACGCTCTCGTCGTCGTCATTTGTAAAACCGAAAAAAAATGACTGCGTTCAAATTAGGGGAAAAAGCAATATACGAATTTTGTCTTACATCAAAATTCAAAAAGGTTCCTTCAATCTTGAATTTAAGAACTTTTTTCGGGAAAGGATTAATTTCTTTTTCTCGTGTCCCCAAAAAAAAAAATAATGATCGATGTCGTTTCTTAGATATTTTGGAAAAAATTCGTTTCTTTTTATAAAATTAAGGTAAAAATATTGTTATTTACTTCATTCAAAGAGAATATTTATTATGAAATATTCGATTCATTACTGAGTTTCATTATTTCATTCAAGAACATTTTTTCGAATTCTTTCTACCTAGAATTCTAGTGGGAGGGATTCTTCATTATTTTCAGAAAGGATGTAGTCGAAATAACTTTTGATGATGGAAAGTGTGAAGTTATTAGAATTTTCTGATATTTACGAAAGGTTGGAAGAAATTTTGATGGACTCCGTAATTTAACACGTACTTGCAACATTCTGAAATTCAAATAACTTTTTTGAATAATTATAATTTCCTTTGGGATTTTTCAAAATTATCAGTAATAATGCATACCCACATATATTTCGAAAATTTAAGTAATCTTGAAGTTCTATGATTTTATGATTTTATAAAACGCTTTGTTTTTGGAAAAACACATTGAAAAGACCCAGGAAATAACTTCTGAATTATTATTATAATTTTTCTTGTATTATAATTATTGCATAACATAATAAATGTATAATTATTTGGGAATTTATTAATCTATGGAAATTTGCTGGAAATAATGAACAAATTATGTTTACTTTCAAAACAACAGAGAGAACCCTAAAAAACTGTTACAATTCATGAAAATCTCTAAAAAAAAAATCAAAAAGTCTCCTAACGTACCATCAGATTTTTCTAAAATTTAGAAACTTTTTAGGAACTTAATGATGCAAACGAGAACGGAAAATTTTTTTAATTTATACAAGGCTAAAAAAATTTCAATTATTAAAAACTGTGCAAAATGTGAAGTTGATAGAAATACACACAAGTTTCAAAGAAACTATAACAATAGGATAAAATCAAACGAATGTGAATTGAGTACCAGAAAATTCTTAAAAAACACTCACCAATGAAAAACATAAGATTTCTAGATAATTTTAAGTATGCAAAAAAAATATAAATTGAAGTCTTATTTTATTTATAACAAATAAATTATAAGTGGTGCCTGCTTAAAATCAATAAAAATTTTCATAATACGTCTGTAATTCAAAATTCTACTAATACGAAGACTTTCATGTATACACTGAGAATTTTTTCAAATATTTGACATAATACTATTACATTGGTGAAATGCGACACAGTTCTTTTGGAAAATAAATTTCAAGCCTAGAAAAAAAATGAAAATCGAAAGAAACCTTGTAAAATGAAGTTCCAAAATCTTCAAGAAATTTCTAAAGGTTCGAAAAAATTTTTCAATTGAACGATCGAAACCTTTTTAACTTTAAAAACAACATGAATAATCTGTAATTTTGAATGCTAAAGTATGAAAAAATAAAAAATAAAAATCTAATATAAATTCGTAAGAAAATTTATAATATTGCAAACTTCTACCTTAATTTCTGAAACATATAATTGATGTATTATGTATTTTGATCTACATATTACATATATTATACGAAATATTATTTGTACCCTTTCAGTATTTATGAAAAAACGAGTCCTATCTGAAAATGCTTTGAAAATTTAAGATTGAGCGAACTAAAACTGACGCCTTAGCGACACATACTCATCGCGCACATAACAGACATGAATAAAAAACACATTTTTCCACGTGACAGTGGCTGGTGCTATTGGTGACACGAATCAAAAGCGTTCCCGAACGCTCTTCGTGAATTTTGCGTAAAATTGTTAATTAGAAAAAAAAAGTTGTACATAAAATTGTTGTCCCAAATTATATGGTGTTAATCCAGATTCTACGTTATATCGCAAAAAGCAGATATACTCGATATTCTACGAGAGGGGAAAATGCAATCATTAAATGACTCGAGTTAAAATTCGAAAAAAACAAGTTTCAATTCGAAAATGCTTACCAATTGCGAAGAAAGCCTTTTCTTTTGTTCCCAACAGATTGAGTATAGTATACATGGAAAATTTAAAAAAAAATTGAGTTTTTCGTTCCATCATTGTAAAAATGTGTCTCGAGCAAGTCGGCAAATAGAACAGTCGTAAGCCCACTTATACACACACAGATACAGACACAGACACACACACACTCTTTGTGCAAATAATAAGCGAAGCGCACATATTTTATTCTCCAACACAAAAAACTGCCAAGGTGATTCAAATGCCAAGTGAATTTTATTATCATTATCACTAGTACATACGATGAGATGGGCAACTATGAGGATTTATACTATGATTATATTTAATAGCACGGTTCGTGTCCGATATTATTTACTAGAGATAAGGGATGATGCAGGAAAATGACAGTGGCCTGGCTATAAATAAAAGTAACCCTACGATTACCTCGTGGGATCCGATTGTCTTTGACGTTTTTATATGGTTTTCTAAGCATCGTCTCGTTCTGCTTTTCCCGAATTTCTTTAACGGATTTTGCAGAACTGCGGGAAACAGTGTTTTAATCTTTTGCAATTTTTTGGGTCAAGATGAAATTGAATTCTGTTGAAATTTCCAAACTAGCTGAATTTACTATCAAACTAATTATGAAAAGATATCCTTTTGTACTTGTTTTTTAGTTTTTTACTTTTAATTTTCATTACTCTAATTAGACATTTCCATTAGTATTTTTGTGTTTATTTGAAACTTCGAAGACTGGAAATAAGAAATAAAAAATAATCATTACTTCGAAATCATTGGCTTTTCCAATCAAAAATTTTACAGCAAGCATTAAAATTCCTTGAAAGAATGTTTTTCAAAACTTTACGATTATCAATCTTTACTATGTCAAAAATCTTGTTTTCATTAGATCAAATTATTTTTAATAATTTGGTTTACATTAGTTACTCTTAATTTCAATTCTCTGAATTTTCACTTTCGAGGAGCGATTTTTCAAGTCTTGTATTTGCAAATTTCTATTGATGTTATATCTCAAAATTCGGAACTGTCTAATATAATTACTGTGATTGTTATGTTCGAATTCGTATTATTGAACTACTAAGTTATGAATGTGGAAATTTTTCGTTTTTACTATTAATTTTCTTTCCATATTGAAATTTTGAGTGATGTGATTTCATACCACAATTCTTGGATGTTAAGGTACGACTTTTATAAATATACTTATGTCTTCTTATAATTGTTATATAATTTATTTTATGAATCAAATCAATCAATCCCTGGATAAGGAAAAACTAACCTTCATCCATAAATATTGTTCACCATAATCAACGTATTGACTAATTAAAATTATCTCGTGTTCTTCTTCAGGATACATTTTTCGAATTTCCTCCTTTTAAATAATAATTACAATAATTATTCATTACTTCAACTTTGTGCACTTTTTTTAGTGATTTTTTTCCAAGATGAAGATTCTTACATTAATATTCCAGTTTTTCAAAATCCGTTAGAAATCCTGCACAAAAGAATGAGATTGACAAATCTTAAAAATTTCTCAATTTCTAACAACTTTTCCGAACGCCTTTTCCATCGTGAAATTAACGTTTTATGCCCATTACTCAATGACTATATGAAAATCTTGAAAAACTGTGAGAAGTTTTCGAAAAAATAAGTCGAATTCAATGATGAAAGCTGAGGTGAACATAACAGCACGGTTTTCAAGTAGTCAGACAGTTGCTTTGATCCGACGTTAATCTTTCGATGGAGAAGCAGGTGTTTTTCTACTTCGGAATTCTACTTTTGTAGGATGGCGAGTCGAGAATAAATTCAAGGTTTCTAATACCTTGCGTCTCTCTGTGTTTCAACGATGCTTTTTTCTCATTCTAAAACATTGGATTCACATTTGTCTTTGGAATTTGTAGATTTAATAAAATTTATGGTGAATATTCATATAATTAGAACAAAAAACGCTGTCCAAGATAATTCAGTTTACAATTTTTTTTGCGATTTTAATTTTCATTCCATTCAATCACAGTTGTAATCAAATACACTTTTGAAACTACATGAATTGTTGAAAAACTTTAAAACAGGAATTTTCAGGATACTGTTTTTCGAAAATAAATAATTATAATTTTTCTTAGCAGTTCGTTCCTTTCATTTTGAAAATGTGCGTAATGCAATATTTTAAAAAAATTAACCCTCGATTATCATTTCCCAAATTTATGCTCTATAAATTGAAGCTTCTTATTCAACGTTCTTAACCATCAATATATTTTTTTCTTCAGTTAAAAATAATTTACATTCCAAAACGCAAATGTAAATCCAAGATAAAAATTAAATTCCAAACCCAAAAAAAAAAGAATAACAAAAGCTCAACAGAGTAAATAAAAATTCGAGCAGTAAATATGCCCGGTTTACGTATTGTGCATCGACAGAGTTCTGTGAATGCATCATTTTATTTGATCAACTTTCTATTTTCTCCAATTTCCCACGTACTAAAATATATCCCCAAGCTATTCCTCTTCTTCTCGTAAAAAATGTTTCGAGTATAAAATACTACTTCACGAAAACGTATAAAAATCAAGGCTCAATAATCATAAAAAACCTGAATTTTAAAAGTGAAAAAGGTAGTCGTGTGCGCTAAGAGCAACTGGTTTGCCGATAACGAGACATTTATATAAAATTTCATAAGCCCCACATTTATCGACGCGACAACCAATCAATCTAACTGTGAATAAACCATTCAAGTTACAAATGATATAAAAAATAACGTTGTTAACGATATTGGAGCGGTAACTAGTATAAATCGTGTACAATTATCCGACGGCAATTACGAATTTCGATCTCAGCAATTTATGGTTAACATTGTAAAAAAGCGAAAAAGATTAGCAATTTTCGAAGTTGCCTAGTATTAAGTATTTTACTCCTAAATAATCAACATTACAATCGTGTTTGGAGTTGAATGTTCATTTATCAACTTGCTTTGTAAAATGTCTCGCGGTGAGTTGTGGTAAACGTTGCTTTTCGTCGTTACAAAATATTTTACGAAAAATACAAAGGTGTTATATGAATTGTTGAATTCAAATTTCGATGGAAGGATATGTAATTATGCGTTCGATGCTGTATTTATCAACTGGAAACACGATAAGCTCATTTACGAAACAATCCGTGCGAATGTTCAAAGCGAACGTTATTTTTCCCCTATGAAAAGGCGAGTTTTTCATAAAAAGTAATGTTTGTGCGGTGCGGAAAAAACGAGAGAGACGAAAAAAATTTACATCTTACTAGTTGGGTAAAGTCAATTCTGATATTTTTTGAGTTCTTCAATTTCAAAAGTTGAATATAATTCTGAGATGAATAGTAGAAACTGTACAAAATTCGGAAACATTCACAACATTTGACATTTTACATTAACAAGGTCAGAATAAGGAGCGGAATTGGCTGTACCTAACTACTTATTTCAGTGAAAACGAGGCCAATGACGATCGCGTTGTTCATTTCGCAGTATCTTGATATAAATGATGATCGCAATTACTTGATACGAATAATTATGGATAACGATAAAATAATGCATCGTTTGTAACGCGCGTAATTGTGGCCGCAGCACCGGTTGGCCGACTCTAGTCTCGTGTGAATAAGAATGTTCCGTAGATGGGATCTTTATGTTGTAGTTATTGTGGGGTGAGTGCGAGCGCAGAGTTATGATAACTGCAGTGTCTTGGATGATAATTTAATGAATTAGATACGCAAGCTCAAGTGCCAAAATTTTAGCTACTTCGATAACTCGAGTCGTAAAACATAAGCGCGTGTGCTTGATGCTGATAAAAAGCCGAATAAGCGCCGCTAGTGCGATATATGTCCTCACATTAATCGCTGTAATTACGAAAAGATGTTTGTTACGGCTAATTAATAATGCTTACAAATTACTTGAATTTTGGAGAATTGAGTTTGTATGAGTTTGATTTTATTTTGACGTTGTATTTTTCTTTCAATTAAAATTTAAGGGTGTACGATTGGGTTTGGCATCCTGCCATGGAAATATTTTTTAATGGTAACATATTTGGTTGTTAAATATTTTATTGAATATTTTTTTTTAATAACTATTATTCCATTATTTTATATGTTGATAAATAGTTTGGAATATTTTCTTGCCCTGGAACATTTTGAAATTCTGATGATTTCGATTAAAAAGATTGTCTTGAACATGTTTTTTCCCAAAAAATTTTAAGCATGGATGTGACAGATTAATAGCGCAAATTTTTTTAACTGGTGATTTCGGAATTGATCATGGAATTAACCTGCTTCCGTAGTCGTACATCTTTTTTGAAATGTATTTTTTTTTAGTCATACAAATTCTAAGAACTTTCATTTTGATTATTGGAAAAATTATTTTTTCTTCCTTTTATCAAAAATATTAAAATATTTACATAATTCAAATTTATCTTATTAGAAAAAAAAAAATCTTTTTCATATAATGCATTTATTTACTTTGAAAACACTCAATTTTATCAGCTCAACTGAAAATAGACGAAGAATAGAGATTCTGCCCAACTTTGACCTCCAGTCTAGTCGTTGACCATGCAATAACTTTGAATTTTTTCTTCGGCGGTTTGAAATGTTTCAAACTTTTTTCAAATTTTTTTCCCAAAATTTTTCGAAATATTCATTGTTCCTGATAATATTCCAATAAATTCAAGACATTAAAAAAGAGTTTTTTAAAAATAATGTATGTAAACTTCAATTACATCTAAAGAGTATAAAATGAAGGATTTTCAAAAAAAAACGCGAGAAATTCTGAAAATTTTTAAGAAAAACAACCAAATTCAAGGTCAAAGTGGTAGAATCTCTACTGCCGATCTACTATCAAAACTGTATAAAAACTTCGATCTAGAAGTATTATTTCATGCCAAGCATCAATGGAGTTATCAATCTTCGATATTTATTATTGTAATATTGAAGATATTTTGCCACTAAGTTCGGTGACATTGTATGTATATTTTTATTATTGCCATGTAAGCAAAGTCGATGTCGGTGAGTTTTTAACTTGAAACTGCAGCAATAACTTTCTTTTTTAACAGTTTATCTCTTCCAAAATATGATTTTCATGTTTCTCTAACTTAGAATTTATTCGTTTCACATATCAATAGTGGATTTTAAACTTCACTTAAATTTGGATATTTTGGGAATGACGATTTCTGAAAAAGACGTGAAGTATTTTTTTACAAAATTTGAATTCATACAGTAATCATAAAACTTGGATAAAAATTTATTAATTTCTCAGAATTCATAGTTATGAATCTATTTCAATTCCAAAATCAGGGCCAATTTTTACAGGTTGAAAATTTTCTACTATTTCACTGATTGCAACATTTTTTTTCCTGAATTTCATGGTTTTTCAATCTAAATATAGTTTTAAAGATTTGAACAGCATTTTAACTACACTCAATGAACAGTAGACAAAGTTGATTGCTATAATTGTCTGACAAAATTTCTGAAAAAATTTCATCATAATCAATTTATTTAAACTTCAAATTTTTTTCCGACAGAGCAAGATATTGTCAGGTGATGAAACTTTCAACATTGTAAAATATCGAACTTATTTTGAACATTCAAACTATCACAATTATTTTAGAATAAATCGAATGATCCAGCAATTAAAATTTCAATCAAATTATAAAACTGTTGAAGTTCTAAACCCTGAATCCAACTAGATATATATATAAACGGTTAAAACTTTTTTAAAGGATTTAAAATTTCAAAAATTGATAAAAATATCGACATTGTCTATGATGTCAGAACCGCATGCAACTGACAATAAAAACTGCCAAAATTGTAAAAAGTTATCCAAGCTTCAACTCGCTCAAAAGTTATTCTCCATTGTTGATCCCTTAACACAATCAACCAATTCAATCAAAACTATCAAAATATTCAATACCTATATAAAATCCAAAACTTTCAAAACCATTAAAAAACTAAAACTGTATAAAACATTTTTTATGCTCACTTGTTTGCAACAAAAAATGTCTGTAAGAACTAACTAAACCAGTCTATAAAATACGTCAAAAATTCTGCTCGAAGGAATTTCATCCTGCAATGCCCAATCGAAAAACAAAAAAATCAAGTCAAATCCCCACCGAAACCGACGAAACTGTATAGCTTCTCATGAAAAAGTGATGCGTGTGCTAGATCGTAACTTTTACACAAGTCGTAAAGTGCGATGATCGAAGGGTTTCGTGCGCTGCACCCCCTGTGCGCTTGAACATAATTATAATGAACGAGAAGTCAAAAAATGAATGTACCATACTCGCGCGCATAGTACGTAGCCCGCGTTAAAATAAACGAAAAACGCACGATTTTTACCAAAAAAAAAAACCAGTAACGCGTAAAAGTAGAAACCAGTATGAATGTGATTGGCGGCTCGTGAGTTGCCTCGTTGTTCAATAAATCGCGAGTTGACGAACTAACTCGTTATAGCTCAAAGAAAAAAAACGCGCAAAATGTCGTCGGCTAAAACCCAATTAGATAGCCAATGATGATAATACTAATAAATAAATAGCGCCATAGGTAAAAAAAAGCAACGCACCGTGAAACAGAGAGACGTGTTAATCTTGCCAACTTAAACTGAAACTAAACGTGTACCGCTAAAATACAGTCTATACATATTTAAACTATCGACAGCTAAAAAAAATCGTGTTGGTGTAAAAGCCAGAAAAAAACTTACGCTCAGAGGTGAATAATAATCGATCGCTATGAACATATATAAATAATATAAATACGTAGAGGGATTAGTCTGTAATAATCGAATAGAGAACGTAGTTGAGCGAGCACGCGATTCCTTGACTGTAATCTAGGAAATAACGAACAGAAAAAGGCAAAAAGAATAAACGTAGATATTAGAGTTTAGAAGTCGAAACTTGTTCGCCATCATTTTCTCTATGAACTAAAATGCTCTCGAGTCTCAATCTTAACTCACTTAAATATACATATAATAAATGAACGAGAGCTGGGAGACGTGGCAGATAAAAGTGGAGAAAGGAAAGCCGATTGTTATAATTCCGCTCGTCTGTACTTTTGTGGCCCGATATATCCGATATTATATTTATGGTAGCAACGTTTGTTGTTGCGTCGACTCACCACCCTATAAAAACGGTTTGCACGATATTTGCACGAACCGTTTTTATAGGGCAGCTGTGGAAATTGAAGTTGTTTCGCTGGTGCTATTTACTGTGCTGGTGGGACGATGCAAAGAAAAGTCTGCATTTCTTCGTCGATTTGTCCCCCATCTACTTTCGATGATTGATTCTATATGCCTCGGTCAAATAGCCTGGTCTAATACATATAAAATATTATATAATAGGCACATTCGTATTCGAGTTACTCCAAGAGATCGACACACACACACAGTTTACGTAATACGAATGATGATGAAAGGATAATAAAACATTTGTTATATTTCTATGCTGGGCTGATTTTCGAGGCGACGCGTTGATTGATACGAGAGAATCCCTGTTAACTGGTGAGACATGCAGCCACCGTATTGTAAGAATATTACGTTATTATAAAATTGTTGAAATAAACGAGATGAAAAAACATTGAGGTAAACTAATTTTTCCGCATGATTCGAGATTCAATGTGGTGTAGCTGATGGAGCTTACTGATTTAGAGTTTAATTTGTAAGATATTTTTTATTCAGTTTTAAGGAACACTTTGACACTTGTAAAAGATTGTTGAATAATTATTCTTACCTTCACAAGTTGCCTCGTAAGAATGATTGCCTTCCTCTTGTCATTTTTCATTTCTTGATTTTACTTTTAAATATCACCCTAGTCCGAAAAAATTTGTGATTTGTGAAAACATGAGAACTTTCTTTAGGTTGATAGTTTTATTGAGCTTTCAAAGCTATGTGTAGGTACTGGATTTCTACTCAAGTAACAGGCAAATAATTGAAAAAAATTACGAAAATTCCCAAACGATTTTGTCGAAATTCGACGATAAACATGGTGGAATGAACAATAATTTCGCGAATGATGCAATGTATAAGCAGCAATTTGTCAATTGACATACTGAGAGCAACAACATTTTTTCTTTAAATTCATCTGCTACGAGTAATTTGATACACGGCATCTACTAATATTGCTAAAAAAAATTCCTCTACATTTCCTGTACTTACAGAGTACATTTTTCAGTTTTATCGTACGTGGTTTTGGGAAATCCAAACACTAGGAAACATTGCTTTAATTTTTTTTTTTTTTTTTGATAAAAATGCATCAAAAAAATAAATTACTAGCCAAAGTTACAGAACCTATCCAATTATGCGATTGACACTTTAAAAGTTTTTCTCCGGTATGAACACGTTCGAGGTCTATTCTTGTTTTAAATAGATAATGAAAATAAAGCTAAAAATCCTCACTTACATATCGTCAGAACTATGAAATTTGAAATACAGTTACTATCAAAATTCTACTCTTTGTCAGGCAGAATAACATAACGTGTCTGCAGCCCCCCACCCTTGTTCTCGTACATCAGGAAACTACAATTAAGAAATATTAAAATAATCAAACACAAAAGTAAGATTTATATTATTTTCACATGCTGCTTATCTCAGTTTTTGAGGAACTCTTTTCATAATTATTTTGAATGTAATTCCTTATCTGACACTATGCAAATGTACATGAGTTTTATTCACATTTTTTGCAAATCAAAGATATTTAAATTTTTCAAACAGCGATTCATTGAATCGTCGTATATTATACGGTTTAAACAGAAAATATATTTTTTTCATACTTACTTAAATTATTATATTACTATATAATAATTTAAATTATTTTTAACATAATTATTATACATTCAATCAGTAAAGTTTGCTGATTGATTGATAGAATGGCTCAAACTTCAAACAATTAGAGATGCATATCAATGTATAGTCAGCCAGTGGAGTATGTAGATGATCATATAATCAGTATCCAAATCATCAGTCATATTTTATTGTCTGTAAATCCGTTGCATAGTTAAATGTATATGTATACATTGTGTTGCAAATATGGGTCCAGCCTCAAAAATAATGTCCTTAAGTTTATATCCAAAAGAGCTCGACATTGTACAATCACGCATTGAAACTCTCCGAACTCTACCTTTAACTGGGTTTTAATCCAAGTCCCTAAAAAGATCGACCATTTTACTGTAATATGGGCACACATCCGGATAGTATGATATAAGATAAACAAAATGTTTCCTCGATGAACTAAATATATTCGGATTATAATTGAATTTGTAAAAAATTTGTTCATCACAGAGCCTATGTAGTATTTTATATTTTGTGAACTTTCTATAAGCTTGAAAAAATTTTTGAAATAACTAGTTTAATAGATAACAATGGAAAACAGCAAACTGATTTTTTTAGCGACAAAGTCGTTTTGAGTTCCAATAAGTCCCAGAAGAAATAAAAAGAAGCACTTTCAATTTTCGTCTTAAACATGAGACAAAAAAATAATTTGCCAGTACTAACCATATCCATTCAAAAATATTCATGAAATATAACTTCTATATTATTAATAGTTAAGATAACTACAAATGAATAAGATGTATTAAAATGTAGAGACAAAAAAATTCTTGAAAATTTTTACTAAAGAAGTCCCAAAGATACCAAATTTCTTAATATCTCTTTGGTAGAAACGTTTAAAATATTTGACATTAACTATTAACTTTCCCTCGTGATTTTAACCAACTGATGTACGTAAAACCAGACCATATTATTTTATAAGACTTTTCAAAATATTCACTGATTGTTTTCAACAACATTAGCTGTTTGGTAATGAATTATTACATTTCCCAGCGACACTTTGGTTTATTTGAGAATCCCCTATAATGTCAAAATATTATTTTAAATATCTTTTATAAGGAAACAATGCACATCTCTGCAGAGTTGAGCGGTACTGCCTTCGACATGTCGATGGGTATTACTAATCTTGGAATAACGGAATAATTTCATGAATACTTCGATGGAGCCATCGATTATGGAATTTTATAAAGTTTATTCCATGAGTTCGGTATTCTTCATTCGGTGGAATGGGCGTGCGTCAATCCATGAGTTGCGGGAAGTATTTTCTATGAGATACTCAATATTTGACGTTTATCGAAAACTTGGCTTTATTGGAATACTTTGACTACTCCAAATAAACGGAATGAAGACACGAATAAACCCCCGAGTCAGGGAACTCATGGTATGAACTTCATTTCATTCAAAATTTTTTTCATTCAATGAATAACGAGGTCATTCACTCCCAGCGTCATTCATTCCACAAAATAGTGGAAAACGCGAAACTCTGTATCTCTAAATTATGAAACTTACGGAACACTAAAGAGATAGGCAAAGAGTACATAGATTCCGACTACGTAAAACTTCATTGTACAGTTTTATAACTCTGTCTTTTTTCACGTTATATATACCATAAAAAACTTTCTGCCACATGGTAATTATTTTAACATGTAATTAACTTCATGTGTAATGGCAAGTGCAAGCATGACTATGACTGTCATTAGAGATGATGAAACGTTATTATCGACGCAGTCAAATCAAGAGCGATAATTATGTAAGCAACGTGATATACAATTTTCAAAGAATAATCACTAGGTTTTATATTTTTAATGTTATCGCGGAATTCTACTTAATTTTACTCATACTTTTTTTTATTACACCTCAAAATTTTAGGCTTCAAACACCGTAAAATTTGATAGCATTATTTCGCACGACGATTATTTCATTTCATGACGATTGTCAAAAAAAGTTGGCTTACGAAACCAATTAAATACATTTAATAGCATCATTTTGCATGACCACACGATTACTTTATTTCAAATCGTCCATGTGTTTCACAAATCAGATCTCATTTTTCTAGCATCTTAATGGAAATCGATGAGACACATATTTCTTCTTTTAGCTGTAATTTCAGTTACTTGCGTTAAAGAGGATTTTGAAAATACGCTAAAAAGTTAACTTTCCTCAACAACAATATATTAATTTTACTTCATAATTCAATAATTCGATCGGAAATTAAACGAATGTTACAATTTTTGTTTTCATTTTGTAGGTAGAGTTTCATTTAAACAGAAATACTATTTTCAATTTCCTTTTTTGTCAAAAATTTCCCTACAATCATGATTTTCATTAATATTAATAAATGTTTGACTCACGAATTTGAGCATGGCATCAGTTTTTCCCCTTTGTTTATTTTTTATCGAGTTTTTAAAATAAACAACATTCAGTATTATTCTTTGTGCATCGACCAAATCCAGTGTACTTGAGATACTATTTTTCGATGTCAAAGTCAAAGTGATATTTTATGCAGTTATTTTTATGCTTAATTATCTTCGAATTCTGTAATTTCTGCAATAATAAGTCGATTATATTTATGCTCGTTTAATTTATCGGCAAAGATTTACTTTTAAGAAAAATCAAATTTCAGAGTTCAATAAATTTTCAAAATTCCTTTCTCTATCTTGAAAAAAAAAAACCGAAATTTTTCGACTCAAAAAGTTTTATAACGCGTGAGTTTTTTTATTCATTTTGAAAAAAAAAATTTTCTGTTCGTTCCGAATGCATTGTTTAAAATTTTTTTCGAAATAAGTGATTATATTATTATTTACACAAACGAATCGTTTCTTCGGCTCCAATATTATTTCAGAATTGTTTTATCGAGAAAAATTTTTTCGCAACAATTTCTCTTGAAATTATTCCATATTTAGAGACTGCGAAAATCAAATCTTAAAATTTTTAAAAAAAGGTTACCTATCAAATTGAATAACATCGAACTATTTAGGGTATTAATATTCAAGCAAAATTTGATCAATGGTAATTGTTACTTACTGAATATATTAAGACGCTCGTAATCAATGAATTCCCGTGAAACGGATACACGCTTATTTGTTCAAACAATCACGAAAATACGAAACGAGCATCTCAAAAATTTGTATCGACCTTGGAATCAACTTGAGATTTGATGTTTATTACATGCCGAAAACTCGCTTTTTAATAAGGTGATGAGCAAACATGCGATACTCATCAGGAACACTTGAATAGCTGTGCCATTAAAAAACTGAAAGTTTCTCGAAATATACAAACAAAAAAACATTAATGTATTATTTCGCGCAAATTGTTTTTTCTGGTAGGTAAAAATTTGCGCAATCATTCAGAAAATTTCTCGCTTCAAGTTATCAAAGAATTATAAATTTCAAGTGTACGCGGTTCAATTTTAATTCATTGTTACTCAAATGAATTATGCTGTGATTGATAATAAATTTTTATTGTAAAGTCAATAATTTTGTTCGTTTTTCCTTCTTTCTATAATTTTCGAAAATATATTAAACGACAGTGCTATAATGTACACCATTTTCGTAATCCTCATTTTTTTCGCGAACCACGTTTTCTCTCGTAATTCTGATTATTGTTACGCGAATGATAAAAAACCATACCATGGTATGGCGACACGAACAGCTTACACTTTCGTTCATGGAAATTTCACTGAGCTACAACCTGCGGAAAGTAAGTTTTTGAAAGTGATATTATTTATCAAAATATCGAGAATTATTTCTTTTTGAATCGTAATAAAAGTCAAAAAGTGGATGTTTGAATAAAAATAATTTTCCTAGAATAATTATGATTAGAATAATCATGTCTTTCTGTGTATTACATTCTTGAAGTTTATTGGTAAAATGATTTTCAGTTTAATACATATGATACTGAAAAGTGAAATCTCATTTCGACATTTCGTCATTTCATTGTTATACTCAATTTTAGTAACTGGTGAACCTAATCCATGGCATTTTAGACTGTCAATCTTTGTGAGAAAAACTATGAAAATTATGTGATTTCCATAGTTTTTACGTATTTTTTATTATTTTCTTATAGTTTCCTAATATTTTTCATAGTTTTTATAAAGTTTCCTAGTAGTTTGTATAAATCATGAAAACTAATATGGGAAAAGGATTATGTTAGAAAAATTCTGGAAAAATTAAAAAATTATAAATGAACTATAAAAATTACAAAAACTTCGAAAACCACGACAAATATGACATCGAAAAGTTTTCGTAGTTTTTATTCTAATTTTTTTTTGCAAGAAAAATACCTAAATCAATAAGGTTTGTAGATTTTAGTAATTTCAAGAAAACAATTAGTCAATTGCGCATTTTTTCTCTGCTTGACATAACCTAAACCGTGCTAAACTGCATCACCAATAAACCGTGTTTTGTTTCAACGGAATGAGTTTTGTATTTTTGTTTTTTTTTTTTATAATCATCATCAATCATCAATGTCTACTTCAACAATAAAATCAATTTCTGCGACTCATGTACGTTTTGTGTACGTACGTATGTACGTACTGTAAAACAATACGTGTAAACGAAACAATACACGTGTATTGTTTCGTGTATGTACGAAAACATACGTATGTATGTTTTCGAAAAAAAATCGATACGTATTTTTCTGATTCTTCAAAAGGTGATTATTTTGAAAGATACGTGGATTTTTAGTTTCAAATATATAGATATACGAAGCATGTAAATGACGTCGATTGCGTAGAATCACGTAAGCGATTTATTTTCGTCAATTTATGAGATATGACAATGAGAAAAAACACGTGTCTAATATTCAACTTCACAATTTGGATGACTATTTTTTTGGTTGAGAATTCAACTCATTGTTAGTAGTTGCGCTTGTTTATAAATATTCAGGCACACATATAACAAACTTAAATAGTTGATTCACTACTTTTGTTTCGTTGAATCAACTAATTTTATTCAGAGAAATAATACTTCACCGCAGATGAAGACTAAAATTCCATGTCACTTAAAGACACGTGTAAATATTATTAAACTTGATACATTGTTATTTATATTTAAATCAATGAAACAATGTTTTTACAGATTGCGAACCAAGGCAAATATGGGTTTTTTCGCGACATGGAACGCGTTACCCAAACAGAAATGCGATCAACGATATCCACTGGATGCTTCCCAAACTCCGTGATTCTTTAGTTTCTTACAACACATTTTGGAAACGTAAAAATACTGATAAATAATGCAATTCATAAGATATAACTTTTCAAAAAATGTTACAACCCAGTGAACCTGCGAGCTCGCAGCGTTTTCATTATTTCCGCCCCTTTTCGAACACGCCGCGAACTCGCCAGCGAGCTCGCTGACTACTCGCCACGAGCTCACAAAGTACTTCCAGTCGTTGATAATTATTAATATATATTTCAGGAAAAAAAAAAGATAATTCATTATTTACAGTAAAAAGTAATCACAATGAAGCTGTAAAACGATTATTTAATTTTTAAAAAAAATTTATCCCGGGTGGGAATCGATCCCGTGTTCGGCGGAGTTGAACGCCAAAAAGTATCATATTAATTAACATGAAACATGTACTTCATTTAAGCTTTCTACACAAAACTTGAAACGTGAGAAAAAAAACTAGCAGCCATCTGGTGAGCGCTTGGGGAAAGCGCGCGAATTTTCAAAATTCGAATATAAAGTAATTCAAATTTTGAAAATTCGCGCGCTCTCCCCAAGCATTCACCAGATGGCTGCTGGTCTTTTTTTTCATGTTTCAAGTTTTGTGTAGAATGCTTAAACCAAGTGCATGTCTCATGTTAATTAATATGATACTTTTTGGCGTTCAACTCCACAGAACACGGGATCGATTCCCACCCGGGAGAAATTTTTTTTTAATAAATAATCGTTTTACAGCTTCATTGTGATTACTTTTTACTGTAAATAATGAATTATCTTTTTATTTTCCTGAAGTATATATTAATAATTATCAACGACTGGAAGTACTCTGTGAGCTCGTGGCGAGTAGTCTGCGAGCTCGCTGGCGAGCTCGCGGCGTGTTCGAAAAGGGGCGGAAATAATGAAAACGCTGCGAGCTCGCAGCGAGTTTGATTTTCACGCTCACCGCGAGCACGCTGCGAGCTCACAGGTTCACTGGGAAGCATCAAAACAATTTGAGTTGAGTACACTCTAAAATAACTCTGCTTTTTTTTTCACAAAATTTTTCACACAAAAAAAATTTTTGTACTTTCATGATGTTTTTATCATAAGATAAACAATTTTTTATAATAAAAATTTTTCCGTGCAACTTATAGGATATAATTTACCAATGTTCAATGAAAAATCATGTAATTGGTACAGTGCATAAAAAAATCATCTCTCCAAACAATGCAAAATTTATAATAAATATTGTAATCAATAGCTGCTCACATTTGCGACAAAGATTTGCAAAATCTTAGAAACTGGGTTTTGGATCCCGAAATTAGAGAAGAAAACGCAAAAATTTTGTCCGGACAAGGCATACTGGATCTCGAAAATTTCGCCATACGATTGAAAGATAAATACCCAAAACTTCTAGATCAAAATACTGTATCATTAAGAGAAAAAAATTTCAAAGTAAGTTTGTGATTTGCAAAAACGAAAAAGTACAATCATGCTGTAAATTGTAATCGGTAATTTTGTTAGTTTAGAGCATCAAGTTCACCTCGAGCCCAGTTGAGTATGAATTCATTTATGCTGGGTCTTTTTAATGACACTTCTGCAGTTCAACCAAGAGCCACACCGGAGAAAGATTTGGTGTTGAAAGTAAGAATTTCGTAGTTGGAAAAATGTAGTTAGAATTATTTAAAAGCGTTTTTTAATTTTTTGTAAAAATCGATGAAATAGAGAGAACAAGTTTGTAATTACTTTAGATGCCTTCCATCTTCATTCAACCTGTGTATTTGAAACATTGTTTCATTTTTAATGAAACTGAAATATATTGCTTTTTTGTCGAACTGACGAAAAAAAAAAAAATTCTGTTTTCAGAGAAGTACGTTTTAGCAGTGAAAACTGATATTTTCCATCTACAGTCATAAATTTTTTTTCAAACGTGCATAATCGTGTCAAAAATCAATTGATTCCGGCAGTTTTTATTTCAAATTTCTGGTATAATTTACACTGTTGAATTATTTTATTGACAGCTCTTTTATTGGAATAAAAAATCATAACTTATAAACAAATAATTACAGTCGAGGGAAATTTCACGAAACAGAATAAACAATAATTCCCTTCACGCAGAAAAAACTTAAGAAAAAATATTAATACACTTTTTGAGTTTTTCAATCTCAAAAGAATGTCGTCCCTTCTGTTTATAATTTATTAAAAATTTATTCATAACAACTGGAAATTCGTCAATACAATAATTGGTAAGTGTGAATTATACCAGTCATTTTAAAATACAAGATTTCCGAAATTCATTTATTTTTGACAAAACTATTCCTATTTGAAAAAATAGTTCTTTTCGTAATATAAATGCCTTAAAAATTTGAAAAAAAAGTTCGCTGGGCAAAAGAAGAAATACATGTCTCACTATTTCGACCAAAAAGAAGAAAATTTTAGTACCATAGATTAATTAAGTCGAGTCCTGAATATATCAATTAAATGAAGATTGAAAGCATCTCTAATTTCTAGATTTCGTGGTTTTCACAGCGTATAACCTATTCAAATATCCTAATTTAATCATCAAAAACCATCGAAATTTATGACCATCGTTAAATGTTTAAAAATCAGGCCCACAGAGATTGCGACTCTTGGGTAGAAACCAACTGCCCAACGATGATTGGACTCCAAATAAAGAGCAAATTCACCGAGGGAAAAGAATTCAAAAACCTGGTGAAAAACGTCAGCGAGCGTTGGAATTTGAAGAACATCATAGATTTGAAGGAATTCGTAAAAAACGACCCGAACATTTCCATCACCAAAGTCGTGCTCACGATGTACGAAATGTGTCGATCCGACATGTCTCTGCATGTTGGGGAAATTTCTCCCTGGTGCGCAATTTTCACCGAAGAAGAATTGCGAGTACTCGAATATCGGGAAGATATCGATTATTATTATTACTCTGGCCCAGGAAGAGAAGACAATAAAAAAATTGGTTGTTTTCCACTTAAAGATATGTTCGAGCATTTCAAGTAAGAACATTTTTCAGAATTTTCTGAAATTCTCATAAGTGTTATTATCAACAAAAATTGAATAAATACCAAGATATATATCCAAATTTGAGTTTATCCAGGAATTTTTATCAAGATTTTCTAAGTAAAAAATTATGATTTTGATATTGCAGAAAACTGGAAGGGCCTAGAAATAGGAAAGAACCTTTGGGTGTCTTTTATTTCAGTCACGATGGTCCCTTGCAAACGCTCTACTCAGCAATGGAATTTTTTGATAATTCGTGTCCATTAACGGAGTCCAATTACCACGAGATGAAGAATCACCCTTGGAAAACTTCAGAGATTTCGCCATTTGCAGCCAATCTTGTAGCAGTTTTCTACAAGTAATTTCACCCACAAAAATAACAAGATACAGCAGTTGTATTTTAAGTTTCTACTCTACCATTGACCAAAAAATTTAAAGTTTAAATCCTAAACTTTAAGCTCTCAAATTTTAAATGAAACCTTCTCTAAAATAAAACTATTTACAGTTGCAACGATGAAAAACAACCACACAAAGTGCGATTCTTCATCGCCGAAAAACCCGTGCGATACAAAGGATGCCAAGAAGATTTGTGCGACTGGGAATTCCTGAAACGCAAATTTCACAAAACGGTCGCGGAATGTAAAACCCAGTTTTGTGAAACTGGAAAAAGAAGCTTTGAAAAAACAATCTTTCGCAGGTTCACTGGTTGTTTTCAACCTCGCATCATAAGAAGGCGTAAAAAAAGAATCGCAATTCGCTAATGCTACCGTTTATTACAAACCAAATAATAAATAATTGAAACAAGTGTGTCTATGTACATGCATTTCTACTCAAAAAGGTAGGAAATAAAGCTTTAAAATTATCAAAATTACACTGGAACCAAAATGGACTGTATAAGACCTTAACTCGAATTTGGTTTTCTACTCTTGAAAAGTCAACTTTCATATTAATTGCACACTCCCATCTTTTACTAGGTGTTCAATTGCTTTGTACTTAACAATGTGTTGCGAGCCAGCATCCAAATCTATTTCCTCCTCGTCTTGGATCCCGTGTACTGTAATCCCGTCGACGCTTTTTTTGACCTTGCAAAATACGTGGGCGTCCACATTGGGCCTTACAATCCATTGTTTTTCCTTGAAAGTTTCGGGCATATGATTCAATGCGAGTTCATCGAAAATTTTTTGTACACTGTTGGAGTATTCTGTGGCAAATTGGAGCTCGTTGGGATTCAGGTATTTTTCTTCTTCCGTGCGTTTACTTTCTTCTTTCAACAGGTGATCGACATAGCGTTCGATTTTTGCTATGCGAGTCCTCAGGTAACTTGAGATGACGTATTTTATTCTACTGAGTTCCAGGGTGTGCATTGTTACCTTCAGGTCGGATTTGTCTACTCTGGAAAATAATCATTTATACCAAAAATCAAGTGCAATGTAAGAAAATAAATTTGAGTAACCTTAAGGGTTAAATGTATATATATATGCTAGAGATAGTGCGCCCTACCCAAATCATATGTTATTGGAACTAATATTGAATTGTTAAAAAAATTTATGAAGTAGTTGAGTTTGTTTTAACGAACCGAAAAATTTGTGCTATTTGTTTAGAAAGCAAGTATTTTGAATTTTATCTCATGTTGATTTTGGTATTTCTTTGAATCTGAATATATGTTTTCCATTTATTGGATTTATGCCCCTTATCACGTTACATTTTTTTATCTTACTGATTTTTTATATGTTCCACTTTTCAATACATTCGGAGAAAAAATCTTCTTCAAAAATTTACGAGTTTCAGTCACTGAATAACGATAAGAAATTTCTTCATTCATTCACACAAATTTTTAAGAATGCAGTTAATTTCGTTCTTTGATTCAAAATATTTACAATTTTTTAAATTTCTAATTATATCATTGTCACAAATTTTTCTGATCTAGAATTTTTATTTTGCCTCGTTAAATCGATACGAATAATTATTTTTAAATTTTCTTTCTAGCATTTCTC
Source organism: Platygaster robiniae (assembly GCA_028476575.1). Classification (NCBI taxonomy): domain Eukaryota; kingdom Metazoa; phylum Arthropoda; class Insecta; order Hymenoptera; family Platygastridae; genus Platygaster; species Platygaster robiniae. The sequence goes on along the minus strand of CM052021.1, from coordinate 9,697,446 downwards.
TTCGGTTGTTAATTTGAAGTAAATATAATAAATATTATAATGAAGTAATGTTGCTTAAATTCCAACTGTTAAAAAATAAATGAAAAGAACAAGAAAAAAAATGTAATTACTTTTCTAAGCTGGAGTAAAAAATAATTTTTGATAAGGTTAACTATTTTTCTCTTCAATTTTAGGTGGAAAAGAAAAAAAATACATTTTTTTTACAATGTGTTTCTAAAACCTTTGAAACTTTAGGTACAGATAAATGATCATTGCAATTTAAAATTCAAAACGATTAATTTTTTATTCGTCAATAGCAGTCTTGTGTATATTTTGGTTGCATTTATTAATTGCAGATATTTATTTATGTAATTAAACTTGCATGTTTCACAAATTTTACTTAGATTTTTATAAATATTTATTTACATACTAGAAAGATATTTATCAATACTGTTAACTAGGAATGTTATTCAGATATTCTATCCAGGTTTTTCGTTTAAATGTTGATTTATAACTTCAGGCGTTTTTTTCGATTTGTCACATAGGCTAATTTTTTCATTGAAAAGTTTTAGTCAAGATTCTTTAACGTAGACATACGTTTTTTCCGATTCCTTACTTTTTCGATCGCTTAATACAAATTTGTCAATTTAACTATTTACATATTTCGTCATAGAGTTTTTTAACTAAAAATTGTATAATTGAAGACTTTTTATAGTAAAGTTAGCTTTCGAAATTAAAGTGAAATGCAAAAAATGCAGTAAGGCATAATGATCAATCTATACATTTTCGGTACAAATTTCAATGTGGTTGGAAAGTTTTTCAATGTTTCAATTTTCGATAAACAACATACTGTTTTTTTGTTACTTTATCTCTATTTTCTATACAGGTACATTTTTAATGACGTCCTAAATTATTATATTCAGAAATTAACACTCCTTTTTATGAATTGTTGAGATTTTTAAAATATTTTTAAACAAAATTTCGAATTTGATGTTTAATATTTTCATTCATAATTTATGATTCTCAAAAGTTTTTCCGTTATTTCTTCATTTGTAAATTAAAATAAAGATTCTCTTCCAAAATTATTTTCAAATAAAACTCTATGAAAGATAATCCAAAATTTTTATTTCAACCATATTATTTTTATTTATTGTTTCCATGAAACAATAGAATTGAAAGAAAAAGTTTATGTACCTATCCAAATTATTTTCTTACAGCTTTCAAAAATTCAGGATATTGCTGTAACTGTGCTAAGCCATAAAAATTATTAAATCAATATATTTTTCAATACGAATTTTAACCCAGTCACAGTTTTTCAACAAATTTCAATTTCTAATCTAAAGAATCATTGTCTTTTGTTACTTCGTCTCTTTTTTTCTACACAAAAAATTGTTAATGACATTATGAATTATGAAACTCAAAAAATTACATTTCTTTTTTGAATTCAAAAATAATTTGATACAAAATCTCGGATTCTAAATTAATTATTTATATTCAGATTGTCTGTTTTCAATTTTTTTCCCTAATTCGCTCAGTGTACACAAAACAGTCCAAAATTTTTAATTCAACTAAAAAAGGGTCTATTAAGTAACCAGAAAAACAATAAAATTAAAAAAATATATATGTACCTTCCCAAATTATTTTCTATGTGTTGGATTTGTGCCAACATGAGTTCCACCAATTCTGATCGATGGGGTAAAATTTCAGGGGCGAATTTTTCATTCAGCCAAGCACTTTCCAACTCTTCCAAAGCTTCTCGCGAAGTCATTGGTTCTTCTTCATCCTCGTCGTCGAAGTCAGGATTTTCTATAATTTCTGGAAAATCTGCTTCTGACATTTTGTTAGCTTCTTCCTTCGAAACTCGTAATCTATTTAAAAGAAATTTTCGGTGAACGTCAGTTTGAAAATATTTATATTTTACAAAACCAGCGGCATTGAGCAGTATTGAATCAATTTGAATCAAATAATTGAAAAAACGAGGCTATGTTTACGATTTTTGTTGATACCTTGTTACCTGTCAAACACCTGTTATTAACCGTCATTAACCGTCAAAATTGGTCAAAAAATCAGCTGTTTAAGTCAGGTCACGTGATCACAACAAAAATGACCGTTATTGAGATACGTTGATTTCAAAAAAATTAGTTAAAGAACCTATCTCAAAATTTAAATTTGAATAGCGTCTTCTGATTGGTTGCTCTGTATATTTACCATTTCAGAATCAGCGTGTGTGTGTTTTTCTGGTTCATGTTTTTCCCTTTGTTTTATGTTTTTTGTAGTTTTTCGCGCCCAAACAAATTAGTATACAGTATACAGAATTTGTTATTAATAAAGTTCTAAGTTATCGCAAAAACAGTGAAAAAAAGTCCGAAAATGGAAAGGATATCATCAAATCTCGAGAGCCTCGACGATTCTCTTATTTGTCGTTTATGTAAGTTCAAAATACTGTTGTTTTCATGTTGTTATAGCATTCATAACCTCCATTATACTTCGTTGAATTTTAAATTTTAATGCGATTGTTAAGCTTTTTGAAATGTTTAAAAATAGAATTGTAACGAAAATTACGCAAATCTGGATATTTTTATGAACTGAATACATGCCATGTCCGTATTTCCTTGTTTGTTATTAAATATTGATACTTGGTAAATTAGCAACTTTTTGGTAGTCTAAAAATTGTATTTTATGATAAGCTTCTTTAGATTTTTGTGTGAAAAAATATCATTTGTACAGCAAAAGAACTTGTTTGAAAAGATGTTGATAAAAAGTAATTGTTGTTTCTCTGTCGATCCAGACATTGAAAAAAAAAAATTCATTAGAAAAAGATAATTTTTTTTTTAAGTCTAGTATCAAATATGAATTTTATGAACAAAAGCAAAGTTTTTTATTTGTGAGGCAGTTTGTATATTTTAATCGTTTTCATTCTACGCTCCAGGAATTAATAAACTTCAATACTGATTATTACAAATCCATGAATTATCCGTCTAAAAAATAAGTCATAGAATTAGTTACAAATTTTCATTTATTAAAGAAACTAAGGAAACGTTAAAAAATAAATGATAGTTAATCTTGCCTGTTTTTTACAATTATATTAATCGAACAAGTAATTATTTCAATAAAAATACATATATTTTGAGATTTTTATGAAAATTTTTCATGAAATAGAATATTTATACTATATATTTATGTTATATAATTATTATTCTATGAAGAAGACGTCATAAAAAAAAACCTAATTTTTAAATCAATTATCTTTTATATTTACAAAAAATAAATTACAAATCAAAATATTGGTAATGAAAATTAAATTACATATTTTTGCTTAAAAATTTGAAAAAAATGAAATGCAAATTACTATAACACTGAACTCACTCTTCATTAAAATTTTGAAGCTATTCTACTTATATTTTTATTCCATATATTTTCGGATTTCTGTTTTCAAAAATATACATTTGGATGTTTAAAATATATTATTTCAATTAAGAGAACGAAATTGTGAAGTTTTTAATAAATGCAATTTTGATCCTTTTAAAATTCATGCAAACCCAAACATTTTTAAGTACTAAGCACTTATTTTTCTTTGTTTATTATTAAATAATAATACTTGGTAAATTAGCAACTTTCTGGTACCTGTCAATATGGAAATGTTATTTTATGTTTAACAGTTTATTCTTTAGATTTTTGAGTGAAAAAATATTATTCGTACACAACAAAAACTTGTTTGAAAGATGTAGATTGAAAGTAATTTTTTCGTGTTAATCCAGATATTGAAAAAAAATCCCTTAAAAGATGATGATTTTTTTTAATCTTGAGTCTCGTATCAAATACAAATTTTATAAGAAATAAAGATTTTTCATCTTAAATTTTCATTTCACAGATTTCGAATTTCAGTTTCCAAAGTTTGGATGTTTGGAATTCATAATTTCAATTAATTGGACATTTTAACTTAGATATTCTAGCTGCAAAAATTTTGCTGTTTCTTAAAAAAGTTTGAGGGTTTTCAATAGTTACACTTTGCAAATACCATGCTAACTTTTCTTTGTTTATTATTCAATATTGGAACTTGGTTACTTAGAAATTTTTTAGTACTAGTGGATATGGAAATTTAATTTACTTAAACAGTTTTTTTTTATATTTCTGAGTAACAAAATAACCAAAATTTGGTATTAAGTACAAGTTTTGAGAAAAAAAAAAATTTTTAATTGTGAAATAATAAGTGTGTTCTAATTGTCTATTTTTGGCATTCAAAAATTGATAAACTCAAATACTGATAATAACTAATTCATAAATTACCCTTAAAAACAAAGTCATTTAATTAATAACGAATTTTTTGTTCAAGAATAAATGAAGAAACTCAAATTATAAGTGTTTGTCAATTCCTGTACTTTTTTATAGTTATTTAATTCAAACAATGAATTTCCAACAAGTAATTCGAATAAAAACACACATTTTCATATTTGTTATTGAACATTTTCATGAAATAATTTATAATTTATATATTCTATATTTATACATTTTCATGCTAGTTTTGTAAAATCGCAGAATCAACAAAATTTATTTTATAAGGGAGCTTTTTTAACTGCACATAATTAATGAACTTTTACTAATTAAGTCAACTTACTCATTACTAATGTTCTAAGTAACATGAGTGTTTAAAAAAAAGCAAATTGAATCAATAACTCTTAATGTTTGCATTAACTGAATTACAAATCAAAATATTGGTAATTGAACTTTTTTCACATAAATTTGCGAATCAAAATTGAAACAACAATTAAATTAAATTTACTTTAAAAAAAAATGTAACCTTTTTCCTACTTACACTTCCATTTAAATGATTTTCAAATTTCTGTTTTCAAATATGTGTATTCAGATGTAGAATTTATCATTTGAATCATTTGAACGTTTTAGTTTTGATATCGTAATTGCAAAATTTTTTCCTTTTTTTTAATTGTGTTTCAGGATTTTAAATTATTACACTTTTTTCCTTTCCATTGTTACAATTTATTTGAGTTTATATTAAAAAATCTTTTAATTGTATATTTTTTTTAATGCATATTAAAAAAATCTAAAATTCATTGAATTCGAAATCCTTTTATCAAAACTGAAAAATTGCTGGAGTTTATATATTCTAAATCATTTAACTCTGTGGATTATTAGATATGAATCGGTAATTTTTTCTGAACATATTATTTTAGTTTAATATCAATTTTTTTTACCCTTATAAACACTTGACGATGTGCACAAACATTTTTATACTTAAATTTCAAGGATTTCCTATGCACATATTTATTTCAGATTTTTGAATATCAGTTTTCATAGATATGCATTTGTTTGTTAAAAATTTACAATTTCAATTAATCTAATGTTTTCACTTTAATATGCTAACATCAAAAAGTTTGCTATTGCATTATTTAATAGTGAAAAATTGTTTAATTATTTATGAATTTGCATTAAAAAAATGGAAAATTAAGAAAATTGCAAATTCCTCTATCGAAACTGAAAAATTGCTAGGTTGTATTAATTCTGAATTATTCTTCGCTGATGATGATAAAACGTATAGCACTAATTTTATCTAAACGTATAGTTTCTTTAGTCTAGTATTAACTTTCTGTGAACTCGAATGAACACTATGATTTACACAAATTTTAAAAATTATGAAATTCTACTCACATTCAAGTTATGCAATTTTCTCGAACCTCATACTTATAATCAATCCCATTTTCCAATGTTACAGCAAGTCTCCATCTGGACACATCCAATCCAACCAACACAGACTCCATCAATTCCTCCAAAACACAATCTGAAGACTCCCTGAAACCCAAAAGTAGCGCAACACTTACCCCTGAACCTCCCAAAATCACCTTAAACGATATCACCTACTCAACCAGCAATGATTCTCTGGAAGAAAACTCCAAAAGTTTTCCAGACGAAACAGTCATACCCACATCAAAACAATCCCTGCAAAACGTCCTTGGCCCCCCAGAAAAGGAATTCGAGGACCCCGAAGATCTCAAAGCCGCGGAGGATTTCCACAAATTATGGAATCAGGACCAAGAGTCCATGTACAGAAGACTATCAGCATGTTACCAAGCAGATCCTGAAAACTTCCAGGAAAAGTTGAAGACAATTTTGGAGGAATCGATTTTAGATGATCCAGATTGCAAGGACTCCTCCGGAGTGAGTCTGGACAAACTGAACGAAGAGTTTCTCAAAATCTGCAAATTCATTGGGGACGAAACCATGCCAGAATGGGCTCCTTCGTTTTCAGAGAATACGGAGAAGTCTAAAGTCGAGAGCCCAAAAGACGTCAAGCTTCAGCAACTTCTTCGGGGAATAGTGACCGGTTCACCGTTGAGGAAGATTGGAGAATTCTTGAGGGAGCAAGTGAACGACACGAAGACGTTCGAACAGTTGGAACAGCTCTGCGACGAAAATTTCGAGAGGCCCAAATCTTCGCTGAGCAGTGTCGCTTCTTCAGTGGCTGCGGACATGTCCACGAGGACTATTTACAAAAAATGCGAGCGACAAATGGCGTCGTTGGAAAAAGATGTGTCCTTGGATCATTGTTTAGATGATACGGTAGACTCTTTGGAGGAGTATCACACGCCGGAGACTTCTTCGAGAAATTCCCCGATGTACAAACCGGATAATTTAAATCTCCAGGAGAAGATAAAGGCTTGTTCAAGAAAGTCCCCGATGTATAATCCAGATGATTTGGATCTTCAGGAGGAGATCAGAATCCAACAAAAGAGACGTTTGGAGATGGAGAAGTTAATGAAGGAGATCAATAGCCAACCGGGAGTCGAGGGAGACCTTTGTGGAGAGGATAATATGGAAGGGTACACAGAAATATTTTCTAACATTTGTTTGGAAATCATTGTGGGAAATGACTAAAGAATAATTAAATTATTGGTTATTAAGTAGAGAGTAAAAAAGTGACGATGCAACGAAATTTCACTTATACGTAAATTTTATATTTGCATAATACATATTTATTTAAATGTATCAATGAATATTTAATCTTGGAGCATATCTTAGGAATAGGCTTGTGATGCTAAAGCTTCATTTTTTGAAATCTGTTAATTTTCTTATGGAATCGCAATATCTTATATATAACATTTTTCAGTATTTTTACTTTTTTAAGGATGATCTCGTGTTAATATGGATTCTTATAGGTTTCTGGAGTTTGAAGCTGTGCGATTCTAAGTTTTCAAAATTTTCATTATTTTCATAGATTTTTTAAAAAAATATTTTAAAAGATTCGTTGTATTGTAGCTAGGATTTTTGTTACTTATTATTTTTGGTATTAATAAGATTTTGTTGAATTGGCCAGTTTCTTTGTAGGTTTCTGGTATATTTATGGATCGTTCATACAAATTCCTAGAATTGATTTTCTGAAACAAAAAGTTTTATAGATTTTTAGCTTTTAAATAAATTTTTTAGAATACAGTATCTTTATGAATTTATTGCATTATAAAAATTTCTAGTACTTTTCGTTGTTTTCATATTTTTTTTGTTCTTACATGATTTTATACAATTTTATTTATCATTTTTCTTTTCTAGTACTTAAGGAATTGCTCTTCAGATTTGGAGGATTTCATGCTTTAGAATTCAAATTTTCGTTAAATTCGAGCATAATAATAGATTTTTCCTATTTCATAGATTTTCAATACTTCTAGTATTTTTTGTATTTCTTCAGTATTCATTGTTTTAACATAGTTGAAAAAAATTTCCGTTTGTATTTTTATAGAGTATATAAATTTTCAGAATTCGATAATCTAAGATTCTAGGTTATAAATATCTTCAATAATTTCTGAAATATCTGAGAAAATAGTTACTAAATATATTTTAAGTTAGTTACAAATTTCCAGTACTTAACGAAATTTTGCTTTTTTTCAGTATTATTATAAGTTGAGGAGATATCTAATATTTACATGGATTTTCATGTACATTTTCAAAATTTAATATTACGGAACTAAAAGTAAATGTGATAAATATATAAATAAATTCTAAATGCTCAGTTACATATTCATAAAACAACTTAATAAGCTGCAAAAAAATACATTATTTTTTATCACTTCTTTACAAAATGAATACATGCCCCCCTTTCAATATTGTATATTGAAAAATTTTTTATATATAAATTCCGAAGTTTTAAGGCTTCTAAAAAATTAAATTGTTGATTCCATTATAAAATTAAAAACCTAACTAACGAAAGAAAAAATTTAAAAATCATGTACTCAAAACTAGAAAATATTTTATTTTTGATGGTGAAATTTTAGTTGTAACTCATCTAGTGTTATCTCACTCTACAAACTTTTGAATACAAATAAAAAACTTGTAACCTTGATAGGTTTCAAAAATGGCAAACTTGCTGTTGAAGTTACTGAAATCACGAGTTTCAAATTATAAAATTCAAATGATGAAAATAATCAAAGACGAAAAAATTGATAATTTAGTTTCTGGAAATTTTTCAAATAACGTTTCAGTAGTTTATTCATGGTCTCAAAAGTTTTATTAAATCAACACTCAAAAGAAATAAGCTTCAAAACAAAAAAATCTCAAACATCATTTCAAGTTGAAGATGAGATTTCTATTCTATTACGCTTTTTGGTTTTCAGATCTCAAGATTTGGACTTCTCAAATGTCACTATCAGAAATTCCCAACGCTCCATGAGCCAATCCGCCCAAAAAATCAAAGAACCCACGAAAAAGCCACAAATTGCTGGCAGCCAAAGCGCCCTTCCAAAATATACCAGCAAATTGTCTGCTCGGAATAAACCCAATCCTCCGAACAAAACAACAATCACCAAGTCAGAAAACATTAAACAAAAAACACCAATCACTTCGTCAACGCCTCGATTCTTTCGTCCAACACCCAGCTGCTCTTCAAAAAAACCGCCCGAAAAACCCCAAGTCTCGCAAAAAAAGTTGCCCCTTGGCCAAAAACTCAAAACACCTGTAAAAGTCAACAGGACTCTATTTCCTACTCCGGCGCCCACGAAAATCCCAGAACCAGTGAAACTCGTTGAAACTCAGACCAAGAGAAAACTAAGTCTTGCGAGGAGAAGTAAAAGCCTTGATTTCAAAGTGGAACAAAATTTGCTGGAAGAAAAACAGGCGCCAATGACAAAAGTAAAGTCGGAAAATCGGCTGATGCCGCCGACAAAGGGCCAGGCCACTATTTCTGCTCCACTTTCGGCGTCGAAAGTAAAAACTCCGAACCGTGGCGTTGTTAAAAAAGCTACGTACTTCGCTTCGCCAGGGAGAAAAGTGGACCCGGGCGCCAGGAAAAAACCAATTTCGTATTTTAAGGATCCGGTTACTATGTCTGGCAAAAAAAAATGTGTGGGTTCCGAGGATCGAATGACTTCGAGGATGGTGGGTGATAAATTCCAAAACATTGTTTCGCCGGTTGGAGCATATATTCGGTATAAGGATAAGAATTTAATTACGAATGTCAAAGCTGCAAACGACGAATGGATGTGCACGCCGAAAGATGGGAGCGACTCGACTGCGACGCTGCCATTTAAATTGACCTCTCCTATGGTAATTTTTTATTTTTTTTTGGGGGGAGATTTCTAGTATGAGTTTTTTAAGTTTTAAGGATAATAATAGATTTCGAGTGTTATAAGTATTTTTGTTCTCCTGGATTTCAACAGTATTTTTATAGATATCCAGAATTCGATGAACCACGATTCTAGTATTTTTTGGTGTTCGTTTTATGAAAAAAGTTTTATAAAATTTCTTATATTTCTAACGGTTTTTAGTATTTTTATGGACACCTTTGTTTATTTCTAAAATATGATGCACTAGAATTTTAATTTTCATTGATTTTCCAAAACACATCATCTTTATTGATTACTTATATTTGTTTTTAAACTAGTATTTTTCATATTTTTACGAGATTTATAAAATTAAACAGTTGTTTGTATTTCTCTAGGATTCTTTATAGATTTTGAGAATACAATGCTCTATGATTTAAACTTTCATAGATTTCTGAGGATATTACACTTACACAAAGTTTAAATATTCATAAATTTCCAGTATCATAAGTCAACTGCGTATTTTTTTTTTATATATATAAAATTTTGTCGGGTTTTCTAGTGTTTTTTTGGTTTTTTTAGTACTATAATAGGATTTTAAGAGAACATTTTTCTCCGTAGACTTTTAGAATGTTCATAGATTTCAATTCTACTTAGTACTTTTTGCATTTCTCTAAGATTTGGGCGGTTTCGAATATTTTCTAGTTTTTTTATAGATTTGTATAATTCAATCTTCTACTAATCCAAGCTGAAAAAATTTTCAGTATTTTTATAGATTTGTGAAAAAATTATGTAGACACATTGATTTATAGTATTTATAGAATTTTTTTAATAGAATATTGTAGAATTTCCTGATATTTTTAAGGGTTTTCATTATTTTAATATTTTGCTATGTTAATTTCTAGAATGTGATCCTCCAGAATTTTCATTTTTATTAATTTTCCAGAAATCCGTATTTTTATAGATTTCTTATGTTTGTTTCGTTACTAGTATTTTTTCAGGATTCCATGAGTCGAACAATTTTTTGGTATTTCTATATAATTCTATGTAGATTTTAAAAATTTTATGCTTCAGGGTTCGAAGTTTTATACATTTTGAGAATATTACATTTACATAAAGTTTTAGTATTTTTATATGTTTCTAGTATTGCATTTTTCTTATTGTTTCAATAATTGTGTCGCGTTTTCTAGTGTTTTACATATTTATAGAATTTAAATTTGAGAATTTCGTCTTAATTTATTAGAAAAAATCATAAAATTTAATGTAAATATAATATACAACATATAATTTACAATGCTTAATTTTCTAGTTTTTACGAATTTACAATAAAATTATTTAAAGACTTAAAATATTGTATAGAGGATAATACTTATATGTTTCAGAATTTAAGAAAGTTAATGTAGCATTTGTAAATTTATTCATTATCATCTTTTTAGATCCCATCAATCGATGAAAAGGAAGATTGTGGAATTCCTCAAGTGCAGTATAATCTTCCCAAAAATGTGCACGTTGTAAGTGGAAATTTCAACTCTTTTTTTTTCTCAAGCATAAAAATTCCGAAGATTAGGAACCATTTCCAATCTGTTTGGCTCCTGAAAGAATTTCAGAATATTTAATATAATAATCATAAAATTTAATAATAATCATCATTATTATTACTATCATAGTGAACTTTAAAGTGCTCAACGCTTTTTTTAAATATTGAAAATTAATTCCAAGTAAATTTATTGAAAGTTTTACGAAAGTGATGCTTAAATAATATAGATAATTTTTTTAAAAATGTCACGCTTCTATTTGAATCTTAAATTTTAAATATTTTCCAAAAAACTTAAAAAAGTAAAATTATAAATGTAACTTTTTCAAGTTTTACAAGCTGAAATGTCAACAACAATTTTTAGTTACATCACATATTATAAAATTTAAATAATTAGTGACAAAATGATATAAATAAAAAAAAAAACAATTGTATGAAATTTTCCTTCAAATCTCTATATTTAGAATATTCTGTCTAAAATGTCGGGAATAAGTTTTGAAATAAAATTTTTTTTTTGTCACAGAATCAATTATAAGAATAGTTTTTTTTTATATCATGAAGCATTAACTGCTGTTAAATATTATCAATTTAATAAAACAAAATTTTCATTCCATGTCAGTGCTAAAAATTTTTAAAAAATGATCAAAATTAGCTACAAACATACTTTTTTCAGAGATTCACAAAGTGAAATGTAAATGAAAATTTGTTATTTCTAACATCAAAGAATTTAATCAGATATTGTAATTCGTGATGAAGTAATAATAATGGAAAAAAAACACTGAAAAATTCTGTATTTTTTATTTTCTTCAATAGACTCCAAATTTTCAAATTATTCATGTCAGTAAACTAATCTAATTTCAGTTATTTATAAAAAAAATTTTTAAATTTGTTAATGTTTTTTGTTTTCAGATTAAAGAAAGCCCTAAAATTTTTCCATGTCGAGGAGTGCTGGAACCAATCGAAAACAAGGTCGTCCAAAGACACCAAGGTAAGGAAACAAATCTTCTTTCAATAAAAAAAATTTTTACTTAACAATATTTTCCTCAAAAATAATTCCCAGGTCGCATTCGAACTCCAGGGAAGTCTCAAAATACAGAACAATTGAATGAAGGCTCCGCGGAAATTTTCGATATGTCTTTGCTTGTCGAAAAACCGGCGAATAATTTCTAATCTACTATTACTGAATCTCAAGAAAGTGAGAAAAATTGTTATTTCTAGCATAGTTTATTGTAATATTCCGTGCTAAAGTATAAATGTAATCGCGAAAATAATAAATTTTTTAATAATACTGTAAAGTTTGCATGTATATTCAGTTAAGAAAAAATAAACTTAAATCTTCTCCAGAACTCGTTCGAGTGATAATTACGATCACAAGCAATTTTTTTTTTTATTGTTATTGGTTTAAAGTGTGAAAAAACTTACTCAAAGTTTTAGGATCGAGTATTTTTTTGAATCGTTCGTGATCAAGATAAGGAGATTATGTAAGTCATAGAAAAATTCTTCCGGACTTATTTTTTTATGCGTTTTTATTTAATTGCGAGCGTACCGTGCGAAGGAATTTCACACGTCACATGAAAGTAGCGGTATAGCACACGACACTTGCAAGATTCAGGAACGTAATTGTTCGTTTCAGTACCCGATTTTTGAATGGAAATTATTATTTTGTAGAGATTTCATAATTGAATCATTGCAAGTAGATGTATCGAAACAGTCTATGCACTAAAAGTAATTCGAAAATGAATTTTGTTATTGAAATTAAATTTTCTATTCCTCATAACCATAAAAAAATGTAAACTTGTAATTGAAAAATCATAGCTGTTGAAAACTGGAAAAGTGAAACTAAAAATAATATAATTTTTTGAATTTACTAATCATATAATCCACTATAGTACAAATATTATAACTAATATATTCATAATGGATATAAATATATGCATGATGTAATCTTCAAATTTTATTACATTCTGAAATTCGAATTCTATCTTTTGGGTTTAACTTTCCCTACAGAAAAATCGCATATACAATAATTTTGTTGGGAAAAAAATATTTTTTTCAAATTTAGTCTCAATGATTTTGAAATAATACTGTTAAAATTTAAGCATAAGGTGAATTTTTGAGTGACAATATTTTTTGAGTGATAAATACTAAATTTAAATAAATTAAATTGTGACGTTAAGGGAAATTATTGAGTGTTCATGTTTTTTTTTTTTTGGAGAAATTTTGCTGAATATGGCACTTGGTAGACTTAGTGCGTTGTTGAGTTTTGCACACGGTTGAAAATGCATCGCTCGGTGAGGGGAGTGGAATATCGTATAAATTCGAATACCTGAACAGATTTTGCGATAAGTTCGAAAAGAAACAATATCTCTGTGATTTTAAGTGAAAAAATATATATTCAAAAATGCCGAAACCGTGCTGTCAAAAAACAGGTAAGTTATTTTTCGAGTTTTCTTATAATTGTTCTGGAAAATTGCGATTATTTGTTCAAAACTCGAAAGTCTGTATGGTGAATGTTTAATTCATATTTTTCATTGTGTATAGTGCTCGTTTCGCTGTATTTAAAAATTTTGTTTCCAAAAAAATACAAAGCAAATTTCTTTTAATTTAAAGAGTTCGATGAAAAGTTTGTCAATTTTAAAAAGTTGACTTTTTAAAATAATTTTAAAATTATTTCAAACTTATTTTAAAAAGTTTAAAAAGTTGATTGGAGTACAAAGTTTCAAAATTTGGTTATTTAAGTATGAGTTTCACCGTTTAGCGAGATGAAAAAAATCCTATTTGAAAAACAGTGCTAATGTTTATAAACCTTTTTGTTCATAAAGTTCCAATTTTATGGCCTACAAAAATTAAAATTTGAATTGAATACAGATTTTATTTTTTGATTTTAAATCTTGAAATTCAAGGTTGAAATTTTTATGGGTAATGTTAATGTTGAACGTTTTACGAATTATTACTATATTATATATTGTATGAAGAGTGCAATTTGTTATGAGCATTCTTTATTATACATAGGAATTCAAATGCTATTCGTTAAAATCATTGTCTGTTAAAAATGAAAAATCGATGCAAGATAAAAACTTGCTTAACATGTAAGTTAAAAATATTTGATCCTGTTTTCTTTGTTTTAATGAAAATTAACGTTAATTATATATTGAAATATTTAGTATTTTTTCACTCTAATTCGACTTTCTCAATCTGCATAAAAAGTTTTATAATAAAATAAAATTCTCGGAATTAAAGACAAAAATAAATAAATGTAAAAAACAGAAATCAAACAATCAACTCAATTAAGTTCGACATTTGGAAAGTTCAAAACTGTAGAGGTTCCAGTTAAGAAGTCAAAATTTTTGTTGAGTGCATAATCGAATCGTTTTTGGAGATTTGAAAATGCTAAATTTTGAAATAAAAAGAGAATTGTCATAAAATGATCAATTTTTCCTAAAAAAAATATTTTATGAATAAAAATAGTTTTAAATCAATTTTATAAAATCGAATGTCATTAAATAACAATTTTTTATACCCACAGATTTTTCTGCCAGCAAATGCTATGCTCCACAAGAGAGTTCCTGTTCCCATCAAAAAAATACAACTTGCTCTACAAACACAGGTAATTTTTCAATTCAAAATGATCTCTACAACTTTCGATAAATTGTATTCCTCGGTAAAAAAAAAGGAGTAACAAATAAAGATAGTATAGAAATGATCAAAAAATCATGTGCAAATTCAGAGACGTTGCAACGGAATTTTTCAAAGAGGAAATTTAAGTGTCAAAAGTTCAAATACATGCACAAAAAAATTTATTTAAATGTTAACAAATGAACTCGACTTGTGACGTTCAAGCTTTGAATTTTTGAATACTGCTTTTTTTAAAAATCACAATATCTCGTTTCTAAGAACTCTCAGTTTATATCATTCAAGTATTTATACCATTTTAAGAGTTATCTCGTATTTGTGCAGATTTCTAGGTAGCTTTCAAAAATTTGATACTCTGGAATTCGGAGTTTTATCAATTTTCGGTGTTACTCTAAATTTTAAAGAAAAAAATTTCACTAGAGATTCCGAGTGTTCAAAGATTTATACGCTCCAAAAACAGTTTAGTAATATATTGATAATAAATATGATCAATGTATAAATGAACTAAATTCTCGATTAAATACCCCTAAAAACTAATATATATTTTGATTTACTTTGATCTCAATATAAAAATTCAAAAAATATAAAGCCTTGACAATCACACATTTCTTGTTTCAGGAAACTCCGAGTGCAGATATTGTTGTAAACGTTGCAACTGTTGCCAATGTAACACCAAGCCAGCCCCGTGCTGCATCATCAAATGCAATTGTTAAACTACAACCTATAAACACTATCAAATTGTATACAAATGAAATCCACGGTTAAATATCACAAAATGTACCATTCAGATGAATGAAATGAATTCGACAAATTAAACATGTTCTATTTATTCGTTGTTAAAAAATTTGTTAACAAATTTGACACCCTAAAACACAATTTAGCCAAGATGTACAGTATTGTACATTAAGTGAGTTCATGTTCAAGAAGTCTTTGTAAGCGAATATTACAGTTCGGCATTCGACACAATACCATTTTCAGTGACACGAGTGTCCATTGAATCCAAAAGTGATCCATTTACCAAAACCTTGATATTGTCTTCAGCTCGCAAACGTATATTTCGTTCGGTAACTACTTCTAGCCATATACTTTTTCCTGTAGGAGGCTTGTAAACCCTTCCATCGTATAACCCTTCAACCCCTGTGAGGACTTTCATCGAATTCGTAGCAGCCGCAGAAACCCCATCATCCGTGTGCCTGCTACCCGCAAAAAAATCATTCCCAGGATAAGACACATGGTCCCAGGCAACGACTTTGTAGAAAAGGCAATTGGAAAAGTCGTCTCCACGCTCTTGAAATAGTGTTGGATTGCTCAGCTGAGGCACCTTCGAAGGCCTAACTCGGTACTTGACGCTTCCGAAGATATGCTCTTCGTTAGAGCCTTCGCTGTGAGGGTCGTAATGAACGCAAGCAATATTTCTGAGATTTTTCGCGTGTTTCTCCAAAATGTATTGCAGAGCTCTATTCAAATGCTCTCCCATTTGCCCCCGAAAGTTCCCTGAAAAGGCTCCACAACCCACACCAGGAAGAGTAAACAAGGCTAAACGTTGTTTGTTTTTTGCATCCTCATTGGCGTAATACAAAAGAGGAGCCAATCTTCTCTCCATCATAAGATTGTACTTGGCTTGATTGATATTTCTACCATCATAGATCTCTTGCAAATCAGGGGTCCTATGTCTCATCATGCCTTGTTCTAGCAATGGCCCAGGCGTGAACAGTAAAGTTCCTTCTAATGGGGGAACGTGTCTGCGGAATTCCGATAGAGATGGATTCCAAACTCCGTTGTCGTAAATTGCGACTTTCATGGCGACATTAATATCACCCAACAGCTTCAGTTCCATATCGTTCCAGTCAGTACCGTCAGATTTAATGCTCTCTTCAGCGAAAATCTGGGGTTCCTTGGTGGATAGCAAAAGGTCTATGAATTCTCCGTTAGGCATTCTGTCGAGACGGTGAATTCCTTGGAAACCAGAAATAGCTCGGAGCGACCGTAACAAGTATGCTCCAGGTTCCTCTGAGTTTCTTGACAAAGCTTTTTTGTAGGAAACAATTTTTTCTAGGGTTTCGCTGCTGATGACTATGTCGTAACTGAGTGAGGAATTCATGTTCGAAGTTGATGGTTGGACTCTACTTTTCTTTATAGGGTGAAGGCAGAGAACTTGTGAAAGGGAAATGCAGATGAGGCACCAAGGTAATGTACGCATCGTCTTCGTTCTATGGCAGATTTTGTCTAGCGTTTGAAGAAATTTGGGTTTTTTAAGGTATTGTACTCTTTGCAAATAATAATTTGGGTTGACAGATAAGCTCCAATGTGGAAAAAGAGGTGTTGAATTCAGTAGGCGAACCTCTGTTGAGATGCTCTGGGATACTGGAATGTCTTCAGCTGTGACGAATGAGAATTTTGTGACCAGTTTCACAGCGTTCACGTGGTTTGAAGAACTTGAAGACTTCTTATTGATTGGCAGGTTAGTCGATCCTTTCCTGCAATGGAAGACTTGGATTGACCGTAAATGTGAGATACAGAGTGGATGAAGCGAGCATGTTTTTAACGGAATTGTCAGGTCCTTCAGAGAGCTGGGATATTTAAATATTCCTAACATTTATACATATGGGAAAAATGTTTTGATCGAGGCATTACAAAGATTCTTAGATTTCTCATTCAGCAATGATAAAATTATATTTGCGTGGATTTATAGTAAATACTGATACAATAATTTTTTGAATTTGTTCTCTATGGGAAATCTTGGAATAGTCTGTAACTCATGAATTACAGAACTATTACAACCGGTTGGGTAGATCCCTATTCTACCAGCTGATCAACCTGATCATTTCTTGGCGTGAAATATGTAATTTATATTTTTCTGGCATCTAACTTATTAAATGTACTTTCAGTGATTACAATTATGAAAGATCCATATAGAACTTCAACTCTAACACTGTGATTTTGGTAATTATTCAAATGAAATGATCTGGATGATCAGCTGATTCAATCGGAATCTACCCTACCGGTTGTAATAGTCTGTAATTCATGAATTACAAGATTTTCCATAAGGTTGGTACTCATAATATTTCGTAAGATTACTTATTGTTAGTTTGTTCAGATTTCTACAATTTTTAGAGGCTTCAATATGGAATTGTATCAGATAATTCAGAATGCACGTTTTGATGTTTTCTTAATGTTTTATAGATTTTTTGGAAAACAGCCTGTTTTTACGTTTCAAGTATTTCATGGATTTTTAGCCAGGACATTTAGTAGTTTTCATTTCTTTTTTAATTCATAGGATTTGAAGTATTTCCTAATATTTTCATACATTTATTTTCATGAATGATAATCTTAAAAATATATTTTTAAAAATTTCATGCTCTGTGATTCTGAATGAGATGGATTTTTATACATTTTTAGGAAAGTTATATCCGCATTGATGTTTATTACATAGATTTCTAATATTCATACAATTTGAAGAATTTTATAATGTACTAATACGTTTCTATGTAGATTTGAAGGATCTGAAGCTCTGATATTCTAGGCCTGACAAGTTTTTTGTAATTTCATGGGTTTTTAAAGAAATCAAAAGTACAGAGATTTCAATTACTTTGAAAATTTTTAGTTTTTTTAGAATCTTTCCTATTGAAAACATTTTTAAGGATTTCCTTATATTTTCATATGTATTTTGTATTTTTTAGGATTTTGATATAGATTTCTAAAATTTGAGTAAAATTTAAAGTTTCATCAACTTTCTGTATTCGAATGGATCTTTCATAAGACATTATCTTCGTACATTTCTGTTACTTTTAGTACTCGGTGTGTTTTTTCAGTATAAATTCGATTGTAAGGATTGACTGCAGTGAAAATACCATGGTATTTTTACAGATTTTTATACAGATTTCTGAAATTTCATGTCCAAGTATTCAAAGTTTTTAAAATTTTGTGTTTTTGTAGGTTTTGAAAAACTAATATCTACTAAGATTTTTAATATTTCAAATATTTCTGGAATTATGGAGGATTTCCTAGTATTTCCCGTTTTTTCCAGATTTTTACATAGATTTCTAGAACTCAGTGCTTTAGGATTAGAAGTTCCATAATTTTTTGGTTTCTATATATTGTTAGTAAATTCATGCCTTTATAGATTTTTAGTGTTTCGAAAATTAGATTTTTTTCGACATTTTTCGCATTATTAGGTATTCATAAAACAATGGAGGATATTCTAGTATCTTCATAGTCTTTTATCTCTATAGTTTTTTCCATTTTTTCTGTAGAATTCTAAGAATAAATACTATCAAATCAATAACAATTTTTTTTTAGTATTTCACCACAGATTTAAGTAAACAATGTTTTTATAGATTTCTAGCAATTCTATAATAGTTTGTATTTTTAGTATCTATACAATTTCCATAATTGGCCAGTATTTATATAAATTTTGATACAGGGTGCGCCATTTCTTATGTCGGCATGTAAACATTGAATAACTTGAAAAAAAAACAACCGATTTCTGTAAATGAGGTATTTTTATTTAGTTTGGTCCTTTACAATTTATTTAGACTAGTTTTTGAACACAACATCAATCAAGTGGCCGCCCTTATTGTTCACAGCAAAATATGCCCTTTTTGCGGCGTTTTCCATTACCTTTTCGAGCATCTCGGGTGGTATAGCAATGATTTCGGCACGAATATTTTCCTTAAGCTCTTCAATGGTCTGCGGCTTGCTGGCGTACACTTTACTTTTCAAATAACCCCACAAAAAGAAGTCTGGAGGGGTCAAATCTGGAGATCTGGGTGGCCATTCAATGTCGCCTCTTTTTGACATCAGACGTCCAGGGAATTTTCGTTGCAGAAACTGGATTGTTTGATTCGCAGTGTGGCAGGTCGCACCATCTTGTTGAAACCAGTAATCTTCAAGACCTTTTTCACGCATTTGTGGGCAGACATAGTGAGCCAACATCCACCGATATCGGTTTCCATCGATCGTTTGGTTCTCTTTGAAAAAATAAGGACCAATGATGGTTTTGGCGCAAACGCCGGCCCAAACAGTAACTTTTTGGTCATGCAATGGCGTTTCATGGATCTCGTGTGGATTCTGCGTTCCCCAAATGCGGCAATTTTGCTTATTAACGCCTCCAGAAAGTTTGAAATGTGCCTCGTCGGTCATTAAAATTCGCTTCCAAAAATCAGGTTCAGTATCAACTATTCGAGCGATTGTTTGTCCATATTCCAAGCGACGTGGATGATCTGTAGGCAATATTCTTTGTGTTAATTGCATTTTGTACGGAAACAAATGCAAATCATCTTTCAAAATGCGCCGTAGAGTGGTTCCACTGATGCCGAGATGCTGAGCGCGGTGACGATATGAAACTTTTGGGTTTTGGGCAACGCTCTCTCTGACAGCTTCAATCAGTTCATTTGAACGTCTTGGTCGTTGATGAACGGGTTGTTCGCGATCTTTCACTGTCCCGTGGTCACAAAAATTCGACACCAAACGACGAATAGTGTTGTCAGATGGTGCCTGTTTGCCAAGATATTTTCGACGATATGCTCGTTGAGTTAACACAACTGAACGACTATTTTCAATGTACAAAGTAACTATTTCAGCGCGTTCTTTTGGTGTGAAGCGATACATGGTTGAAATTGTACTGAATTGACGTTTCCAAAACAAGTGAAGTCAAGTAAATCGGTTGTCAAATGTTTAAGTTATTCAATGTTACAATACCGACATAAGAAATGGCGCACCCTGTATAAATGTTGGAAATTTTCGGCTTAAATATTAAAAATTTGATCATTTTTTTGACGTTCATATCAGATCATGTTATCACCATATTTATTAACTGTATACAAAGTGCATAATTTATTTCTACGCTATTTTCTGCACTCGTGGAAAAGTTTATGCTAATCCTGTAACTTATAAATTTCCTGAGCATATGGAAAGATTATTTTCCATGAATAGTTTTTAATTTCCTACGCTTTACTGCCACATATGCACATCAACCACTTCTACACTAAAACATATGTTTTGGTTTTTGGAGACAGTTATTTTGATAAATATTTTCCTCTTACCAATTGATGCTTTGATTGATGTTGGTAGTGTTGGTACTGCTTTATCTGGTTTCTGCAAGAACACAATTTATCGTTAACGTAGTTTAATCGAGTAGACAACCCAAAAATACACTGAAGAGAACGGACATATGTTTCTATTTCAGCCTGGCACTGTGTAGTTGTAAAATATGAATGCTTCGTTAGAGATATGAACATGGATTTCTTTGTCAGCTTTATCAACGCATTACAATAATAATAGTCATCATCATCATCATCATCATCAGCAGCATAATATTCAGAAAAAGAAATAATAGTATTATAATTGTTACAGCGATTAGGTTTTACAAGTTCAATATTGTATTAAAATGTGTTATGACGAAAAATAAGCATTTTGGGATGATACTGATTATAATACTACATTTTGATAAATCTAAATGATTTTTGCAACATCAGTGTAAGATATTTTTCGTTTCAAATTTTGTTACTTAAAAAAATCGAAAATTTTTACATGTGCAATATGAAGGCATGTTATACTCGAACATTGCAATTTATTGTATAAAAATCACTGAAAATAGTTTGAAAATTTTGAATTACTCAGGTCCTACAAAATTTCATGACCATTGCTTTCTTTTTATTTGAAATTTTTTTAAGGTTAAATATTTTCAATATGATATACGTGCATATATTTTTTTAAACTTGTTTTTTTCAAGAATACTAGACGGAATTTTTTACACACGTCAATACTCATATTTGAAAAAAAAATAATGAGTTTTCAATGAAGGAACAAATGTATGGAATACAATTTTCACACACATATAACTGCTGGATTACTAGCAAGTGTTTAAAAACATTTTCCCATTGTTCTGCGTTAATTTTCCGGTTTTCATCCTTGCTTTTTAAACTTTCAAAATTAACACAAGGGAATCGAAAGTCTCGATATCGCGCGGTACGTCGAGCGTAATAAGGTTGATGGAAAAAATGTTAGTATTTTTTCAATTGATCGCCGCAAGAGTTTTCATTGAATCTTTCTTGGTTTAGACAAATTTTGAAAAAATCTCGATCTACGTAGTACAAAACATGTACAAAATAATTTCTTCCCAGTATTTTTGACGTGTGAAGATTTATATAGAATTTTTATGGTTTTCCATACAAATTTATGAAAAATGATAATTTACACAGATTCATAGTATCTTATAATCTGCTAGTATTTTGACAACTTTCCGAATTTTACAAGATTTCTTAATATTTTTGTAGGTTGTTGCACAATGTTAGACAATTCGATAGTTGAGAAATAAAAAATTACATTTTCAGTTTACTAATATTTTTTTTTCGGGAGACAGTATCTTATTTACCTATATATTTTTAGTATTTCACAGATATATTGCAATTCCGGGCTTTTTCGTATTATTTCAGTATCAATACGATTTGCAAGATTTTGTGATATTTTTATGAATTTCGGTACAAATTTCTTGATTCTTGAATATCGCAACATGTACCATGCAGACCAATAAAATGATTTCGATAAGTTAAACATGTTCTATTTATTTATTGATCAACAAATTTCTTAACAAATTTTGGCACCTATCAACACGGTTTAGCCAAAATATACAATATTATACATAACCTAAGTTCATGTTCATAAAGTTCTTGTATGTAGATATTACAGTTAGGCATTCGACACATTGCAATTCGCAGTGATCTGCATGTCCGTCAAATCCAAAAGTGATCTATTTACCAGAACCTTGATATTGTCTTCAGCTCGCAAACGTATATTTCGTTCAGTAACTACTTCTAGCCATATACTTTTTCTTGTAGGAGGCTTATAAGCCCTTCCATTGTATAACCCATTAACCCCCGTGAGGACTCTCATCGAATTCGTAGCAGCCGCAGAAACTCCATCATCCGTGTGCCTGCTACCCGCAAAAAAATCATTCCCAGGATAAGACACATGGTCCCAGGCAACGACTTTGTAGAAAAGGCAATTGGAAAAGTCGTCTCCACGCTCTTGAAATAGTGTTGGATTGCTCAGCTGAGGCACCTTCGAAGGCCTAACTCGGTACTTGACGCTTCCGAAGATATGCTCTTCGTTAGAGCCTTCGCTGTGAGGGTCGTAATGAACGCAAGCAATATTTCTGAGTTTTTTCGCGTGTTTCTCCAAAATGTATTGCAGAGCTCTATTCAAATACTCTCCCATTTGCCCCCGAAAGTTCCCTGAAAAGGCTCCACAACCCACACCAGGAAGAGTAAACAAGGCTGAACGTTGTTTGTTTTTTGCATCCTCATTGGCGTAATACAAAAGAGGAGCCAATCTTCTCTCCATCATAAGATTGTACTTGGCTTGATTGATATTTCTACCATCATAGATCTCTTGCAAATCAGGGGTCCTATGTCTCATCATGCCTTGTTCTAGCAATGGCCCAGGCGTGAACAGTAAAGTTCCTTCTAATGGGGGAACGTGTCTGCGGAATTCCGATAGAGATGGATTCCAAACTCCGTTGTCGTAAATTGCGACTTTCATGGCGACATTAATATCACCCAACAGCTTCAGTTCCATATCGTTCCAGTCAGTACCGTCAGATTTAATGCCAACTTCAGCGAAAATCTG
Organism: Platygaster robiniae; assembly: GCA_028476575.1. Classification (NCBI taxonomy): domain Eukaryota; kingdom Metazoa; phylum Arthropoda; class Insecta; order Hymenoptera; family Platygastridae; genus Platygaster; species Platygaster robiniae. The sequence continues at coordinate 9,674,133 of CM052021.1, read as the reverse complement.
GGGTTTCTTGGTGGATAGCAAAAGGTCTATGAATTCTGCGCTAGGCATTCTGTCGAGACGGTGAATTCCTTGGAAACCAGAAATAGCTCGGAGCGACCGTAACAAGTATGCTCCAGGTTCCTCTGAGTTTCTTGACAAAGCTTTTTTGTAGGAAACAATTTTTTCTAGGGTTTCGCTGCTGATGACTATGTCGTAACTGAGTGAGGAATTCATGTTCGAAGTTGATGGTTGGACTCTACTTTTCTTTATTGGGTGAAGGCAGAGAACTTGTGAAAGGGAAATGCAGATGAGGCACCAAGGTAATGTACGCATCGTCTTCGTTCTATGGCAGATTTTGTCTAGCGTTTGAAGAAATTTGGGTTTTTTAAGGTATTGTACTCTTTGCAAATAATAATTTGGGTTGACAGATAAGCTCCAATGTGGAAAAAGAGGGGTTGAATTCAGTAGGCGAACCTCTGTTGAGATGCTCTGGGATACTGGAATGTCTTCAGCTGTGACGAATGAAAATTATTGATTAGCTTCACAGCGTCCACGTGGTTTGAAGAACTCGAAGACTTCTTATTGATTGGCAGGTTAGTCGATCCTTTCCTGCAATGAAAGACTTGGATTGACCGTAAATTTGAGACGCAGAGTGGACGGAGAGAGCATCTTTTTAACGGAATTGTCAGGCCCTTCAGAGAGCTAGGATATTTAAATATTCCTACCATTTGTACACGGGAAAAAATTTTTAGTCGTGGTAGCGAAATATTTAAACTTTTTGTTGGAGTGGAGAAATCGAAAAAAATTGTTGCTTCTTCAACCAAACTTTTTCCAGAGAGCCATTTCGAGTATTACCTCGTATTTTTATAAATTTTTTTGTACCTATAAGAAAACTTCATGAAAAAAGTGAGATACAAAAGTATTGAAATCAGTACTGAATTAATGTATGAACAGGAAAAGTATTTAATTGTTGTGCAATTTTCAAACGACTAGAAGTAGTATGTTGAACTGAAACGTCAATAAATCATAGCAAAAACAGGATCAGATTTTTTATATGATACGCCATTGTACTTTGGTGGTAAGCAAAACAAAACAAAAAATTACAAAACATTAGTTTTTACAGTTCTGCATGGAATACAGATACGGTAAACTTGATAAAAATTAAGTTTTGTGAAAATCTAATAGCCTCAGAAGTAAAAGTAGGTGAAAATTAATTCGTGGGCTAGTGTCAAAATTGATAAAAAGTACCGTTTTAAACACAGAATAATAGATGCATAGTGTTGCAACAATTGCAATTGTATTTTGTTTTTACTTTACAAATGTTTCTTTTTCCCTTTTTTTTAATATTTTATAAATTAAAAAGTTGGAACTTCCAAAAGTATGACACAAAACTACTTCAAAATGCAGTAGACACACATGATTTCGGAACAACAATCGGTTACTAAATCAGTATTGTGCAAACTGAATCTCATTCAATAATAGAAAAAGCGTGTCCGTAACTTTCAAAAAGTATATAAAACGATCATGGTGTCCGCATTATTCAAGCCAAATTATGTATTGGATATCATTTTCCACGGAAAATTGTATTAAGTCACATTTTTGCATTATTTATTTCGATTCCAAGTTATCTGCCAGTTATGAGTATAAATAAAGTAATACAGATAAATAATCTCAGCTGAGAAAAAAAGCTTGGTTATTATTATGAAATATATTGTTATCAAAATATTACTATCAACATATGAGACGTTGTTTTTTGCACAGCAGCACACGAATTAATTTTCACCTACTTTTACTTCTAAGCCTATTAAATTTTCACAAAACTTAATTTTTATAAAGTTTACCGTATCTGTATTCCATGCAGAACTGTAAAAACTAATTTTTTGTTTTGTTTTGCTTACCACCCAAGTATAATGGCGTATCATATAAAAATCTGATCCTGTTTTTGCTATGATTTATTGACGTTTCAGTTCAACATACTACTTCTAGTCGTTTGAAAATTGCACAACAGTTAAATACTTTTCCTGTTCATACATTAATTTAGTACTGATTTCAATACTTTTGTATCTTACTTTTTTCATGAAGTTTTCTTATAAGTACTATTATACTCTATTTTTATTAATTCTAGGATTTATACATTGGTAATGTTCGGTGGGGGTGGTGAAGGGGAGGGGGGTGATTTCAGTAATTTTTTCATTAATATTATTATTCATATCTTTCTTGATTTTTACGATTGTTTTTATCGGAAAATTGTATCATATTATGATATGTGAAAAAAAATACTTTAGGAATATCCAACTTTCATTCGGTTCTAACGAAACTTTCCGTATACAAATGATGTTAGTTTACGAAAGAATTAATCGTAAAAATAAAAAAAAATACAAATAATATATTTATTGCAGTTTCGTATAATCATGTTTAAAAAAAAAAAAAAAAAAAAATTGTCCTAGGCGGGAATCCAACCAGCGACGTGGCGACTGTTCAGACGGGTTCTCTCTCCGCTACGCTACCAATCCCTTTAGAGGATAGGTGTATATGAATAATGAAGTATTACACCGCGCCGCGCATATTCATTTTGACTTATTTTTCGCGAAATCGTCAAGTGTCGTCAAGTCGTGACCATTTTAATACATGAAAGTGCAGTTGTGTGCAGTAGTACTGTACCGTATTACTGTGTACTACAGTGTTGAGTTGCGTATGTACAGTCTTTCTCATTAATGCCTTAACGTCAATCGCATCCGAAAACATAGGTTCGCGTTCGAAAAGGCGAAGGCATTAATGAGAAACACTGTACAGTGCTCGACAATCGAACTAGCTAAATTTAAATACAGTGCAGTGCAGTACAGTTGAGAACAATGACAGACCGAATTGCGTACATCAGCGTACAGTGCTCGACAGTCGCGTTCAGTAGTCAGAGTCGTATTGAACTCGCTAAATTTAAATTTGGCGCGGCTGCCATTTTAAGCTTCGTACATCTAACCATTTCCGGCCAGTGTTCATAAGCGTAGCATAATTTCTGCCACGTAGCCGAATTCCCCTATAGCGTGGCCGAAAAATTCTGCCACGCTCTCTATAGATATACCTCCGTGGTGTGCAATACCTATATATAGCTATAGTTTAAATGTTAACTGACCCAACCTTACCTGAACTCAACGCATATAGCCAACCTAACAGCCGCTAACAACTCTAGGGATAACCATTGAATATACAAGCGTAGCAGAATTCCCCACCTGGAAACTTATGAACACTGTTTCCGGCTTGCCTTGGGTGGCGCGTTGACGCGCTGCCTTTACGGCGAGAATTGGCGAAAGTAATTTTCTGTGATCGTGTGCGTGCGTGCCGTGGCCCGTGTGTGTGATGATGCTGATAGAAACTGGACTCGAAAACGCTCGCGAGAGAGTGTATGTAATATAATCTCAGTTGACTTTGATTGACAATTTTTTTTTCGGGCGTTTTTTTTATTAATTCTTTAATCTCAACTGAGATCATTGATTGATTATTATTATGTAGATTTAAGAAATGTATTGCTCTGATATTCCAGGTCTGACAAATTTTTCGCAATTTTATGGTTTTTTGAATAAATCAAAAGTACAGAGATTTCAAGTATTTTAAAGGTTTTTACAATTTTTATATTAAAAACATTTTAAGGACTTTCTGATATGTTTATTTGTTTTTGGTATTTTAAAGGATTTTGGTATAGATATCCTAAAATAGAATAGAATTCAAAGTTTTATTGACTAACGGTATTTGAATGGATTTTTCAGAATACATCGTTGGACAGTTATATGACTTTTAGTATTGTGTGTATTTTTTCAGTACTAATTGGATTTTAAAAGATTCACTAATATTTTTACAGATTTGAACACATTTTTCTGAAATTCCATATCATAAGATTCAAAGTTTTTCAAATTTTTGTGTTTGTTTAGATTTTTGATAAACTAACATCTACTTAGATTTTCAGGAATTCAAAACTTTTTATTTTCATTATTTACAAAATTTCGGAAATAACGTAAGATTTTTTAGTATTTTATGAGATTTCTCGTTTTTTCAGATTTTCATACCCAGTAAGCCAAACGTGCACATCCAAATCAGCACAATGTCATGGCGTCAATATCATGTAGCTAGTTTGCCCCTATTATGCAGCTAAGAATATTCATATCCATTTTCATTCCTCAATCTTTGTGAAATGTTTGCAACAAAAATGGCCAATGTCTTGCCGTTATTAACGAGCAATAATTGTAATGCAACTACTGCAAATTTAGGTACAAACTGTTATAGCAAACCGTAACTTCAAAATGACTCAAGTTTTTCGGAAATGTTTCTCGTATTATTATTTTTTTTATCTGCTGCCAATTTGAGGGCAAACTGTTAGTGATAAACATTTGGTCATAAACTAACTGATAAACTAACTGAAATTTTTCGACAAAAATTTTCTTCGATCATAAATTTTTTTACAATAGAAAAATTATTAATTGAGTTTATATGGATAAATAAATGTGATCGTTTTGCAAAATGTGTTAAATTATTAAGTCAAATTATTATTTATCTATACCGAATTATTTATAACAAATTACAAACAATGAATTAATTAAAATTGAAGGATTGGTTCATAATAATTGCTTACAAACGTTTGTTTAAACAATTTTCTAAAAAGATGTGGGGGGGAGGTATCCCCTCCTTACGTAATAACTACAGTCAGCTGCAGTCAGCTGTGATTTTTGTGCGTTGACTGCACGGCAACGCTATTCAGAACACGTATTACTAATAATATGCATATATTTTTTGTGGTCGTTGCATTTATACATTTTTTTTTTTATTTTTTTCATTGTTTATAAATATGGCGCGTTGATTTGAGTGCAAGATGCAAATATTAAGACCTGGCCACGTTGTGGTAGGTTAGATTTCCGTCTTCGTGTTTTTGTCTGACGCAATATGGAATGATAGTCGGTGGTGCTTATTGTTAATCTTCTACATTATGTTAGACAAAACTTGTGTATAAATGTGCGCCATTTAATTTTTCAAGTTCATTATATTATATATTTTATTATTATCATTATTATTATTATTATTATTATTATTATTATTATTATTATTATTATACATTATATAATTATATTTACTTCAGGAGCATATAATTGCGACAATATGACGTTAAAATTAATGTTTTGCCCATGGGCAGTAAAGGCATGACATTGAGCTAGCTTGCATCATATTTGTAGCTGTTTCGTTGTGACAAACGCTTGTCGACAAACTGCCGACCTATTGCATCTGCAACTGCTGCCAACTTTACGATATGCATGTCAAAGAACATGCAGCAAATATGACTCAAAAATTGACTGCGTTTGGCTTTCTGGGATAGGTACCTGTAGATTTTTAGAACTCTGTACTCTGGGATTATCAGATTTATCTTTTTTTTTGTTTCTATATATTCTTGGTGAATTCATATCTGCAGAGATTTGTAGCGTTTTAAAAATTCAATTTTTTGGACACTTCGTACTATTAGTAAGTATCTAAAGGATTATGGAGTATTTTATAGTATGTATCTTTGTAGTCTTGTATTTATATAGTTTTGTTACTTGTTTGTTTCTTCAGTAGAATTCTTGAATTCAATACTCTGAATCAATTAATAAATTTATTTTTAGTGTTTTATTAAAGTTTTTAGGAAACAATATTTATATGAATTACGAGTACTTCAAGTATAGTTCGTATTTTTCCAGTATCTATATCATTTCGAACATTTCCTGGTATTTATATAATTTTCAAATAAATTTCAGCAATTCTCGCATAAGTATTCTAAATTTAATCAATTCTTTCACTTTCTTATCAGGGCATGTTATCAACATATTCATCAACTGTATAATACATGCATAATTTGATCCTATACTATTTTCTGCACTCATGGAAAAAGTTTATATCTATCCTAGCTCATAAATTTACAGAGCATATGGAAAAGTTTACTTTCCCTAAATAGTTTTAATTTTCCTATGCTTTAGTGCCGCGTATGTACATCAACCACTTCTACACAAAAATATATGTTCTTGTTTTTGGAAAAAGTTAAAATAATAAATATTTTTCTCTTACCAATTGATTGCTTGATTGATGTTGGTAGTGCTGATACTGCTTTATCTGGTTTCTACAAAAACACAATTTATCGTTAACTTAGTTTATTTGAATAGAGAACCCAAAAATACACTGGAGAAAACGGACATATGTTTCTATTTCAGCCTGGCACTGTGTAGTTGTAAAATATAAATGCTTCGTTAGAGATATGAACATGGATTTCTTTGTCAGTTTTATCAACACATTACAATAATAATAGGCATCATCATCAGCATAATCTTCAGAAAAAAAGTCAATAGTAGTATAATTGTTATAGTGATTAGTTTTCGAAAGTTCTATATTTTATTCAGACATGTTATGACAAACAATGATGGTTTTTGGATGATATTATAATACTACATTTTGATAAATCTGAATGATGTTTTGCGATATCAGAATAATATTTTCTTGTTTCAAAATTTTTTTAAATTTCGTTACTTTACAAAATCAAAAAATTTTTACATGTGCAATATGAAGGCATGCTATACTCGAAAATTGCAACTTATTGTATAAGAATCACTGAAAATAGTTTGAAAATTTTGCATTATTCAGGCCCTACACAATTTCATGGTCTCTTTTTTCTTTTCATTTAAAAATTTTTCAACTATTTTATATCTCATTATGATACACTTACCTTTATTTTTTTCATACTCCATTTTTTCAAAATATGTACTAGAACATACACGGAGAAAAAATTAGAAGTAAATTTTACCACGAAGAATGTACTCTACATGGATTCGCAGTATAACAGGAATATTTGCAGCAACACTATTGTAATTCGTCATATGTAAAAGAAAAGGTATCGTTAAAAAAAGTAATATTCCTCTTTGGGTGGGCCCAGAGTGAGAAATTACTTTTTTCGCTGTATTTTTTTCCATATATGACAAAATACTACGAAATTGCCATAAAAATTCCTTTTTTACTGCGAAGGCATGTAGATTACATTCTCCGGCATATTTAACTTCACTTTTAATTTTTTCTCACTATAACATTTTTTTACACAACTCAATATTCATATTTTTTTTTAAAAGTATCTGTTTTCAATGAACGAACAAACGTATGAAACGTATTTGTGTGAAAATACAATTTTAAAACAAATAAAACTGCTGAATTACCAACAAATGTTTGAAATAAAATTTTTCTATTGTTTTACGTTTATTTCCCGGTCTTTATCCTCGCTTTGCAAACATTCAAAATTGGCACAAGGGAATCGAAAGTCCCGATACCGCGCGGTCCGTCGAGCGTAATAAGGTTGATGGAAAAAAAGTTACTATTTTTTCAATTGTTCGCCGCAAGAGTTTCATTTAAATCTTTATTGGTTGAAACAACTTTTGAAAAAAATACCTCTGTATCATGTAAAAAACGTGTACAAAATATTTATTTTCAGTATCCATTTTTGTAGTTTGTTACACATGTTTAGAAAATTTGATAGTCAAGAAGTTAAAAAATATTTCTTTTAATTCTTCAATTTTTTCTCAGAAAACAGAATCTTCATTACATATTTTTGGTATTTCGCAGACGTATAATAATTTCAGTTTTTTCGTGTTGATTCCAGTTTCAATATTATCTGCAAGATTTTGTGATTATTTCATGTATTTCTCTAGAAAATTTTATCTGCATAGATTTGATGTACGTAGGCGTTTTATTTATTTTTTTTATTTTCAGGTATTTACAAAATTTTTTATAGATCACTCTATAGATATACACAATTTGTCTAGAATCTAAAATTCTATACATTTTTAGTCAACAGTATCTCCATATACATTTTTAGTATTCCAAAGATTACGAGTACTTCTAGTGTTTTCCTTATTTTTTAAGTATTCTTACAATTAAAAGTGTTTTCCAGTTTTTTAATGGATTTCTACATGGGTTCTTAGTATTTTGCTGAATTTTCTTTTGATAGTTAAATTTCCACAGAAAAATATTCGTAGAATCCCAATCAGCCATTTCAAGTTTTTTTCCATCTCAAAAATGAGTATTACAGATACCTAAATCAGCTTCTAGCATTCGTTAAAAATGTATTATAATTGACGTTACAGTATCTTGAAGAAAAAGTACTTAAAGTCTAAAAATACGACAGTAATATAATCAAAAAATATTCAAATACGTTTTTTTGATGCAGCAAATCAAGTTGCCATTTCTTCTTTCCGGACATAAAAAATCGATTTCTATACATAGAAGAATTGCGTACTTATTTCACTGAAAACATTAATTTTCTTACTGGAAAAAACCAATATTATCTTTCAAACCCAGGTTATTATTTATTAATTTTCTTCTTTGTCGTTTTCAGCTTTTTTTATCATCTTGCACGTGACTATCAATAATATATTTTTCTGTATTTTTCGCTTTTCGTTTTTTCCTTCAATGATGTAAGTGCTCCTATCCAGATTTCGTTATCTCATCGCACTAACAAAGTTAAATCTCATGGAATTTTTTCTTAGTAACTGCGTTTATAAGATTGCGTCGAAAATTCTGTCTAAACTGCCCATCCTAGTGGAATTATTATCAAAAAATGTGACCTTCAACTCGAGAACAACAAATGTTTATTACGCAGGGCTGAGGTCAAAATGGGGAATTGTGGACGTTGAATTTTGTTACAAATCTAGTTAAATTTCACGAAATTTGGATTATTTTATTAGGATTGATACATTAGTTATTTTACTTGCAAGTTTATTGACTTTGTGACTATATGAAGGTGGAAATAATCGATAATTTTTTCTTCCTTATCATTTGGATTTTTTAATTTACAGTATGGAACATTGCATTTTTTTAATCACCATTTGTGAATTATATTTTCTCAATTTCCACGACTAATAACTTGGCTATAAATTGTTAATTTGTACGTTTTCGATTTTTCATTACAAAAAAGACCCCCCCTCCCCTTTTATACTCCTCATCTTTTTTGAAAGAACGTCATTTTCTTATTTTTTACTTGACAGGCATTTTTTTACTAAATAACAAAAATCAGAGTTACACAATTCATTTCAATAAAATAAAATTCAATTCAATTTAGCATAATTTAGTTTAATTATTACTATAAAAGACGCTTGTAAAAAAAATGAGGTGAACTTAATTTCAAATGAGCTATATTGTTAAATAGCAGCTAAATAATTAAAAAATCAACTTTTTTCAAATATAAGAAAAACTCTCGAAAAATATTCAAAAGTTTCGAAGAACGGGAATTAATTTTCAAAGATACTTACAAAATTGATTCACTGCTTTTTTTCTGCTTGCAAAAAAGAAATGTTCTGCGCTCACGAATGATATCCGTCCGTTTTATACGTAAATTAATGAGCAAAAGTGTAATTTTTTCAATAATGATTGGAAATGTGCTATTGAACTCGTCGCAAAATCTATTCATAGGTAAGGTGATACTAATTTACTTTCAGGAAAGTTCCATTCATACAATTTTGTTTTTAAATCTGTAATAAATTTACAGTTAACGGACTTGGATTAAAAATACAATAATAAATTGTAATCTCCCTTGTGTCTCCAACGACAATTTTATGAATTTTTAAAAGCAGTATATTCCGATAAGCACAAATGACCAAATGAAAAAAATAACTTGAAAAAGAAGTTTGAGTGTCGATTGTGTGCCAATAGAATATATTTTTTGAAAAACTAATTATTTATTAAATTTAGTTTCCGAAATTTTCGGGACCAAGTAGTTCTTAATTGGTAATTTATTATTACAACTCTTGGAAAATTATTTTGAACAAAAGAATACAAGTTTAGTTCTTTTCAACTTACGAATAGTGTTTGAAAATCCATCGTGTATGTAAAAATATAAACAAGAAAGCCTGTTTAAACCTCAGAAAACTTCATGATCTGAGAACGCATACACTATTATTTACGCCTGACACACGTTTGAGTCGTAAAATGCTCAGGGAAATACACGTCAGAATTGATTGCACTATCTTTCAAAAACAGAAAAAGTTAATACTTTTCTAAACAGAAAACTGAGTAACAAATCATTTTTTTAACCGAAATTTGTAATTTAAATAATACTTGTAGCCCTCGACTTCGCCTCGGACCGTAACTCTTCGTTGGGTTGAAATATCAATAACCAAAATGTACAAAAATCTTATATAAGTGTCAGAGATATTTTGGCGAATTTAAATTTTTTAGAAAAATGATCAAAGTTAAATTGCAGGTATATTTTTCAAGATGTATTCGAAAAAAAAGGTTAAGGTATCTTTTCAAGGATATAAACATTTGTACGAAGATAATACTTTCTTTTTTTTCAATACATTAAAAATTTCAAAATTCGAAATCGTGCCACAACTATATATTTTCGTGCATTTCTGTTATCATTTACAGAAAAAAATTGGAAATATTTATATTATCGAAAAATCTGATTTTCCAAATACCTTGGAACCCCGTTAGTGTCCAAAATTCAAATCTATACTACAATCACACGATCACAACTTTGTCATTGTTCGAAAAATATTTCAAAAATCATAAACTTTTCTGAAAAACAATTATGTAAATAATTTTCAAAATACTTGGGAACCCGGTTGGTGCCCCACCAAAGTCCACTCTTGGTACTCGATACACATGAGTTGGAGGTGTATGAACCAAAGTGGAAGGGGGAGATCGATAAATTCAACGATTTCGCTCGGACCCACTCAGATCGTACGTTCCTTCTGGTTCCTTCGAACTGTTGACATCAACTCTTCTTTCCACTATCAATAAATAAATAAAAAAAACCCTACAACCATGCCTGACCCAGCCTGTGAATGCAAAGGTAAGTCCCAATAGTTTATCTATTTTTGATTCTAATCCAAATAAACCCTATCAAAAAATCACCTTCCATAATCTTGACGAATTTCCCTCAAAAAAACAGTATCATATAAATTTTTTAACTATTATTATATTTTTAAAAAAATGATAGACAAAAACTGAATTATTGATGTTTGCTGTGCCTGTTATTCATGTCGAACGAGAACAACGGTGAAAAGTCGCAATTTCTCCGGCGAGAGAAAGTTCAACAATTGCGGTTCAATTTTTTTAACACTTTGAAAATTTTCTATTTTTCAGGAAAGTGCGGGGACAATTGCAAATGCGGAGACCAATGCAAATGTACTGAAAAAGCTGGTGGGTGTTTTTATCAATTTACGTTGATAAGATTAAGAAAATGTTCGACAAACTTGGGATAAACTTGAGAACGAAAATAAATATGCAACGCTATTTGGTTCGTGATTCACGGGAAAATTTATGTTGATTTGTGCTGCAAAATTCAATGAGATTGAGGAAATATTGGTTTTTCGATGATTTTGGTTGTCTAACTTTACAGATTATTAAATGCGTTGTAGTTTCTTTCTTTCCATTGATTTTGAAATTATTTTGTTTTTTCCTTTTTTCAATAATCAATTGATGATTCATTTATTAACCTTTTATCAATATCATTTGGAAATATTCTTTTTATCAACTTTGTTTTTTTCATTTTTTTTTTTTTGCATTTAAAAACTTTGACGATTTTACAATTATTTGAAATCTTTTGAAGAACGTAATTCTGTATTTTCAAGATTGAAAAAATTATTGAAGTGTTGTTTTAACCTTGCTCAAAGTTAACAATAAATCTTTCAAATTTGACTTACATAAGTACATTTGAAATTTATTGGAACCAATTTTATCGTAGACAGAAAAATTGTTGAACGATCTTCTAATGTAACGAACGTCGCGACAGGAAACTACGAACAATAAACTCGTGTTGACGAATAATTGTCGTGGCTTTGATTTCTTCATGCGAACGTGAATGCGTCGCAATTTATTTCGGCGAAATGAAAGTACTGAGAAAACATTCATATTAAATATCTCTATGAATTAAAATTTTATTGTGAACGACATAAGATATTAAAACTTGTCAAAAATTCATCACTAATTATCAATGATTTAAATTTTTATTTCATAATATATTGATTCTCTCTATATTTCAGTATGTTTCAATTTTGGTTCCTTAGTATTTTATTTATTGATCTCTGTTACACGAAAATCGTAATTTACTAAGTTAACAACTAATTTTTGAAACTTTTAAAGTTTTTTAAAGTGAGGGGCTAAGTTTTAGAGAAGAAATTTTGCATTTTTTCGATATTTAAATTCTAGCATTTTCGGATTCAAGATTGTTTAGATATTTCAGATTTACGAATTTTTCATTCAAAAATTTTTATATTATACATATAAAGATGGTTCACGTGTAAACTCACATTAAAAAAATGACCATGATTATCATAATTACTATAAAATTTTTATGATATTGTATGCATAATTAGCAATCTACAAAAAAGCTATTTTGGGTTCCAAAAGTTTTAACTTTCTTCAAAATTTAAAAGTTTATTACAATTTTCACTATTCAACAGTATATATGTTTCGAAAACTTTCAGTTTCAAAAAAGTTTACATGACAGTTTTGACCTTCTTGACTATTAACAAAGTTGTAGCTGTTTTAACAAAACTTTTACAGTTTTGAAAATTATCTTTTAACATTTTTGGGGCTTCAACAGTTTTGATGGTTTGGACAATTTTCAAACAATCTCAACATTTTTTAGGGGGTTTACAGTTTGTTACAGTTTTGCCAATTTTTACAGTTTCCTAAAATTTTAACACCTTATATTCATAGTTCCTAAATAATTTTTAAATTTGAGATAATACTAAAAGTTTTCAGTTTTCGACACTTTCAAAATTTTCATAGAATGTTTCTAAATCCAAAAATGTTGACATAGTTTTCTAAAAGTTAATGAAAGACAGTTTTGAAATTATTTACAATTCAGTAGTTTGTAGCAGTTTAAACAGAGCTTTGACGGTTTTGAAAATTTTCTGTTTTTACAAAAATTGAGTGTCCAATAATTTTACTTTTGCTGTAACATTATTGACTGTGTTTTGACAATTTTAATTCGATGATTTTGTCAATTTTTCAACAATTTTTACAGTTTTTACAGTCATAACAGTTGTAACGATTTCAACTTTTTTAACTGTTAAAGATTAGAAAACTACTCTTATACCGGTTTGTCTAATTACTTTTTACTCATTTTAACGGCTCAAGAGTTTGACAGTTTTGAAAATTGAGATGGGTCTGAAAATTTTTATTACAGTTTTTGGCAGTCTCAACAGTAAACAGATAATTTAAAATGTTGACAGTTTTTCAGAAGTTCATAAGATGATTTTGACTTTCTTGACGCTTAAAAAGTTTGCAACGAACTTAACAAAGCTTTAAAAATTAGAAAAATTTCCAGTTTTTAATAAAAGTTCACAATTTCACATCTTTTATTACATTATTGAATTTTTATTGTCTCAAAATATTAATAATTTTGAAGTTTTGAACAGTTATAACATTTTTCTATATTTTGAAATTAAAAATGATGAGAATTTCCAAGTACTCTTGACAGTTTTTAAAATTTTTACATTTCTCGCAAGTTTAAACATTTCAATAATTTGCAACAGTTCTGACAGTTCTGCAAGTTTATATAGTACTTGACAGTTTTCATAATTCAACAGTGATGTATATTTTGAAAATGTTAACACTTTTTTAAAAATATCAAACAATTTTGACTCAGATGCAGTTAAACAGTTTAAAACATTCTTTTTTTTATATGACAAATCAACAGTTTTGATAGTATTTACAGCTTTTGCAGCTTTTATAATTCTAACAGTTTTTCTATCACTTTTGGCAATCAAAACTATTAAACGATATTAAAATAAAAATATATTTTTAAGAATGTATCTATTTAATATTCAAATGAAATTCATAATTTCAATACTGTATGAAAATTGTTATTATATCAAAACTGTCGAAATCCGTCAAGCTGTTGTTAATAATTAATAAATTTCTTGTAAATTATTGTCCATCATTATTTCAGTACTTAATTGTTTCAAGTATTGCCCTTGTACACAATTTTTACTGTACATATAATTTTTGATAATTTTCTTTTCTATATACAGTAAAAAATGCTATTATAGGTTTTTTTGCTTCAAAACAATGCAGTATCATCCAAAAAATCTATCACAATATCCAAAAAATTAATATGTTAGTTAACAATCATAAATAATATTATGTTTATGGAATTTCTCATAAAATCAAGGTTATTGCAGTTCATAAACCGCTCTCGATCGTACCGGTTCTCAACGTTTGCGGAAGTTTTACTTGTTTTATTGAGCTGGTATCGTGTTAATGAAACCACTTTTTTTTAAATCACAATTGTGGTGTTTTTGTTGCAGGTAATTGTGAATGCAAGACCGGCCAGAAATGTGCATGCAACCCGTGCAAATGCTGAAAGGAGCTGAAGATGACGCACAATTTTAGATTAGATTGAGATTTGACGCTGTTATAAATTATTTCATGCAATAAACATTGTCTTTTTGATTCCAGAATTGTGAGGATTTTTATTTAACGACATACCCTCAGTTTTTTTGTAATTAGGAAAACGTGGTTATTTTTTGTGACTTTGGTTGGTTTTTATTTTTTGGTATTAATTACGATGTTTGTTATTCATGTGTAATTTGTTGATAGTTTGTTTCGTGGTTTTTCTTGGAAGTTACAGGAATTAAAAATTTTTGTAGAAATTTTGTAAATGTGTCTTGTAATTTTTTTAAATTTTCAAGATTTACTGATTCTGGTTTTTTTTTTATAAATAATAATGTTCAGCATTTTGATAGTTATCTGGTTATATTGCAAAAACGTTTTCAAAGAAATGTAACAAACTTTTTTAACAAAAAGTCTTTGAAGTTTTCAATCTGAAATTTCCATAGACTCGTTATAATTGTTGAAATTCTGTAGAATAAAGATCTTTTTCAAATTTCTGAAAGTTTTCGAAACTGAGTAATTAAATAGGTTCTACTTTTAGGATCTAAAGAATTCATAAAATAATTAAATGATTATCAAAATTTCATTCATTTTTCATATTTGTGAACGATTATTTTAAATCATGTAAATTCTTGTTTTTTGAGTAGTAATTTTTATTTTTTTTCGAAGTTATATATTATTAGATGCATCTAATAAATTGATTTGTGAAACTAATAGTTATCAAATATTTGTTAATAATAAGTAATGAAATTTCAGAAATTGAAATTGTATGAAATAAAGTAATTCGAAGAGTATGTAAAAACTGCACAAAAGGCAACAAAGAATGAAAGAAATAAAAATCATAAAAATAATCAGTATGTGTATAATTTTTGAATAATAATCACAAGTTTCGTAAATTGATAGAAAAAATTTTCAAGTATTCAAAAAACTTCAGTATTTGTAACTATTTTACAATTTTTTACATTCTAAGTAGCACGTAATAAAAAAATCATAATATTACTTCAGAAAATTTGAAAATTCAATTAAATATTTGACTGATCTCAAAACTGACGGATCTGAGGGAACGCAGTAGAACGCAAAAGAACGTTCTTTTGCGTTCCATTTTGTGACAAGTAGAACGCAAGTAGGGAGCGCTCGGAAATTGCATTTTAAACTACTTTGTTCAACGATTTGCTACATGAAATCATGTTTTCAGGTTGAAAAAAGATACATTTGTTACATGAAAATGTATTTAAAAGCTATAAATGTTTCCTGTCAAGTTAAATAACCCTGTAAAAGTGCAATACATACTTGGTTGCGAGTAGCTTCGACGCATGCGCTATGAGTGAATAACATTCGCGGCATGGCCACTGAAGTGGTTACCGAGGGGCCCAAGGGCGCTCTTGCATATTTGAATTTTGAATGTGCAATTCCATGAAAATTGAATAATAATTTAATGACAATATAATATTTTTTTTAATGATTATTATATTTTATTTAAGTAAATATCTTTTGAATATGTAAGTATACTGTATCAACGAAAAATTTTATGTATGAAAATAGAAGTTTTTTCTGTCATTCTTACACCCACCTTAAAACGCATTTTCTTAAAATGTAATTTGCTTGGAGAACATAACTTTGCTGTGTTTAGGATGTACGTTATGACAGTTAGGACGACCTCTACAAATTTTTTATAAAATGTGTAAAATTTTAACATGCAAAAAATACCCAAGTGTGAGTTTATTCTTGTGTTTATAAGTTTACTTTTAACTATTATTTATGCATTTGTTATAAATTTCAAAAATTGAAAAAATTAAAAAAATTATAAATGGTGAATTCAATGTGGCTTAAAATTTTTTGAAAATATGAGATATCTGTGAAACTTAGTATACAGAGGTTTTTGAGGTAGCTAATTATGAAAATAACACTTACAATCCAAAATTCTAAGTAGCACCTGCAATATGGCCGACATTTTTTAAAAAATATAATATTTTTCAAAAACCTAGTAAAGAGGGGTTTTCGAGGTCGCTGATTACGAAAATAACACTTAAAATTGAAAAATTCAAATTCCAGGTGGTCTAATTTGTCGAGTTTTATATTTCTTGATGTGAGCGATTGAATATTTTTTGATAGTCAAATACGTTCACAAATTTTATAACTTTTACCCAAGAATCATTCTCATACAACGAGAAACTTATGCGCGGTAATGTAAATATCGTGAAAAATCATTTTCAAGCAGAATTGTATTTCCCAGACGGCAAAGTAAGCTTCAGCAAGCTTTCATGTGAAAATTTTCAACCTTTCAGAAAGCTTTCTGAGAGCATGAAATGTCCGCACGAAAGCTTGCAAAAAGGTTGTTAAAGGTTTCTGAAACCTTTCCACAGAGAGGTTTACAGTGAAAGATTCAGAAAGGTTATTATATTATATTTTGATTAAAATATAACAAAAATGACAAATAATTTATATTTATTTTATTATAATAATTATTGAATAGAGAATAATAAAAATTTACGTACAAGAATGAAATCATAGTTGAGTATTTTATGCATTTTAAAATTTTACATATTTTATAAAAAATTTGTATAGGTTGTCCTAACTGTCATAACGTACATCCTAAACACAGCAAAGTTATGTTCTCCAAGCAAATTACATTCTCAGAAAATGAGTTTTAAGGTAGGTGTAGGAATGACAGAAAAAACTTCTATTTTCATTATACATAAAATTTTTCGTTAATGAAGTATACTTACATATTCAAAAGATAGTGACTTAAATAAAGTATAATAATGATTCAAAAAAAAAATATGTATTATCATTAAATTATTATTCAATTTTCATGGAATTTCACATTCAAAATTCAAATATGCAAGAGCGCCCTTGGGCCCCTCGGTAACCACTTCAGTGGCCATGCCGCGAATGTTATTCACTCATAGCGCATGCGCCGAAGCTACTCGCAACCAAGTATTTATTGCACTTTTACAGGTTTATTTAACTTGACAGGAAACATTTATAGCTTTTAAATATATTTCCATGTAACAAATGTATCTTTTTTCAACCTAAAAACATGATTTTATGTCGCAAATCATCGAAGAAAGTAATTTAAAATGCGATTTCCGAGCGTTCTTTTTGCGACTTATGGGAACGCAAGAGAACGCAAGATATTTTATGTACCGAGGACATAGAAAACGCGTTTAGAGATCTCGAGCTGGCATAGAAACGCGTTTTCTATGCGAGAGGTACATAAAAGAACGTTCTTTCAGGACCGCCAAGCTCTGACAAGTATTAACTTTTTCAATTTTTTTTGCCTTAATATCAAAATTTTATTCAAGAAAAATTTTAGTTTCTAAAATTATTCAAAATAAAAAGAATCATGCAAGTACCACGCAGAAAATATTCGTAAAAGGAAATATCGCTACCCAGTGAACCTGTGAACTCGCAGCGTGCTCGCGGCGAGCGTGAAAATCAAACTCGCTGCGAGCTAGAGTTGCGCGATTCCTCTATGTGTCCTTTTCTCGCTTATTACAGCAGTCGTTTGGCAAGAGAAAGAAACCAATAAAATCGCGCATACTGCGAGCTCGCAGTAGGGTTGCTGATATTATATCGATATTTTTATATGAAATATAATAAGTAATAATAATTAAATTAATTAAGTAATAAATATTAAAAATTAAATAAATATAATAATTAAGTCCGATATTATCGATATTCGATATTTTGTTTGCAATATTGATATCAGATATCACTCAATTCAATAAACATCATATTTGCTACAAACAGTACATATTCAAATCTTTTTTTAATAAATTTTCGTAAATTGAAAAGGTAAAACTGTCAAAATTTTCAAACCAATGCTTTTCATGCCATATTTTTCAATTTTCATTCAAAATTTGAATTCGAATTTCAATGTAAATATAAAAAAAGATGATTTTTTGAAAAGAAGTTTTAATTTTTATCCATTATTCAAAATCAACTTTTTTTGGATGATATATCGAGTATCGATATTTTCAACCCTAAATATCGGTTACGATATTTGATATTTTTAAGAATATCGATAATATCGATATCCGATAGTTTTGAGGAATATCAACACCCTAGCTCGCAGCGTTTTCATTATTCCTGCCCCTTTTCGAACACGCCGCGAACTCGCCAGCGAGCTCGCAGACTACTCGCCACGAGCTCACAGAGTACTTCCAGTCGTTGATAATTATTAATATATATTTCAGGAAAATAAAAAGATAATTCATTATTTACAGTAAAAAGTAATCACAATGAAGCTGTAAAACGATTATTTAATTTTATAAAAAAATTTATCCCGGGTGGGAATCGATCCCGTGTTCTGCGGAGTTAAACGCCAAAAAGTATCATATTAATTAACATGAGACATGCACTTGATTTAAGCATTCTACACAAAACTTGAAACATGAAAAAAAAACCAGCAGCCATCTGGTGAATGCTTGGGGAGAGCGCGCGAATTTTCAAAATTCGAATATAAAGTAATTCGAATTTTGAAAGTTCGCGCGCTTTCCCCAAGTGCTCACCAGATGGCTGCTGGTTTTTTTTCTCATGTTTCATGTTTTGTGTAGAATGCTTAAATCAAGTGCATGTCTCATGGTCATTAATATGATATGATATGATACTTTTGGGCGTTCAACTCCGCAGTACACGGGATCGATTCCCACCCGGGAGAAATTTTTTTTTTTATCACAAAATCGTTTTACAGCTTCATTGTGATTACTTTTTACTGTAAATAATGAATTATCTTTTTATTTTCCTGAAATATGTATTAATAATCATCAACGACTGGAAGTACTAGTGATGGGAAAATAGTCCAAAAAAGCACTATCGATAGTAATCGATAGTTCTGCCAGAAATATTGATAACAATCAATAGTTATCAATAGTTCCCCCACTCCTACCTTCAGGCATAAAGAAGTCGGGACCTAAGTGATTTCTAAAAAAAAGAAAGGTCGTCAATTCACCTGCTTCATATTAAAAAAAGGTCGTCAATTCACATAATTCGTATATCATTATAGTATTATTAACTTTTGATAGGACCGACTCACTATTAATAGTTATCGATAGCTGGTCTTAACGATAGTTATCAATAGTCATCGTTAGTTTTCCCATCACTAGGAAGCACTCTGTGAGCTCGCGGCGAGTAGTCTGCAAGTTCGCGGCGTGTTCGAAAAGGGGCGGAAATAATGAAAACGCTGCGAGCTCGCAGCGAAATTGATTTTTATGCTCGCCGCGAGCACGCTGCGAGCTCACAGGTTCACTGAGTAATTGCATTAATTTATTGTGCAATTTTTAAATTTTCTTAACTGGGTAAGTAATTAAGGAAAGAAAATTACGTTACATAAAGTATTTGCGTATAACCATGATTAACTTGAAATGCAATTATGTAAGCCAATCTTTAAAAAAGTATACTAGAGAACTTTTGAAAAGAAATTCAAAATCATGGAATAGACATGAAAGGAATTTGGAAAAATATGTTTTGAGGTTAAAAATTGATTTAATTGTTCAAATCAATGGTAAAGTTTATGTTTTGTTTGGTTTCTTTCATTATAAATAAAGATATTCTAAAATTAAAAATTTTATCACACTAGAATTGAAATTGAAACTTTCACATCTTTTACAAGTTCAACATGTAAAAAGTATAGAACATTTTCTCATTTTTTAAATTTTTTCCATGAATGTCATCAGTATTTTGTTAGATATCAGTTTTAGAAGTTGATTCTTCTCTTCCCTAAATTTCCAAAATGCACATACACTGCAATGATTTCGAAGTTTTTGAGATTTTGAGATTTCAAAAAAAGCTATTGAATATTAAATCCAGGAGTAAAGACTGAGATGTTTTTTCCTACGTGCAATTAGCTTTTTGAAACTAAAATTTTCAACTTTCTTAAATTCCGAACTTTGTAGATTATTCAAAGACATAAGTTTGCTATAATTAGCCTGTTTATATGAATGCTCTATTATGTCTTAACATGCATTTTTACAGTGAAATCAAACCTTATTTGAGAATTCTCAAAATCTAACCTCCAAAATAACAATTGAAAAAATAACTCCATCGTAAAGATTTGAATGATAAAACTTTTAAATTTCTAGTCAAATTACGAAATTCGTCTTTTCTTGGAAAATAAAAAAATGGAATATTGAATGTTAAAGACCAAAATTTGCTGATTTGAAAAAAATTCAAATACTAAGAAATATTATTTATCATTTTTTTCATACTTGAATGTTGATTCCTTTTCCGTAGATTTCAAAAGTACAAACGCAAGTTAACAAAATTATGAGTCCCAAAGTATAACACTTGAAATTGAAATTTTTTATCCATAAATTTCTTCTAATAATTTCGCTCAATATCAATTTTCCCTTATGAATCCATGAGTACGTAGTGGGAATGTAAGAAAGGCTTAAGAATATTTTCACGTTTTATAAAGTAATAAAAACATGAAATAACAATAAAATATTATTTGTCTCTCTAACATTGTACTTAAATTTATGATTTTGTGAGATTTTTCAGGTCTTTCTTCAATGAGGAGGATTCAATGACCATTTTATGTACCTCTGACATAGAAAACGCGTTTCTATGCCAGCTCGAGATCTCTAAACGCGTTTTCTATGCCCTCGGTACATAAAATATCGTTCGTAACAGGCACGGATGTGCTCATAGGCAAAACGGGTTACAGTCCTCGGCTTCGCCTCGGACCGTAATTTCCCCGTTTCGCCAAATTCGCACATTCGTGCCTGTTACGAAACATACTATTTTAACATCAACTTTTCAAAATTGATAAAATCTAAATCACAAAGTTTCTAAAAAATAAAATAATGTAGTGCATGTTAGAATTGACCAACTTTAGCAGTCATTAAAAATAAAAAAAGAAAAGAATGTATTCCGAGTCTCAGGTTCCACGTTCAAGACGCCGAGGCCAGTTTGTCACCAATTAAGATTGAGGTGAAAAGCGCTAAAAACCGCGAAAATTATGCAACAAAATACGCAATCCGATATTTCGCGGTTCGGTATCATTGCCACCGTGATGGAAAATGTCATCACGGATGCGGTTTGCGTCGCGGGTCACGATTCTCAAGTCACTTTAAGCACCCTTGTATAAATATGAAGCGTAAGGTAAGAGAAAAGGATATTTGAGACCGAGAAAAAATGCAGCCATTGTGGGTACGTAAAACAACTTCCCCTCAAAAAAATACTCGCGTTCGTGTCATTTTCAAAATGTGTTTTAACTGTTCCAAGGACTTTGTGATTTTTTCCAAATGGATACTTTGTGATTTTGTGTTGAAACGAGGTCTGTATTTGTGGTTATTTTGTAAAGTGCTTTGAGAAATTCGAATTTTAAGATCGGCAAAAAGGTTGATATCGAAAGATTCTTGAATTTTTCTGAATTGTTTAAATATTATTAAATTTGTTAATACTTAATGGCTCTATTCAGCTTTTTACTTTTTTGTTTAGCATTGAAATAAACGTATTTTTTTAGTCATGAAATCATCAGTTGAGTTTCACTGTAAGAGGAGTGACATTAAGAGTAAAAGTTCATTATGAAGAATTGTTTGAGTTCTTTTTGGATCTGAGTTTGTTTAATAAAGGAATCTTAGAAACATAATTTTGTCAGACTGTAACATCTTGAATAATTGCATATCGCAAAGCATAATTTTTCTATGATGTGAAATTTTAAAAGTTTGACTTGCATATGTTCGGCTAATATTAGAGTATAATAGTAAAAAACACTTTCTAACAAAAGGACATCAATAATAATATTTCTATATGATGGAGCCAAAATTTAATAATTCTCTTTTTTCGTCTTGTAAAAAAGCAGATGTGTAAATAAATAAATAAAATAGTAACACGCTAGTATATTATCATTTTCAAGCTTTCGGCTTTTATTAGGCCCTTCTCGGGAAACTGCATTTTTTTAAATAATAAACTATCATTACAGTTTTCACGTTTATCATAGAATGGTGTTCCTATAATACATGCTATTAACAATATTTTGAAACCTTGAAAATTTCACAATTTTTGAGATTTCCACGTCAGAATATAAACCGATCATCGTTTTAATTATATTTTAGTCAAGTTATCAAAAACTCTTATGTTCTGACGTGGAAATCTCTAAAATCGTAAAACGTTCAAGGTAAATAATACAGGAACAACATTTTATATTGAAATGTAGAATTATGATTACGTTATTGTTGGTTTATTTTTTTTAAATTGTAGACCCTATAGAGAGTTTACTAAATGCCAAAAGCTCAAAAATAAGTGTTCCTACTATTTTTACACAGTTTTTTGCAGTCTCCAATGAGTTGAAATTTTCCTTCTTTCACGATGAATGTTAAAAGATCTTTGAATAACAGTTCAGAAAGACATTAACATATTAATGAATTTTTGGTCTCTGTTTTCAGCTATGCATTTTGTTATTGGTTGGATCCAATGTAAATACCCATGGCCTCGAAAAAGAATCCAGTAAAATCGTAAAACGAGAAGACGCTGGTTACGAGTATAAAAAACCGGATATACCGTTTCCACCTCCGGTAATTAGTTATATTCTCAAAAAATAACAATAATTAACCCTTATCCGACATACTTTTGTGGAAGAACATTCTCGCCACTCTGGGACCACATGCATTTTACCAGCGACAAAAACTATCTCAAATTACACTGCTCAACATTTCGAGTTGCATTTTTTTCTAACATTACTTCACAACTGACTATTCCAAGATACCAGGAAGATATGTTTAAAAATATGTTATTCATACGATAGTAAATTGAAATTCTAAAAAAAAACGATCATTTGACTAAAAAATTAATTACTTCATGAAACTTTCATAAAAGAGGTTGAAAATTTATCTGAATTATTTCTAAAACATTACATTTGGAAGAAAAATATTGATGCTGGAATTTCGTTTTTTCCAAAAGCTATTTATTTTGAAAAATTACGGTAAGGATTTGAAAACTAATTAAATATGGCCGTGGAATGCAAATGACCCCAGTGTGGCAAATAGAGGTCGAGTGAATGAAATGTTGATAATTTAAAAGTGTGATCGTTTTTTTATGGTATGAGTAACTTGGTTTTTTGTAACTGCAGCCACCACCTCCCCCTCCCCCTCCTCCGGTCACTCGTCCACCCCCTCCGCCGCCCCCACCTCCTCCTCCCCCTCCGCCACCACCACCTCCTCCACCTCCGCCTCCGCCGCCACCTCCTCCGCCACCCCCACCTCCTCCTCCTCCGCCGCCGCCTCCTCCTCCACCACCCCCACCTCCTCCTCCACCCACAACTATGAGGCCCAGACCTCCATCGACATATTTGCCACCGTTTCCACCGGCCCCATTGCCACCTACCAAAGAATATCTTCCACCTCGTCGAAGAAGGAAATCAAAAACTTACTCGAGGACTTCATGGTCGTGATAATTTATTTATATAATTTTCTTTTGATTTTTAAAAAATTTTCCCCTTCGGATTCGCAAACGGTTTTCAATGATGTGATATAAGACATTTTTTTCTGAAAAAATGGCGAACACTGTATTCAAGTAGAAAAAAATATTGTGCGGTAATTCGTATATTTCGTATCAAATAGTAGAAACGAGCATTTTCACCAGTGCGGAGTTTTGCGACCGAGCGTAGCGAGTGAGCAAATCGTACGAGTGTAATGCGAGTAAATGCTCCATGATACGAAGCGTATTTTTCATACTCGCATGTCGAAAATCATTTTCACGGTGTTTACTTGCTGAAATTTGAGAATATGAGTTTGAAGACACGCCGATATCGCTGTCTTAAGGCAGTAAAAAAAGGTTTTTCGACGTTGTTAAAAATTTTTACTCATGTCTAGCAGACAAGTGTGCAAACTCAAAAATCCGAGGAGGTGCAAAATAAGACAGGATTAGTTGTATTGGAATTTTTAATTTTACATGCAAATGTAGTAAAATGCGCAGTGCTGAGTTGTTGTAAATTGAAATAGTTGTAAATATATAAGTACGTGGAAATGTTTTTTCACAATAAAAATGTTGATTATTTGTTGCTGCGTTTATTTTTTGCATGGATTATGTGCTCTTTTTTGATGCTTCTGTGTTTGTGCTTATTATTAGGAATCGAAATGTATTTTTTTTCTTATATCTAGTTTCTTAGCTAATTCAGTGTAAAAACTTGGCATTGGAAAATTTTCGAAAATCGGTAAGTTATTTTTGTAGAAAAATCCTTGTAGAAAAAAAAATTATATATTACAGTCACTGCTATTATATTATATAGTAGTTTACTGTATAACAATAAGGATCAGGAGTATATCATTATCGTATATCTGTATTGGTAGCAAATGTATTTCAATAATAATAAAAATAATAAGTCTTTATTTAACTTTGATTTAGAATCATGAAACACTTACGAAAAATCGTAACTGCAAAACTCTTTACAATCATCCCCGTTCAACTCCAACTTTTAACAAAATCAAAAGCTCGTTTTTCAAATTGTCCATAAAAAACCTCAAAAGGAAAAAAATTCCTAATTATAAAGAATATCAATATTTTTAACAGATTTAGTTTGAAGTTAGCATGATAAAATTTTCAAATATCAATAAGTTACCCTCACATAAAAATATTTTCGAAATTTTTCTCCCTAATTTGTTAAACACATTTTTTCGTGACCTATGTTATCTACTACATGTACATTAATGTATGATTTTGCGATTCATAGAATTTTGTGATGATTTGCCATTATGACATTTAGCGACATGTGTATATTAATAGTTGGTTATATTTTCTGTTATTTCTTACACAGGGTGTCCCAAAGTCGGCTGATCACGAGAAAACTATCGATGTTTCGTGAAATTCTAAGACACTTTATTTTTCCTCTACAATTTTTCAAAATTCGCAAAATTTAAAGAGTTATTAATAATTCAGTTTCGTCCACTCACCATTTGACAAGGCGGGGCTTTTGATTTAAGGCCCTTCTCTTTCTAAGCTTATTTTAATCGAAAATTGATTGGTAATTGAGGTGTGTTAAGGATTATTGATAGACGATTTCTCTTATCTTGGAAGAAAATTTTTCAACAAAAAATTCTAGGAATCAAAGTTTTCTTCGTCTCGCATTTGTTTTAAATATAATATTCTTTTGTCAAGCTGCCACTTTTACAATGCAGTATATTCTAATTTTTTTTCAAGAGAGATAAAAAAAGCCATTAACCTAGACTCCATTATACCAACCTAAGTGATCCCAGTATTCCCATGAAAGTTATCTAAGAAAGAGGATGAGTCTCTTTTATGAAAATCCCTGCCTCCCCAAAAGTTAGTAGACGAAATGAAATTATTAATAACTTTCCAAGTGTTGCAAATTTTCAAAAAATGCAAAGGATAAAGTGTGTCAGAATTTTATGAGGAATTGATGATTTTCAGATGATCCCCTGACTTCAGAAGACCCTATATTTCATGGTTTCGTAAATTTTTATGAGTTTTTGTGATTTGCAACGTTTTTTTGATTTAGTAACTTCCAGTGATTTTTTGCATAATTTTATGATTTTATGTCTTTGTCATTTTTGTAACTTTTTGCCACTTTTGCAAATTTTTTTTTCTTTTTTGTAATTTATGTATAAATGTGTGTGTGATATTTCAACAGTGCATCGGAGGTGTAGGTGGGGGAGTAGGCCATTTAGTTTGTTGATGAAAACATGCCTATAACCTTCACATGAACATGGTCAATAACTGTGCAAAATTTCAGGACTGTTCAGGACGTTTCGTGCAGTAGTTTTGAAGTACTTGGCGCACAACGTACAGACTTTCACATTTATATATTACATTATATTTCATAACATCTTACACTACAATACACAATACTATAATAATATAAATAAACATATTGATAAAAAATTATGCATGCTTTTTTAATTCACATTAAAAATCAGCAACAACTTGTAAGAAACTGTATCTGCAAAATTCTTGAAAATATTGATTTCCAATAAGAAAAACTACTTCCAAAATTAAACCTTTCATGAAAACGCCGAACAAAAATAAATCCAACAGTATAAAGGTGCTCTTCTTTTTTCCTAAAAACAACGCCAAACTTCAAGCCCCTCAAAAAACGTCAAAAAAAATCTCCAAAAAATGGCCTGAAAAATTCCAAGTATACAAAATCCAAACTCCAAAACCATGTATTCTCGATTCAAACGCAAAATTTTCAAGTTTCCAACATCATGAACCACCCCCCATTATTCGATCGCCATTTCCCCTCTTTCGAAAAGGAAATTTACCGTAACCATGTCCAAATTTTATGGTTCGACAAAAATTTTTCGCAAAGTCGTTACCCGCCAGGACAGACAAGTAAAGTTCAAAAGCGCATTTCGCTATGATGATAATTACGCCTACTTGGGAACAGAAAATGAAAATTAATGTCGCAATGTGGGTTCTTTGTACAGCGAGCCAAGCGTGCACCTTAATTTGTTTAATCACGGCTCAATTATTATGCAACATTGACTTCCATATTTGGGACGTTGAAAATTGCAAAAAGCTGAATATTATAATAGCGAGGGCTATAATTAAAGGCAATGCAATACACGCGAAAATCGTGGAGGAAGGCCTCATTTCGCACCTCTATCTCAATGTTGAGGAGGCGTTGCGTTACGGAGGAAACTATGTCGATGGACTTAAAGAATGGGTGATTTGCGAAATTTGTTTTATAAAGATAAAAAAAGGATTTGTTGCCTCGCAGCTAACTTTGGTTGAGTTAGAAAGTCACTAAATCCTAACATGGCTCTTTTTTTAAAATAATAATTATGCAGTGATTTTGATCCTTGTAAAACCTTCTGAAAACCTCGAATGAAAGGGAATTTTCATTTATAGAAAAGTCACCTTTAAAAATTATATATAAATTTTCCAACTCCTATCCTTACACGATTATATTTATATACATTAAATTTATTTCAAGTGGAAATGCATCGTGATTTTTCACGAAAAAAGCAAAATTCACTGTTTGAGTAAAAATTGGAACTTGAACTTTCAAATTAAAAAATAAACATCACTGATATCAACTACTTAAAGATAAATTATTTCGATTTTTAGATCTCATAAATTGTTTGTAGCAATTTTTTTCATAGTATTTACTACAGAAGAAAAGGCAAAAGATTTAGTTATGAATTCAATTATTGAAAAAGAGAAATATAAAAATCAGTGAAATATGTTTTTTTGATATTTTTGATTAGAAATTTTCAAAATTTTATAATTTGCATCACGAAATCGAAATGACTGCAGACTTATAAATTTGTATTAAGCTATTAGTATTATTCGGTGTTTGAAATTCACAAATTCTCGATGAAAAGAGAAATAAAAAAGTGAAAAACTATAGTTATAGACTTTAATAAAACAAAGAAATTTTTTGTTACAAAAAATTAGCGATTGCGATATTTCGGATAAGGATTGACATATAATTAATAATAAAATTGATTGTAGATTCCTTTCGATTTCCAAGTTTTCTATTTGGAATTTATCAATAAATAATTCTCATGTAGAACCAATTATTCCCAAGATATTGATGGATTTCACATCAAAATCACCAAATGTTATAAACGAAAGAAAAAATTTCCATGTTCTTTATACCAGGAACTTTCCACTTATTTTTAATCAAAACTTTTTAAAAATTATTATATACATAGGAATATCGAGTTTTTCGAGACAACATGCAGTTATATCTGTACGAAAACATCAAGCATTTTTTAAAGAAATGGAAAGAAAATGTCGAACCCCCAAATTTGTACATGCTGCTTATTGCTGTCGGAAGATCGGTGCTTTTTGTATTTTCTTTCCAAGACAGAAATGGCCTGGTAAGTAATTTTTGAGTGAGTTTGATAATTTTTGAATTTCTTGTTTTGTTTTGCAACTTCCAAATTGATTTACAAAAAACTCAAAACTGCCACAAATTGAAAATTTCGTTGCATGTATTTCAACTTTCTCTTATATTTTAAAAAACAACAAAAATCAAATTTCTAAGATACGGAATTCGAAAAAGTTGAAACTCTTGAATCTTGCACATTTTTTTCAAATTTGTTTTCTTCTTCTGACATACAGAAATAAATTACTTAGATTATTTTGTATTCTATTTATAAAATCCTAAACAAAATTACTTAAAAAATGTTCGAATTTTTTTTTTTTTTTAATTTTCAATCGCCAAAAACATGAAAAAGTCAAATTTCAACCTGGATTGTTGACTATTTCAGATCACTTTTTTCGATTCTCATAGACATGATGCTCAAATCGGAAAATCATCAACCCTGAAAGGCTTAGTTGTAGCCCAGGTAAAAAACCTCAAAACATTACCAATACCCTAAAAAATATTTTTCCCAAAAATAACAGTAACAACAATTATTCACGTAACTGTTATGTAACTGTTACATTGTCACATTGCAGTTATGTGTTACATTGCAATCATTAATTTCCTAACCTCACAATGTTACCCCTACGTTACGTAACATGTTACGTTCGATACCATCATTTCAGACAGTCCTAAAACACCTGGATTTGCTCTGCGAATGGTTTTTGGATAACATCTTGGGCTGGGAAACCGAAGTGAGTCAATATGAATTATCCTTTCTCTACCATACCGGAAATCCTTTGAACACTTCAACATGTACTTGTGCAAACTTAGGAACTCTCCAAAGACCCACCAAAATAAATTGAAAATAAAAATGCGAAAAAGAAAACTACACAAATTTTGATTAGTTTGTTTATTCGAACCACATAAATTCGAATTAAATCAGGTATTATCATGTTTATTTACACTATGTACAGACATCTAAAACTCTAGAAATTTTTCCAATGTTTAAAAAAAAAAATGCTGTCACAAGGTTCTTGGGGGAGAACGAATTTGTTTCAACATTTGGTCTTGTCTTATCGTAGCTAAGAGTTTCTCATTACAAGAAATGGCGAAAAAAATTCATTAGCATTGAAAAAGTATTTGGTGAGTTGACAAAACGTGTTCAGTGATTATGAGACAATTGCAAGATTACGTTTAATAATTTTTGCGAAATAAAACGTTTTCTTAACGACTTTTGCAAATGTTGGGAATAAGTACTTTTTTCTGAACGTCTTTTTTTGACAGACTAAATCAAGAATTTAAATTTTCCTTCGATTTTTATCTACAAAACAGAGTATACCGTATCAATATTTATATTATATAAACATCGATTCGTTAACCTTAATTTATATAACAAATATTGTACCAGCAAAATTACATATCCCAAACTTTTACCTAGTTTTCTGACCGCGCACTTTGTGCTTCCAAAAAACTTTCTCAACTGTTTTCAATTCTCCACGAAAAACTTTTCATATGCATTTTAAATTCCCGAGTACAAAAATAAAGACAAAAACGTCGAAGAAAAAAAAAAAATATATATATATATATATTAACTATCTCAAAGTCCAAGTTGCATAGAGAAAAAAACCAGAATATTAAAATTCACAGACTTACATCAAAATTGTCGAAACTTTTTTCGTCTTCACAGAAAAAATGGATCAACAATTGAGCAACAATTTTATACTCTGCAGTTTTTTATATGAAAATATTTAAAACATCCTAAATTGTACACAGCGACTACCAGTTTTCATTTCCATTGCTTCGAAGATCTACTCCACAACTGTATTTACATCAAAGAGGCAAAATTTACAAACGAAAGTGTCCGTTAAATTTTCGAGGGTGTTGCTGCAATTTTTCGAAAGAGGAACCACTGTGTACAAATGGATCGGGGTAAAGATTTTTTTGGATCAAGTTGACGAATTTATTTTCAGACCGCAGTTATAGAGTCTGCTGGACCTGGGGTTGGGCCCATTCCACGAAGTCGTCGATGAGAACGGGCCATGCACCTTCCTCGTCATAATTCGTCATGCTTGAGTTTATCATGAGAGCAAAATCGAGCAACAAATTCCAGGTGTCTTTGGGAATAGATCTTTTATGGTGTTCCTGTCATGAGACAAAGATAAGTGTAAGAAAGCATGAATAAATAAATCTAATTATGTTAATGTAAAGGCAGAGACCTTATGAAGGGGTTTAGGGGGTGGAAATCCAGTGGAAGGGTTCAGGGAGTGGAGACCTAAAGGATGGGTTCAGGGTGGAAACTAGTGGAAGGGTTGAGGGGATAGAGACCCTAAGTACCTGGAGAAACTGGCACCAAAGATGCAAAAATTTGAATTTTTCTTGAAGAACTATGTTCCAGTATGCTATCGCCATGTCTAAATCCAAGCCTTTTTGCCCCGGATTTTTGGCGTAATTAAAGGTGAAATGATAGAATTCCTTGAATTTTTGACCATCTCGAATTTCAGTTTCTAAATTGCTTAGTCGAGATTTGAGTTTTTCAATACTGTCGACACTGAAATATAATTAAAAATTCATTACTACAATTGTCGTGTTTGCATGGTTTCCAAGACAAGGGAAAATCATGCTTACCCAAGTTCCATCATTCCATTTATAAACTCGTCCCTTGTGAATTCACATTGTGTTTCGGCTCGAAATTTCCATGCGATTATTAGGACAAGTTTACTTTCCGCGCTCAATCCGAGATCTTCTAAAAATTTCATGATGCCGTCGGCTGTAATTTTATTTGGTTCTGTTGGATCTGTCGGAGAAGAAAATTTTTTTTAGCCTGTGAAATCTGAAATCTTCACTGGAATTTGTAAGGGCAGGTCTCTGACCCTACAATTTTGTCAGCATCGTCAGGCGCTTGCCCCCTAAAACTCTATCGGCATTTTAATAGTTTATTTAATAATTTAGTTGATGAATATAATTAATCCAATTGAAACTAATGTGATTATAATCCAAAAATCACAATTTTTTCAAATCTATCCTTAAAAAATCAGATTCAAGATATTCTATCTCCACGATTTCAATACATACAATAAAAATGATTCATGGATATTCCTCATAATGTAAATAATCTTCACCAATCAAATAATTATAAACGAACAAAATATTATTAATAATTATATATATTTCTAAAATATAGTGATCTTTCCGTTGTTAATATATTATCAATGTATAAATATAAATTAAATTTATGAATGAAATTAATTGGATAGTAATAAATCTGATTAGGCCAAAGGAAAGTAATAATATTCTTATTACTGTTTATTATTATATATTTTTTGTAAATAAGTAGTTTTTATCAATTCAAAACAATTGATAAAAATTATTTTTTCACTTTCTTTGCAATATAAATAAATTATTCCCATAGAACAATCAATAAACAATGTACATAATACAATTATTAATTTTTTCCAATAGCAGAAACTTTTTTTTTACTACAGTATTAATTATATTTGGAAAAAAATTTTTAATATAATTGATAAATATAATTCGTTGGATAAAAATTCGTATGATTAAAATCCGAAATCACAATTTCCCAAATTCATTTTTAAAAATCAATTTTGAAATTTTTCATAGTATTATCATGATTCAACAATTTGTTTTGGTTAACGATCTCGAAAAAATTGATGAAAATCGTTTGACATTTCTCACAAAATAACTGAATAATTTATACCCATTAATCAATTATTATCATAGTATCATTATGTAGTAAATTGTAATAATTGCATTATTATATTATCTATGTAAGTAATTAAGTAAATGTATATAATTAACTGAGTCAAAATAAATGCAATTGAAATACAAAAATCACAATTTTTACATATTAATTTTTGAAAAATCAGTTTTGAATTCTTTTCATATCTCTAACATTAAAACACGCGTTTTCATGTTTACATGTAGAAACCCCACAACCGCCTTTTCGAACAATGCTTTAGAGCGCATTGAAAATTGTGTGTTTTGTTTTCAAGAGTATAAAAAGGCACAGACCCGTGGGTAAACAACGGTGTTAAGCTGCGAGATCACTATTTTCATGTCAGTATTTAGGTATGGCAGATTTATCGATTCGGAAAGGTGGTTTCGGGTCTCTAAACGTAAATAACGAAAACGCTCGTTTAATGTTCTCAATAAAAAAGTACTGTTCGTATTAAGGTCCACTCGTGTTTTCACTCGTGCGATTTTCTCCCTCGCTTTCACTCATTCGCAAAATCTTGCACTCGTGAAAACACTCTTTTGTGCCCCTTAAATACAAAAATACTATTGGTTTACGATTTTGAAACAATTGACGAAAATTGTTTGACATTTTCCACAAAGTAAATGAATAAATTATACCTATTAATAAATTATCATATATCATTATGTTGTAAATCGTAATAATTGCAGTATTATATTATCTATGTAAATAATAATTTAGTGAATGAATATAATTAACTGAATCAAAGTAAATGTAACTAAAATTCGAAAATCACAATTGTTACGAATTATTAATGAAAAAAATTCATTTCTAAATTATTTATTCTATCTTCGCAATTCAAAAATCCGTTTTTTTTTCCTACGATTTCAAAATAATTGATAAAAATGATTTGTTGACACTTCTGCCAATGTAAATAAATAATTTCCACCAATCAAAAAATCAATAATTACCTTGATATCGAGCAAACAACGCATCGAGCTTTTTCTTGTCGACCATGTTTTTCCCCTCTTTGTAATAAGCATCTGGATTTTGAAAATAATTGTCGCTAGCTAAATCTAGTTTCCAATCGTTTTGGGCTAAGCAGTAAATTGCTGTTTGTTCGCCAGTTTGGGTGAAAGTTATGAATCTCTTTACTTTGTCCCGTTGCGAACATTTGAGTTTATGCTAAAATGAAAAATTTGCCTTTTTCAACTGAATAATAAAAAACATTCCTAATTACGCGAAAGAAATGCGAAATTAGGGATTTAAATTAAGTGTATCTCGTATTTTGAGGTTATGTTATTTTATAGAAAATGCGATATTTGTGAGATGCTTTGGTAAATATTGACAACTACGTCGTTAAAATGCAAAAATTTAGGACTAACGTTTCTGTATTGGACAATTCTATGATCTTCGTACTAACCATTTTTACTAATTTTGGGCCTCAAATGCACTCAAAAGCCAAAATATTTATACAATGTGATACAATGTACTTGACTGTATTTGACTCAACTCAACTCAACTTGACTCAACTTGACTGTACCAGGGTATCCCAACTGATCCTAACTGACTGTACCAGACTGTACCAGTGTGTCCAGATTGAATGCGCTTACTTTCAATACTGAACGGCTTGTGCGTGTGAAATGAGAGAACGTGACGTCATACCATGTTCCTCTCACATGCATGAGACCAGTTGAGTGTGTTGAAAGTGAGCGCATTCAATCTGGACACACTGAACTGTACCTAACTGTACCAGACGGTAATGGACTGTACACTGGGCTCTCCTGAACATCACACCTCTCGACCATCACGAAATTCCTCTCCCGACCATCACGAAATTCCTTCCGAAAAGTAGCGAGGAATCTGATTACATCATACATGATGCATGAATTAGCGCCGGCGCATGAAATATCAGGTTCCCAACCCGTAGTGCCAAAGTATCATTCTTCTTTTTCTAGCGCTCAAAAAACATGCGGCTGTCCTTATCTCTGGCACTACGGGTTGGAAACGCTGTGAAATATGCATATTGCGCACGCGCGTCGCTCGATTCCAGAGAGAAGCTCCCACTCCGCTCCCGTGATGTTCGAGCATGTTCGAGAGTTTTCAGGATTTTTTTTCGTGATGTTCGGGAGAGCCCAGTGTAATCTGCCGTACTCTGTACTGCTCTGTACTTGACATTATTTTGCGGATTTTGTGCATGCTCAAGTATTGAAAATTAGTGTGTGTGTGTGGGTGTATGCGTGCGTGTGATATGATATGTATACAGGGGATAAGGTTTCCCCAAGGGGCCCCCACACAATAAAAAAAAAATTGAAAAATTTCTTACAAAAATAAAATTTTAAGAAACAAAAAAGGAAAGAGAATATTACAACTGAAAATTAATAAAATTTCAAAATTATAAAAAGAACAATAGGAAAACAAGCGTTTAAAACTGACTAAAGGGTCAAATATATTTCTGTGGCTTCCCGGCATAACCGACAAAGTCACACATACCATTACGTTTAAATTTTTATCAGAATATCAAGTAAAAATTTGCTCATTTGAATGTAAAATGAGGCTCACGGCATCTTTGACTTTCTCGGTTATGCCGGGAAGCCACACATTTAGTATGCTTCGTGTTGAATCAGCTGTGTTTATTAAAATTGATTTTGATAGTACAAACATTGACCAATCCGCCGGGCTGAAATCAATATTAGGAATGAGAAAATTTTATTGGTAATGCATGTTTTTCAATTTAAAATTTGATAATAATATATTTCGTAGAACAACGAAATAAAAAATTAATTCCTTCGTTTAATTGAGCAATTTTACTAACTTGTGCAATATTTATAACTCGATTTCATTAATCAGTTTAAAATAAAAAAGTTTAGAAACCACCTTTTTTGAAATGAATATAGTAATTTTATTTCTATGTATATTATTTCGTATTAGAAATAAAATTATTGAGGAAGGCATAAGTTCAGATTTTTTACAGGGTGCGCCATTTCTTATGTCGGCATGTAAACATTGAATAACTTGAAAAAAAAACAACCGATTTCTGTAAATGAGGTATTTTTATTTAGTTTGGTCCTTTACAATTTATTTAGACTAGTTTTTGAACACAACATCAATCAAGTGGCCGCCCTTATTGTTCACAGCAAAATATGCCCTTTTTGCGGCGTTTTCCATTACCTTTTCGAGCATCTCGGGTGGTATAGCAATGATTTCGGCACGAATATTTTCCTTAAGCTCTTCAATGGTCTGCGGCTTGCTGGCGTACACTTTACTTTTCAAATAACCCCACAAAAAGAAGTCTGGAGGGGTCAAATCTGGAGATCTGGGTGGCCATTCAATGTCGCCTCTTTTTGACATCAGACGTCCAGGGAATTTTCGTTGCAGAAACTGGATTGTTTGATTCGCAGTGTGGCAGGTCGCACCATCTTGTTGAAAGCAGTAATCTTCAAGACCTTTTTCACGCATTTGTGGGCAGACATAGTGAGCCAACATCCACCGATATCGGTTTCCATCGATCGTTTGGTTCTCTTTGAAAAAATAAGGACCAATGATGGTTTTGGCGCAAACGCCGGCCCAAACAGTAACTTTTTGGTCATGCAATGGCGTTTCATGGATCTCGTGTGGATTCTGCGTTCCCCAAATGCGGCAATTTTGCTTATTAACGCCTCCAGAAAGTTTGAAATGTGCCTCGTCGGTCATTAAAATTCGCTTCCAAAAATCAGGTTCAGTATCAACTATTCGAGCGATTGTTTGTCCATATTCCAAGCGACGTGGATGATCTGTAGGCAATATTCTTTGTGTTAATTGCATTTTGTACGGAAACAAATGCAAATCATCTTTCAAAATGCGCCGTAGAGTGGTTCCACTGATGCCGAGATGCTGAGCGCGGTGACGATATGAAACTTTTGGGTTTTGGGCAACGCTCTCTCTGACAGCTTCAATCAGTTCATTTGAACGTCTTGGTCGTTGATGAACGGGTTGTTCGCGATCTTTCACTGTCCCGTGGTCACAAAAATTCGACACCAAACGACGAATAGTGTTGTCAGATGGTGCCTGTTTGCCAAGATATTTTCGACGATATGCTCGTTGAGTTAACACAACTGAACGACTATTTTCAATGTACAAAGTAACTATTTCAGCGCGTTCTTTTGGTGTGAAGCGATACATGGTTGAAATTGTACTGAATTGACGTTTCCAAAACAAGTGAAGTCAAGTAAATCGGTTGTCAAATGTTTAAGTTATTCAATGTTACAATACCGACATAAGAAATGGCGCACCCTGTATTAAAAAAACGAAAAGGAAACGGTCGTGTAAAAAAAGGAGCGTCCCAGGGCCCTGAGAGTTTATCCGCCCCTGGATGTATACATATATCGATAATTTATAAATAGTTATTAGTTATTCTTTAAATTTGCAATATCATAACTTTTTTTAACGTGTTATATTCAACAAATTTTAAAGCCTTTGGCTTTGAGTTTCATCATCATCTCACTGAAGCTAAAATTTTTTTGTGAAAATGGATAACTTACTATATATATCGAAAGATGCGGTCGCGTTATGACCGTTGCTCACAAGCTTGAAACTTAACCACAAAAATTCATTATGATATGTATAAATAAGAAAAAAATGTATATAATTATTATTATTAAAAAATTTTACATTACATTTATTTTTGAATGTTATTTGATGATAACAAAAAAATTTGCATGTACAATAAATATTCGACTCTTTATAATTTAGATCTTTTGTGAATATATTACTTTTTTTTATGAAACCTACTTTTCATGTAATGAGTTATTATTAATAAATTTGCAAATCCATCAGACTATTGAAAAAATTTTTTCGATTTAAAATTGCATTTGCGCCTGTTTTATTTACCCGCCTATGAGCACACAATATTCTAGGAATATCCATAGTTATTTTAATAATTATAAAAACCTTATAAGAATTGAATTTCTTATAAAAGGTGGCCTTTATAAAAAAAACTTACAA
The DNA here is from genome assembly GCA_028476575.1 of Platygaster robiniae. NCBI lineage: Eukaryota > Metazoa > Arthropoda > Insecta > Hymenoptera > Platygastridae > Platygaster > Platygaster robiniae. The sequence goes on along the minus strand of CM052021.1, from coordinate 9,637,288 downwards.
GAAACTGAAATTTATTGTAAAGAATTGATCCGAAAAAATTATGTAGGGTTTTTTTCCTATAAGATTTTGTTGCATACATTCTTATTAGAAATTTCATTGTCTTATAAGGTTATTAGAAGGGTTTAAATTACTAGGGATACTAGGAATATTTCCAAAAATTTCTCAGAATATACTGATGTCTACTAAGTAGTTTCTCATACCCTGATAACTTGGATTTTTATCAACTTTTTATAAAGCCCCTTAAAAGCTCGGTTTTTAAAGTAAAATTCCGCTTCTTTTTATGAAACAACTTCATAAAGAGAGTAATGTTTTATAAAGTTTTCATAAGTTTTCATAAAGTCACTTAAAAAAATCTTTACAAAGGTTATATTAAGTGACTTTATAAAAAGTAATAAAAACTTTCTAAAACATTGCTCTTTTTATAAAATCACTTTTCATAAAAATAGCTGAATTTTATATATAAAAAAAAAAAACGAGATTTATAAGGGTTTCTATAAAAAGTTTATAAAAATCCAAGTTACTAAAGATAAGGCCAATGTTCAAGGGAGTCCCTAGTGATTTTGAACCTTATAAAAACTTTATAAGAAAAAGAAATTTTTTATAAGAATCCAATTTCTTATAAGGTGCACCTTATAAAAACCTTATGAGAATTCGATTTCTTATAAGGCGACCTAATAAAAACCTTATAAGAAACTGACATTTCTTACAAAGAATGGGTCAAAAAAATTTTATAAGGTTTTTTTTTTTTTATAAAATTTTATCACATACATTCTTATAAGAAATTTCAGTTTCTTATAAGGTTTTTATAAGGTTTAAAATCACTAGGGATATCATATCCCCATAATATTCTCAAACAATATTTTAAATATTTTTGAGGATATTCTTGGTACATTCCTAGATTATTGTATGTCAATAGGGTAAATATAAAAACCATACGTATGTTATAGAAAAAATATTTTTCTGATAAAATAATATATTCATTATCAAAAGATTTATTTGCTTTTCGAGTGAGAAAAATTCTGGTCCCCAATACGCATCTGCCATCGCTATTACCATATTCAGAGCAAATTGAAAAAATATACAAATTCGAATACTAAGGCGACAGGCATATTTTTATAGAAACATGGTAAATAAATACAAACACTCTGTTACTTAAAATATTTATAACCACTTCGTCTTTATATGTACAAATAAAGCATACTCCATTTGACAAAATATGTTTTTCTTGAATCACATATTCGCAACTTCGGATAAGAAGCAGAAATACGACACAGTTGTTTGACAGTACTGTAAAAATCAATAGAAATAGATTAGAATAAAGAGTTACATGATCATATAAAAATTAGATCGAGGACCAAAGGATATTTTCCCTTAAAAAACTGTTTCAGCGAAAATTTTAAAAATATTCCAAAAGGTACTTCAAAAAATTATTCATCACGAATTTTTTTTTTAGTCTCTCCCCTGAAATGTTTGTCAGAATGTATTCCCCAAAAAAATAAAAATTTTGGTGTATTAAAGAACAAGTAACATTTTTTTTCAAAAATTCTGTTCAATATTTAACATTATTTTCCATTTATATCACATTTTCTTTCTTATTTTATGTTCTGATTCCATCCACGTAACGATTATTAACTTCAATAAGCATTAATAACAAAAATTAATGATCAATACAAAATTTTTGTTCTTTTTTTAAAGTTTTTCTGATCATTTTATATTTTTGGTGTTTTTTTTTTTTTTTTTAATACTTTCGGAATCAAAATAAACTAAAAATATTATTTATTCTATTCCATTTCAGTAATTCAAGTTCATACCCATCTAAATGTTTCCAATGATATGACTGTAAATCCTCCAGCACTGAGACCATCAATTTTCTGACTTCTAGCAATAATTAATGCAATGTCTTTTTTCATCGAAACCGATTTCAAATTGTACCATTTTGACGAGAACACAGCATTTGATACAGTACTACTTTTTTCTATTACCAAATCACACACGAACGTTGTCGAAAGTAACTGAAATATGTCAGTGAATAAAACGTTCAAATGAATCACTGATATATTCTGCAATCAGAAATCAACATTAATTATAAATATTCACAGAAAAGTAATATTTTATGTTCAAATACGTACTTTGCTTAAGAAGAAAACGCTCATACACGACTTGAAACAAATAATTAGAACCGTTATGAGAAAATACTCAAAATACAGCGTTTTCAGTTTTTCCACTAAGGCAAATAAATTTTGATGACGTTGAATACATTTTTTCATTTTCGTGTCGTTATACTGTGAACGATTGTTAATTCCGAGTATAATAGAATTAGACTCATTGTAACAGTTGATTCTGTAGCCCAAAATTTGGAAGTGGATTGAGATAAAAATTGTAAAAATCATTACACTTATTCTTAAGGCCACGATTATTGAAGTCATATTCCAGTAATGAACTACCTGTAAGAAATTTTTGAACTGTTCTGATTTTTACGACACCAGATCGAATTTTTCAATGTTCAGAAATTTTGGATTCGGAAAAGAATATTTGATCTGTAAAAATTATAATTCTTTAGTTCCAGGTCTCAATATTCTCAAAATTTGAATTCCTAAACGTATCTTATAATCACATTAAGAAGACACGGAAGCTTGGTGTGCTCTTAATTTTATGTAATGCTGAAAAAAATTATAGTCCTATTTCATACCGATCGCGCAGATCGAAGACCAATGAGAAACAAATTGGAACAATCAAATTGTTCGTAAGGATTGTCCGAAACGAGTCCTTTTTTGCACAAGGAAATCCCTTTGATTGCTCCCAAAACTTGAAAATAGAATCTAAAATTTGTCAATGCTCACAATATTTAATTTTTCTTACGTTAAATAATATTGAGGTACCTATTTTAGAAACTCCACCAAAATAATCTACGAAATATTCGTAGCACACGAGGAACAAAAAAATGAAAATACACAGTTTGTCACGTGCCATGATAATTTTCGCGATTTCACTATTTTTCATGTCATACTTCACATTCGACAAAGTATCTTCGATAATTTTGAACAGTAATTTTTTTTTCCACGCAATCAAACTGAACTGAACTATCAATAGAATTGTATACGAGAGACCAATCGTGATGTCTATGATTGCCTGAAAAAAATATTTTCAAAATTTTTTTGGAAATTATGTTCATTTATTATGAGATTTATTTACTCACTGAAAAATCTGAAAATTGCGACAAAAGTTGGCACAGCATATTTAATTGGGAAAAAGAAATAATCATTATAAATGTGATTTGGAAATTACACAGAACGTTTGAAACTTTGTTTTTGTACGTCCAGAGTCCAGCTATTTTCAGCTGAAAACATAAAAGTGATATGGACAGCATTCTGGACAGCTTTTCGATATGTTATTTATTTCCTGCAAAAATTAAATAATGAATAATTACGAAACTCAATATCAATGACATATTCAAAATTTTATGTTTACGACATTCACATACTTTGAAAAACTTTTGTATCTTTCGTGAACAAATCCAACTTTGAACTGGATGATCTTTGCATCAAGGAAGTTTTTGCAACCCTCAAGAAACATCCCCCAGACAAGTGAACAAATTTAATTTTCGAAACACGTGAGCTGTCTTTCTTTTTCGTTGCCATGCTGCAATTTGGTCCTCAAATTGAGGGACGTAGAAAATTACAGCGAGAAATTTGATTAAGACTTATAATATGCTGTCAGCTTCGAGACGCAATCGATATTTGCCATAGACCAGACTGCAAGAGCATTTCAGTTGTGGATTCGCAGTCTTCCCTTTAGGAGTAAAGAAAAGCGTAGGCGAGTATCAATGACGAAAATTTGCTGTTTTTATGTATAGATGATTAAGTATTTTACAAATAATTTGGGGAATCAACTCATAAAGTTATTCGACGTTTTAATTATGTTGAATTTTAATTTTTACCTCACTATAAGACATCACAGGATCAGGCAACAAAAAAACGAATTAGCCAACAAACGAAGATTTGTTTATTTTATGTTCCATCTTGAAAAACTAATAAATATTTTACATCACTTAAATTACAATAGAGAAATAATGCGTCGCCATTTAAATACTCATCGTAAAAAAAAAAAAAAGAAAAAACAACAACAACAGGCACTAAACCAGCAAAATTTTCTTTGTCCTCGAGTATTCTGAAACCATCCTCATTCCATTTTTTTTCCATACCAAGATTCCGTTCGAGAACCTTTTTCTTTCCCTAAATGACTCTGATTCTCACAATAATTCCCAAAACTCCACCAGTACTTTCGAAACTCAAAAAACACCAAACTAGAATTCCACAATTCAAGGCGTCTTATTCTAACTTGTGCTCTTCGTAGGTTAAATAATAACCTCTTTCGTCATTCTGAAAAATGTATTTTCAGTGTTACGAATTGCGATTGAAATACTCGAAATATGAAAAAATGTTGACCCTTCGAAGACGTTAGAAGCGAAAACTTATTTTTCTTTCTCTTTTTTTCCTTGTGATAAAAAGCTGGAGCTAAAAGCATCGTGAATCGTCGAAAGGTCAAATTCGCGACGAATTAAACTCCGAAAAGACGACGTTTCCAAAATGTATGTATTCTCGATGGGACACGTCGACGCAGACACTTCATAAACTCAAATAAAAAACTTAACCGTGAATCCGTCTGACTTGGAAATAAAAATTCAAGCAACTTGTGAAACAAAGTAACCGTATATGTTCATTTTGTACAAGTCGATCATGAGCGAGGCGCGAATATGCGATTGAAAAAATAGCCTTTTGCGCGTCACGAGACCATAATTTTTCAATAAACGCTCCACTAATTTCCTCTATTTTGTTATTTACAGCCCTCCGATAAAACACAAAACGTCATAAAATTTCGAATAAGATAAAACCAAGAATACCTCCAATTTTCCACGCTTCCGTTCTGCGATGCGTATCCACGAATTCGTTATTATTTTTTTATATATTTATATATATACACATCAAAAAGCAACGGAATCCACGAGCAGCTTTCGCGTGATCGTTGAAAAAACACAGAAGGTAAAAAATTCTCGCGCGCACTGTGTAAAATTCGCCCTGGAACCATTTTTTGCGGAGAAATTGAGACGCCTTAGCGTTCGTCGCGGATTAAAATATGTTAGGACATCTGGACCAGTCTCCCTTTTTTTTACAGTCCCAATATTCGCCGTTGTACATGTAGCAAAGGCTACCCGAATACGGATCTTCCTGTTTCCGGAACCAAAAAGGTTCGTAAGGCTTGTAGGGTTTTCCTAGAAACACGGGAAAACAACAAATCACAATTACGAGTGGATAATATTGTAAATAAAAGTTATCGCAACTTTAGAACAGAGCAAACGAGTATGTTTACAGATAACACTGTGCAGCAAAATTTGGGAAATGTTTTACAACAAAAAAATTGTTGATATAAATGGATAGTATCTATGTATTATTGAACACATTTGCAAAGTATTTTTGAATTTTTTCGGTTCATTTTCCAGATATTTACAGTAACGTTTTTAAATTCCGTAATTCTTCTAATAGGCGATTAGTATTGTATTTCTAAAAATTAAAATGAAATTGTATATTTTGGGTCTAAGTAATTGATTCCAGCAATTTTTTAATCAAAAAATAACCATATACCAGAATAAAAAATTTTTCATAATTGGAATCGATTTCTCAGTTCCAAAAGGCGCAATTGGACTTTTTGTTTTGAAAATACCTACTCGAAGGATATGTATATTAACAAATGCTACTGTTAATATCTCGTACCTCGAAAATTGTGGTAAAAGATTGAAAAAATATTTTACAGGTATATTATCAGGAGTTGTACTTCTATCCATTTCTATTGAAATTTTTTTTTTCAAAAAAATATGTTGCAGAAGAATTTTCTGGTATTTTTATACGTCTATTATTTTTGTTGTTCTTTCAGTATTTATATGGTTTGAGTTTAGGGGATTTCCAATACTATTTTTATTAAATTATATATAGATTTCTAGAAAATGATACCCTTGGATCCAAAGTTTTATACATTCTTGAGGAAATTATGTCTACATAGATTCTTGAACGTTTCATAGATTTCTAGTATTTTCGCATTTTTTTTTATTCTAGAGTGTTTGTAAAATTTTGCGGTATTTACGAGTACTTTTAAAAATTCCTAGTATTTTATTGATTACTGTAAAGATTTTTAGAATTAAATACACTATAAAATTATTTCCAGTATGTTAATGTATTGATTTTTAAAACTTTCATAGTTTTTTAATAAAATTTTATTCACATAGACTTATAGCATTTTATAAACTTCAAGAATTTTTTTTATTTTTTGTATTTATCAGTAGTTACGGAATTTTGTGGGATTTTACAGTACTTTAAAAAATGTCTAATATGTTTATACATTGCTACATAGATTTCTAGAATTTAATTATGTAAAATTATAAATTGAATTGTTTTCAAACAATAAACTAGATTTTTCAGACAACAATATATTTATACATTTCTAGAACTCATAGTACATTTTGTATTTTTTCAGTTATTATACGATTCGAAGGATTCAAACAATTTTTTATAAGTTTCGGTAGAGATTTTTAGGATTAAATATTCTGGAGTACAAGCTTTAGAAATTTCAAGTATTTGTATATATTTTCGATGAAAAAATTTTACCTCAATAGATTCTCAGTATTGTACAGATTTTTCGTTGTTTTTTTTGTCCTCTGTTTCTACTTTTTTTATATACACTATTATATTAATTTCTGGAATCTGCTGCTCGAGAATTCGCAGATTGATAGATTTCAAGTACCCATGGATTTACCAAAAAGCAGTGAAAATCTATTACAGTATTTTAGGAATTCCTAATATTTCTAGTATTTTCAGTATTCCTTTAGTATTTTTACTATTTTAACAATATTCTGGTACTTCTACATAGATTTCTAAAACTTGATGACATAAGATCTAAAGTTTGATGAATTTTTCGTTATTTTAGAGATTTTTGAAAAAAATCATATCTACGTAGAATTTTCGCATTTTATTAATTTCCTTATTTTTTAGTATTTTAAAAATTTTATTGAATTTCATAGTATTTTTCTGAATGTCCTATATATTAATGGATTACTGTACATATTTTTAAAACCCGATGCTCTAAAATACTAAGTTAAAAAATTGAAGTTTATTTTTAGACTTTTCTAAAAACAGTACCCATATATACTTATTGTTTTTCATGGATCTATATACTTTACGAATTTTAATATTTCTAGGTATTTTTACAATTTGAAGAGTTTTCCCGTATTTTTTTGGGTTTCTGCATTAATTTTAAAAATTCGTTGCTCCAAAGAAAAATTAGATAGATTCTTAAATACTTTATGAATGTTGTATTTCAAGTACTCATCATATTTTTCACTATTTATAAAATCTTTAACATCTCTAATATTTTTATATAATTATAGTTTTCTAATGAATTCCCACATAGATTTATAGAATTTGATGCCCTTTTTCCCTTCTTTTAAAACTCTTTACAACTTGACATATATTACTTCAACCTTTTCATTTATGTACTGTAATATCCAATAATAACCTACAATATTCCAAAACTCAAACCTTGTGTTCGCTCGAGACCCACCATCTTGAAAATTATGAACACAGTATCCTAGAGAATTCAAACTCTGAATTCTTGCACATGTAACAATACATTGATATTTATAATAATAATTAGTTTGTTATCATATATATATATGAATATTAATATGAATAACTAGTTAAGATATCGAATAAAAAAATGAATTCAAACACTACATCAATATTCACAATAAGGGGATACTTTTCCCAAAAATCCTATTCCCAAACAAATGTTTACCCCAAGGTACTTTTCCCATAGTTCTCTTTTTTCAAATAACTTTTTCTTGCAGTAATATTTTCTAAGGTCCATGTATTTAGAACAAATCTGAAATATTATACATAAAGGGATATTTTACTTTCATTATCCATATTTAATTATATTTATAACGTTATTTATATTTCTATTTATGTGATATGTTTTGATTTTTTTCATTTGTTTCATGCAATTTTATTTACTTATATAAATTACAACATATCTTACTTAAGCATAAATATGAATAACTATAAATATATAAATGAAGCTGTCATTATCAACTTGTCAATGGTTTATAACATTCTTTATCGATTATTTCAATGTTAGATTAGCGTCCGAAATTAAAATTAACGTCCGAATATCCAATTTCGAGTTTAAAATCGAATAAAATTAATATTATTCCTAATTATTTATTATTACTATTGAAAATTAAAAAAAATGTGTTCTTTGGGAAAAATGTACTCTGTGAAAAATCATTTTGGGAGAACAATACTACAATCATTATTCATATTTACCTTCAACGGCTGATGTTTCAGCTTCTGCTTCCAGAATCCTCCTCTTTCGTCGTTGTTTCTCTTCGAGCTCAACCTTGACAGCATTCGCTTCGTCCCATTGTCCATTTTCCATGAGTCTCTGGTCTGGCCTTAACCGGGAATCTGTTGGGGCGACGCCTTCTTCGGGTTCGTTCAAGTAGCACGCGAGTTCGGTGAAGTTGTAAAATTTTTCGTTGTCTTCTCTGAAAAATAAAAAAATTACATTCAATCTCGTGCTTTGATCAATTTCTCATCTAATGATACTTGTCTACAATCCTAATACTACTTGAAACCATCTTCAATATCAATAAAACAATAGTAATATAAAAATCAGAATTTCGGAAGTCATAGACAATGTTACCAAAACAAAAGGGCCCATTCCATTTGTTCCTAATTCATATTACAGTGTAATTTTCTATACTAACGGAGGCATTTGTCGTTGCCATGCGACGACATAAGGCCCTGTTTTGTAAACAGGATTGTCGGGCGGCCCCGACGTGCTGATGACAGGCGCGATTTCGATTTTCGAGTCCCAGGTTCCCTGCACTACCCACTTGACCTCGTTCTTAGCCGAGTCCATGACCACGCCTTTGACCTTGCGTTGACTGTCCCTCGAAAAATATGAATATGGCGTGTACTTCAGATGGCACTTGACTCCGCTCTTGTGGTCAACGATGTCCATGTCACCGCTTTGGTCGACCCACAATTTTCCCACAATTATATTGTGCACCGTCGTTGTCACTTTACGCCACGTGTAATGACTAGGAATATCGGCCAGTTCCAAATGTGACAAGCCCAAAGGAATGACCTGTAAATTATATTCATGTTAATGAAAGATATGCTCTTTGTTTCCAGATTCTTAATATGACCGTGGATTCTTTAGAATGAGAAATCACCTGGAGGTATTTCCCACGGAATTTCGAGGCCATGGTGAATTCCTGCCAGCACCTCCATCTTCTGCCTTCGCAGTACAATGCGACCATTGGTGGATGATGCGAAACTTGCTCGGCAATCGATCTCCAGCCAAAATCATCTATGTGATCGAACTCGAAGGTTTCTCCTAGCAAGGGATTGAAAGGTTTTCCCGTCCTCGATGACGTCGTCGAGTAGCTAGAAATTGTGAAGGCCGCCACGAGTGCCATCCGTTCGTACTTGTCTTTGCAATTGTTTGCCCTAAAAAATACAAGATATTAATTTTCTCCACATATAAAATTTAAAGAAATATTCAAGCATTAATTTTAGTATCCGTAATTTATTATGTATTTGAAAATCAATACGAATAACCATTTCAAAAATATTTTCTATGTAATACATATAAATTTAATGGACTTAAAGAACTAGTTTAATGAACTTTTAAAATTTGCTGTTTTTTTTAAATAGACATACCGATCAAGAATTTCAGCATATTCATAATCTTCTGTCAACCGTTGTAACATGCTCAGAGGCTCGGAAAAATTGACGGGCATTGGAATTTTCGAGAGCTCCTTGCCAATGCAATTTTTCATGATGCTCCAAAGATTTAGAGGATAATTTGGTTTGTCTGGGATACGTCTGCGGGGCTTTTTTTTCACAGTTCCAGCACTGGTGCCTCCATTATTCAATGGCCAATTGGTCTGAAAAACAAAATTGGGAAAGATTAGGTTATAGCATTTGCAACGAAATTTTACTAGAAGAGAGAGGGGTAAATTTCCATATTGTTTCATATTATTTTGCATTGTTTGTGTAATTCTATACTTGATTTATTATTTTGTATAAATTATACCTTTTCCATTATTTTGTTTTTGTTAAATACGTAGTCCATTATTTCGTATTTATTCGTATTCTTTCGTATTTGTTACATATAGTATTTCTTATCAATTCGTATTATTTTGCATTTGTTACATAAAATATATCTTAAAATATTTTTCATTAATTCGTATCATTTTGTGTCATTTGTGTTTTATGTTATTTATAGTTATTTGTTGATTTATTATTTTTTTGTAATATTTCATAGTACTTGTATAATTTATAATTATTTCGTAATATTCGTATTATTTCATATTTTTTTGTTTTAATGCGTATTCTTCTTATAATTTCATATTATTTTGTTACATTTCTATTTTATTTATGTTATTTCGTATTATTCGAGTTATTCCTAATTATTTTTGTAGAATTCGTATAACTTCGCGTTTTTTGTGTCATTATTTATTATTATTCTCAATATTCCAAAAATGTTATCATGTATTGTAGTATTCGTATAGTTAATAATTATTCCAAAAGTTAATTTTTGAATTTCTTGGAGTTCATACAAATTGACAAACAAGTTCTTAAATGTTATGAAAAATCATAACAATCTTTTAAAAATTTATTAAAAAATTTTTTAGCAATTCCAATATTTTAAAAAATACGTAGAGCCATTCCAAAAAATAATTACGAGTTTACGCAGTCTCAGACATATCTTTTTTAGAATCTTCGCTTTCTAAAATTTAATAAAAAAGGGCTCTAAAAAAACTTGGCCAAAAATTTTGACACAGATAAAAAATATCCTTCAATTCATAAAAATGAAACAAATTATGACAATCAATTTTTATTCGAAGCTTCTGGAGAATTGTTATTTTCACGTACAGAATGTCGAGAATTTGGCACCAAATTTAAAAAGCTGAAAAAAATTCAAAACTTTTTTAAATGTTCGACATAATGATCGTTCTTTTTTGTAACATTACAAAGATTTTTTTTTTCTCAAAAACTCACCCAAAAAGGTCTTAGTTAGTTAGTTATTTTTAAACCTCGGAATATTTTTTATTGATCTAGATCAAACATTTCATAAAATATGGTCATTTTTTTATACATTCCAATTATGATTCTGAAAACATAATTCTCTCCACAAAAATCCACCTGCACAAGTGATGCAATAACCACAAAAGAAAATCTACACATTCTCGTTTGTTAAAAACTCAACTTACAAAATTTCCAATAATTCAAACTTTCAAAAAAATTCTACCTTCATTCCAAAATCACTATACTCCAAAACTACCCCAAAAATTCACAGATTTTCACACACAAAATCTTTGTCACTCATATCCGCCCACCATAAATTGTCCAAAACTCACAAATAAATTTCAAAAAAAATCATCAACAACCACGAACCACCTTGTTATCACTATTATCACTAAACCAACTCAACAACTTCCCAAGAAAACATCAAATTTATTCATCAGGCGCTTTCTGAACTGGAATTCCACTTAGAAAATGTTTATTCAACGGCACATTCGCGTATAACGATTTTCACATTAGTTTTACCATTGTGAGTACGAAGAGAGAGCGAAAAATGGCTATATAATACCGCGCGACACTGACATGAATAACAAGAAGGAAAAAACCACAAATAAATGACTGCCTGCAATCACTTACTTGGATAGCCTCCCCCTCTTTTAAACTTTTCCTTCGCGCCGCTGAATGATGTATATCTGACTCAATTAACTAACTCCAAATGTTGAAAAGAAAAAAAGCAAGACTAAAACATAAACATCAGAGATATAGAGAGCGAATTCCGATTAATACGCGATAATTACAAAACGTGATTTTATCTATAGATATAAAGACATTTTTAACTAAAGAAGTATTAACGCAAGAAAATGATGAATTGTTGCGAATTTTTGTAAAATGCAAAGTGTAGAGAATTTTTCGACCAAGAATTTGTACATTTGAGGAACGCATTTTTCATATTTTGGCATAGAAAAAATTTCATTTTTGGAAAATTAAGAGGAATCGAAAATTCCGTTTTTTTTAATATAAAAATGAAGATTAATCAACACAAATAAAAGGATAATAATTGACAAAAGTTATTGTAAATCAAGTGAAAAATCATTCTCTAAATATTCCAAAAATTTAGATTTTTGTTGGGAAAGAATCACAATATTCAGAAAGGCTTGATGTTAAAATATGATAGAAATAATTTAATTTTTTAGAATAGAGTATTTTATTGAAATTCAATTTTACTGAAAAAAATTTTTGAATTATTCATTTTATTGAAGTACAATGGTTTTCTCAACCATTTCACTCTACATGGAAAATTCTCTAATGTTTAAATTTGAAACAGTTTATAGGAATTGGAGTTTTTATTAAATTTGCAGAAAATGCAAAGATTTCTAAAATTTCAAACCTAGGAACTTGTGAAAAATTATTTTTGAAGTTAGCATGATGGGAGTTTTTCTGGCAGATAAAATATAATTGCTTGTTATGCGGGTGACTTGCGAAACGATTTGGCACGTAATAAAAATTTCGGATGATTCTTAGATTTCATTTTTCATTGTCATTTACACCGTAGTTTTTAATTTTTTTTTTTTTAAATTCATTCTGAAACGTTTGCATGTGCTGCCAACTATTTTTACTTTTTGAAACGTTGGTTATCTCGAGTAGATTTTAACATTTGATCAAGATTGATCAAATTTTGTGTATTTTCTCTCAAAGCAAGATGAAAAATTCCAGCACTTATTTTACTCAGGCTAAAATTAATAAGGTAAATGCAAAAAATTTATGAAGAATGCAAATATATGAGAAAGATTATGTTGAAAATACATAATTTTTGAAATTTTATCTCATTATTCAATTTGGAGTAAAAAGACAATTGTTCAAAATTTGAAAGAATCATTTCAAAATTTAAACGGAAATTCATATTTTTGCATTCCAAAAATGTATTTTGATCTTTATTTAAATAAACCTCTTATAGACAATAATGATTGTTTGAGAACATATTACATTGAATATATAATAATGTTATAATTCAATATAAATGATAATAATCAATAATCAACTACATTTGATTTGTATTAATATTCTAATAATACATACTTAACATAAAAAATAATTTATTAATGATATTAAATATATCACTAAATATTTAATATTCATTTAAATCTTTTATCATTTTATCTAATATTTGGTTTTTTCTTCATTTTTTAACTTATTTTTTAAGAAAAGAAATTATTTGAAATTTCTTAACGACAAAAATTTCACTTTTTCGCTTCTTGAACCCCTCCAGCAAGACTCGAAAACCAGTGATTTTAACAAAATTAAAATTCTCCATCATAAATATTGCAATCATATAATACATGGCATTAAGATGAGACTTTCTATGAAATTAAGAATTTTTATTGTTACAACATAATCAAATAATAAAATTAAATTAAAAAAAAAATCAAAACATTTCATGTAATAAGACTATTAAATGTTTCATTAAATCCGCATGTGAATTCTCTAGTCAAATAAATAAATAACTGAAAATAAATTTCTGAAGTAAAAAAACACAAAATGAATGACAACAATAACCTACTTCAAAAAATGCACTCACTTCTAAATTCGTTGTCGAAGTCGAATTCGTCAACTCGTCCCTAAAATTCGAATTGGGCCCTCCTGGTGTTGCGTCGTACTCCGAACTCGAGCCATCGTCGCTGCCCTGGGAATCAGTTCGATCACGACCTGGACTCTTCGTCCTCGTCGTCACCGCGTTCGGCAAATTCAAGGAAAACGTGTCCGACCCTTGGGCATCGAAAAATTCGACACTGTCCTCGTCATCCTCTGACGGCGATGCGTTTCCTATGTCTAGCAAAATCCAAATTCAAAGATCCAAATCAGCAACCTCAAAAACTAGCCCAATAAACGACAACCATCAATTTTTGTTAAGGAATCAGTTTTTCAATCAAAGAAGAAAAAGTTTAATACCATATCCGGAGCATTTTGAATGTATATTTTTTTATAATTATTCAAAACTCATTGTTTACTTTAGTGACTTGCCAATTTGGTTAAACGATTGTCGTTTGTTATTATTTTTTTTCAAGGGGAATTACGAGGCTTTCGGTGAGATGACTGATTGTTGATGGGAATCGCGAATTGGGCTAAATCTTCGAGTTGTGAGTGTTGTTGCGCGAGTTGTTCGACCACGTTTTCTATAAGATCTTTTTGATCCCTCTCGTGCTTCAGCATTTTTTTCCATTTGGGTTCCTGTTGCTGAGCCAGTCGTAGGTAATCGCTGCTAGTCTAAAAATTTGGAGACAAAATGTTTTTTCTTGAAATTATTACTATAAAATGGAATTTCGGAATGAGAACAAAAAATAGGAAATTTAACTAAATTAAACTAAAAATATTAAAAAAACTCTGGAATGTTTATTTCGGAATATCTACTTACTGATTTTTTTTTCTTCAAGTGAAATTTCGAAATTGATTGTACTTAAATATTCTATTTTCAAAACTGACTAAACTGTACACTGAAAATCACGTTACTGTCCAGGTTTAATTTATCATAAAAAAAATTTTTATTTCTAAAACTCAATACTACATAATAAAATTAACAATATAAATTTATGGAACCCAGTTTCATGATTTATCAAGTTCCTGGTACCAAATTATCTGTACCCAAGTTAAAATTCAAGGTTGGGGCTCTGCCCACCGAACCCCTCCATCAGGGCTTCGCCCCTTAAACCCCCCGTAAAACTTACAGCTTTGTTTTTAACCATTTTCCTGTATAAAATTAAAAAAAATGTTGAATCCAATAGCAAATACACTAAAAATCTCTACATTTTCAAATTTGGGGAACTGTGAGCAGCTCGAAACTGCACATTTTTGATGATTTTTTTTTTGTAACTTCATTTTAAATATGTGAATTGTAATTACACTCATCATGGCGTTAGCAGCGACGCGAAACAAGGTCGCACGTTCACTGAAAGCCTTGACCTTGCTTGGCAAATCAGGAGTATTCAGGTCCAGCGATTCAAGGTCACTCGTAGCCCGCTGCAGATGTTTCCCTTGTTTCGTCAGCAACTCGTGACAGTCTTGTAATTTTGACAAGCACTCATTTAAATCCTTTATCGTCGAAATCCCATCCTTTTGGTCCTGCTGGTCTTGTAACGCTTCCTCTTCCTCTTCTGAAACAATAATTCGTAGCAACATTTATGAATCAAGACTATAACAACTTACGTACACTCCATTACAAGTATTAATAATCATAAACTGTGGTGATCTTCAAATCCAAAACTTTCAATAATCTAAAAGAATATCTGTGACTTCATATTCAATTTTTCGTTGAAATTTTTAACAACTTTTATAACTTCTGAGAATATTTTGTGAATTTTTACTTGAGTAACCTAATTTTGAGATGAATCATTTCACAATACTTGTAAATTTGCGAAAAAAACGTCGAAACTTTTAAAAACTTCAAAATGTAACTGGTCGTTTTTTTTTTTCAAGTTTCAATTTTGAAATTTACCACTGAATCAGTTCTTGATCGTAAATACAATCTTGTTTTAATTTGAAATGAAAAAGTACATAAAAACAAAAAAGAGTCTTTTGCCCAACAAAAGAACTATTTATGACGAGCTATTACTACAGGATGTACCATAAGAAGTTTCACACAAAACTTTTTTAAAGCATATAGTAATCCAACTAAAATATCTGGCACCGCTTTAAAAATGTCCTAAATCAATGAAAATTGTTTCAATTCATGCAAAAATAAAATCTTCTTACTTTCAAGAAAAAAAAAATCATCGAAACCAACAAAACTGAATTCCGCGACTTCGCCTCGTTTGTTTTGCAAAATCAATAAAACCGCTGAATCAACAAGTAAATTTCCATAATCAGACTAATATTTGCAAAAACACACTTGGCTAAGAAAAACTCACAAGAACACACAAACCTGAATTCGTTCCAATATTTCACAAATAGAAGATCACTCATAAATGATAAAAAAAAGCCAAAAACAAACAATTCAATATTAGATAATCGTTGCAAAACTCTTTGTTCGAACAATTGAATTGACTTGTTAATTTTGTTTTATTGAGTGTTCAAAGTCCTTTGTTATTGAATATTCCTTTTATTCTATTTTTCTAAAAAAAAAATACAGTAACAACTTCATCTTTGAAAATTCTTGGCTTTTGTTCCAACGGGACAATGAAAAACGTTTTTCCATTCTTATCCGGAAGCTCGTGAAAAACGTTCAAGCAGATCGATGAACGAACGTAATAATTGCAATTTCGTTATTGTTCCGAATGCAGCGAAACATGAGCAATACAAAATAACAAAGCTCGTAAATCATCAAAGCACGTAAAGAATTATCATGAAATCAATATTTTTTTATGTTATAAAAAAATGGAAACAAGATTCAAATTTGATTTTTCGCATTTCAGTAAAATGTACTATTGAATTACGTAATAAATGAGATGAATAAAAAATGGCTACGATTGAAATCACTACGATACAATGCAGACTATAATTTAAGAACGATAATGATATCACGATGAATGTATGCACTTTTATCATCTCGAAGATAATTTACTAGACTTCGTTACATGTAATGATTAGTGAGTACGATGACACTTGATTTTATTTTCAATCCAATTTCACAAATAACAAGATTGGCTCTGCTTTTCGATCAATTTGCGGATGAAAGAATTAAAAAAAAAATACAAGCAGAGGACAATTTTCTTGTACTTCAAAGTCACATTTTATCAATTTCATATGCTTATCTGAGTGGAAATAAAACACTCGAGATTGACTAACCATGAAGCCACGATTATTATTTGCAGACGAAAATAATTGTTTGCTTTGTATTCCGGAATATATAAAAGATTTTTAACGGTTTTCCAGATTTGAAGAACATTCCTAAATTCAACTAATTACAAAGAGTTTTGAGACTCTCTTAGTATGAACAAATTTTCAAGAAAGATGTACCTAAACAAGTATCGATATGTTGTAAAAGTTAGACATTTTTATAAGACTTATTCATAATTTTGAATTATTTACAATGTTTGTTCAATTTTTGTTGTGTATTTAAATAATATATGCAATAATAAACAAAAACTACAAAAAAAAAGTTAAACTTACCACTTTCGAGTAATTGAATGGCTTTGGCCTTAGCCAATTCGAGGGCTGTGACCCATTGCTGGCGCTCAACTTCGCTGGTCGCCCTTATGTGAAAGGTCTGGGTATCGTTGTTGCTGACGACGAAGTTGCACAGGTCAACTGTGTGTATGAGGGCCCCGTGTAACGAAATCGTGCCCCGACAAGTGTGTGCCATCTCCGCCGGATACCTAGGCAAAATATCATTTTCCACCCTGCTATGCTCATCTCCTCTTCATGCTCTGTCTATGTATTACGTTATCAGCTTTCCAACACTTCGAAAAATTCCAAAAATATAATAAACCTTCCCCTCTCATTTCATGATTACGTGATCTTCAGAAAATCAGTCTCTCATAGTCAGAAATGAAATTTTAGCTAAGCTACTCAAGTTTTAAATGATGTATAGTGACTATGGAATCGTAATTTTGAAGTATTATAAAATAGTGTATTCCTTGTAATAATATGGGACTAAAGTTCCTTTGTCATTTTCGTAAAAAGTCCAAAACAACAAAGTTACTGACATTCAAATTGGGATTAGCAGTGCGCCGTGTGGTGGCGTCATGTATAACTTCATCACGCTCTTATTTCTGACCAGTCAACTTTCGTTGCTTGTATTTTCATTATTTATTATTTTTTGCAAAAATAACTGAGGAACTTTCTTCTTGAATTGTTGTTCAGAATCCATGTAAGAAATTTTTTTGTTGGATCATTTGTAGCTTTGTGAATTTGAACAAGTTTTTTTCTAAATGAAAGAAAATTTCATGAAAAACTGAGAACATTCAGAAATTTGAATTATTTCTTTCCCTTCCATAATTTTTTGGAATCTCGTAATACATGGACACCAAAATCAGCATAAATTATTCTCATAACACAATGCAAATGATACAGGAACAGGTGGACACTGATAAAAGTCAGTTCATGCTAATTCGAACAAAAATTTGAGAAAATTAGAAATTATCCATGCTCTTTTGAATTTTCATGTATTTAAAGCGGAGTGAAATTATTGAACTGAATTTTCATTCAATCACTAGTATTGTAAGCATTTTTCTGAACAGTACTTATCGGGATTTTTTTATTGCATAAGTATATTCATGCAACGTATATAAGTATTTTTTATTGCAGAATTTTTCGTCAGTAAATTATTGAATTTTGATTTCAAAAGAACGTGCTCTCAATGACGTTATTCTAAATTACAAAAAGTAAAGATGATAATAAATTTCTATAAACGCATTATTTATTTTTTGTCATTATTAATTACACTAATCATTAAAAAAAAATTATGGAATAGAAATAAATTGTTTCACAGAAAATTTGCGAAAATTTTCGTAATATTTGTGTCACTCCATTTGTAAACACAATTAGCAACAAGTAATTTGACCCTAATTAAACATACTGTATATATACAGTTCACCAATCATACACTATAATATACTAAAAATTGCATTATGTACAGTGCAAATACTACGTCACATATAATGTGCATAAATCCATAAATGTTTATATGCATGTGCAAAAAAATTGGAAGGCCTACTTTTTTCACTTGGAAAAAAGTATAAACAAAAGCCCTAGCCGAGCTTTCAGTAATTACAATATCATCTCGCAACAGTTATTTTTTTATTAATAAATGATAAAATTTTATTAATTTATTCCACTATTGATTTTTAAAATAGATGAGCATGTTACTGTTCAATATTTATCTTTTTCACTTCCATTTTTTTTTTATACATTTTCACATTTATAAAGTGTATCATAAATTCAATTATTCATTGATTATTGTAAGCCATTTAATTTTCATTTAATTTGTACATTTTTACATTTTTACCCATATATCATAGAGAGGGATGGATTATAAAATTAATAAATTTTGACGAAACTTACGTGTAAATTATCAAAAACTGCTCGTTTCTGAATTAACTATAAATAATTATTTTCATGAAACTCGTTTCTACCAGTATTATTTTAAAAAATAACAACTATTTCCACCAGCAAATCAAGAAGTTTAAAAACAGTAAAAAATTTCAATACGAGATACCTTACGTATGAGTAAATATTTTTAAAAAACGAAAAATTCAAGTATACATACAACACTGCATTTTTGAAAACGATATTTAAAGTCATAAACTTAAAAAAATGCGAAATCATATAAACTTCAAAAAGTCTTTAACAAATCGTGATATCGCACTCAAAATGACAAAATAATCAAATCACAAAGAAATTTATTTGTTCAAATTGACATGAAAAGACTTTTGGTAAAATAAAAAAAAAAGGAACGAAAAAGGAGAAATTGTTGTTAGTTTTGTGAGTTGCGCGAGCCCAGGCCGCCTTTGAAACTCTGACCCTTGCAAAATATTAGTAAATCCTAATGAAATATTAGAAATTTTTTTAAATTTATACATTTCACATAAAATGACCTTTAATCCATAGAGTTTAGTTAAATAATAGTTGAACGAATTTGAACTTTTATCGTGTTTTTGAAAATTTTCATAAAGAATTACGTGTGTTTGAAATTTGCATGTTCAACTAGTTAATAAATTTTTGAAGTTTGATTCAAGTTTTTTAAAGTTTTTGTGAGAAATAATACACCTGACAAAAGTTTATCGGTTATTTAAATTTGTATTCTTAAGTGTTATATTCAAGTTTTTTATTTGTAAGATTTTCAATTTTAACGCTTTCATGAGACCATTCAATAAAAATGTTTATTTACAGAAACATATATAAATTTCACTAGGATTTCCCAGAATATTATCAGAACAGAGCTTTTCAAAGCCATTGTCGCAAATAGCTGAACAGTGAAAATGGATTAAGGGTTAATCGACTTTCGATGGGACATTTTTCACCTACATACTAAAAAAAATGCGATGCAGCGGTGATAACATGAGTGTTACGTAATAGGCTTAGTTGTACGTTACCACAAGCCAAAGTGTACTGTAGTGAAAAAACATGAAAATCAACAATCACAGTGGACTCGACACAAAACGAATTGATTTTTTTGCCCCTTCTTTTTTTTTCACCGCGGGGAGAGATACTAGACTCGTTTTTGGAAAATTTGAGATGTTTTCACAGAAAATTCGTTTTTTACTTTTTTTAAAAATTAAAACTCAAACGAAAGTTGTTGATCTTTTTGCTTTCCGATCTTTAAAATCAAATCAAGCGAAATTTTCGAAAAATACACATGAAATATTATTTCAGTTGATTTCCCAAGTGTGTTGACTGTAAAACTATCGTTAATAATTTTTGCTCTGAAAACTTATATGAAATAATGCCAATTTGAAGATAATCAGAAAATTATTTAAAATTTCTGTAATTTTGTAATGATTGAAACAGATGCAAATAAAATTACAAATAATGATAATATTTCGAAAAAATTTTCAAAAGATTGGAATTAATTGCCAAAGAATTTAGCTTAATCAATAAAAATTTAAGGAAACACATAGAAATATAAATAAAATACGAAAATAGGGATAATAATATATATTTGCTCACTTATAAATCATGATTGTCCAAACGTAAATTTGACGTTTTTCCACAGATTAATTTTTTTTCAATAAATTCTTTGATAAAATGCAAGCCTTCTGAATTAATAAACCATTGTTTGCTCTGTACTTTATGACTACAGAATATGACTATAGAATGTATTATAATTTTGAAAATTCTAAATTATCAGTATTTCTTATTATTGGACGACATCGAGGAAATTTTTAAGAAAAAAAAAAACTCAGGTTTGAATCGAACATATCAACAATTTTAGCTAGATGCCTTGACCACTGGACCATAAATTCTATAGCTCTTAAGCTTGGTGCAGCCTTACAAAAATTTTTTTATGATTTTAAAATTTAATTTTTGCGGCTTGTTCGAACGAAAGGAAAAATACGTGACTTTCATAATTTCTTTAAGTGTCCAAAAAAAATTGATTATCATATTAATAATATCGTATAATACTATATGATTTTTCATTTACATATACGTTTATCATAATCTAAATGTATTATAACTCATAAAATTATAGACACGAAAAAAAGAACAAAATTCATGTTTCAAAAATGATTTCATTGATTTTAAAAATTATACAAGTTTGGTAATTAAAAATTAAACCTGCAAATTCGTTGAATCAATCTGGAGATCTCTTAAATAAATTAATTTCAAGTATTACCCCCCCCCCCTCCACAAAAATAGACCAAACCATTTTTATACCCCTAAACAATTCTTTAAACATTTCGTTAGTTAAATCACTAACAAGCATTTCATAAATACCAAAAACAAGCCTAAATATCGGAAATGTTTGGCGACTGATTGAAAAAAATTTTGTTTAGTTTTCGAATCGATATTTTTCTCGATTTTTCATAATTTACTTACTCGGGGGCTTTGAAGGCCCTCCGCCTGTGGCGTGACGATTTAGGCTTCGTTGGGTCACCTCTAAACAGTCGACGAAAAAGTCCCTCGTTTGCATTAATCGCATGGCTATTATTGAGCTTCTGTTTTTGGTTTTAATTAACATTTGAGTCACTTTGGGCGATTTTGAAAATAAACTTGGCAGAGCAAAACGTTTCTCTCGCATTCCCTCTCGCCCTTGCCCCTCCCCCCAAACTCCCCAGCCTACTAAAATTTTCATTGAAAATTCATTTCCCAAATTTTCCAAGCGAAATAAGCGCCAGTGCAATCATTGGGTGGTTAAAGAAAATGTGCATGCACCGATGCAGAAGCGACTTGAATTTTTTTTTCTTAGAAACCAGTAGGAAAATTTGCGAATATCGTAGTGATAAAAGCGTGTATGCCAAGTTTATCCAAAGAAAATTTTCGAGGCAACACGTTTTCGTGGTTTTTCGGGATGCATTGCTTTTTTATTTGGGTTTGGAAAGGGATTTTGAAAGAATTAGAAGAATGAAATTATACTTGGGAAAAATAGTCCAGATGAATATTACAAAGAGTTTTTTAAATTTTATGAATAGAGTTTCATGTTGATAATTTTAAGATGAAAAAATTCAAAGTTGAATTTGAACGTGTTTTGAAAAAACTAATGCACATTTTAATGAAATTAGATGTTTGCACTCAAAAACCAGTTTGCTTGGCTCCAACAAACATTTGTGGTCGATATATGGTTATTTGGTTAGCTCAAATAATTTGTTCGAGCAAACAAGTTGTAGTGGGCTATAATATATTTTTGGTACAGACAAACACATTATATTCATCAGTCATGAATATTTGTTTGACTGAACCAAAATTTGTTAGATTTTAATGAAATTTGTTTACCTATATCAAACATTGATTTGGGTCAACCAAATTTTTGTGGTCATCTATCCACCAAACGTTTGTTTGAGCCAACTAAAACGGTTTTTGAGTGTGAATTAGTTTGACATAGGAGAAGAAGAGAATTTTTCTTCAAATACTATCAGAAATTCACACAATACTTTTTTGTGATAACTATTTATTCGCTCATAATCAAATACTTTACAAGTAGAAATAAGAATATAAATAGTTGAAAATGAGAAATAAGATATCATGGTCATAATCATATAATAATAAACTGAAAATCTATTTATATTACATCATTATTTCAATTTTGTACCGAAAAACTAGAATAATATTCATACACAGGTAACGAATCGTAGAAAATTTCAATCATAAATCATGACTGTATAAATATTTATAATTCGTATTTAAATTAGTTTGCTTTCTTTTTTCAAAAATGAAAAAAAAAAAAAAAAACAAAAAAAATGTCGGTATTATAATAATACCTATTTTTATAGTATATTAGTAACAGTATTTTATGATCTAACAATAACAAATGACGATATAATTCAAATATATCATATAAAATGTTTATTGTTTTGATATATAACAATAAAATTGTAATAAAAATTAATATATGTAATGAAACGATAACATAAATAGAAGCAATATTTTAACAAAACATATTTTTACTATACTCACAAAACATCCACAAAATATACAGAACTTTATTTGTAAATAAAGTTTACAATAAACGAATCCTCAAACAAAATCGATTACTGACAAAACTATGATCAAAAAATAGTCAAGAAACTTTTTATAAGTCATATACAACTTTTCTATAAAGTGAAAGAAAATTTTTTTTCTCTAATTTGTGTATTTTTTTAGCATATTCACGAAATTTTTAATTTATACAAATTTTAAAATTCATAGTCAAAGATATGTGCCCTGCAATTCGAAAATTTCAGATTATAGAGAGTGAGATTAACCATTGGTGTTTTACTACATGATTTTTTATTTATTTTTTCTTGTTGATGATATTTTCAAAGTAAAATTAATTATTTTGCAGGAAGTAAAGAGGATAAGAGTATCATAGTTATTAAACCCACAGTTTTTTTCAGTTTTACACATAAAAGTGTTAATTTCATTTAAAAATGGAAAAGTTTCGAATTGAACATTTCAAAGAATTATAATACTTTTATGCTAGTACTGATTTACCATTTCACAAATTATCTAGATTAATCTGAATTTTTAGGTCACGTAATTATTTTTTAATTTCATAAATCAGAAATATTCCGAATCTTGAAATAATTGAATTTCCCATTTGAGTTTAGATAACTGATATTTTTTTACTATCCATAAATGCAGGAGAATTGTTGAAAATTTGGAGGAATTAATAAAGATTTTGAACCCAATTTTAAAATAACCTTGTGAATACTACTTGGCTCCAAATAATTTTGAAAAAAACATAAAAATGAAGAAATATAACAAATAAAGAAATAAATTTGAATTTATATGAAAAATACATAACACATTTTAGCAATATAATAATTGCAACTGTAAAATTGAAAAACATTTTATCTTTAGTGCATTCAAAAATGAAAAATTTCAGGAATCATGAGACATTTCAAACCTTTGGAAAAATAATTTATCATTACAGTCCTTACAAAAAATAAAATAAATACAGAAGAATGAAAAAAATTTAATAATTAGTGCAATGAATTATTACTTATATAAAAAATATAATGCAATACTTAAAATTGAAATTTGAATTCGAACAATGTAAAAACATTCTTAGAATATTTTTATTCAAGGATCCACACTATGGAATTCCAAAAAAACTCATTTTAGATCAATATTGAAATAGGAAACTTTTGAAAATTATGATACATTTCTTAACTTTTCTAAAATTTTCCAGTGTTCACTACAATGAATGCAAATAATGAAAAAAATAAATGAAATTATAAGAATTTGATTCTCATGGAATTAGATTATTATTGATATAAAGTATTGATTATGATACTTCAAAATAATTATGATTTGGTATGATTAAAAAAAATTCTTTAAATTTTTTTATAATGCATCTATCAACAAGAAACTTTTTACATATTTTTTCATGATGCATCTAGAAACCAAAGCGCCCAAAACCAAAAACCCGTCGAAAACCTAAAATCAATGTCACAAAACACAAATTCATCTGATTATATATATAATTCATAGTATAAGAAAAATTCGATCAAAACGAATTTACAGAAACTAAATAAAACTTAATGAAAAGTAAAGATTCACAAGTAAAAATAAATCAACATTATAAAATAATGTCATATAAAAAATACAAATTATATATACAATATTTACACAAATACGAAAATTCTCTTTCACCCTTCTTTACCAAAAAGCGACTCAAACAAATCAGCCTGCAAAAAATAAACATTATGTACACCTCCAAACGTCAAAATCTCCAAACTTTTGACAAACAAAAAAAAATCACGTTACGAAAAACGTAAATCCTACACGATACAAAGTTATTAATGTCCCGGGGCTGCTCAAATTCAATTACGCTATTCGTGACAATGAATTTTACATATGTGCTCACAAACGCCACATATACGCAACAGCTGCAAAAAAAAAATCTACGCGCATGCAAAATAGAAAAACTGGAAAAAAACAAATTGGTGCGCCAAATAGTAACGTTACTCGAAAAAGGTAAAATGCATCGAAGAAAATGGAAGAACAGACGTAACAAAAGTACGAAAACGCTCGTTGATTTTATAACCTTGTTTTCTTTTGCGATTCATACCTGTAATATGACAGGAGGCCATTTGACAGGACGAAATAACGACGTTGATAACCCTTAAGGTAATTGGTCCACTTCAAAAGCCAGCCCTTCATCTCTTGGCTCCCGTGCGGATTCTTTGCGTCGCTCATTGTCGGGGGACGGGTTTTGGAACGAAATTTGCACAATTTTGACGCGAGCTCGCGAAATCAGCTGTTGCGAATCATTTCATGTATTTTTTTCGCGTTTCACGTACATCACGTAGGACAGCAATGGCAGTGTATGACACGACACGATCTTGCACGCCGCCGCCATTTCGGATTTTTGACAGCTGATCCGCTGCAATCCACAAGCAGTGTTCCTAACTGTCGGCAACAAAGGCAACGGTTTTTCTTGTTTGAAATAAAGCAACGGTCGCCATTTTGAATTTTCAAATGTGGACAATGTTGCCAACTGGTAACAATGGCAACGGTTTTCCTTGTTCAAATACAAAGCAGTATTGTTAACTCTATAATGGGACAGTACAAAGAAAAACGTTGAGTAAGGTGATATGGAAAACGAAAAAAGTTACAATTTCATCACCATGAAAAATATCAGACAAAACTCACGAATAGAATAAAGCAAAACCTCGTAACTATGAAATATAAGATTCCCGAAAATTTTATAGGATTATCTAAATTCCTTATATGTTCAGTTTTTCTAATATGTTAACTTTTATAAGTCACTTATAAGTTTTCATCATCTATATATGCGTACATATAAGTTTCTGGAAAATTTATAGGCGTACATATCAGTTTATGGAAATTTTATTTGTGAAACATGAGTTTATAAAAAACTTTAAAGAAAATTGCACTCAAATTTTCCATAAATTTATATGTTCGCATATAAGTTTTCCAGAAACCTATACGTACGCATTGTGAATTATGAAAACATATAAGTGACTTAAAAGTCAACATATAAAAGTAGTTGAACATATACATGAAATTTTAAAAATCATGTAAGATTTCCGGGAATCTTATGTTTCATACACTGGAAAAAAAACTATTTCAGACAACACTAGATTGTGATGCCACAGCACGACTTAGTGTTGCCATTACACGGAAGAAAGTGTTGATAAAAGGGATTCAAAGGTGTTGTACCAACACTTTTAGATGTCGGTTGAACTCGGGCATCAGATTGACATATGTTAAAGCATTAGTTGTGTTGGTTCAACACAGCGTTCGCAGGCGTAGTAGAATTCTACTACGGTAGTAGGAAAATTTACACGGAGTTAAATGGGCGAAGTAGGAACTAGGCTAGGGGAATCTGCGAACGCTGGTTCAACACTCGTAGGATTTCGTTGAACCGACAGACGACAGTTTCTTATATAAAGATATTCAATATCTTTATTTCATATTTTTTTAGTATTTTTACAATTAAAAGTATGTTCAATCTCATAAATTGTATAAAATGAATTTGATGTATTTTGTTGTTTTCTATATGAATTTCTAGAATAATTTTTAAAATAATATATAATTATAGTAATATATTAATAAATATGCTCCAGGACAGAAAGTTGTAGCGATTTATAAGAAAATTATATCAACATAATTTTTATGTATTGAAAGATTTTTATTAAACTAGTAGGCAAGTAAAGTGGTAAGCTAAAAAACTTTTAAGCTAGTAAACTAGTAAACTGCTGAAATCGTAATATAGTAAAATAGTAAACAAGTGAAAAAAAAATGGGAAACTAGTTACCTCGTTAATAAGTAAATTAGTTAATTAGTAAACTAGTAAACTTGTACAATTTTTAATAGAAACTGGAAAACTAGTAAGCTAGTAAACAAGAAAGCTAGTTAATTTAAAAACTAATAAGCTAGTAAACTACTGAGCTAGTTGAATAAAAAACTAGTAAGCTAGAAAGTTAGTAAACTAGTAAACACCTTAACAAGTAAATTAGTAAACTAGTAAACTGGTAAGCAAGTAAACTATCAAACTTGTAAACTGGGATGCTTGTTTAGTAAGCTAGTAAACTAGTAAGCAAGTAAACTAGTTAGCTAGTTAGCTAGTAAACTAGTAAACAAGTAAATTATTAAGCTAATATTAAACTAGTAATTATTAATTATTAAACTCGTAAGCTAATAAACTTATTTTTCTCATTTTTCTACAATAATATTCTAAACTCTGGAGGATTTTTCGGTATTTTTATAGATTACTTATATTTTTGTAGATTGCTACAGATATTTAAAAAACTTGACGCTTCATAATGCGAATTTCGATATATTCTCGATAATTTCAAGAATTAATGATAAAATGATATTAATAAAGATATTTCATGTTTTCTATCGTTATTCAATTTTCGTAATTTTCAAATATTTCAAAGATTTTGTTGCATTCACAAAAATTTTTATAGATTGATAGTTTATTCAGAATTTTATGCTCTAGAATCCCAAAATTTATAGATCGTAAAGGCATTTGTCGAGATTTTTCAGAAAACAGTTTTTTCATAGAATTCAATTAATTTCATTATTCTTTTGAAATTCGTATGAATTGAAAAATTCTCAATACTTTTATATGAATATTATACAGATTTCTAGAACATGATAATCTAAGATTCAAAGCTTTGTAAGTTTTCAGCATTTCCGTAGATTTTTATTTTTCTTGATTATTCACTGGGTTACAACAATTTTTCTTCTTCATATGTTCTATGTAATCCTACGTTTTGATAATTTTTACTTTTTTTATTTAATATTTACTGCTCAGGCTTTCATGCATTTGTCTGTATTTTTTTTTTTTTGTATATCTATGTAACTTTTTTTATTTTTACATAAAATATTGATTGATTTTATCTTAATTTCGGGAGGGGTTTTAACCCCCAAAACCCCCCTATGCCTACGTGCATGGCGTGACTCATTTTACTGATCAGACTTTTTGAAAAATTGATTAAACTCGAATTTTTCAGAACACCCCTGGTGACGGGGCTCCGAGAGACTTCCGAGAGAGTTCCGAGCGATTTCCCTCGGAACCCTCTCGGAACTCTCTCGGAAGTCTCTCGGAATTCTTTCGGACAATTGTCCGAGAGAGTTCCGAGAGACTTGCACATGCATTTCATAGTTTTTTAGGTCGCTGATAATGAATCTGAGGTCAAATTTCGAAAATTATTTTGTTTGAACAATTTGTTTCAACAATTTTAAAAAAATACTCACCAAGATGCATATGCTTTTCATGGTTTTTTAGGTCGCTGATCATGAATCAGAGGTCGAAATCGCAATATTATTTTGTTAATACAAATTGTTTTAACAAAATTATTTTGCGATTTCGACCTCAGATTCATGATCAGCGACCTAAAAAACCATGAAAAGCATAAGCATCTTGGTGAATATTTTTTTTTCATAATTTGTTAATAAAAAATGTTAAAACAGCATAATTTTCCGAATTTGACCTTAGATCCATGATCAGGTACCTGAAAAACCATGAAAAGCATATGCATCATAGTGAATATTTTTTTTTTTCATAATTTGTTAATACAAATTGTTGAAACAAAACAATTTACCAAATTTGACCTCAGATTCATGATCAGCGACATTAAAAACCATGAAATGCATATGCAAGTCTCTCGGAACTATCTCAGATAATTGTCCGAAAGAGTTCCGAGAGATTTCCGAGAGAGTTCCGAGAGTGGACTCTCGGACCCCCGTTACTAGGGATGCTCAAAGAACGTTGAGAAACGTTATCGAATCATGAAAATCGGACATGAATTGCCCACTTCCATCATCGTTTTTTCGTGAAATTTATTATTGTTTATATCTCTCTTACACAAGCTAACCCGAAAAAAAATAATTCAGTAATAGGTTATGAGGTTCATTAGCATTCATTTTATTTTGGAAATATACCAGACTGTTATCGTGTTCCACAGTGTAATTTTACTGTAACTGACACATCAATTGTCTAATAAATATCTTTCAATAAATATCCTACAAAGTGTACTTCACAATAATCATAGATGTTACAAAACCATAGGAATGTTCGGAAATCCTGCTTATGCAAAATTTAACACACTGAATCACTAAATGTAAGTAGGTAAATTAATAAGTACTGATCGTCATTATTTGATCCTCAAAAAACTACTGCAAGTAATTTTCTGCGAAGTCAGCTCTTTTTTCCAAGTTATAAAATCATTCAATTACAATCGCTGCCCATCTTCCTTTTCTTAATAATGATTTAACTTTCATGAAACAGAAAAGTCGACTTTCCTTTTCAGTTTCAATAAATATTTTCGGTGTCAATAAATCACGTTGCAAAATTTAACGAACCTTGGCTACACTGAAAATAAAGGTTAAATACCAGATACTCGCAAGGTCATTGACCTCCAGACGTGCAAAAATCTGATCGTTATTCGAGCCCATCGCCGAATGATAACGCGAAAATAATTATTGACAAGCAATAGTTTAAATCTCAAAAAAATTGTACCCTGCATTAGTGCTTGGCCGAAAAATAATAAAAATTGCAGAATTTTCATTTATATCTTTATATTTGAGGGCTATTTTATTCGAAAAATCACCAATTTTGTACATATAATATTTCTAACGTTGAATTTTACGGTTATGATTATTCATGATAAACTTTTATTTGTTTATTCAAGATAAAGACATTAAATAATAAAAAATAAAAAAAACAACATTAAATGATGACACATCAAAAACGTAAAATGGTCGAAAACCGATCATTTCGTAATCTCTTCCAAACTCCTATTTTTTCCCCTTTTTCCTTGACAAACATTGAATAGTAATCTTCCATTTATCGGCAGACTTCATAATCGATGCTGTTGCTTCCTGATTGGCTTTCCCCAACTTTTCTGAACCAATTGAGCTTGTACCTTGTACCTATATAAAGACCATCCCGACTCCATCAGTTTCATTTAGTGACTGTTAGTGACTCGCTCCAGGGAAGCCTCGCTCAGAGCAGCTCAGAGATTTCATCAGACTCTGATAAACTCAAATATCAAGTGTACTTAGCAGTTGTGGCAGTGCAGGAATTCCCGTCTATTTGTGTAACAGTCAGTATCAGTATTCTTACAATTAACATTCAGTCAAACCCCTCACCAAATTTGACCTTTTGTACAACTATTTTCCTCAGGATCTGAAAAACTTGTTTGTAAATACGCAGTGTTATTTAGCCAGTCTATCCACGTGAAAGGTTCAATAACGTGACTAGATCAATTTACCGCACGTTTGTCTCTTGCGTGTTTCTTTGGTGTTCTGCATTTATGTTGTTCATATGAAAGTCATAAAGCTAGAACAGCGAAGTAATATACAAGAGTAAAAACATCGTTCTTGATTTTCTAGCAATTCTAGCAAAGGTCTAGCAGTTCGTGAAGAACAAAGGTACAGGGACAGAAGTACTCGTGCTGTGAAATGTCCAATACGCTTCATATCACAGAATGGGTATTGTTGATCCCAAAGCCCTAAATTTCATCGACGTCTTCCGAAAAAGCCACGAAAGATCGCAGCAAGATGAACACAATTTAGTGACGTGAGATAATTAATAACGTCCTAATTGTGTTGATCCTGTGACGATCTTTAATCATAAATAATTGACTTTTTAAATATGTATTTTTTTCTCATAACTACATCGGATAGAATCAAAAACCAGAAAATTTTGATCTTTTTCAATGCAGACATTGACATGCAATTTTCGAAATCGTAACATGTGTATACAATTCTTTGTGAATAATTGTGAATTAGGTCATGATGTGTGTTCATCGACAACTATATTTATAAGCATTGTAGGTATATTGTTTTTGAATACGCAGTTTTCATCTGGTATGGTGTTATATTGAAAAAACTGACTAGATCAAATAACTGCGCGTTTTTGAAGAAAAATTGCTTCATTTGCCGACGACGCAATGTCCCTCGCGCGTTTCTTTAGTGTTCTATTTCTATAGTGTTGATATGAAACTTATGAAGTTCGAATGGCAAAGAAATGTTCGAGGATAAAAACATCGTTCTTCATCGTCTACTACAGGTTTATGGAAATTATGAAGAAAATAACAGAAAATAAGTTGCAGGGTCAAAAGTACCTGTTCTGTGAAATGTTCAATTTGTATCATATCACAGTCCTATGAACAAAATTGTTTTCACCATAACTGCTTGACTGTGAACAAAAATGTCTTCAATCTCCTTCATTTCTCGGCTACGCTATCCCTCAAACGTTTCTTTGGTGTTCTGCTTCTATGATGTATACGAAATTCATAGAGCTCGAGCAGCAAAGTTATGTTCGAGGGAAAACACATCGCACTTCATTGTCTGTTACAGGATTCAGCAAATCATCAAGAAAATAGAGCGCAGGGTCAAAAGTACCTGTTCTGTGACATATCCAATTTGTATCATATCACAGCCCCATGTACTTTTGATTACAATAGCACTAAAATTCATCTGAATCGTCCTGAAGAGCCGTAAAAGGTTGCAACATGATTAAGTGACTTGAGATAGTCAAAAACAACCTAATTGCGTCTTATCCTGAATCGCTCATAGATTTTTTAATTTTTTGTACACTTAAAACACGCGAATTTCATTCGCCTTAGGATATTTTATTTCTGGTATTTTCAATTGTATTTCAGAAGTCTTCCAAGCTTACGGCCAAACTAAGGCGGCCTTATCAAGATCTACAACGACCAAAATCCTCAATTGACGAATTCAAAACAAATCAAGAAGCTGAACAAATAAACTTAAATTCAAAATACTTACAAAATAGTATATTACGTAACTGTTGTGAATGTGCGAATTCTGCAAAACGGGGAAATAACTGACCGAGCCGAAGGCGAGATCTGTTACCAGTTTTCCCTATGAGCACATTAGTATTTATTTACGTGATGTGTTTCATAAGTTAAAGCTCGTAAGAAATATAAATTGAATCTATTATATTCTGTCAAAAATCAGAGGAGTAATCAGATCATCGTTAAAGGTAAGGACAGACTTTCAAAAGGGGAGAATATGAATTTGGCCAATAAAAATACATAAAACGCAGGGATTTCCCGTCCGTTTTTCTTGGCCTAACAAAAAGCAAATTAAGGACTAGTCCGAAGTGACAGAAAAAATTGTTCTCATTGTCAGACGTCGGTTTCTCTTTCTGTTTTCTCAGCATCGTCTGGAGAGAGATCATGAATTTGATTTGGATGGAGTGGAGATTTTACCTAGAGACATGAATGATGAAAGAGAAATTATTGACATGTCCTTCACCAAAATTGATGGATAAAATTTTAATAAGAAAGTCCGACCCTGAGAAACTTTATACCTATGTTATAATCATTTATTTAGAAAATGAGATAATTTTGAGGTCAGATGGATTTGGAGGGAATTTGTAGTGACATTCTTCTTGATGTTTACTTTTATTTAGGATTTATCAGTGTCGTTTTTTCTTATTCGGCTGGTATATTAGAGAGTTTGAAGGTCGGTTGTTTCCTAATAAAATTCAGTAGTCGGTCGCTTCACCATGTTATTGATAAACTTGGTTTTTCCACTGATGTTTTATACATATTCCATTAGGATAGAGATAAATAAGTACGTATAAGGATAACAATTGTATTTAAGATCTTTGCTGAGAGTAGTTTTTAATTAATGTTTGTTAGTTCAGATATGATAAATCTTCCCCAGTTTAGAAAAACGTTTCTTACTCATTTTTTCATTGCAAATCAACAGTCGACCTTTTTCAAATCAATGAAGAACAACCTAGAAAGAGATATATATCAAGCCATTTGTGATTTATCCGAAATGTACGTTTTCATTGTACAAAATGAAAAGTACTAAATGACTGAAGATAAAATCACAAGTGCACAAGAATTTTACGAATGGCTGAAACGAGATTCTTCGCGTTCCACTAGATATTTTATTTACAAAAGCAAAACAGAGTATGAAGCGACGGTCAAATTTTGAATCAGCGTTTTTTGAATTGCAAAATTCACGGGAACTCAAAAACAGCACCACCATATACCTTGTGAGGAAAATAAACTCAAAACAAAAACCTTTTTTCTGTATGTCTGGAATTGCAGATTGTGAGATTTTTGAAATCGGAGTCAAAACGCTTTATGCAACAGATATAAACCTGGTCGGCGATATCCAGTAATTGAAATACATATTTCGAAAACTATGCATCGATCCACTCCAAAAATTTCACACGGTTTTGCTTACCCATAAATCGAAAAACAATATATTCCGACTATGAAGTTATCTCAATTTTTGTAGCATTGCAAATATGGCGAATCAAATAATAAAAAAATCGCTTGTTGATTCTCTGTATAAATATATCATAGTCATTAAATTTTTATGTACACGAATTTTTCTTGTACAACCTGAAGTTTTAAAATTAAAATAATGGTTTATTTACTCTGAATTCTAGAATTGAAAAAATCAAAACAAAACTAAAAGAAATAGTGTCAATACCTACTCATGGATTGACGCTTCATTCATTAGACTCAACGAAGAATACTACACTTGAACCTGTTTATTCGGAACTGTTAGGGAGCCAGATCTCTCTAACCGAAGGATCTTTTTTTTCGTACTTATTAGGGATAAGCGCGCTTGTAAAGTGAAATCATGAATAAAAATATTACCAATAGGGTTGTTGATATTTTAAAAAATATCGATTTCGATATTTATAGCTCAAAAAAAAAACATTGTTGGCGGCCGATTAATATCGTTCTTTCGATACATAAAAAAAAAGAATAAAATTTTCGGTATTTTTGAAAACACCAATATTTATCCTTAGAAAAATAAAGTATCATTAATTGACTGATATATGTTATCAAAAAATATCGATATTTCTTTTTTCGATGAAAAATTGTGATTTTTAGAATTACTATGAAAGATTTTTAAAATGATTCAGCGATTGTATAACATTTTTATATATTTTTATAAATAATAGGTAGTAGGAAAAGAAAAATTCCTGGTATTGACTTAACTATCTTTTATTTCACATACAGTAGCGTTTTCATCAAAGATATCCGAAAAGAAATCAAATTTCAATACTTTGATGCTCTACTTTTATGATGTAAATGAAACTCATGTATCAGAACATCAAAGTATTGTTCGGAGGAAAAAATCATCCTTCATCATCTTCTACAAATTTTTGCAAATAGTGATGAAAATAAGGCGCAGGGACAAAAGCACCTGGGCTGTGAAATGTCAATTCGTATCATTTTTTGATTCCAAAGCACTTAATTTCATCGACATCTTTAAAAGAAGCCTCGAAAGATCGCAGCTAGACGAATACAATTTAGTGACGTGAGATAATTAATAACGTCCTGATTGTGTTTATCCTGTGTCGATCTTGGATAATCATTTATTACGACCACGTTTTTCTATGTACTTTTAATATTTCTTTGCAGATATTTTGACTTTTCGGAATCATTAATCAACGTATTCGCCTTCGATATTGCAAATCAATTAATTTTCTAATCTCATAGGAATGTGCGTTCTCGTGATTTTTTTATGGATGTAACTGTCGATACTTATTCATATTTTTTGGAAAATTTTACATAAAACATACGAAGTCGATGGTTAGACTAAAAGACTTAAAATTCCAGTCATCGATTTAAAATATTAACGTTTCTTAATTTTTTTACGGATTCACAGACTTCTACTATTTCACTTTTTTGGTAGCTGAAGTTTTAACACTGTTCTTGGATTTTTTTTATCTTTCAAGCTATTCATTATGCATGAACAATTGTAAATGAATATGCAGCTATTCAAATTCTTTTTAGAGTTTTACAGTTACCTATTATGAACTGTATAAATCTGTCGAACTTCTTCGCAGTGTTTTTTATACATCTTTTTTTCTATCCTAAGGGTTCGAAATCACTTTTTTCAACAAGTGTTATTTTTTTATTCATTAAGAATCATTTATTATTCGAAAAAATTGTAAGTTAATTTAACGGTATTCAATTTCTTGCTAGAATATAATTTTTTGAAAGGAAATTGAAAGTTCTCGAAATTCTTGTGTTGCTATTGATAAAACTCGATCGTTTTTCTTATTCCAAAGGAAGTCGGTTTATGTTATGAAAATTCTTCAAAATTTTGTTTCTATGTTTTTCCTGCAGATAATGATAAGTAAACATTCAACCCAATGCATCAAAATAATGGAAATTACCATGCTAGATTAATATAGAACGAAAATTTCGTTGCTTCTATACTCATAGTGTATAGTTTATTATCTCGCGGAGGTAGCGTAAATATGGCGCGTAGTGCTGCAGAGCAGTGGAAAACTTTCGCTCCACTTAATTTGGAAAATTGTTTTTCACAACGATATACCGTATTTTGCCTTGTAAACTTTATTATTTAGATACTTTAATATTTTGAATTGATCATTCGTGATAAGCATCGGAGAAACAGGCGAAAGAACGAGAAACCGATCATTCTTTAACGACTTTCAAAATTTGTTGAGAGAAATTACCAAGTTATCAAGAAAATTTCAAATATTGTTATATTTCTATCTGCTCTTCACTTGAATTCTTTTTTTTTTTAATAATTTGAAGCTCGTTATTTTACAAAAGAAAAACGAGTAGATCAGCGTTATTTCAATGTG
The DNA here is from genome assembly GCA_028476575.1 of Platygaster robiniae. NCBI lineage: Eukaryota > Metazoa > Arthropoda > Insecta > Hymenoptera > Platygastridae > Platygaster > Platygaster robiniae. The sequence goes on along the minus strand of CM052021.1, from coordinate 9,601,471 downwards.
AAATCTCAAGTGAAAATTTGTATGACTCTTCTACAGCTGCATTATCATTGTCAAAATTGAAATTGCATTTTTCATTTAATTTACACAATATTAATATGATGGATTAAGATTTTCTTCTACTTAAAAGTTTGATATCTTGATTTTATAACAAGCAAGTAAGATTTCCGTTCTTGAAAAATCGAGAAAATGTAACCTTTTTAAGTCGAGGTTTTAACATCGCCGTCATATTGAATGAGATAAACAATCGAAATGAAAAAATAGATTATAAAACATAATATTTAAACCAATGAAAGAGAATATGTAAGCAAATAAAACAATCTTCCAAATACATCAACGTTTGTACTTTTTCTGTATACTTATTTTGAGCATGTTTTCGAACCAATGTTTTTAAAAAATTGTAGAAAAAAAGACGCAACAGAGTATTTTTAAAATTTCAATAAAAATATGCCTTCAGGATTTATAAATTTCTTATCTTTGAATTACTTAGAGCTTTGAAAATTACAAGGTCTGCAACTTTTAGAGCTCACGATTACACAACTCAAGTTCCAGGCAGTATTTATATCAATACTTTTACTTTAATATTAAATTAACGAGTGATTTCATAGAAAAGACTGTTGTTTTATGTAAATCCATAAAATGCATATTGTAAGTTCACAAATAGTGGAAAGTTTGAAATTCGAAATAAGCTTAGTATAAAAATTCACTGCCAGATCTGATCTATTTTTGGCAATCAATTTGCACCTATGATAATTAAGTCTTAAGAAAATTATTTTTCATTTTGTTATAAATATACACAGTCATTTTTTATAGCAATAGATAAGGCATGTTATAGATTTGATATTTTCCATGCATGTTTATAATCAAAAAATGATATGTACACAATTTATTACTAAATCTTGCGATTTTGTAGAAATTTCACACTGCCTAAAATAATCTACATACCAAAACTGTTTAAAAAATATGCGAATATGAATAGAAACAATTTTTTCTATTGATAAGTAATAATTATTCTGATAATAATTATTTAAGCGATTAAGTTTAGCTACATAAAAAAAAAAAAATTGTCGAAATACATTTATAAATTTTTTAACAAAAAAGCCATTGATTTTTTTGATTTCCTTAAATTAGGCATGTTAAGTTTTCTCAAATAATTAATTATGACATACGTTTACGCAGAATCAATTACCGTACCTAAAATTCAGAACTAGATTAAAAAAAAAAATTAAAAACTGTAAAATGTAGAACAGTTTTCATACGGAAATTTTTGCAGGAAATTTTCAAACTCGTATAATCACTCGCATTCATTCGTGAGTTTTCGAAAATCAGATTTATAAATTTGCATTTTCTGTAGGTTTCTGCGCGCCTTTTTCTTATAGAAATTGGATTTCGATGAAAATATACAGTATTATTATGAGCTTCAACTATGATAGACATTAATTGCAAATATGCAATTTCTCTGACTCATTTTCATTTACCAACTTCTTTTAACTAATAAAAAATTTTTAGTCCGAATGAAACATTTAACAAAAACAATGAATAGATTTTTAAATGATAAAATAACATTTAAATCATTCTAACGTTACATATTTGTTTTTTTCAAAAGGTGTTAAAACAGTATACAATTTTTTCATTTTGTTATTTACAAACTTAGATCGAGAAAATATTCCTGGGGTTTTCAAGATGAATTTTCCATTTCAAAATCATCAACAACTCACACTTTGTCATTTTTTTAACATTTATTTTAAGTCCGAGTAAAATTTCCGTACGTCGATGAAAACCCATTTTCATAATCTTAAAACAACGTTTTCTCTTTTATTATAACCGCATGATTTATTTTTAAGCGTAACTGTTTCTCGCAGTTTCCGAGATTTTTATACGCTCTGGCAACAAAAGTCGAGAAAAAAAATTTCACACATGAAACTCTGCAAACGTATCCTATTCTTCGACATAATTCATGATTCACAACAACCGTTTGTTGAAAATTTATTCCGTTCAGTTGAAGGCTTGGCAAAAATTCATATATTTGTAAAAGTGAATCGAATTTGGGTCAGATTACTCAACGATTCAGCACAGATTATAAGGGTAAACATCGAAAAAAAAAACAAACAGTTTTCCACGATGTCGCTGATTTTTATGACGGTCGATGATAAAAAATAGTATAAGGAATGGCAACTAGTTTTATAAAAGAATATATTGGTTTTGCTTGGTGTAATAAATTTAGTACAATGAAAAACAATGAGTAATAATAATTTATTCCTTTATTCATGTATTTCGGAGCAATCATAAATTAGGTAATTTATAATATCAAATCACTTGATGGTATTTTCTTGAACTTGTCATGAGAATTGAGAAATATATTCGTTTTTTCAATATTAACATAACAACTTATTCAATGAATATTTTGTTAATAATTTTTTTGGAATTATCCCTGTGTTTCGTACCTGACGTGTGCGTCATGACCTCGATGATTTTTTCAATCGTTTTATCAGTTGAGCATGTACTGTACACGAGAACAAATCTCTTAATGTTTCGTGTATTTGCGGTGATTATTTTATGTTTCAAATGATTAGAACGACGTGCGTTGTTCGTTTCGCGTTTGATGATCATGATAAATTTTGCGACGGTAGTTCCTGTAATTCTGTCATGTACCTGAACTTTTGATGAAAAAATTATGCAACTCTTGGGACTTACTGATAATTAATAACCGAAGCTCAAATTTTACGGAATTCAAGGTTTCTAATCGCTCAAAACTATATTTTCGATTCAAATAAAATATAACATCTTCATTATTTTCATTTCTAACAATAAAAATATGATTATAAGTATAAAATCTGCGTACTTCACTTTTTTGATCAATAAAATTTCTGTATAGTACAAAAATTCTGAAAGCTCTAGCTACGAAAATACACATAGGAGTTTATAATTTTTTGTTTTTGAAAATAAAGTGTGAATTTGGTGATTCACTTATGAGAGTGTTAAATTTTCAATGTTATCATTGCAACTATGAATTTGAAGTCCCTCCAACTCTGAATTGAACATGTCTTTATAACTAGTTACTAAATTCTACCAAAATCCGTAAAAGAATTTGTGTTATTAACAAAAATTCACTCCGATGAAAATTTTGCAGATCAAAAATTTTGAAATTTCTACTTTACATCATATAGTTATTCATCTATAATTTGCGGCATTTTTAATTAACAAGTTTTTTTATTTCTACTTTTCAACGACCTATAGATTTCATGAACATCCATAATCCCCAAACTCTATGATGCACAATATTTTAAATCGTAATTTTGTGTCATTTGATAGAAAAAGTTCTGCATTTTAAACATTAGAGGTTTTTCACTCAAAACTTAGGTTCGATGAAATGCTACTTATTGTCATTTCCGAAGATAGAAAATGAAATTTCGTCGCCCAACAGTGAAAATCTTCGAAATTCGTTCTTCAAAACAACATTCATATCATACGATTTTAAACTGAAACGTAGACTCGTTACCTACAAAATATTTTGAATGATTGAACGCTGATTTTCGTGATTGTAGAATAGACAAAATTTATCATTCAAAAACTTTTCGAACAGAGAGCAAAAATATTGCGCCAAAACCCCAAAAAATTCAAAAATCTTTATTGTTAATATTTCAGTAAGGAATTCCAAACTTTAATCTCAAAAGTTAAACAATTCTAAAACCGCGAATTCGAGTTTGAATATGTACAATCGAAAAATTGGAAACACATTACAAATTTTTATTGAAAGTGAGATCATTGTACTGTTGTTGAACTCATTATATACTTTGTAATATTATTGTTATTTTTAAGAATTTCATCAAAATTCGATACACAGTGTAATAATCCATTGCTCGAAGTCAATAAAAATGGAGAAATCCAAATTTTCCTTCATTTTCTATAGCATTTATTCTCAACACGTCAGAGTCAATTTTTATTTGAAATGAATATTAAAAATGTTATGAGGTGTAATGCAAGAAATTTTAAGATTGAAAACCATTTAAAAATATTAATAGATTTTAAATCAATATCATCCATATTATGACATTCTGAGAGCAAAAAATATCAAAAAATATTTCGAAAAAATATGACAAATATCTATCGCTTCAAAACTTTTTCAACCACAAAATAAGAATATCCACTTCTAAATCCCAAAAAATTTCACAAACCTTCATCATCGCATGTCAGAACTGGATTGAAAAAATGTAATCTTAAAAGTTGAACAATACTTAAACCAATTGTTTAATTGAATATTTAAAAAATTCGATTCTCTGCAATACAATTTCGATCTATTCCCGTAATTTAATAGATTCACGTGAACATGTTTCATCGGGTTCTCGTTTTTTCATATTATTCAAGTAATTAAAAGATTTTGTCGCGTTTTCTAGAAATTTCATAGGTTTATAGTAAAACTCAGTACTGTTATATACGCTTTTTAGAATTTGATGCTTTCGGATTCGAAATTTTACAGATCGTAGGCATTTATTGAGATTTTTACAAATTACAGCTATTTAATAGGATTCAATCACTTTTAGAATTTTTAAGGATTTTGTATGATTTATAAGACTTTCCAATACTTTTATATGGATTTTATACAGATTTCGAGGAAAGAATGATCCTAATGATCCAAGAATCAAAGTTTTCTTATATTTTAGGAATTTCTGTAGATTGAAATTTTTCTGTACAATTCACTGGGTTTTCCTGATTCGCGTCCTTATGCATTTTCAATATGATATGTGCCGTGAAAATTAAAATGCAATCGCATTATCGTTCATCATGATAAATATCACCATTTTTCTTAGAGCACTCTTTGTCTCATCAGGATCATCCCAGGACCACTTCAGGATATCAGTCGGGTAATTTTAGAAATATATGTAAACAAAAACTGTTTTTTTGATAATCTTTTATTAATTTTTCTCAATTCGAAAATGTTCAATAGTCGTAAAGACGAATATTCATCGCAATTGGAGATGGTGCGATTATGTCTTCATTTGCATCACATATATTGTAAATACTGTTTTTTTTCGGATTAAATATTCACTTCATGATCTCTAGATGATTCACTTGGCTGAAATGAATATTACTTGTATTATTTTCATTGAAATTTCATTATTTTGTTTTTCTTTTTTGCGATAATTTCATTGAGCGCAAGACATTCTACGTTTTTTTGTAGTCCTATAAATGTATGTTGGACTTATGTGTTTCAAATAAAAAAAAAAAAATACTTGTATACTTAAATAAAGGCTACCAAAACGTACTATGTAATAAAATTTGGTGCAGTGTACCTATTATCAAATTTCCTTTTTTTTTTCTATTTAATTTCTTCTCAAATTCATCATGGTTGATTTGTATTTAAAAGTATCATAAAATATTATGAAGAAAAATGCAAAAATTATTAAAAAATATTTTGAAAAATATCTATCACCTAGAAACTTTTCTAGCAGAGAGTAAAAATATCGCCTCTAAGTTCTGAAAAAATGAGAAACCTTCGTCGCCAATATTTCAGCACTGAATTCGGAAATTCAGTCTCTAAAGTTGAACAATCCTAAAATTGCGAATTCCGCGTTACGCTTGCGCGGTAAATCACTTCCCCTCTTTTTCTTTACTACCGTCCCGACCCGGAATAACCGCGAATATCACGATCGCCAGGTATAGATCACCCGCGAGGAACCCGCGATCCCCAGTTACCGCGAGCACCTTCCGCGATGAGTCTCGGAGCGCCAGCCTCCACCCGCAGAATCCGCGTTTATCGCGGAACCAGCGCGAGATAAGATCTCCAGAAAAGGAAAAAAACGCACTGCGAAAACGGTACGGTTGTCACAACCAAATTTTCAAAACGCAGCAACCATTCAAAACTTAGAAAATGGTTGCACCAACCATCAAAGTTGGCGCTGATCTTGATATCACTGCTGCAGAAATCGAGTCTTTAATTTGTGTCATTTAGTTGTGGTCATCAAGATTGAGATCATGTTTTTTTCTTTTTTTTTATCGTTTATACGGTGATTTATTCTTCATATTTTATTAGAGATAGAGACAATGGAGAGTTTTGAACGAGTTGTAGTATTTTTAAAATTTTTGTAAAATTGAGGTATCGTTGAAAATTGAACGATTGTAGAGAATGAATAAATCCGTGGAATTTTAGAAAATGGATATAGGTTTTTTAGATACTGCCTTTCATCACATTTCATTAAAATTGGTACAATGTTTTTTGATGGAAATAATTCAAAAATTACGAAAAATAATAATAAAATTTAGGAAGTCATGAATAGTTGGTATTATGTTTGATTTTTTGAAAATTTCGAAAAATGAAAAAAACATTGAAGTTTTGCAGATACAATTTTATTATAATCGAAAAATTAGATGAATTTCAGAAAATTTTAATTAAATTCTCAAATAATGTTGGATTATCATATTCCTTCGGCATATGCATTATAACGTTTTTTCACTTTTCACAAAAAGATTGGAGAAACTCAAGAGGTATTAGAAACTGCAAAAAATCTTAGTAAGTCAAATTTACATACAGTTTTCAAAGCTTTGAACAGTTTGTATTACGATTGAAATTCTAAACATTTTGAAAAATTAAAAGAAAAAGCATTCAAAATTTGTCGAATTATTGATAATTCCATAGCACCCTAAGGACACGTTTAATTGAAAAAAAGCTCTTATATATAATTTGTAAACTGTTCATTATCATATTTTTTTCAAAGTAGAACAATTTTTTTTTATTTTTTAATAAAAATCTGAAAATTTTGAGAACCAGTAGAAAGTAATGAAGAACCTCAAAGCATTGTACGAATTTCTATAAAGTTTGAAAAGTATAATTTTTACAATGCGCAAAGTTCTGAAAATGTTGAAAACTGAAAAATCACAAAGATGTTTAATATTTTCAATAATCCATCTAAATTCAAACAAATTCGTATGATTATAAAAAACGTTTAAAAATTATGTAATTGTGTTCATAATTAATTCCATCGAAAAATACATGATGTTTTTCCTTATTACTTTTTTTTTTTCTTAAACGTCGAAAAGTATTAAAAAATAACGGAAAAACTTACTGGATTTCCTAGCAAACTCGGCGGTACCTTATAAGGTACCAGTTAGGTACCCCTTAGGTACCAGTTAAGTACTTTCCCAAATATCTACTCCTTTTCATTGAAAATCGGTAAAACTTTTTTTTATCTTGTAAATGAAGTGTTTTTCTTTATTTTACAGTGGTCAAACATCCGAAAAAATAGTGGATTAATTTTAAAAAACGAAAATTAGAAACACTTATTGTCAGATAAGTGTAGATAACACACTTGTCATGCGGTAGATAACATTCATATAATGCGCTACGCGGGAAATTTGAAATGCGCCATCAACTCAGTTGTCCTCACAGGGGCGTACGTAGTCGGGGCACATTAGTCCGCGATTATTATTTTTTTGGATAGTTCTATTGCATTTTGAGTGTTCCCAGAGTTTTCGAACTTTATACATGATGTACATCGAAATTGGATTCAAATAATTTCAAGGTAAAATCAGATGTTAAACCCTTACCGCAAAATGTCGATGATAATCGTGAATAAAAAACAGAAATATTTTACACCGTACTTTTTTATACCTGTGACATTTCTAGCAATCAAAAAATTCTTAATGAATTTGAATAATTTAAAGGTAAAATTAGTCGTAAAAACCCTCAACACAAAATTCGATGTTCATCGCGTATAAAGTTCGGGAAAACTTAAGCAAAAATTTTCCGAATGTTAACTATTATTACATCATTATGGCGAAGTTCGAAAACGCTGGAAATACTCGAAATGCAATAGAACTATTCAAAAAAATAATAATCGCGGACTGATGTGCCCCGACTACGTACGCCCCTGTGAGAACAACTGAGTTGATGGCGTATTTCAAATTTCCCGCGTAGCGCATTATCTGAATGTTATCTACCGCATGACAAGTGCGCTATCTACACTTATCTGACAATTAGTGTTTCTAATTTTCGTTTTTTAAAATTAATGCACTATTTTTTCGGATATTTGACCACTGAAAAATGAAGAAAAACACTTCATTTACAAGATAAAAAAAAAGTTTTACCGATTTTCAATGAAAAGGAGTAGATATTTGGGAAAGTACTTAACTGGTACCTAAGGCATACCTAATTGGTACCTTATAAGGTACCGCTTAAGTACCGGGATGTTTGCTAGGGTTAAATAAATTTGTATAAAATTTGCCAAGTTTAGAAAAATTCGTTGTGTGTTTAAAATTACAAAAAATTAAAAAACAATAAAAATATTAAAGATGACCAATTATTCTAGAACATTCGAAAAATGTGTTGAATTTTAGGAAAGCTAAATAACTTTTTTTGATTATATTCATTTATCATATTTCTTTGGAATGTTGATGATAGTGTTTTTTTTAACTTACAAAGGATATTTAAAAAATCCTGGGCAATTTAATGAGTTGCACAAATTTTTATGAAATTCGGGAAGTTTTGAATATTTTAAATAATTCTTTAAATTTTGAAGATTTCGGAAAATTAATGAACATTACAAATTTTAGGTACATATTGCTAATGATCATAATAAAAAACTCGAAAAATTCGTAGAATTTCAGACAACTCCCATAAATCTTATAGATTGTTTTCATTTTCATATTTCTTCAAAGTATGAATATGTAACAATAATTTTAGTAACAATCTGAACAACCTTACAAATATTTAAAAATTGCGGAAATCATTATGAGTTTGACAAACTCTCATAAAATCCGGAAGGTTAATATATATTTAGAATTTTTAAAATCGCAAGTAATTGGAAAATTCCTAATCTTAGCAAATATTTACAAAGTCCGTTGATTATGTTCGTTATTAAATTTCTTCGACAAGCGCATAACAATAATTTCCAGTATTTCAATAAAAATCTAAAAAACATGAATTACCGAAAAATCACTCTTGGATTTTTGAAATTTTTACTGTAATTTCACTGTTTCGCAGTGCACTATCACTTTCTAGCAATGAAACGTCTCCTACCTTGGAAATATTTAGTAGAGATGCACTGTAAATGTGAACTGTTTTTAACAGTAAATATTAACCACGAGCTCAATGGAAGAATTACTTTCACTAGTAAAATCAGTAGAATTCCACTAATTCAGCAGTGCATATTCACTCTCTTTTGACACAGGAAATTACTTCACTTTTTTCAAGCTCAACAAAGTACATACCTAAGAAAAAATGGGAAGAGTTTCAAAAACATAAAATGTTCTTCCTCTCACATTCTCCCCTTTTCTTAAAAAAAATTCTTCCAAAAAAGGCCCTCCCATCCAAAATGAGGCCACTGCAGCCAAAAAACTTCAAATAGTTTCCTCAAAAAAGGTTGCGACAACACTGGGAAAAAATCTTTTACTTTGTGCCATATATATTGTAATTTTTACAATAATATTGTAAAATCTGCAATATTTATTTTACTTATTACAATATTATACAGTAAAACCGCTATTAATGTACAAATTACAATATGTATGCCAGTTTTTACTGTATAATTTTGGAAAATTTAAAATCTTAAAATGCAAATTTCACTACACAAACTGTAATTTTTACCATACATGGCGAAAAAAATGAACTACATTACCTTTATCCAGCTTTTTCGAAAACTGTATCATATTACAATATGATGCACTAGAAACCTAGAAAGTATACAAAAAAATTGTAAAAAGAACCTATACAGATCTGCATACTGAAAAAGCTGTATGGAATTTTCAACAATCTGGATTAATAGGGATTACAATATGATATTGCAAAAATACAAGAAGTATAGTAGAAAACGAAATATGTAGAGGAGTTTTTATAACAAAATATATCTATAACTACAATATCATTTGACAATACTTACAATATGTTATTTCAAAAATTGATGTATTATCTAGCAAAAAGTACAATATGTCAGAGTGATTCCCGTTTACTATACAGTATTGTAATAATTACCGTATTTTTTTCTCAGTGAACCATACAATTTTTTCTATGACAGAAACCCGGGTGATACTCCGCGATGGTCTCCGAGAATGGCGACCATAACGTCGTCTTCAGGGAGAACAAGACACCGCAGGCGTCTTGGATCAAATTGCCCGTGGCCGAGGGTCTCAGGAAGTCGCGCCCTACGTCATCCCTGGACCACATACCACGAGAGTCAAGCAGGTCGCGCTTCCCCGCGACCCAGAGCGAGGTCAACCTGACCCGGTTCAGGCCCACGCCGCAACATCAGCCCCAAAGCCGACACGTTGTCCTCGACATGGGGCGCCCGACGCCGGGAACGACCCCAAGATCGGGCAACCGCGGATGCTGCTGCAACTGCGGAAGTGCATACGCGTCCTCGGCAGCGTTGACCTTCCCCAACGACAAAGTGGACCCGGAGAAATTGACCTGGAGGAGGTTGCACATGAGCCGAGCAAAGCTCAAGGCCACGGCCACGACCTCCGAACTGCTCAGCGGGTTCGCCATGGTAATTTGAAGAATTTTTTTGATGGAAATGTAATCCCAAATATGATTACCCAGAGATATGATATCTTCATTTCAAAATTTATTATTATATTTATGATCAATATTTTGACCTTAATTAGGTCCCGATTTACTGAAACATAATGTATCTGTCAAATTCAACAGATTTTTTGTTGCATTCTACAAATTTATTCTTTTAACTTTCACAGATTTTATGTGTGAAAATTTTAATAGGGTAGTCTGCAAAACAATAGGCAATCTGTTGAATTCAATTGCATTAGATTTAGAAAGCAGGATCAAACATTATGAACATTTCATTTTTAAAAAGTGAAGGTAAATGAATAAGTCAAAACGACTATATTTTATTAGGTTATTCACTTTTTCATTGTTATTTTTTATTTTCGAGCTTAGATCAATCTGGAATTTCTATTTTGATCTTTATATAAACCTTATGAGAAAATGAAAGTTTTTCTAAGAATTCAATTTCTTATAAGGTGACTCTATTCAAATTGAGATTTCTTATTAGAATGTATTCAATAAAATTGTGTAAGAAAAAAACCTTGTGAAATTTTTTCAACCAATTTTTTATGAAATATTTCAGTTTCCTATACGGTTTTCTTAAGGTCACCTTATAAGAAATTGAATTCCTATGAGAAATTTTATTTTCTCATAAGGTTTTTATATAATGATCGAAATTAGTAGGGATTTAAATATTTTGGAGTGAATGTAAAAGTAATAAACACAATTTTAGGAATACATAAATATTATAGTGTTCATTTCAGCTATAGCCTATAAACAAACATATGATAAATAATAATAATAATAAACAAAATGATAATGATCCAGCATTATGTGTTTCTCCATCTATTTTTCTATTTTTCATTTTCAAACGTTCTTATATAGTACATCGTTCAATATGAAATTCAATATTATTCAATAAAAGATCTTTGATCAGTGTGTTTACTCTCTTGACCTGGATCTGTTGAAATTTTCACTTTTTAATCTGTGCGAAATGAACAGATTGAATTTGTAAAATTCAATTTATTGTAAAAATAAAATTTTTGAAATATATAAATTTCAATAAATATTGCAAAATTTGTCATTTAAAATATCAAAATCAACATCTAATCTCGGAATTTCTATTTTTAATTAATTGAACCCATAACCATATCTTTGGAAAATTTTCGATTTTTCTTTAGTAGTAGATTCAATGAACAAGATTTTCATTAAAAATCCGTGAAATCCAAGAATCGAAAGAATTGATCTTTAGGTAGTCGATATCGAAGACAATCGAGGATCTCTATTTTTTATTTCGAAAGTCAATGTCACGATCGTTTTAATTCAAACATTCATTTTCAATGGTTAAATTGTTTCATTGGTTTGATAAAAAGTATGACGTTTTTCATTTTTCACGCATCTTACAATCAAGTTTTTCATTCAGAAATCCTAAATTTGAAATTCCCTGTGTTGTCATAATGAATTTTTAAAAGTGCAGTAAACTTTGCTCTCTTGATATAAATGAAGGATTCATTTAATGTCAAAGCAAATTTCATTTCAAAAAATTATACATAAATTATTCTATATTATAAATTTATACACGTTTGGAAATATAATTTTGACTCCATTTTCAAAGAAAAACCATAATATTCATCACAATTCTTATGCAAATTATTGTACATTACTTTGATACACTCATCAGGCCAAAACCAATAAATTTTGAATTTTGTTCATGATATCGAAAAATCATTCTCAAAATGACTTCTCTACGAAAATCACGAAAAGTTTGAATAGTTGATTACAATCCCGCTTCTTATCGTATAAAAGATAATGATTACGAACATAAATTCTAATTTCAGTTGAACAGTTTTTTCTTTAATTGCAAAATTTAAATTACAAGTGAATCGTTCATGAGATTCTTAATTAAACACGCTCGTGCAGTAGAAGCCGTTTTTTCTCATTTCGTAGCTTATAACGAGCGAAAAATCACTGACAGTTTTGTCGTATTTTACGAGTTCTGAAGTTGAAAACAACAAAATTTTTATTAGATTTGTGAAAAACTATTACGAATTGTTTTTGACGTAGAATGATACATATAGTTTATGACAACCAAATAAATTTGTTTGCTCATTTTACTGAATCCCGATTACATTTTATGTAAGTTTGGAAAATTTTTCTTGTAACGAAAATTACTTTATTGTTTAATTGCTAGAACTGTAGGAAACCTCTGGAAAATTTTTTTTAAGCCCCAACGATTTTTTTTTTTTGAAATTGCAAGCATTTTATAAACTTTTCTCATTTCTGAAAAAAATCTTTGAAAGTTGCGAAAATTGTTTTATTCCCTGCATTCATTTTCCAAAATTTAGATAGATGAAACATTTCCACGAAATATGTATTTTGAAAACAGTTCATTTGAAAATTAGCATTTTCGTTTTTCTAGTTATCTAATTATTCAAAAAGGGACAAATTTGGATTATCCAAATCAGCTGCATTTTTCTGTGAGCCACATTCAGCCATTTTTGGGCGTAAGGATTTTTTTATCGAGAAAGAAAATTTGAGACGAGCTAAATCTCGGCAGTCACTTCCAGGAAGTGATTACAGCTTGACTCATAGCGCTGAATTATTATGCAATCTCATAATTTCCGCGATGCGACAATATGTTGCTCGTAATCGCGCGCGTGATATTTGATCCGGCGAAATCAATTTTTTTCTTCTTCGTTTTCGGGGATTCCTAGGGCATTTGAACTTTTTAACAATATTTGAAAAAAATAACACGTTTCGAAAAAAAGGTGTAAAGTACCATATCAACGACTTCGTTCATGATAAAAGCAAAAAGTAGAATTTTGAAAGACAAGATTAAAACTATTTATAAGGTTTAAGAAAATGGGCTATTTTTCATTCTGAAAGATTTTCTTGTAAGAGAAATGAAAGTCGAATTTTTAATGAAGGCAAAAATGATAATATCATTGAAAATTGAATTTTAAAGTTAAAAATCATGAGTTTCAACAGTAGTTTTTATTGAAAAACGAAAGGTTTTTTAAATACTTTCAATTTCCAGTTATTAGAATATTTCTTCTTTGCATAAGGAAAAATTCCAATATGTCAAGTACAATATTATATATATAACGTGGTGCAAATGTCGATTTTGGTTAACACTAGTGTTTCAGCCCGAGTCGCAGCCGAGCGTTGCATTCGCAACGAGAATAACATTCACGAATTCTCTTCATCAATGCAAAATTAGTTTTGGAAAAATTTTCGTAAAAATGCTGATTCACAAATTACGAACAAATGAAAAACTGTTCTCACATAATTTGGATATTTGCAGGGAAATGATGTATAATAACCCATGATTACTCATTTTCAAATTATCGACTTACACAATGTATGCATTTCGATATTCTGTGGCCGGTGACGTCAAATTCATTTTCGTTGATTTACGACAGAGTGAAAAAGATGAAAATTAACTCAAAGCTCGTTTGAAAATCTCATTTGACGCTGTACATAATGAGCAACAATCAGAAATAATTGCTTTTCACGAGTGATTTCCGGTGTTCAAAATCGCGACACTTATTTTTTCGAGTCACGCATGTTTTGATGACGTCGAAAATTATTAATTCAGATTTATTTATTACGTTTGTGTGAAAACATATTTGCTCTCCGTTATATGTTTATTTCGAAATATTAGATATTCTCAACAAAACATTTTCGTGATTTGTTTTTACCATTGGGAAATGTAATTTCGGAAACTGATAAGGGATATCAAACGAAGAAATTATTAAGGAAACTCCAAGATTTTTTTCCCTTTGCAATTTTTTAAAAATACTAAAAATGGAGGAGTTATCAATCATTTTGTTTTTAACTTCGGCTACTCAACGCTTGTGTCAGGCGCATGCGTGGTACAAAAAAAGTATTACCTAGTACCAGCACCAGCCACCGGTGGCCGGCGCTGATTAGCATAATCGAGCAAAACAAATTCGTCTGTAACTTTCTTAATTTTCAGAATTCCAAGAAGCCCCAAAGGAAAAAAGGTCTTCGAATTTTCCAAGGAATCCAGATTTTTCGGTTTAGAATGATTTAGAAAATCTTTTTCTTTTTAAGTATCAAAATTATGATTCAAATTATTACAAGCAGTCCTTATGATCCCTAGAGCCAGCCCAAAAAATGAGCCTTACACTCTTAATTAAAAAAAAAAAAACATCCATTTCATTTCTAGGCTATAGACCATTCCATTTTTGGGTCTTCTTTAGAGGTCTGTAGGGTCTATCAAAGTCGAAAGCTTGGAAAATATTGGTTCGGAGTAGAAGAAATATTAAGAATCAAATAATTATAGCTTGAAGAATGTTTTTAGAAAAAAAATGTCTACATCTTTCCCCTCAATGTTGCAGATCGCGATGGTCGAGCTTCAAGTAAACGAACCCACGCAAGTACCTGACTGGCTTTTTGTCATGTTCGCAATTTGCACGACTGTCTTGGTCTCCGTGCACATATTTGCCTTAATGATAAGCACGTACCTTTTGCCCAACATCGAGGCCATCAGCAAACTAGAGATGACGGAGCTGGTGATGGAGTCGCCCCACGAGCGGATGCGCGGCTTCATCGAGCTCGCCTGGGCCTTCTCCACGGTTTTGGGCCTCTTCCTCTTCCTCGTCGAAATCGCCATACTGTCCTGGGTCAAGTTTTGGGACTACTCCTTCACCGCTGCAGCGGCCAGCACTGTCATCATCATTCCCGTCCTCGTCGTCTTCGTCGCTTTCGCAGCTCACTTTTATCATTCCCTGGTAGTTTACAAATGCGAAACTACCGTCGACGACATCAAGGAACTTGAGGTTATGAAACGACGTTTGGACAATGTCACTTTTAGCAACTCTTCCGTTTGAACAATTTTTTTACGTAGGCCGTGAGAAAAATGCGTGCTTTTCCCACAGCGTGTGATAAAGGAAGAATTCGTAAAAAATCAAATATTTATTTTCCCCAAAACCTGAAGTTTTTACAAAGATTGTTGTTATTCTTGTTGCGTGAGTTGTGAAACATGATCGTTTTCAAGGTCGTTGTAGGAGTACGTTTTTTTACTTGTCGTTATTTTTTGAGCTTACTTTTTCCACGTTGTAGGAAAATAGAAGATTTCAAAATTATTTTTACACTGTGAAGTTTACTATTATGTAAGATGAAGTTTTAATTCTTCTTTCTCCTGACAAGAGAAATCGTTGAATTCTGTGTAGATTGTTGTATAGGAAATTTATTTATTCCGACAAAACTCTGTGTTGCTTATTGATAGAATTATAGTATCAGTACGATCATAATAATATATTACGTACCTAGGACTGAAATTTTATGTACCGAGGGCTGGAAAACGAGTTTAGAGATTTTGAACTGGACGAGAAACGAGTTTTCTATGCCAGAGGTACATAAAAATATTTTACAGTCCAAAAAAAGTGTTTCTTAGTATAACACAATTTTCTCGTCAATGTAAAAAAACATTGACCGAGTGCAATTAAAATATTTCAATTCATTCGAATGGAGGACTATTTTAGAGTAAAGGACGAAAATTGTGCATATTGAATTTTTCAAAATAATTTTACATTATTTCATCATTCAAAAATAAACACGAAAAATCGAACAACTTGTATTAGATGATTTATCTTGAATGATTTTTTTTAATCGAATTCTCATATTCTTTGAAATGTTCCTGAAAATCGCGAAGTTGCGAGTCTGTTTTTTCTCAGGGACACTGTTATCTAAGATGTAATTATTTATTGCACCTACATAAATATCATTCAAGGTCGTTCTCAGACCAACGACCGATTATCATTAACGTGCGGTTAGAAAAAAAATGTTCTGCTCGTTATTTTTCTTCTGTTATTGTCTAGAGTTTTTGTATATGCGTGTACCTGTTGACAACAGTAATGAGTCTCGAATGAATGACTTGAAAAAATGTTGTTGAAAATGTATCCATGTCATTCGAAGGATAGAATAGAGTGCGTTTTTTGCAATTAAATACCAAGAAAACCAAGTTTGTAGTTTTTTTCCGCTCCTAAAATTACAATAAATCTTATTTTTTTCAGTTTTTTTAGGAAATATTTCAAAATATTTCGCATTACCCCCATAATTTAATTCAAGCTGAATAAAAACACATGAAATTTTTCAAAATCCGTATATTTCCAAATCACTTAGCTGCACATTGTAAGTATATCATCATTTTCTACAAACTAAAACGAAAAAAAAGAAAGAAAAAAAAAAATTCGACAATGATCAATAACATCTACCAGTGTTAAAACGCTAACTTTTTCATCCGAGAAAGATGATAGACAATTGAAAAATGCAGTAGAAGTATAAAATATCACATGACCAATAACGCTCATTTCGATGATGAAAAATTATGTCTTAGTCTAAAAAACATTACGGAGGTGCAAGTCGAAAATTTTTTTTATGGTACAATGCATCGCGTTAGAAAGTTCGAAAACGAAAAATAATGAAACCTGAGAATTATTTCATTCATGGTCATATATCATCGCGATGTATCGCCATATTTTACGTATGAAAATTGAAAATTAATCTCTGAAATAGAAATATTATTTTAAAAGAAAGAATAACGAAAACTTTCACTTTCCAAATTTGATTTTTAATATTTTTCTATTTTCTAGAAATCATATGGCTGAAAATCATGAGATAACATGACCATATCTGTTTCATTTATCATGTGATTATTATTTATCATGTGAATTCTTTCTTGATAATTCGTAAATAAGATGATCTAAAAAGATATTGATGAGATAACTAAGACGATATTAATTCACCTCCCCCCCCCGACAATCTAAATTCAAATATAATAAAAAATTGAATCGAATCAATCAGTTATTATGCTTGAAAAATTAAAACTTTTCTTCTAATTTATAACTGTAAAAAATGCAACTATTTTTTAAGGTATAAACTCAGGTGAAAATTTATTGATAACACCTAGAAATTAAAAAAGATTTCATTAAAATTTTATTTATGGAAGGAAATAAGTACATGATTTCAAATTGTTTGTTAACTGTGATAATTTAAAAATTTTTCGCAAGTCTTGAAAATGACAAATTATCCTTGGGTATTCAGAATTTTGAGAACTTATTCGTCAAACCAAAAATCACAAAAATTTCTTGAAATCCTGCGAAAAGTCATAAGCTGTTGACAAAATCTCCTCATTTTATTAAACCTCAAAAAATCTGTCAACAAACAAACCTTTTTTTTCCAAAGTTAAAGTTTTCATATCAAAAAACTATAAATATGAAGTATGCAAACAACCATACATAACCATGGATGAAAAATATTCCCAGAAAACGCTAATGAAACTGATCCCAGAGTGAGAGATATGAACAGTGTCCTTATTTTTTTTTGTAGAAAATTATATACTCCCATTAGATCATATGTACATTTGGAAGGAAAACTGTTTTCCCGTTATCTTTCAAAAGCTTTTCCCCTTTGAACGCATTTTACACATGCCAACTTTCTTAAGCTATATCAGCTATACATAAAATCACATATATTACCAACACTGCATTGCCCCTAATTTTTTTTGCAACACGAACCAACGTAATCTGTTACTTTCAATCTTCACTTCCCTTCCATTTTTGCCTTTTCCATTCCATTTCAATCCGATCAGAGAATCTTTTTTCCATTGTTATTTCATCCAAATTTATGACAAACAAATACTAAAATTCGAAAATTTTGATTTTCCAGTTCAAGTAATATATTAATCAGATAGCCACTTAATTACATAAAAAAATTGAAAAAAAAATGACTGGATTGAACGTCAAAGAAATAGTCTTCCATAATTTTTCACATACCATCATTTTTATGATGCATATATGAAAAATTTCACGCAATCGTTTGTACGTGGAACAAAGTATAAGAAAAATTATAATAGAAATAATAATCATTGCAATAATTTACCAAGTTTTGGTTAGCTCGCGCCATGGACGTCGAGTATTTTGCTGTTTGGTTGTTCGCAGCGTTGTTTTTAAGAAAAAAGTGAGCATTGCCTTTTTTTTATTGGACTTTGCGAGTTTTGTTTGATGAGTTGGCATTATCAGTCTTCGGGATCAAATCAAATGCAAAGTCTTTCTTACAATTAGCGTCCATGGCAAGAGCAGGAAAGCGAAATCGAGGAGCACCTTACGCAACGCGCGAGTATTCCAGAATTCGATGATTTTATCGAATTTTATTCGAAAATTTATTGTCATCGTGGAAAATCGCCCAGGCGAAAAGTGTGGATTCGCGAAAGGAAAATGTGACCGATTTTTGGAGATTCTTTTTTCTTTTTCTGAATTTTCAAGATTCAAATTTACCTGATAGCTGAATTTTTGAATGTATTTTTCACTGATTTTGAATTGGAAATTCTAGAATTAGGAGATTTGAATTTCGTAATTGTACAGCTTTTGTGGTTTTCAAGGCAAGTTTTCGACATCTTCGATTTTTCGAATGTTTCAATTAAAAATTTTCCATATTAAATGTAACAATTGACATTTGAATTTTTTAGGATGTCATTTGAATTACGACACTTACAAGTACAATTTTAAATCCAAAATTCTAGTAATATTAATTCAAAACTGCTAAATTTATTTGTATTTGAATTATTTTTTTGTTAAGAATTTTTTAATCACCTAATGTTTGTTTTTTCAGTATTTTGATCTTAGAATTATCGGGTTTTAAAATGTCAATTGTTTTTGAAATTCGTAAATACCAATTTCATACTGAGATTCTCGTATTTTAGACATTTCTTTTTAATTCGAGTTTTTGAATGTCAAAATAAAATTTGTAGATTCGAAATACGTGATTGCAGAGCTTTTGCGTTTTTCGAGTCAAGTTTTCGTATTACTAGAATTCAAAGTGACAAATTTTATTTTACGTTTAAATTTTGTATAATGTCATTTCGAAGAAAAAATTTCCAAATACTATTTAAAATAAAAAAATAATTTTTCTAATTGTTGTATTAAAGAAGAAACAATTCTGAAATTCCAGTTTTCGACAAAAAAAAAAAAACATTTATTTCCACCAATTTTTCCTTGGAATTTTTTGTTCAGAAAAAAAGAAATTGGCAAAGTAAACAGTATGTCAATTTTTCGATGTTTGAGATTCTGGATCGTGAAATTATCGAGTTTTTAAACTATCGATCATTTTTGAATTCATACACTTATTACGATTTCATAATAACAATTTTGTATTCAACAATTTTTTGTTTTTTGATTCGAGTTTTCAAACGTCAAAACTCTCGACTTTTTGAATATTGAGTTTCAACTGATAATTTTTTTTCATTTTTTTGTCTACTAAATTTGAGATGTAAATATAAAGTATCCTAGAAATGTAATTTAAGTGTTTTTTTGAAATTCCAAGTTTTTGATAAATAAAATTCCAAAATTTCAATTCTTCTTGAAACAGAACTGGAAGAATTTTAGCCCTCTAAATTTTTTGAGTCCCTATATATCTATTTTCAAAATTTTGTTTTGAAATCAAAAAAATTTTTCAAAATTAATGTGAAAATCCGAAAAATAGAAAATTCGAAAAAACACAAAACATACTGTTCTCAATTCTCCACAAAAAAATTTCCTTCAATCAATTCATAGACTCTGCAATGAAAAATAGATTTGGAAAATCTCAACAAATTTGGCCAGCCTTTTGAAACACTTTTACCACTTAATTAATGTTCACGAACATTACGATTCATAGTAACAATATTATGAAAATTTGTTCCGATTAATTATTGGCAGTCATTTGAACTTATCGATAATTGCTCAGATAAATACAAAAAATTTACACACAAAAAGTAACTAACTTCAGAAAAAAAATGTACGTATATCATCTTTTTCAAAATGAAAATCTTGTCACTTTCAATATTCTTGTGTTAAATTTCCAAAAAACATGTTAAAAAAACTTATTTAAAAATCACCTAATCCTGCAAATTATATCACAACGAACAAGGTACGTATTATACATATTTTGAGCAAACTGCATGAAAAAATATTCATTTTCAAAATCCCGAAAATAATTGATATACCATAAGTAAATCAGGAAGAAATTGACATTGTTTAGGTATTGACTGAATAATACTATAAAAATGTACATCATGTGCGCTCAGCAAGTCATGGAAAATCTCAATGAAATAAAAAAACTTACATATAATTAATTAGTCAACAACTTTCAGTATTTCACAAAACTTTCCAAATGTTGCCAGTACTTTTCCAAACATAATTTCAACTTCAAATCGATCAATTAATCAGAAAAACTTCTAAAAACTTCCATTATTCAAAATTGCAAAACCAACAAAACCAAAAAAAAAAAAGGGATTTACCTTGCAATTTCAACACCAAGAACCTACTCAATTTCCCAAAAGGGAAAACGAGAAAAACGCAGTTTATCAATATTTAGTATATACAAAAAAGTCTTGCTTCAATTTAACAAGAGCAATGTTCCTTCGACCTCTTTTTTTTTAACTAAAATCACAACCTACGTATGCGTCGAAAAAAATAATATATATATCTATATATGTCTATATAACTTTTGAACACCAATCAATTGTTCAAAATTACGAAGAGCTTTTTCAACTTGGAATGTACAAAACGCAAAAAATTCGCTAAAGACCAAAGAATGATATAGAAATATGTACAATCGAATTTACCGAATGAAAAAAAAAACTCTCATTGTTCAGTAACATCGATCAAGAGATTCGTCAAAAATCCTCACCCAAAAACAACGGGAAACTATAAAAACGAAGTTGCCCAAGTTTGAAAAGAGTGCGCAACTGTACAACGCACGTGAATAAAAAACACTCTCTAAAAATTCCTCGTATTTTCTCTAATTTTCCGAAAAACGCGAGGAAATTTCAGTAGCGAATTTTCCCACGTGCAATATTCATTTATCGTCGAACATTGCGGTTTTCGTTCCTCCATGAAAAAGAGGCCATTGTATCTCTTCGGGAAATGATTTCGTTTCAAGTTAGCCTTTGTAAAAAACAAAGTTTTTCGTAAAAAAGGGGATTTTTCGCAAGTTACAGTGGTCTCTTTTTGTTTTGTTTTTTTTGGAAAATCTATGGTTTTTCGAACAGTCTATGGTGAAAAAAATGTAACTGCTCCGAGGACGAACGAAAGAGCAGCCAAAGCGAGAAAAAACCTTTTTGTCCCAGTTGACGTATTGGTCCTATTAGACTGTCAAACTTCTAAATGTTTCGAAGCTTGTTGGGATATGAACGGTTCGCTCCACATGCGCCGCAAATCGCCCTGAGTGAAAATGATCTTTTCATGAATTTCGCAAATTTTTGCTGATGGACCATTTCATCTCAAATCATTTAAGTGATTCGGATTACGTATTAATTTTTGCGGGAAAATTTCAGTTGTTTCGTTGTAGGAAATTTCCGGAATATTTTTTTAGAATAAAAATCATGATTGCAAGATAACTTGGCTCAAAAAATGAAGTTTATAATTTTTTTTCTGTCAACATAAAAAAATTTTTTAAAGGCATACCATTTACGGTAGAAATATTAAACTATACAGAAAAAACATGATTAACTATGGACAATCATCACCTATACTTCAAAAATTTTTTACAACGAAACAATTGAAGTACAAGCCTAAAGAAAATACACAAGTCTTATGGATTTCGATAAAGATGCTATAAATAAATTTCCATGCAAAAAAGACATATCTCAATCACCCTAAAGATATCAAATGAAATAATTCCAATGAGAAAATTTTGTTGGACTGCCTAGTATTTGTAATTATGAAACCCTAGGCCCCAAAATATTTCAACATTTTATAAATCCAAGGCAAACTTAAAATCCCAAGCATTTATTCACCAAATTTCTCATCACCGACATTATAATAACAGGGTGTCTACTTAATAAACTGAAAAAATATTCCAGTACATATCGCCGTACATTTTTTAGTATTCCCATACATGGTTTTGGAAAATTCTTACATTTAATAACATTGCTAAAACTTTTTTTGTTTGTTATTGATGCATTGAATAGATAAATTACTAGCGGAAGTTACAAAGCGCATCAAATAGCGAAGTCATTGCAATTATTTCTGTTGTGACAAATTCAACTTAATAATCGATTCTACTATTGACGATTTCAATCCTTATTCAAAATATCAAGACCACAAATTTCACTCTAGGCTTTAAACTATTTTTTACTCGTTTTTTAATCCTTTTTTTCTATTATTTTGCAGTAAATTTGATAAAAAATTTCATTATGAATTTATCAATTCAAAACACGAATGGTGATAAAGGCAAGATGAAATTTCTTCATTCATCAATAATACATATTTGCGAAACTGCAGTCAATTCAATTTAGTAATGCAAAATATTCTTAGATTTGAAAATGTCTCATCTAAAATATGAAAATCACAAAGTTTTCTCAACTCGAAATTTCTGTTTTTCATTAATTAAATCCATAACTATAACTTAAGAAATTTTTTAACTTCTTGTCTGTTTTTTACTTATATTTTGTAGTACATCCAAAGAAAAAAATTCGTCTTAAGAAATTAATGAGATCTCAAAATCAACATACATACATAATTGATTTTCAGGTAGTCAATATTGGTTAAGTTTTTTTTTATTTGAAAATCCAAGTCCGAATTTTTTACTCAAACATTCATTTTATAAATGTTTCATTGTTTTCTAATAAAAGGCATTACATTTTTTAATTCTTCATCATGCAATCAAGTCTTTAATCAAGAAATCGTACAATTTTAAATTTTGTTTATTGCAATGATAAATTTTCAAAAAAGCAGTAAATTTTGCGTAATAGATACAAATTTACTATTTATTTTATATTAGAGTCAATTTTTAATCAATGTAATCATTTGCGATTCCTATTAACATCTAAAAAATCGAAATCACAAATTTTATACAATGAAAAATTTTTATATTTTCTTAGTTTAGTCTATACCTATAACTATTTTTCGCTTCTTTGTTTCTTATTTCTTTTTTCCAACTCTTTTGTTTTGCACTATATTCTATGAAAAATTTTTCATTGAGAATTTATGAATTCAAAACACCAAATAGTAATAATGGTAGACAGAAATTTTTTCAAGTATCAATAAAAAATTCATGAGATAACAGTTTATTTGGCTTTTGGATGCAAAAATTGTATAATGTTGACAATTTCTTATCTATAATATTTAAATCACCAAATAATAATCTCGAAATATTATTTTTCATTAATTGATTATATACCCTTAACTACTGTTAATTTTTTTACTCTATGCTTTTCTTTTGAATTTTTTAGTATCAAATTCGGTGAAAAAATCGTCATACAAAATTCATGATATCTGAAAATTACAATCGATTTTTAGGTAGTCAATATTGGTTGAATGTATTTTTTCATTTGAAAATCCAAGTTCGAATTTTTTACTAAAACATTTATTTTCTTATTGTTTGATAGTTCTATTTTTCAATAAAAAGTATGACATGGTCAAATTCTTCACACATTTTGCGATCGAGTTTTTCATCCGGAAATTGAGAATTTCTCTGTATCGCAGTAATAAATTTTAAAAAATTAGTAAATTCTGATTTTTAGATACAAATTATGATCAATTTTATATTTAAGTTCATTTAATTTTCAATATGAAGTAGGTAAATATCAAATCTTGATCACTCTGAGCAAACTTGAATGCTCATCTTTTCACAACCCTATCAAGTAAACATCATAAAAGATGTAAAAACATCTTTTTAACAATTAAAAACATTTTTGAAAAGTAAAAAACATCTTTGAAGAATGTTTTTACACTCTATGATTTTTATTTAATGGGGTTGTGAAGGGGTGACCTTTCAACTTGGCTCTGAGTGATCAGAATTTAATATTTACTTCATGAAAAATTAACAGAGAATAAATATATTCCATTATTTGCTACCATCATAATTTCAAATAATCCATATAGAGAAATCATACAATCTGAAATACTAAATAATTCATTTTTAATTGACAGGTGCAATTTTTTTCATAAAAAATCTATAACCATATTCATTCTTGCTTTTATCGTACAGTAGACACCCTGAATATAATTTTTTAACGATATAATATATTATACAGGGTGTCCCAGTCCCATAGACAAAAAACAAAAACACCTTGGATTCCTTATTCAATTTCAAGTCAAGAAGTTTTTTACCACTTTTTATAAAACTCAAAATTTAAAACGTTATTGGGGTCTAAAATTTAAACAATAATTGCACTTTCTTGACAAGTGGGGGTAAATTTCACGGATCGAACTTTTCCCAAATTTTCTTCATATTTTTCCGAGTCAAAAAGTCCTTTTCCATTTTTCACAAAACTCAAAATCAAAAAAGATATTCAGGTTACAAGTTTTAACCAATCAGATTTCTTAGATTTTAGATCCGAATATCTTTTTTGATTTTGAGTTTTGTGAAAAGTGGGAAAGGACTTTTTGACTCGGACCTACTTGTTGAGACAGTGCAATTATTGTTTAAATTTTAGACCTCAATAACTTTTTAATTTTTAAGTTTTAGAAAAAGTGGTAAAGGACTTTTTGACTTAAAATTGAATAAGGAATCCAAAGTGTTTTTTTTTTTTTATACGTGACTTTGGGACAACCTGTATAATTATTATTATAATATATTACATAGTTATAAAATTTATTTTGTAACATTATACAATACATTACAGCAAAAACTCACCTTCAAGTACGCCATCGTGAGAAGTGGGAGAAGCGTAAAGGGCACAAGGTACAGTAAGGCAGGCTGGGCCGCTTTGAAGACCTCGGAGCTGACTGTGGCAGTCAGGAGGCCGAGGAAGTAGCCGATAAGCGAGCAGTGGAAGTAAGTGATGCGATTAAGGTGCCGAGGTGGCGGAACCCCGGTCTCGCAGCCCCCCGGCAGTATCTGCGTCTTTTTGTACGCGTCGTAGCGCAGCACGAAGCACAGCAGTAAGCCCGGCATCACGACGTCGCCGAGACCTAGCATCGAGAAGTGCCCCGCCTGGTGCATCGACGGAAAAACGAGCTTCCCGGGCAACGAGAGCTTCGGTACCTCGCGCACCACGCCTCCCAAATGCAGCCTCCGGGCCACGAGGCCCACCGGATTGTCCGCCGGTCGCGTCGCAACCTGCGAACAATAATGAATATGAGGTTTAAAGGTAAATGCATTGTAATAAATTAGATAAAAACATTTTCTTTTAGTGACCTATACTTGATTGATAATAGAAAAATTATAACCGCTAATATTGCAATGAAACATCTTTCATATTAATTTATAAAATTTATACGATGATAAAAATTATTAAAACTTGTTATGTAATGCAGTTGAGAAGTTCCTCAGTCCATAAAATAGATAGTGTTTATTCAAATTTTTATGACATATTTGTATAAGGCAATCAATGACTACAATGGTCCAATTTTCAATCAAAATTTTATATATTGGATATTCAAAGTTCTCGAGTCTTGCAATTTTGTGTATATAAATATTGTATAGATTTTCCCCATTGACATCACACATCATGGCACTTAATCATTGAAGTCGTTAAAAATCATTTTATGTATCACAATTTTTTAACAATAAAAATGGCTTGCATATAATTATACTCTATTTTAATATATATTGTGTTCCTAATAAAAATACAAAATATATAAGTTTGTGTTGACAAACTGAAAAATTTGAACTAATTGATAAAATGTCAATTATTCCTAATTTTATGTTTCATGAATTTTCAAAGCTGATTATGTTTATCGAATTCAATACATATAAGTTATAAAGAAAATCAAAAAATAATATTAATTACAGTCATGGATTCATAAAATGAACAATAGAAACTTCGAAATTATGAAATTTTCTGGTTTTCTTAGTGAATTTCATCAAGATCCACATTATGACAGTGAATAATGGATCCTTATTAATGCCAACATAAATTCACTTTTTTGCTTTATAATTTTCCTGAATAGGGTAAATTATCTGATTTTTCAAAATTAAACGTCAATTACTTATTACAGAATGTTTTTTGGTCGATTTCCAGTCGTTCAGGTACAAATTTCTTACTTTTGAATAATTTTCACATTTCTCAATCAAGTTTAGGTAGAACCAGAAATTTTGTATAAAAAAAGTTCTTTTTTTTTAATATGATTGCCTCACAATGTAGTAGATTCCATTTATTGATTAGAATTCACCATTTATACAATAAAAAAAATTTACAATTTCGTAAATTCCTTCTTCAAAATATTAAGATCCTGAATCTTTTTGAATCCAACATTTTTATACTTGATTAGTTGCATCCAAACATATAATTATTTTTTATTCTCTATTTTTAAATATTTTCAACTCTTCTACTTTGCAGTAAATTGATAAAAAATGTTCATCGAAAATGTATGAATTTCAAAAACTGAATAAAAATTATAGGAAGAAATATCTTCATAAATACAATTTAATTAGAATGCAGTCAATTTGGTTTTTTGATGCAAAATATTTGCAACTTTTAAAATTCCTCATCCACAATATCAAATTATAAAGTATTCTGATCTCAAACTTTTTATTTTTCATTAATCGAATTTATAACCATACCCATGCAAATGATTATTGTTACAGATTGGATTCTCACATTTTACAGTCAAATTTCAATTCAGAAATTACATGATAATGTCATGAAAAAATTCTATCTCTTCCAATTATAATTACTCAAGAATGCAGTAATTTTTATTAATTGATTCGAAAAAAACCGGTTATGAGAACAAAGAAAAAAATTACGATTTCGAAACTTTTTTATTTAAAATATCGTCATCACAAATTTTTTTGAATAAAACATTTTTATCTTCTATTAGTTGAATGTATAAAACTATTTTTATTGATTTATTGTACAACTATTTCAACTCTATAACTTGCAGTAAATTTGATCAACAAACGATGATCGAGAATAAATGAATTTGGAATACTGAATAATAATGATCGGAAGAAATTTCTTTATTTCACATGAATGCAGTCGATTAGGTTTTTTGATGCAAAGTATTGTCAATTTTATATGTTATTACAACCATATTTTTTTAAAATTATTGTTTTATTCTTTATTTTGTAGTAAATTCGATCAAAAATCGTCTTAAAAAATACATGAGATCTTCTTATATTAAAAAAAACTGTCCTTTTAATGAGTCAACATCAGTTACTGATTGTTGAAAATGCTAATTTTCTCAAAAACCCTCTCTACTTCATCAAAATTCACATAAAAAAGAATAAAAAAACATTTCGATTCTCTATGGAAAAAGCCAGATACAAGAAAGTGATAGGTCACTAGCTACAAAAAATTCACATTTTCACGTGAAAATCCCAAATCCTCTAACCACGATAAATGATTCTGAATACTCACCTTCACCATGACGTTAGTGCTGAAAATGTAGGACGAGAAAAACACCCAGAAAACGTCGTAAATCAAGAGCCCGGTTAGCAAAAGCGTCGAGACCTTGAGACTGGGCAATCGCACGAACGCGATGAAGGCGACGCATAGACCCATGCCCATGGCGTCCATGAGGAGCCAATGGCCCGTTAGAACCCAGATGCAAACGATCATCAAGCTCAGGGAAAACGACAGTAACTCGGCACCCGTGAATCTCCCGCAGACGCCAAATGAAATTTTGGTCCCGTCCGAGCAGGGCCGAATAATATATTGACACATCGGGAGCAGTAAAAACGCCAAGGCCACCGTGGCAATGACTGCAAAAAACAATTCACACAATATTAATACAAGCATCAAAACGGTTACTGAACTTTGATTAAAAAATAAAATATTTCTACGACGAATCTCTATATTTTGAAATGCTGTTATTTCACATCTTTTAATAAAAATTTGTGTAATATCAAATGATGGAAAAAATTCATGGTTCTCACTGGCTGTGCAAATAGCGAACAGCATCTGCATGCTGTCGAAGAAAAAAAACATGACGAGGAGCGAAATGGAAGCGCCGAGGGGTAGGCAAAGTGCGTGCATCGTGTCCAGGGTCTGCACTGTCCCACCATTGGAGTCCGAGTTGCTGCTACTCGTTATACCCTGCAGCAAATTGTTTCTCTCCTTGTCTTTTTCCCTCTCCCTCGCTTCCTGCTCCATGTTCAGGGACCGAAAACTCCCGTAGACGATGAGCAGTATCGATATTAAAAAAGTGGATACCCTGGACGAGTCCATTATGGAGTAGGCCCTGAAAAATCATTTTCTATTAACAAAAACCTAAATTCAAACTTTTGTTAGCTTTTTTTTTGTGCAATTGTATTTATGTACATTATGTGCCAAATAACAGTTTCTCCACTTATTCACATTATTTTACTAAACATTCTTGCATAATTTTTTTGTGATATACGGCACATACCACTGGTAATCCACTTGGTTTGTGGCCATTTTTATCGAAATCCCGGCCACTGGAAAATTGGCCAGACCAGGGCGCTGCACAGCATTTACGTTTTCTTTGTCGTGATTTTTTGCATTGATTTGCACTCGTCAGAGATCATCTGTGCAACTACCTTCTGAGTTCGTACTAAAATTCAGTGCACGAAATTAGCATCTTTGAATAATACACGATTTATTTTTACTTTCATGACTGCATTGGCACGATTTGAATGAAATAAATTTCTATGAACTTTATGAAATGGCTAGGAGTTGAGCGGAAATTTTCGAGGACAATGACCAATTTTGAAAAATCATGAAAAATTTATAAAAATGCATGAAAATCATAGCATGGAATTAAAACAATTGTAGAAAGCCAAGTGTCTTATTTTTTATTCTAGTTTTGGAATTTTCCAGGCAATAAAAAAAATTATAAATATATTTTTAAAGAGTTGAAAAAAAAACTGGAGAAAAGAAAATTGTATAGATTAAGTTACCTTTTGTAGCTTGTATTGAGCATCTCAATACCTAATGGTATTTTCAAATACGTCACAACCTTAAAAAAAACATTAAATTTAGTTATTTATGGAGTTATACATGGAGTTTAAATGAAAATTGGAAATCCTTGCTAAATTACTCGCTTCACAGATTAAATTTTCTAAAAAAGGCGAAAAAATGGTATAATTTTAATTAAAACTGAAGTTGAACTAAATTTTTTATTATTATTCTTCGATTACATAAACAAAATAATTATGCAACAAAAAATTCCGTTTCTGGAGTATAAAAAAATTCGGAGGGTAAATTATTTGTAAATTGAAAGCTCTGGCCTTTTTTTTTTTATATTTTCAGTAATTCTTATACTGGAATGTTAATAATAATTTTTTTTTGAATTCAATAATGAAATCTATGAACTAAAAATTTTTTTAAACAATTTATTGATACTTTTTTTGAAATCGAAATGTGCTGTTGAATATATTTATATTGAGTTTTTATGATAACATATATTTCAGATTTCGAGTTTTGCAATCGTAATTTTGTAATGTTTCGATTTTTTGTCATGAATTCAACAATTACTAAAGTTTCAGTGTCTCCAATTCAAATTTGCAGATATAAAAATTAAATAAATTCAATCCCAAGTTTCCTGGATCCATGAAAAAAAATTTCCTAATAGCCGACGAATGAAAATTTCGATTTGTAAATTCCAAATTTAAAATACTACAATTCCCAATTTCTTTTCAGCCTTGAAATCTATATAAAAATTTTATCTCAAGTTTTTCGATATCTAGTTTTGGGATTCAATGAAAACTTAGCAAAGTTCATGATTTAAAATTAAAAAAAAAAAAAAAACTGTGTTGTCGAATGTGAACTTCAGAATTTGAGAATGGAGATTCAGGAACTAAAAATATATTAACTCTCGAGTTTACATATTCAGAATTTTCACTTCACTAGTACACAATAAAAAATGTAGTTCAAGTTGATAAAATTATTTTGAATGAATTATTTGAAATTTTAAAATAAAAATTCTGGTAATAAAATGAGCATTTCAAAAACAATTAGTGTATCCATATTATTTCTTTTTCACCACACTTGTGTTTTTTAGAAATAACAAAGGTTGATATTAATAAAAAAAAAAAAAAAAAAAAAAAAGAAAAAGCAAAAGTAGAACGAATACTAAAACCTACAAAAAAAAAGATATTATTTTATAAAAATAAAAAAATTCATGAAAATCAAGCATAAAATATTCTATTATTAAAAAAATAGAAATTTATAGTGCATTATAAATACACAAGTTTATTTCATACATCTACACTTTTTTTGGTTTTACGATTTTACATAGTTTTTCATGACCAATGGATTCTCTTATGAAAACTAATTTTTTTTGTGTCATTAGTAATTGTACATGATTTTCTGTATTTACTTACATCTTGAGAGTTTATGTCATATCTAAAATCTATATATTTAATTAACTTATATGACATAATAAAAAAATATAAATATATAAATAATTATTATTTTATTTATATTCTATGACATTTTTCAAATCGCACTGTATTTTTTTTCAGTTTATTATGAATTTTCAGAGCTGTCTTTGTTTTCATCCGAAATAACATATACTTTTCCATATTTTTTTACTTTAGGATTTAACGTGATTTATCATAACTTTTGGACACTCTTAAAAATATTTTTTCTTTTCGAGTCGTTTTATAGTTTGACAAAGTATTTTGTATTTACAACTACTTGAAATTTTATTTGTTATACCTTCTATGTATTCTGTTGGAATATTTAGAAATTCATAATTTATTCGCTTTTGATCGCATTTTCCAAGGTTCTTTTGCCGATTTTCTATATTTTATCCTTACACTTGCAATTGATTTGTAACCGTTGAAATTGATAGAAAATAATAAATATGTAAATAAAGACACATTTTCTTGTCGTTTTTTGCATCTTGAAATTTTCTGTACTAACTTGTATTTTTTTAAATTATTAGTAATATTTATAAATTCATTTACATATTTATTAATCTAAATTACTTTTTGTGACGTTTGTTTAGAATTTGAATTAACCTCATTTATTATCTGTATAGGTATGATTTTTTACATATTTAGATCATACGAGAATATAATTACATTATTGTTTTAGTGTTTTTGATAAATTTTTATAGCTTGTTTCGTTTTTGTCTAAAATAATTTGATTTCTTAGTTTTTCCATATTTTTTCAATTAAGATTTTACCTTATTTTCCATAACTATCAGATACTCTTATAAATAATTTTTTTTTCCTACCATTTCATAATTTGACACAGTTTTCTGTATTTATTTACATCTAGAAATTTTTTGTCATACCTTCTATTCCATTTATGAATTCATCATTTCATCACATAAAATTGCATTTTTCACTGTCTTTTGCTATTTTTTACTTTTTTTCCCAATACTTGCAATCGATTTTTAACTGGTAAATCTCATATAAAATAATAAATATGTACATAAAGACATTTTTTTGTGGTTATTTACATTTCTAAATTTTACCTACTGCCTTGTACTTCATTTAATTATTTGTAATATTTATCAACTCATTTACACATTTATTAATCTGGATTGCATTTTGTGACGTTTTTTTAGAATTTTAATGAACTTCATTTATTATGTTTATGTGATTTTTACATTAACTCTCTAATTACATAAAACTTGGATTTTTAGAAGTTTTTCTCAATTGTTACTTGTTTTATTCACATTATTATTGCAGATTTGTTGTAGTATGTTATAATGTTTTTATTCTATTATACATATTAAAATTTTCCAAATGTCACTCTATTGTTTTCGTAATTTTCAATAATTTTTAAAGCTTTTTTTGTTATCTCCTGAAATGATTTTATTTATTACTTTTTTATTTTTTTTAAAGATTCAACTAATTTTTTATAACTATTTATAACTCTTATCAATATTTATATTTTTATGTGTGTAACTTTCTAATTTGATGTATTTTTCTGGTTTTATTTACACCTTGAAATGTTATGCTATACTTTATATTTTTTTGCGATATTTGGAAATTCGTCATTTTATTCTTATAATTGCAATTGATTTTTAATTAATAAATCTTATGTAAAATAAATGCATACATAGAGACATACTTTTTAGTTCTTATTTATATCTTGAAGTTTTATGTACTTCCTTGTATTGTAATTATTCATCATACTTATCAGTTTATTAATTTTTTTAACTAAATCGAATTTTGTAACATTTTTATAGAATTTTAATTAATTTTATTTATATATGCAAATGATTTTCATACTATCTTTCTAATTACTTGATACTTCAGTTTTCGAGAAGTTTTTCTCAATTGTTACACATTTCACTTACATTATTATTACATACGTGTCATATTTTTTTAACAACATTCCAATTCCATAAATTGTTTCAAATATTGTTTAAATTTGGCAGTATTAATTTTCTACTTTCGATGTTTTTTTACAGTTTTTTTTGCACGATTTTGCGCTAATTTTCATAACTATTAGATTTTCTAAATAAAATTCTTAAGATTACATGATTATTTATAACTTTCATCCTGAATTTCATTTTCCATATTTTTTCCAATTTTAACATTTTATCATACCATTCCTTTCCACTTCATCAAATATTCATGCTCAGTACACAAATAAATTATTTATCAAGAATTCCATCACGTAAATCAATAATTTTTTTCTTCTACCAACATCAACATAATAACAAAAACAATCGAAATTCCGAGTATTTAAAAAGATCATAATACCCCGCAAACTGTCAATAAAAGTTCTCTTAAAATCCGAGGTAATAAAAAATTCAATCCAAGCTCAGAAAAACTCTTGGATTTTGAAAAATTGTGCGACAAATCGCGGGGGTGAAAATACCAAAACATTGCACAACTGTCCCAGGGAGAGAACGTTAGAAACCTTTTAACGCACGCACCGAATCATTCCACTTTCCCCCGGGGTCGCGACTTCCTGTCGAATGGCGGCCGATCGAGCCAGAAAACGCCAAAACAAAAACTAGACGCGCGATTTTTCCGCGTCTCGCGACAAAGCGCGAGAAACGCCTTTGAAAACGCCCGAAAAACGCGAGTCGCGAGAGCCACGAAAAAGGCCAGGGAAAAGGTGTACTCACAATATTCACGTCGCTGTTTCGGTAAACATAAGGTCACGTGACGTGGGAGAGGAGGAAAAGATGCTGTTATATCGTAGCATCGGAATTTGTATTCCCAACAACTCGCAATTCCACGTAATTCGCCCCGAGGTTTTACATGGGCGAATCGAGGTGCGGTTCACGATCGTGTAATTTCATGGCTTTCTTGGACGATATTTTTTATGGGTTTCGCGGAGTATAAAATTGAGATTCGCACACAGCGCGAATCGTGCGAATTTTTGCCTAACTGGTTGCCTATTATCAGGGATATTTTCAAGAATGTGGTTTGAAGGTCGGGATTGCAGATTTCTGCAATGTTGTGATATCGATATGCAGGGACGTAGACAGAAGAGGATTTTTTTGGGGTTTGAGTTGCTCTCAGTGAAATAACTAAGCAAGTGTGCGCCCCTCTGCAACATTTTGACGGCGCCCATCGGTCCAGAAATCGAAAAAAAGGTCAAAATGTAAAAGCATTGTTAAATTCTCGTGAAAATTTATACTCTGGGTTCTCGATGTCTCTGACTTTGATTTTTCAATCGAATTTCAAAAACAAAATGGAGTGTTAAATATGGCAGAAAATTCTTTGAAAAATGAGCAGATTGGGACAAAGTTTAATTGTGAATGATTTCCAAGGTCTCTAATGTAAAATCATGTACTAAAATTACTTTTTGTTTACTTTGTTCATTTCAAGTTTATTTAAAGTGTAGCAAAAGAGGTAAATACGACATTGATTAGATATCGTATTACACATATATGTCTCAGTTCAATATCAATTTGCTGAAAGTATGCGAAAAAATCAAAGTTCGTCGAAGAGACAATAAAAGACTTGAGTATTTTTACAATTTTTTTATGAATAACAAAACAGGAAACTAAAACTATTCACTGTCACTCGACTGAATTTTTTGATAAGCACTAATATAATCAATTCATCACGCATTTTTTTCCTCGACCGTTATGTTTAACAAAGAAAGTGCCTCCGTCGACAATTGTTTGTTCTTTTTCTTTTCATTCTTGTTGCTCACTGCAGAAATGACGGGGTCAGATTTAATGAGTAAGGGTAGAAAAACATCCTCCATTGTCTTTTGCCTACTGCATTTTCTTGAAAAATATTTCTGGGTTTTTTTGATTATTTTATTGCAGGATTCTTCTTGTGCCACTTCTGACATTTGCTCTATAGGCAGCAATCAGTTTTCTATCATTTCATGACCGTGAATCAGGATTTCGTGTACAGAGGTTGGCATTTAATACCAAGGATATAGCAGTACAAATTCACGGGCTGTTTTTATAGCGTATTATTGGAACTTTGAAATGTTGTCATCCAAACCACATAAAATTGTTTGCAAAATGACATGAAACCGCGTGATCAAATTTGAATGCAGAAATATCTTTAAAAAATTCCATAATTTAAAATTAAAAAATTTTCATTTATTAATTGATTGTTTACTTTTCTACGCTTTCATTTATGTATAACTCTGGTTTTCCTGATTATTTATTGATTCGAGAAATAAATTATTAAGAACTAATAGAACATAATCTCAGTGTGACTGATGCCAGTATAACACTATGTACTGTAAAATCAGCATGTTTTTCGACATGTGTTTTTTGAAACTTAGATGTCTGTCTAGGCTTTATTAGCAGGTTTTGGCTACTGATTTTTAAAAATATCCAAAAATATGTGTGCAAGAAACATTTTCCAATATTACACTTGATAATACTCCGCGATACTTCCAACTTATGAATTAAATAAAGAAGAAATTTGAATAAATCAGGAGAAAAATTCGTATTTAACTTAGATATTTGCCATTTGTTATAACTATTGATAAACAATATTGAGTTAATATTTTTTTGAAAGAACTCACCTTTTCGAGTAGAATCCATTTTTGGAAATCACAACAAATCTATCTGATGAAACATTGTGCACTAGTGAATAACACTATCTTATTCTCCCGGAATGTGCGTATTGTGCAGCATTATCTGACAGAATGAGTTAGCAGGGCAAAAATGACCATAAAAGTACATTCTATCCTTACAAATGAGAAAAAATATCTCCAGGGGTATCACTACTACTATGGAATTCGAAAAAATTATAAATTTAAAAAGTTTTTTTTTCGACTTTTGGCCAGATTTTTCGATTTATAGACCACTGTGTGTTGTGGTGAACACTGAAGTTTTTATTGAACATTATTGTAAAAATGACCAGCAACTTTTTATTACTTATATGTGCACATAGGTTTTAGAATCTATGAGTGTTGGGTGCGCCCGCGCCCGTGTGCGTACCCATCTTTTTAATTTCTGACTGGGTAGAGCATGTTTCTAGAAATCGAAGTGAAAATCCATAAATATACCAAAAAGTTCTATAAATTGCATGAATACTGAAAAAATACTAGAAAAAAACTAAAAAGTATTAGAAATTTGTATGAAAGATACTGGTTTTCCGAAAAATCATTTTAAATCTGTAAAA
Organism: Platygaster robiniae; assembly: GCA_028476575.1. Taxonomy (NCBI): domain Eukaryota; kingdom Metazoa; phylum Arthropoda; class Insecta; order Hymenoptera; family Platygastridae; genus Platygaster; species Platygaster robiniae. Next base: position 9,565,548 of record CM052021.1, on the reverse strand, counting down.
GGTGGAAATTTACAATAATTTACAAAAATCCTAGTAATCCATAAAGCGATCCATAAAAATACTAAAAATTTATGAAAACGCCAGAACATATCACAAAACTTTATATATCAGTAAAACGTACAATACGAAAATTCCAGAAATCAATGAAGTACTTAAAATCTTTGTAGATAATAGGATTTCTTTGAATATCTATAAAAATATCAAAAAATTTTCAGAACTTCGATTCTTGGTGCATCATCGTATCTCTGAATTTACATAAAAATTCATTATTATATCAGAAAATCCCGCAATTGTGTAAACATGAAAGAATTATACAAAATTCCAAGATGATCAGGAAAAAAATCTGAATCTTAGTAATTAATAATTTGAAAATCACTAAGATATAAGTCCATTTTACATAGTACATCGAAATATAAAAAATGTGTGACTCTGGGCACCAAAACTTGTATAACTTGAAAATCCCAGAATTTGAAAAATTGAACAATCGTTCTTCCGTTACCACATCGTAGAAAATGAAAAATTTCCACTTTAAATCTTCAAGCATATGCTAAAGGTTCTTAATTACGCTTTTATAATTGTAAAATCAGAAAAAGCAATAACATTATGATTATGATCTGTATTACTCAATTATGAACATTTGTGATTTTCATTACGACAGAATGCTTGGTTTTCGTATTCTTATTGTTAACATTTGAAAATGTTTTATTAAGTGAATTCCTTAAATGGCATTCTTAAGTTTATTAATATAGTATTTCTGAGGTTGAATTTCATAAAATAACGTGAACTTCAAGCGAAAATGGCATCAAATGAAGTATTTTATTAATAACGTTACATTCATTCAACTTCCTACAACATCGAAAATGAATTGCAGAAATATCTGTTGATTGTTTGTCTATCTAAATCTGAAATTCTGACAATGTAATGACTGCAAATATCAACTTTTCTAAACATAAATCAGACAAATCATTACTTTTTCAGATAATTTTTATAAAATTCAGGTATAAAATCATTACATTTTGCTTTACCTGTTTCCACTGAAAACCAAACTTCGAGTAAATAACAATCTACTTTGTCGCACGCTTAAAAAAAAAGAATACGCGTGTCGGCGTAAAGTCAATGCCTATCATTTTTTCATCATTCACTGCACTTATAACAGGATATAATAAGCTTAGATTAACAGGAAATCGTCATTATTTCTAATTTACACAAGTAGATTGTAATACTGATAATCTCTGATTATTCTTCTAAAACGCTTTCGAATTTAATTTTAATTGAAACGATAATCGTGTTACCTGTTGAACTTTGTAACTGACCTTTTTCTGTATAGTTTCGAAATAAACGTACATCATGTTGAACGTATTCTTGTATTTCATCACTATCAATTTAATTTTTACTGTAAGTAAATTCAACAAATCTCTCTAAATTCGGATTCAAACGCACTATCAACAAAGATGAATAGGAAAATAATATAAACTATGACGTTTTGTATTTTTTACATGCAGGCTGCCGGCGATCGTAGAAATTATTATCCGGCGAAATGGAGTTACGACGTTTCACTTTTAGAGAATATGGTACAGTCTATAATAAGCGAAAAAATTGATTCTGTAAATCAGTTTGCCAGACAATTCAGTAATGAATTCGAACAATATCGAACATCTCACATAAACAATCTTGATATTTACCTAATGGAACAGAAATCGAATGCTACACAGCACTCAGATCAGGTTTGTTTAATGTATTCATTTATTTATTCTATTCACTAAAAAAATCTGCCATTTTACATATTGTATAACGTGGCTTTTCAGTTCATTTCTAGGTTTCGTAACAATATTATATTTGGTGAAGAATGTGTTACAGAAGTTCAGAAGACATGTATTGAAACAATAAACGAAACATTTAGCAGGCTAAATGCCACTGCAATAGAATCTGTGATAATTGCTAAAAATGTGTACGATAATTTGACCATATCAATGAACGAATACCTTGAGAATCTCAGAAAAAAGAAAAAGGAACCTCGTACATGTTTTCGAAAAATTTATCCAAATATATGGTTCGATGTCGGCGTCAAAAACTGCATGATTCAGGTAATGCAATGTTTAGAGAAAAGCTCATTTCATTTAGAATTTGGAATATCTTTCAACTTTTTGTAGATCCTCCATGATGCCTCCTTCAATGATTTCCAGAATTTAATACCAAACTTTGAAAATATTTTGTCAAATTTGAATGGAAGTTTGAAGAAAGAAGATGAATATTTAGTGAAAAAACTTGGCGATTTAAATCAAGAAAATAAAATCATACATTGTAATAATGTGATGCACAGAGATTGGCAGGAATCTGTGCAAATAGCAATGCGAGAAGTTTATCAAATGGTCACTTCGGTCAATGATACAAAAATCGAGTTTCTGAACGTTTTAATTCAAATAATAATAGGAACAGAAATGATGCGTATCAATCAGCATGCAGAAAACATAGAGAAAGGGTTGTGTGAAGAAAGTGAAGTAAGCGGTGGAAAAATTATATTAAGGAATAGAAAAGTATTGACTTTACAATTCGTTTCTATAAATATTTTTCAGGTTTTCCGAAATTTTGAAAAAAATCAAAACTTTAGACAGAATTGTGTTCTAGAATATAAAACTATATATTTGGCAAAGAAAAAGGAGCCTTTAAATGCATTCAATTCGTGTATTAGTATTGTAATGATACCTGAAATCATGACGTGTAATGATCTTTTAAGTGCTATTACTGGACATCAAGAGAAAATTGTGAGTGAGAAGTTGAACATCGAAAAGTGCCTTGAAAAATTTCGCTACGATGATTGGATGAAAACGACGTGTTTCTCTTCGGTTCGTTTTTTTTTTTTTTTAATTCAATTATAAACAACAAAATGTGTTTATTTGTTTTTATTGCAAAATTTGTTCGACAGCCTGGGATATACGATTCACTGAAATTGAATGACATTCAAGTGAACGTCCAGAAATTTACAGGAGAATTACGTACGCTGGGTAAAAATTTAGATCACTGTTACAAACCAGAAACAAATATTTTGCGTGTGAAGACAATAGAAAATCAGCTTGAAAATTGCAAGAAAACTCGTTTGAGTAGTACGAGAAGTGTATATGACAGATACGATGTTATTCCAAACATTTTTCCGTAAACAACTGAGGCACTATTAAAGGATATCCGAGAATGACGATTAACTTGTGCATCAACGAAATAAAAAAATTAAGAAAGATACCAATAGTTTTAGAAATTCCCAATGGTTCAACTCATTTTTCCATAGTTTTTTATAAATCTACCTTATTTATTTGAAATTACAACAGCGAGATAAATAATATATTATTAAAAATTCTACAAATACATCATTTATATACAATTTCCTATATTTCAGGGGCGTCGCAAAAAAATTTCACATGGACGAGCAAACTGAAATGTCAGAAGTTGAACAACATATTTATTTGAATGTAACAAAAAATATTTATTCTAGCATCATGCTATCTTATTAATCGATTTGCAAACTCGAGTTCTTATTTTTTCAAAGAATATCACTTTTCACTTTCTAAAATCACATCTCATTTCTATTGTCTATCAGTAGGTACTAATTTTTTCAGTACTATGTTTAGCATTTAATGGATTAACTTGTAGTTGTAGGAATATTCTACATTGATTCCTGAAATTCCTAGAATTCAGGTTTCATTGATTTTTAGTTTTTTTTTTTCTAGATTTTTGAGAAAATTATATCTTCATACATTCAAGGCCTTTCATACTCTGGCTGCCTTTGCTAAACTATTATACAAAGTGCTTATTTTTTGAATTTTTCGTACTTAATAATATTTGTAATGTAACACTTTTGAGAATATTCTAGTTCTTTAATATATTTCTAGCATTATTGTATATTACCATAAAAATAGGTTTTGAAGGTTCAAAAGTTTTTGGATTTTCAGTATACTTAAGATTTTCCGAGGAACCAGTATTTCCAAAGATAAGTGGTATTTCCTAGATTTCTAGAACTTTTAGTTTTTATCGTATTTTTTCAGTATTCTTACAATTTCAACGATTTTATGGCTTTTTTATAGAATTTGATTTGTTGCGATTAAAGATTTTGAAGATATTTGGTAATTTTAAAGTTATTTCAGAAAATGATGTTTACATAAATTTCCATTTTTTCATAGATGTCTAGTACTTTTAGAATTTCTATTTTTTATAGTAATCATAAAATTTAGTAGGATTTTCTATGTTCTTTTGTGAAAGATTTCTAGTATTTTTAAAAACTCTAATATTGGTTTCTGGAATATACACTCCAGAATCTCAAATCTTATGGATTTTCAATATTTCAATCAATTTTTCAGAAGGCAGTATTTTCATACATTTCAAGTATTCCACAAATTCCTAAAACTCCTACAATTAGTCGATTCTGCATTTTTCATCATTCACAAATTTTATTGAATTTTCCAGTATTTTGATTGATTCCTATGTATACAGATATTCAGAATTATATGCTTTTAGGATTATAAGTTTTAGAGATTTGTATCATTTCCATAGATTCCTATTATTTTAAGTATTTTTATATTTTTCTGCATTTATGAAGTTTCATTGTATTTTCAATTATTCTTCTGAATTTCTTGTATTGGATTGCTCTGTAAATTTAGAGTAGTTGATGCTCTACATTTCAAAGTTTTATAGATTCTAATTATTCTTAAATGATTGTCTGGACACAGTTTTTCCTAGATTTCTAGTTTTTCAATGAATCCAAGTTATTTTTGCGTTTTTTATATTTTTTAATATTTACAAATTCGAATGATATTCTGATATTTTCATGGATTTTTATATACATTTTTAAAACGATGGTGCTCCAGGATTTTGAGTTCTATAGATTTTAGGTAAATAAATGGACTTCATCTTAACGCATTTCGTATACTTATAGATTCGTTGTGTTTTTAAAGCTTATTATTTCCATAAATTCTTAAAAAAATAATATCTGTATAGATTTTCAGTATTATAGAGATTCCTATTATTTTAAGTCTTTTTAGCAGTAATGAAAGTTCGTAGAATTTTAGAATATTTATAAATATTTTGTTCGACTGCTACGTAAATTTCAAGAACTTTATGCTCTAAGTTACAAAGTTTTATAGTTATATTTAGTATTGCAAACGATTTTTCAGAATACAGTTCTTTGTAAATTTTTCGTGTTTTAAAGAATTTTCGCTATTTCAGTATTTTTCATATTTATAAATTCGTACGATTTTCTGATATTTTCATGGATTTCTATTAACATTTTAAGAACGAGATGCTCTTGCATTTTAAGTTCTGCATCTTCAAACATTTTGTGTGTTTATTGATTTGTAATGCTTTTCGAACTTACTATTCAAATAAATTTGTGGGAATGATAAGATTTTTATTCTTTCCATAAGTTCTTGATAAAATAATATCTTTATTAAATTTTAGTACTGTTTAGCATTGTTTGGTAATGTTTTGTAATTTAGTATTTTTTAGTAATGTTTTAATAGATTGCTATGTAAATTTTCGTTATTCCACCATTTTCCATATTTTTTTAATATTTATAAATTTCAATAATGTTCACATATTTCCATGGATTTCTCCATAAATTTTAAGAACTAGATACCCTAGATTCAAATTTCTATAGATTTCGGGCGAATAAAAGGATTATCCAAAAAATTCTATCTCTACTCATTTCATATATTTGAAGATTCGTCGTGTATTTCGGATTCGGTTGCATCGTCCCTGCTATATTTCCATGGATTCGCCGAAAAAAACTCTTGCACCGTAATCCAGGCGAATAATAAAAAAATCCCCCAGACGAAATCCACTTCAAAGCTCATAATAAAAACCCATAACTTTCAATCGGCACGAAAAACCTCCCTCGCGCATGCTTGAGGAAACTCCAACTGACGAAAGCTCGGTAGTTGAATCTCGGAAGCTCCGAGCACAGTCGGCAGCGCGAAGTAGCGCCGGACGGTCGGAAAAGCTCGAGCTTTCATCCCCCTCAAACCTTGAACAACTCCTCTTGGAATTTCAAAAACTGCACGTGGAAAATTCCCCAAATTCCCATTTTCGAAAATGAGCTTTTTTCGCGCCCGGGGCAGCGGTTCCCGGATTTGTTCGCGGCCCCTCGATTCCGCCGGAAATTGAACCGCCCGCCTTGGATCCGACCGTTTCCGGCATCATTTCCCGGGGGTACGAAATTGCTTCCTCTCTCGAATACGAAAGTGAAACGGAAAATGGGAGGTAAATGGGCCACGTGGACGACGGGGACGTTGCTCTGCTGCGTCCTGGGGCGCGTCGACGCCGGCAGTTGCAGGGAGTCGAGACTTTGTTGTACCGGTCGCGATTCCGCGTGCGTAGTGCAAAAAACCGCCCCCAACGCGGTCATCGAGACACTCTCGGACAAACCCTGTTACTGCGATCACGCCTGTCTTAAGCTCGGCGATTGCTGCGGCGATTTCAAGGAAGCTTGCGGAGGTGAGCTTTTTTCGGAGATTTTTTAAACCATGCAAACGACTGTATCATTTTACAAGTTAAAGCCAATGAATATTGGACGAGGGAACCCAGAATCGAGCTTTTCTTTTTACAGAGTAAAAAAAGTTCGGTTTGGTTACCACTATTGCAGAAATCAGACACTTTTAGAAAATGAGCTTTTTGGTGGGTAATATGGAAAAGAAAAATTATTCATACGAAGAGTATATAGTTGTGTAGTATATCGAATTGCAATTTTTATAACGAAAAAGTTCCTTGTAAATTTCTTACAGTGAGTTGAAAGCAAACATCGAGTGAACATTTTTATGCATTGCAGGCGTATACATACTGAATGTGAGGATCCTGTAAACAGTTTTCGTACGCTGTTAACGTAAACTGTATGCGAATATCGTGCAAACAGTTATTGTTTACTGTTTACAAGATGTTAACAGTGGTTTACGTAAACATGTTTTCAGAGGACTGTTCACGAATCGCAGCAGTCCAAATATCCTGATTGGGAAAAATTTACTAATACAAGGCAAAAGGAATTTGAGAACTTGATCTTCACGAATTTACGTTAGAAAAATTCAAGAATTTTTAGTCACAGTGTAAGAAAACTTTTATTTTTATTTATTTTTTGGATAATAGTATTTTCATAGATTCATTTCATTTCACAGATTTCTGATACAGTATTTTTTTTTCAGTGTTTATGGCATTTGAAAGATTTCTGGTATTCCGAAATTTCTGTATTTCTAAAATTGGAGTCTCCGAGTATCATAGGCTTTCATTTTTTTTTTGTAGATAATCAAGAAAATTATGTTTAGAGGATAACTATTTTACAGACTGCCAGTGTTTTGAGTATTTTTTAGTACTCATACTACAATTTTTAATAATTTTCAAGAATTTTTCTTATGCATTCCTATATAGAGTCGTAGATATCGATACTCAGGTATTTAATTTTTGATAGATTTTTAGTATATATATATATTAACAAACAGTGTTTTCATATAATACATGCTCTCATTATCTGAATCTGTTGAATTTCAACAGATCGCAATCTGTTAAAAATTTTCCCTGAAAAATCTGAACTTTTGATAGATGTATCTGTCAAATTCGACATATTGTTTGTTGTTTTATTTTCTGTTGTATTCTACACTATCTGTTAATTTTTGACAGATTACATAGTAAAAATTTCAACAAGGCTTTATGTAGAATACAACAGAAAACATGTTGAATTCAACAAATTCAGATTCAAGAGAGAGGATTTTTCGTGCTTTCAGTAGGTATTCTTCGTATTTTTTTATTATTTATAGAATTTGAATGATTTTCCTGGATTTGTATAGATTAATAAATAAATTTCTAGTATTTCATGTTCTAGGACTCACAGTTTTAGATATTTTTAGTAATGTCATGTATTTTCGAGAAAGTATATCTATATAGATTTATGGTATTTTACAGAAACCTACTATTTCAGGAACTTTTCGTTTTATTTTTAATTCGCTAGAATTTTGAATACTCGCTTAGTCTGAATCTGTTACATTTCAACCAAATGCAATCTGTTAAAAATTTCCACTAAAAAATCTGTATTTTATACTGATCTATCTGTCAAATTCAACAGATTGTCTCTCGTTTCAACAGATTTTCTGTTTCATTCTACAAATTCAATCCGTTGATTTTTCGGAGATTACATTGTGAAAATTTTAACAAAGAAATCTCTAGAATACAACAAATAATCTGTTGAATTCAACAGATTAAGATTAAGAAAGTAGGTACACTTTTATATTTCTGGCCTATGTGATTCAACGGATTTCTTACTAAATTAGACGAATGTGATGCTCTAAAATTAAAAGTTCATCGGATCTTTTCGTTTTATTATTAATTGGCAGAATTTTAAATACTCGCTTAGTCTGAATCTGTTACATTTCAACAAAATGTAATCTGTAATGTAATACAAATTCAATCTGTTGATTTTTTGGAGATTACAAGTATTTTTACAAATTTTCGACAAAATCATGTTTATATACACTAAAAATATTATATAGATTTCTAGAATCGGTAGTTTATTTTCGTAGTTTTTGTATTTATATAATTTTATGAGTCTCTAGCATTCGAACTAATTTTTTGAATTTTTTTGTTTTTACACATAGATTGCTAAAATTTAGTGTATTTTTCCATTTTTTTCTTCCTTTATACAAGTTGAAACAAATTTTTTTGTGTACACTTTAATGTTTGTACTATCTATCAAATAAATGAAATACTTTGTGTTCAGATGTTACTGTCATGGAATCAGAGTAAAAGATTTGACAATTATAAAAAGTTTGAAGTAACCAGGAAAGTAGAGTTTTGACTTTTCAAGTTAGTGAATAGAAAAATACCAATTTAAAAAGGAAAAAAAAGCTAGAAAGAAAATCATTCGATGTATCACTGGAAATTTACAATTTTTATCCGGCAATTAAACAAAATCCTCAAATATTTTTTCAAGAAAAACTACGTTTGAAACTATTTTCAAACCATTGCAAACAAAATATGAGTGAAAACTATACTGGATAATTGAAAGAAATCTAAAAAAAAAAATCGTGCAACCTTAAATTAGTCATTCGTTTTGAACAATAAAATAACTTTTCAAATATTACTTTGCAAATTACATTATTATTTATTCCATGAACGTTACAACGAAACTTCAATCACAAAATTTTTAAATCCTTTTTCTCAAAAAATCCTACTTCCTTTCACTTAAAAATCATTCAATCCTTCAATAATCATTCCATTAAATAACCCTCTAATATCCTCGACTAACTATAAATCATCCCAGGTCTTCATTGCAATTCCCTCTCAAACAAACAAACAAATAAAAAAAAAACCAACACCGCACGTGTCGGAAACATATTTTCCAACAAACTTTTCCACCCCAAACACTTGAAGCAGATTCAATTTTTTGCTCCCCAGTTTCACTCATAAACCCCACGTTCTCACGCAGTGGAAAACTCGCCCAACCCCTTTATTTTCCCAAATTGGCCTGGTGAAAAAAAACCAAGCAACAAAGCCCTTTTTCCTGAACCTAAAAAACAATAAAAGTTCCATCTTTCACTGTCGAGCAATTAACACGCGGCGCAAAATGCAAAGGGCTTTGTCGTGGGAAACTTTAGCGCTTTTTCGAACGCCAACTTTCGCCCCGCAATTAAGAAAAAGTTGTCCGGAAAACGCGACAAAACAATCGGGAAAACTTTAGCGCCCGCGAAAACCCTGGAAAAACAGAAGGGGCCGGGGACAAATCCATCGGGTCGGTCATTATTTATATTATTTCTCGCGTAAAAAGCTCGGGATTCGTCGGCTCGGCCGTATAGTTAATCTTGGGGTTGGGAAAAGGTGAAAAAACAATGGGACGGGGTCGGGGGTGAAAAGCGAGGACCTAATGGACTTTTTTCCCAGGCTAGTTTTGTGTCGGCAAAAACATCTCCGAGTTTCATCGACCTTGAATCTTATTAACCCGGACGCAGAAGAGGTAAATATGTTAAAAGAAAATTTATGGTTGTATGGAGTGCCAAAAGCTGCGTGATTGCGTAATGAAATATTCATGGTATTTGCAGATTATGGTGTTCCTAAAAAAAGGGTTAAACCAAATTTTAACTATAACCCTCTTGAGTTAATTAAAAATAATTGTAAAAATATTTCTGAATTTTTTTGGATTTTTCCGAAACTAGGGACGAGCAAGGAGAGCTGTACATTCAAGATTTACAGACAATTGAGAAAAAACATTAAGTTTTCTGGGATTCAAGAATCACCAGTGAATACTTTTGGTCGTTTATACGTTCAACAGAATGTAATAATGACAAATAACACAGTCCAATGCACAACGTTTCAAATTTTGGACATATTATGAAATAAAATTATATCGAATGATCAAAATTGAAAAAAAAACCTACGTATCTCGAAAATCTGACCTGATTAAATGAAACGGACTGCTGATTCGTGATCAGCACCAAAAACAACTCTGAAATCTTTATTTAGCTGATTGCGTCCAAAACCTTGTAAACCTGTGTAATTGGCCACTAAATATTTGTTCATTATTCTCGACATGTATCCATGTCATAGTACACGACTGTGCTCAATGAAGATTTTTTTTAGGTACATTTTACTTCCACACATATTTTCTTAAAGCAGTTTTTGTTTTTACAAAATTTGACGTAACACTAGCATTGTGACGTCATTTACATGCTCAGTATACTTACATATATATATATATATATATATATATATATATATATATATATATATATATGTTTATTCCAAACCCAAACATTGCGATAATTTTCAAATCTTGTTTTTGAGTGATAAAAAGTAGATAATATTAATTTGCTTATCTGCAATTTTAGACTATACGGATTCAAAATGATTTTTTGAAAACAATTTATTGAATATACACTTTTCATCTTTTTATTGAAAGTAATTGAATTCTATTAAAAAACTGAAAACAGTTATAACTTAACTAAAAAGTTTTTTTTAAGCTCTACTTTTCCATTCATACTTAATTAATATAGCATTTTGTGTTCATCAAGGAAATTTTTTTTTTTTAGTAAAAAACGATGATAAATGGCTCGTCTAGTGTTTGATCCGAATTGCAACGAAGTATGAAATTAGATTAGGAAGGTACAGGAAAAATTGGACAGGCTGAAGAATTATGAAAAGCATCAGTTTTTGTCAAAAATGAGCGATAGGCAGTTTTGAAAAGGTTTGAAATTTTAGCCAGTTTTTGAAAAATTTTGTCTCTGATAGTTCTTGACAAGTTACATGCTTTACAACAAGAGAGTTCTTGATACGTGATAAAAATAATAATTGTGACGCATTTATACTACAGAGTATTTAGGGATGTATTAAATTCACAAAAAAGTAAGTTAGTTTATATTTTTATTTTGAACTATGCATAGGTATATACTTAAAATCCATGTAAATGTAATGTCTTTGAAAATCTGTAAAAATACTGAAAACACTTGTTAAAGTATTGGATAAAGACTAAAAATACTGAGTACTCGATATTTATGTCATGTAGAAATTCTGTGAAGATACTGTTTGACAAATCTATAAATTATTAAGAATATATACAACTTGTTATTCGAAAGCATTATATTCCAGAAATTTATCTTCAAACTTATAAAAATGCTTGAAACGCTTCAGAAATTATTATAATCATTAATAATTTCCAAAATCCTTAAAATTACGAAACATACTCAAAGTGCTATAGCTAGAAATACTAGAAATACTAGAAATCTGTGTAAATACTGTTAATTCAAAAATCTACATAACATAAAAAATCCATAAAACTGTAAGTTCTAGAGCATCAAAATGTAGCAGTTTATGTAGAAATCCATGAAAATACCAGAAAATCCTCCAAATTGTAGAAATATTGGGAAAACACTTGAAGAATAATGGACTCAAAATCTAACGTCAGAAATCTGCGAACATTATGTTTTTTGAAAAGTCTAATAATGACTGAAAATATTGAAAACTCAGAATTCAAGAGCATCATACTCCAGAAATCTACACATAAATTTTTAAAAATAATTGCGAGTTTTCGTCCGTCTACTTTTATGTTGGGTTTTTGTACTGGGTTTCAACGAAAAGACCACTGAAACTATGAGCAACTTTTTTGCTTGAATAAGCGGTATTGAAAAAACGAGCATCCGGCAAAAGGAAACGTGGGAAATCGCATTAAAAGTGCAATTTCCGATGAAGAAAGGCATATTGGACGGTGGAACAATGAGAGAAGAATTTCAAAGACGGTGCATAATCGTGCTATTTCGTTTCAGCTGAAAGATAATTAAAATTATTTCAAATTTCTCGTCTTTTTATCTTTTTCACCTCAATTTCGAACTTTCAAAATATTCAGTGTTTGTGCTTACACTAATAATTATCGTGAAACTCTAATTTACATTATAATTTCATGAAGTCAATTATGAGAGTTACTCGAATTCAACAAATTTCAAATCGTTTCACCAAACTTCAAATTACAAGCTCAAAAACATACATGTTCTCTGAAAAGTTACGAAAAAACTGCAAAAAAATTAATTCGATTTTCATGCGAAAGCATAATAGCACGAAAATTGTTACATTTTCAGAATGAAAATCATGTTCCTCTTTTTTCCACCCTTTGTTTCAATTCCGTTCTTTGAAAGCCAGGATTTTAGTGCTGCGTCACTTGCATCGTTTATCCAAGCTGGCGCAAATAACTCACATACTTAATTACGCGCTTTTTTCCCTTGGCGTAAATTTCGTCCTCGTTAGATTCACTTTATTCAAAATATTGTCGAACTTTCCCAACGAAATAGTATTAAATTGTTTTATGTTGGGATTGACTGATTTATCTCTAAAAGAGACTGCTGAAATCGCGAATACATATAATTGGCAAACATAATGGCAATAATTTGATTGGGTATATGATCGCTATACGGCAAAATTATTACTTGAGCTGCACTGCGAACATTTAATCAAATAATGGACGGAAGAGATGACAAGAGCATTGCATTATTTCGACTAACGATGTTGCGAACTCTTGTTCAAATTTACTTCCATGAACTTGTTTATAGGGCGTAACAATAATACGACTTTCGAGTTTCCCCACGCTCCAGAAACTTATTTTGTCATTCTCAAGTTTTTTCTGATTGTGATTCGCGGACATGTACGAAAGTGTTTACGCTTATCTGATTTCCTCTTTTCGCAAAGATTGCAAATTTATGACTTTGAGTCCATTTCAAACAATAACGAAGGTTTGTTTGTATGAAGAAAAAGTTTGGTATATAATCTTTCTGTGCATATTACGTTTTTGAAGAATACTCTAACTTTCATGATTTCCAGTTTTCAGTAGATTTTTATTTGTTCGCATTTATCAAATTTTGTAGGATTTTCTGGTATTTTTCATTCAAGCACACTTTGTGCTGACCAAAAAATTAATCAACTTACATATTTTCAATAGGAATAAAAAACTACTACTTATTCCCATGATAAAATTGCCCTCGACGAAAACTTTTTCGAGCCCCAAACTTCCGCAATCGCACGTCTCCCCCATTTTCGTTCCAAAGCAAACCTTTAACTTGCGATTGAATTCGAGCCCTCGAATCGTATCGCTAGCACTTTCCGACTCCACTGAAACTTTGGTTTATTATTGAAAAATGCACGTCCGAAATTTAAATCCGAGAAGAGTAACGTTTCACCTTTGGCAAAAAAAAGCGTAGCTTTCGGAATGTAAAATAACGTGGTGACTGGTATTAACTGAAACCCATTGTGCCGTAATGTAGAACACGGAAAACTCGCCGTACGGGACACAATTGCGGTGTATTCGGTGGGAAATGAGGGGAAAAAAAAAGACAGCGAACCGGGAAAACGGGAATAAAGTAAAAATATATATTCGCGCGTACGTTGGACAAAGCGGATTTGTCAATAGCGCGGACACCCCGGATTTACACGGGTCGAGCGCCCCGGGACGGAGGCGTTTTTTTTCTCCGGCATTTATTTTCGTCCCCGAAATTCACGGCCGGCATTTTTTTGCACCCCCGTTGCTCCCGCGAGGTCAAGAATGCGAGTATGGTCATTAGGAAAATGAATTCCTCAACATGGCCAATAAAAAAAAAACTTTACTTTTCACTCTTTAATGCAGACGTGTTATGTACATTTATTTTGTAGCCACTCGTCAAATGTCCTTGTGAATATGCAACTAAGTATTTCGAGTTTTCTTGCAATGTGATAATTATCACAATTAGAAAGTGTGGGCTGAGCATGAAAATTATAGTTAAACAATGTTCAGATTTATTTCAATAGAAGCAATGCAGATATATGTACGTCCAAATTTTCTAAATTTTCTTGAAGTTATACAAAATGTTATCCGACTACATAGACCTATGAAAACCGATGTTTGAGGATTTTTCGTCTTTATGTAACTTTTTCTGAGTCGAATAAAAATCTAAAGAAAATGGAGAAGACGCGTGGAAGCTTCCGAGTTAACCATTGAAATTTTGTGTAATCTTGTAACGATTTTATTGCATAATAGTAAGGTGTATGAAGTGAAATGTATCTAATTTTAAGGAATCAGTTCATAATACGTAGGTGTTGAAAAAGCCTCAAAATTGAGATATCTATGTAGCGAACTATAGAAATGCTAGAAACCCATAAAAAACTAGAGCAAAATTTTATAAATACTAAAAAATATATAGAATACTATGCACACTGAAATCTGTTGAATACTAAAATCTATGAACATAAAATTTTCCTAAAAATCTTAAAAATTATTTAGATCATATAAAACTTTAAATTCTGGGCCACCAAATGTTATACATTTAAATGAAAATCCATTCAATTTTCTGAAATCAAAATCTTTTTTAAGTCGTTTTTTCTGAAAATTCAATAAATAACCTAAAAATCTACAAAACTTGCAATCCTGGGGTATATAATCATAAAAATACTTATCAAAATTCATAAAAATATTAGAAACTCTTTCGAATTGTTCGAATACTGGAAAATACGTGAAACGTTTCAAGTAATATAGAACCTAAGATATATTAGAAACCTATGAACATAATGACATGTGTTCTTAAAAATCTCTTGCAACACTAATCAGTAAATAAATTTTTAAAAAGTTTAGGTCGTCAAATTATTAAAATCTACATAACAATTCATAAATATACCAGCAATCTAAAAGAACACGAGAAAATATCACAATATTTTGTAAATGCTGAAAAATGCAAAAAATATTAGGAATATATATTAAATACCTTACATATGCTAAGGTAATAAACAATTTTTTTTTATTTGTTGGTAAAAATCTATACAGCTTCCAATTTTAAAGCATACGATTTGAAAATCTATACATATAGAGATCTATAAAAGTTTCCAGGAATCTTCTCAATGTGATGAATACTGAAATCATACAAAATATAGTGAATATATGCTAGAAATATACGAAGTACATACCAGAAATCTATAAAGATAGTATTTTCTGAAAAATCTGTCCAAGTACCACAAAGCTCATAAAATTTAAATTCTGGAGTAATAATTTTTATAAATCGACAAAGATGTTATAAAAAATACTAGATGATTTTAAAGAAATTTCAATGTTTTACCAAATTTCATAAATGCCGGAAAATACAGAAAAAATTTAAAAGTAAATATTAATGGAATACTTTTATTCTATATGGATATGATTATAAAAAAAAATGTAAAATTACTGAAAATCGAAAATATATTGAATATTGTGGCATTGATTTCTAGAAATCTACATAAAAATCCATTAAAGTAAGAGAAAATGTTCAAAATTTTGAAAATACTGAAAAAATAGGAAAAATCCTAAAAGTACGAGATATCTATGAAAAGTCAAATATTTCTGGAGATACTGTTTCCTGAAAAATTTATCACAATACTGACAATGAGAATCAAATGAACTTTGAATTCTACAGAATCAAATTAAACAAATTTATGAGTACATATATAAAAATGCTACTTAGAAATTCATAAAAAAAACTAGTACGTCCTACGAAATTTTAGGAATAGTAAAAAATACGAAAAACTCCAAAAATAATAACGATCTGTGAAAGACCTTAAATTTGTGTAAATGTAATTTTCTCAAAAATCTATGAACTACTAGAATGAATAAAATTTGGAATACTATAGCATCACCCTTTAGAAATCTATATAAAAATCCATGAAAATGCCGGAAAATCCTTCAAAACGTAAAAATACAGAAAAAATATGAAAAATACTATAAGTATTAAAAATCTATGAAATATCTGATAAAATTGGACACTGTTTCCTGATAAATTCATTAAAATACTGCAAATATAGTTAAATATGAATTGTAGAGCATCGAATTCTGAACATCTACAAATTGGTAAATTTATGGAAATGTTAAAAATCTATAAAAATGAATCTTAAATATCCTACGAAATGCTATCAATAGTAAAAAATAAGAAAAATCTAAGTATATCAACAGTCTACGAAACACATTAAACGTATTGGATACAACTCATCCAAAATGTATGAAATTTCTAAACCTATAGCAACAAAATCTTGATATTAATAGAAAAATCTATAGGCACAACACAATTTTTAAAATGTGATAGTACTAAAGATATAAATACTGAAACTTCAGAAATAAAATATTGTCATGTAATGTGGAAGGTGAAATATTTGGAAAATTAAAGAACTAGAGCTTGCAAGTCGATTTCCAAGATATCATGACATAAGAGTTAATATAATTCAATACTTAAAAATAAAAATATATACACATGTATTAACCTTTCCGACCTTTAAATTACCTTCTCTATTAAAAATTTTTTTTCAACGCCTTCATTCCACCCTACAAAAAATCCTGACACAATTTTTATTAACGTTCGCCACCTCGCAAATTCACCCCTTTTTCCTACAAAATCGTCCGAAATCGTCACATCATCCTCGTTAAGAACTTGCTTCATCCCCAGGAAACATTTTATTTCGCCCGCACCAGCGTTTCCGTATTCTTGTTCCCCATTTTTTATTTCATTCGCGTTTTTTATTTCTTTTTCCCAAGCAACTCTCGGAAGGAAATAGCTCCTACGAAAATCTCGGCGATTCGCGATCGAACGGCAAAAGCCCCGAGGATTCGTAAAATGCAAATTTCCCGCTCGTTATTGGTTTAAAACAAAGGGAGGATAACTGGCGGGTTGACAAAGAGCGATTCGAGAAGTATAAAGGTTCGGCTTTATCAGTTTATCGGCAAAGAACATCGAGAGGCCTCGGGCATTTCCCGATCTTTTCCCTGCGGCTTTTTTTCCTGCTTCCCTTTGAAGTTTGCCTCCGGAAAATATAAGAGGAATGAAAGTTTGAGGCCGAACTTTCAGCAAGAACCGGAAAACGTAGGGAAGCTTAAATCGAAAATTCAAATTGAAATGTTGATGCACTCGATACTGTAGCCTTCGGCAAAAGGAAAAATAGAGTTTTCAACAATGAGGAATTTTACATGTAAAAAAATTACAATATTGAAAAAAGTCGAGTAATCCATTTTAATGGGTTTTGAAACTTGAGTTGGTTTAACATCTCTTGTAATAATTCGACAAAATTTCGTTTTTTTCTACGAAAATAACACTCTCAAAATTGTTGATTATTTTGGTTTTGACAAGAACTATGGTGAATATAACGTCAGGTGAAGAAAACTTTGAAAAGTCAGTAAAATACGCTTTGCGAATGTTACACCTTAAAAATTCTCTGTAGAAAAATTATCACCTTTGGAAGTTAAAGTTTCTAGAAATTATTGCGTATGTATTTATTCCACCCGTAATTCACGACGCCAGGCGTTAAACATACACGTCAAGGGGGATTTTCGAGTTTAATTTATAACTCAAGGTTTCTTCAGTTGACAGTTTTTTTAAGGGATTGTAGTTGGTTTATGTATGGATTTCGAATTCCAAAGTATTTTCCAGAGAAATTAAGGAAGGGATGAATTTTAAAATAGTTTCGAGTGATATATAAGTTAAAAAATAATAATGAAACATTACAATATACAGTGGAAAGTAGTATGGTTAAAAATGTTACTTTCCCGTGTAAATTTTTGTCTTTAAATTTACAATGATAATATTCCAAATTAAACTAAGGGTGCCACAAGAGTTTCGAGGGAACGTGTTGAATAGTTTTTGTCTGAGCTCGAGAAAAATTAAAACAAATGTAAAAAGGTGAGTGAAGTTTTTTTGCGCAAATATTACCGATTTCATATAATCTTGTACCAATTAGCATTTTTGATAGTTGCACCTTGAGATGAAGTATTATGATGTTTTGCCACAGTAAAAAATATGTGAGATATAGTAAGAAAGTAATACATATTGAGTTGTATAGTTTGATTATAATGGAGATCAAAGGAAAAATGAACGAGGATTTTCAAATTCAAGATGCCTATGTAATAATCTTCAACAATCCTAGAAAACAATCCTATGAAAATACTAGAGTATACCTATCACGAAATGTTATAAAGTACTGAAAATACAAAAACTTCTTATGATACTAGGAATCCATAAAATTCTCATCTATTAAAATCAATTTCTTAAAAGAACAATAAAATTTTTAGGGTATTTAAAAAACATTGAAACACTTAGTATTGTATTCTATAAATCTACGAACATAGTATATACAGTCTACGAAAATAGTATATACAGTCCTTAAATATTACAGTCGCAATACGCAACTGTACTATCTACGCAATAGTATTATACAGTCGCACAAAATTTTGTTTAACACTGAAAATACCGAAAATTATTAAAATACTATGAATTCATGAAATATTTATCTGAGCATATATATTTTCAAAAAAAAAAAAAAAAAAAAAAAACGATAGGATTTCCGGAAACCTAGAAAAAACTGAAAGATAAAGTATCAAATTTTAGGAATTCCAGAATTCTTTTAAAATACTAGATTATCTCACAAAATTTTGTAAAATACGACAAGTAGTAAAATTCTAAAAACAACAGAAACTCATGAATATCTCATTTATGAAGGTGTATTTTCCGGAATGAACAATAAAATTTCCAGAACTCTAGAAAACATTAAAATATGTAGCATTGAATTCTAGAAATTGTAGTAATCTATAAACGTATCAGAGTGACACAGAAAATTTGGTTGAATGCTGAAAAAAACCACAAATTTTGAAAATACTAGAAATTCATAGATATTCATAGAATTCAAATATGTGTTAATTTTTTTTCTAAAAAAAAAAAGATGGAATTTTGAGAAATCTAAAAAAACATTGAAAAATGTAGCATCGAATTCTAGAAATAGTATTCTGGAAGTGTATAGTCAAATTCTAATAATACTACCGTAGAATATGCCTCTTTTTGTCTGAGTACTATAAAATAACGAAAAATTCTATAACCAACAAAAAACTATTGAGATAGAGTTATCTGAAAAATTAATTAAAATGCTCAATAACAATCACACTTCAAATTCTGAACATTTATGCAGCGGTACATAAAAAAACTTTAAATCTAATAAAATACTGAAAGATGCTACTCAAATTTTCAGATACAAAGAAATACAGAAAATACTAATAATTTTACAAAATATTAGAAAATTGTAAAAACGTAATTTTCTCAAAAATCTACAGTATAACTAAAAATATAGAAAAACCTTGCATCTTTAAGATTTGTTAAAAAAACCATAAGAATATCATAAAATACGTTACATTGTGTAAATACACGTAAATTTCAAAGTACTAGACATTTATAAAATATAAATTATTGAAAAGATGTCTTAGTATTCATATTGATTTTATAGAGATTTCTGAAATTCAATGCTTTATATATGTAGAGCATATTCTATACAGGATTCGAAAATTAATAGATTTCAAAGTCGAAAAACTTTATGATAAAATATTCTCAAAGTTCTTATTTTGCTCTCACTATGTACTTTTGTACGTTTCTATATTGTGTTCATGTCATGAAAGTCATATTTGAGTGCTTACTAAGTGCAATATATACCTTTTTGTGCAAAAAAATTGAGGATGGTTTGGAGGAACTTTTGAGGTATGTAGCAATAATGTTACGTCACAAAAGTTACAGTTTTTTAATAGTGTATTGTTCACTTGAAAAAACAAGTATTTGTTCATGAAAAAATATCAACAATTGGTGGAGTTATGGTCCTTTCCGCGAAACAACTTTTTTTTTGAAGAGGCTTGCGGTGACCACGATGCAAGTCGAACAAGTTGAATCAGAAAATCCAAAAAATTTCATTAGTCAAGGAATATATTTAGTTATTGACCAATCTCTTTTTTACAGAAAAGTTTTTATTTAGCAGATAAGAATTTTTAAATAAAATTTTCAGAGCTCAAAAAATCGAAATCTCGGGGTAAACGTTCTTGCATATAGAAAAAACGTGATATTCATTTTTTCAATCGTTCAAGAACTGGATATATTCCTAGACTAATGAAATTTTTTGCTTTTTCTAACTTAACTTGACCTGTTCGACTTGCATCGTGGTCACCGCAAGCCTTTTAAAAAAAAAAGTTGTTTTGGGGAAAGGGGCATAACTCCGCCAATCGTTGATATTTTTTTATGAACAAGTACTTTTTTTTTCAAGTAGACAATACACAGTTAAAAAACAATAACTTTGGTGTCATAACATTATTGCCATATACTTTAAAAGATACTCCAAACCATCCTCAATTTGTCCTCACAAAAAGGTATATACATCCTTAAAGGTCATCAGAAAATTTTATAAATTTTACATTTCATTTTTAGTCAAGTCAAATTTCACTCCTTGATTCTAGTTAGATTCCACGCTAAAAAATTAGTTCACCCTAAGAGGAGAAAAATTTTAATACTTTCGAGTGACTTTTCACTCTAAAAATTGTGAAAAATCATTGCAAGTTTGAGTAACAGCATTTTGACTCGATGAAGAGTGAAAATTCATTCTAAAGTGTAAAGATAGATTATCCACAAAAATCAAGTTAGCAAGTCCATAGAACTAACTGCTCGATAGGCCATCTAAAATTTAAAGGGTGTCTAAATAGACCAACCATTCACCCAAACGAACACCGGAAGACACCGGAATTGATCGAAAGCCGCGTATGTTGGGAGAAAGGTTTTTCACCGTAAACAACGTTATTCCAATCTTTATACGTTCCGTTGCCGCAGAGAGTGCACAATAACGTGGTGGACCTTTGCCAAACCGAAATTGAAATGGAATATTTCGTGGGAACAACATCGCGCCGGCGAAAAAGTAACGGCCCCCTTTTTTGCCCCGGCCAAGAGTGCAATTATTTTAAAAAATCGCGGCCAAATCGCGGGATTTCCCGCATGCGAATCCCAGTATTACGCGATTCAAACCGCCGCTGGCCAGCGAATTAATAAGGAAAAGAACGAGTGCGTTGAAGAACGCTTTTCGCCCCTCGGCGACTGATTAAATTGCCTCCTTCCGAGTTATTTGTTGGGACGACTTTTCGCGCTCTTTCCGAAATGCATAAAAATTTTCGTCCCCAGAAGATTTACATCCGTGCCGGGATTTTGAGATTTTGCCAAAGACAGGGATTTTTATGTTACCGGCGTAAGTTTCAACTCGGACGGAAATGTTTTTGAGCGGCATTTAAGTTGGGTGAGATTCGTAGAAGTTGGGTTGTAATTTTTGGGCGTTTGAGTTATTTTTATTTTTTCCAGGGAATGTTTTTTGTGATTATAATAAATTAATAAATAGAAAATCTTCAAAATGCTCCGTCCAAACAGTATTATTAATTCAATGTCAAAAAAATGATCACTCGGAGCCAATTCTTCAGTCAACGAATTTTATTCACTTAAGGTAAACCGATCAATATTTCGACCTTACATCAGGTCCTCTTCAGGATCAATCATATAATAATATGATCATATCTAATATTGAAATATTAGATATTATTGATCCTGAAGATTTGACTGAAGAATTGGCTCTGAGTGATCATTTTTTTGACATTGAGTGATTATAATAATTTATTATGTGTTGCTGAAAAAATTTTTAATGGGGGCACAAAAGTGTTAACTCAAGTATGAAAATGTATCATTTATATGTATCAGTTTAATTTTTGTATTCATGTATAGTAAATATGTTATGTAATGTATTTATCTGTATCAATAAATATTCATTTCGGAATCATAAAATCTTGAAAGTTGACTTCGGAGATACATTATGTACTTTTTTTATGAAACCGCTGTATCTTATCTATAATATCACTCAATATTTATTTTTTCAGTATTCATGCCATTTTTACGACTTTGCAGTTTCCGAATTGTTTTTTCCATAGATGTTAAGTATGAAATAGATTTTTTAGTAAACAAATTATCCATAGACTTCTGGTACTTGAGGTTTTATGAGTGTTTTTATGGTATGATTACAATTTGATAGATTTTCAATTTTTCAATATACTTCTACCGAAATTTCTGAAATCCTTGCTCACTAGTTCAAAATTAAAAATTTTTTCGTTAATTAACAATCATATAAAATAATATCGTACAAATAAACTCTAAGTATGTATACATATATCTTATATTAAATATTAAATAGATTTTTCAGTAAACAAATTGTTTATAGATTTCTAGTATTTTGAGTTTTATGAGTGTTTTTCTGGTATTGGTACAATTCAATAGATTTTCAATTTTTCGATGTATTTCTACACAGATTTCTAGAATTTTTCGCTCTCTGATTCCAATTTTGGAAAATTTCGATAATTTGTTTTTATTTGAGAAAATATTGTATAAATATTCTTTAATATTTTGTCAATTTCTGGTATTTTTAAGCATTTAAAAACTTCATAAAACTATCAAGAACTACTATGAAATTCAAGTACTAATGAAAATTAAGCAAAATCATATCTCTATTATAGATTTTTCGTATAAAAAAGATTGCTAAAATTTGGAGTGTTTCATTATTGTTCCTTTTTTTAAAAATTTGTAATGTTTACTAGAATGTTCAGAGATTTTCACGATTTCAATGAGTAGCCAGTAAGATTCTTGAAATTTGAAGATCCATATTTAAAAATATCATGATTTTTTTGATTGTAAAAGATAAATATAAAAATATGATCCATGGACAATCAATCTCAGAAAATGTATCTAATTCTTATCATCTCTCGGTATTTATTCTTTCAGTGTTTATGTCATTTTTATGATTATGTGTATGGATTAAGTATAGATTAGTGTATTGCTTTTTAAAATTTGATTCTGTGGAATTTTTAATATTTGCATAGAGTTTTGAAGAAAAAATGCGTTTAACAGATTTTTATTATTCATAGATTATTGAAACTGCAAAATTTTAATATATTTCACATATTCAACAGATATGTAACAATTTTAGTATTTTCCGTATGTTTTCAGCATTAATTCAATATAATATATTTCATAGTATTTTGATAGATATGTAGATTTCTAGCAATTTCTAGACAATGATGCTCTAGGATTCAAAACTCAAAAGCAATTCGGTAATCTATTATATTAACAAACAAAAAAAAAAATTCACAAAGGGTACTTATATGACATAAATTTTTTTAGTTTTCTCAGTTTTTTGTGAATACATTTATAGATTTTTATTTAGATTTCGAGAATTGGATACTCTAGAATTCAACGTGAAAAAGAAAAATTTACTATACTTCAGATTATTCATTAAACTAAACCCTCATATATTTTCAGTATTTTGAGTTAATTATTGTTTTTCATACATAATAAGGTACAATGTAAGAGAAAATTCAGTGTTTTCAATGTATTTTCATACAGATTTCTGGAATTTTAAGCTCACTGGTTGCTACGTCAATAAATTCTCAGTATTGTGTAGATTGATAGAATTTAACGTATTTTCTATAGTTCAAAAATTTCGTTGAAAGCTCTACAATTTCTTAACAAATTAAAGTCATTATAAAAATTGAACAAAATTATATCTTACACCGATTGATTTATTATTATTGTTTTCGGCATTATTCGTTTTTCTTAAAATGCGTAACGTTTTCCATGATGTTTAAAACTTTTCACTATTTTCATTGATATTCATACAAAACTTTAAAATTGGATGCTCTAGAATTTAAACTGCCATAGAGTTACTGCATTTTTTTGTTTAAAAAAAAAAAAGATATCATTGGATTTTTTGACATATGTGTTTGCCACACTCCCCCCTTAAAAAAAAAGAAAATTCCATTGTTATTTCATGACTTGTATACATACGGTTTGCTCTGCAATGTCGAAACTTATTTCCCCCCAAACACGAAAGTATTCATCATCAGATTCGCGACGAAAAATTTCGCCGAACGAAGAAAACCCAAGTTTTCAGTGCGCGAAAGAAATTAGCATAACCAGAGTCCTTTTCTGCGAGACTTATATACGCAGGTAGGACAATGTCACGGCATTTTACTTGCTAACGAGAGAAAGAAAGAGCAGAACGGCGCGAGGAGGCGCTCTTCGTTATACCCGTGCTTGGGAATTAATTCTTTTGAAATTGAAGCGAAGAAGAAGAAAAGACTGGAAAATATAAAGATTCAGATTGCCGAGATGAGTTTGCAAATACCATTATAGTTTTGCGCGAGTCTTGAAATTGCCCTCGCTTGGCTTTGAATGATCGTCAAACGTCGCCCAACTATTTCATCAAGCCAAGTAATCATAAACAGTTTTCATTTCGCGCCGCTTTCTCGCGGATACTGCGATTAAACTCAGGTTTCACGAATATTCGAGCACGAAAGTCAGGACAGATATCTGTAAAAATTCACAGTAAGATTAGGAATTCCTTACGGAACATTTTTTTACGGTGAAATTTCGCATTTTTGCAGTATTTGTGAGATTTGAAGAATTAATTGGTATTTTTGTGTAATTTATTCGAATTTTCAGAGTTTGATGTTTAAAGAATCAAATTTTTAACAATTTTGAGTATTTTCATAGGTTCTTATGTGGATAATATCAGCATAGATTCACAGCATATTTATTTTATTTTTTTTATTTATAGATTCCTAGTATTGAATTGAATAGATTTAGAGTGTTTCTGGAATTGTTCGATATACGCTGCAGAATAAATATTATAAGTTTTTAAAAATTTAACGTATCTTTAAAAATTTCTTGAAAAATATTATCTTTAGTAATTTTCGTATTTTTTCAGTTTTTACAAAATTCAAAGGATTCGTTGGTAATTTTATGAATTTATCAATGGATTTTCAGAGTTCGAAGATTCAAAATTCAAATTTTAAACCACTCTAAGTATTTCCAATGGATTTCAAAAAAATAATTATAACGTAAATTTACAGTATTTTTCAGACTGTTAGTATTTTTGATTTTTTTAATTTTCATGGAATTCTGTGAATTTATTTAATTTTTTTTATGAATTTCTAGTACTTGTTAACGAATCGCTTCATAGATTCCTCAAACTCGATGCTCTCAGGTTTAAAATTTTCAGTATTATCAGTATTTTTTCATTTTTTTAAAAACAACACGCGCACAAATTTTAAGTATTTTATGAATTTCTAGGAATCGCATTACTATTTTTTAGTTTTTACTTGATTTGAAAGATTTGTTGGTATTTATTGAATTATGATGCAAATTTTTAGAGTTTGGTGTTTCAAGATTCGATTTTTAACGATTTTTAGTATTTTTGAACAAAATAATGTCAAATATAGCTTCACAGTATTTTACCAACTTCTACAATTTAGGGTTTTTTCAATAATTTATAGAGTTTTATAAATATTTCTAGTTATTGAAACAGATTCTTTGTATTTTCCATGAATGTCTTTATATTACTGAAAGTTTTAACAATTTCTGTAGAACAGAGTTGATAAGATTTTTAATAGTTACAAGAATGAAATATTTTTATCTACCTCTTATTTAAAAAAACAGTATATTTAGAGATTTCTAGTATTTCATAAATTTTTTTCTATTTATTGCACTAATTTTCGTATTTTTTCATTATTTTTACAATTTAAAGGATTCTATGGATTTTTTTATGGATATTTGAATAGATTTTCATCACTTGACACCCTAGGGTTTGCAGTTTTGTGAAACGAAAGGAATTCAATAATATTTTTAGAAGAAACTATTAGCTGCACAGATTAATGGCATTTCGTTATCTGCTAGACTTTTTTGCAAAATTTTCAATTTATTACATGTAGTGAAATTATCGAAAAAAAATTTTTTCTTTACAATTTCAATAGGTCGTTGTACATATTTGTAGAATTCGATGTTTTTTTAAAGTAATTTTTTAGGTAACAGTATGTTCCAAGATTTCTACTGTTCCAGTACTCCCAGTACTATTATATTTTTAGAAATTATGAATCCGATGGCAAGAACTTTCTGGCATTCTTATAAATTTCTTCATAGATTCCTTAGAATCAATTCGCGTTTATTTATAATATCATAGACTTGTCGTAATTTTATGAATATTATTGCTGAGAATGTTTTATTTGCTTATGTTTTTCGCATTTTCAGAATTATTCATTTTTCTATTCCTTGTACATTTCTATTATCAATTACTTTCTTCAGATTTTTAGTATTTTTATAGAATGCTCTAGAGGATTCCAGAATATTTCTTTCTAGCATTTAATTTTATTGTATGTTTGAATTGAAATAGATTTTTCAAAAAACATGATCAACATTGACTTTAAATATATCACGTATTTCAGCTCTTCTTCTTTTGAAAATAAAAAAAAATATCAAAATGTACGAAAGTATTTTCCACATATTTTCTCTGTGTATACAAATTGAAGATTATAGATCCTAATAAAAAAGAAAACACGAAATCCATTAAAAAACAAATCCAGTCCTGAATGAACGAATTCCGGCTATATTTTTTTGCCACCAATGCCACTACTTCCATATTTTTTAAAAAAATAGCCAATACGAGAGAAACCTGTTTTTTTTCAATTCCATCTTTCGAACAATGAACAATAAAAAAAATGCCCGAAAAAACTCCCATGGGATTTTTCCCGCCCTTGCACTCGTGGAAATGTCCGAGCTATATTTTCCTTTCCCCCGGTCTCTATGTTTATCCATGTATGAAAACGAGGTTTATCGATGCTCATCGATACATCGCCCAGGGAAAATATTTCGAACCAGGTCACAATTGATCGGTGCTTCTGAAGACTCAAGCACCTTGAATAAAACAAATGAAAATTCACTATTACCTCGGCAATTTTTTGCTTCCTCTTTTAATCTAGAATTATGAAGAATCTTTATAAAACATCAGAATTGGTGAAGCGAACTGCACAATTTCATTAAGAGAAAAAACACTTCAACGCGGAATAAAAAATTATGGAATAAATGAAAATATGAATTATCGACAAATATGGAATGTTGAAAAGATCTCGTCGAAATATCAGGTACCTTTATTCATAGTTAATCAATTTTTATGAAATTAAAAGTTCTTGATCAGCGAAAACCATTAGGAAATTTCAGAGATTAAATTATTAATCTGTTTTTAACTTATTCCTGTAAGTCTGAGCGAGAGAATGCAAATAATAATTTACTAGTGCATAGTCAATTGAAAATAAATATCGATATACAAGAGATTTATTTCATCAATTTTTAGGAAAGGAAACATTTATTGTTTTGTCAACAATTCAACATTTTTTTATCATTATTCATTATTAATAATATATTATCATCATCATTTTATTAGAATCATGATTATTTTGAAATGTTCTCGTGTATTTCTTATGATTTTTCTATGGTCATTTTCGATCATTCTAAGAAATTGAAGGTATTGAAGTTTGAGTTAGTTATTATCAAAAGCCATTTGGAATAACTCCAAAAAAATGTCTTTACTGCAAAATTCTTTAGACTTCCCTTTCTTTATAAAAATATGTGCAACGTAAGTGAGAAACATTCCAAGCAATCAATTTCGGTGCCAAAACTTTGCTTCATGAAAAATTGAAATCCCCAAACCCAAAAATTCGAGAAAATTCAAGCTGCGAGTTCCCAAGTGGCCAATGAAAGAAAATTTCCCATGCATTTTTCATGGGGAGAGAAGTGGCTTTCGTCCCTTTCACGCGATCTTATCACGTAATTATTATGACTCTCGTTTTGCGAGGTAGGAAAAAAAAAGAAAACGTAGTAGGAAAACTTCGTGCTCGAATTCGAAACATTTCTCGAGACTGAAGGGGAAATTTTTCACGGAGTGAATTGCGATTTAAATTCGAGTTTATGAGACGTAAATTTGAAAAGCCGTACGTGACGCCAGTTTTATGAATTTTTAAAATGTAGTTCATCAGGGTGTTTTTTTACGCTAGGAGTCATCAAGTGCGAGGGTAAAAAAAGGGAGTAATTTATTCCACGAGGTTCAAGTGTAGTTACAACTTTGGCTAATGAATTTTTAAATCCTCATCAAACGCTAAATTTCTTTTGTATCGATTTTTACTCAATTCGTGAGTTTTACTGTAATTACAGTCGATCTTTAGTGTTCTTTGAAAAAAAAAGATTACGTGACAATTGGTTTTTTATTCCTGTTTTGGTGGACCTCGATTTGATTGGAAGCCTCAATATCGGAGTGTACTTTTTTTTTGGGCGTCAAAACACGAGTTAATTAAATCGCTTTCCCGTTGTTTTACGTTTGCAGAACTTATGCGACGACCAAAACAACAAGTAAAATATGACGCAATCATGTCACACGTAGATCGATATGTACAGACCGATTGTGATTGGAAAGGGCAAGTGATGGCTTTTTGCCTCAGCTAGTCTGAAGGCTCATCGACATCGTTTCATTAAAGGGACCTGAAATTGAAAAATGTCGAGGAGTGTTCCAACAGGGGATTTTTCGCTCTTTTTTTTCAAGGCGTTGAAATGAATCACAAAGGCTTTTCTTAACGAGAGAAAAAATTCATAAAATGAAGAATTAGGTCTCGTTGTTGGAGTGGTTGACTGAATGACGTCGCCACCAGAAGGGGATGGGGAAATATACTCATTTTTTCTAGCACTTAAAAACAAGTAATATTCATTTAACGAATCACAACTTTTTTATTGTTTTTATAAATATGTAAGTATACATTGAGAGTTTTCTTTGCAATATGGCAGTCATCAGAAAAAAACTTTAAATTTATTTCAAAAAATGGAATGAATGCATGTGCTAATTTGCAGGTTTTTTTTAGACTAAAAAAAAATCCTTCCAATCGAAATTATCTATGAAAATTTATGTATTTTAGTCTGATGTACAGGAATATAATTTTTTTTATGAAGTTTAGAAATTTTTTTTTAAATTTAGGAAGACGTATTAGGGGTTTCTAAGTGAATCTTCGGAATTTTGTCATATTCTGAAACAATTTGATTCAGTAACAGTAACAATTTATTAGATAAGTTTTGAAGTTAAACGAAAAATCAAGCTAGAGTAGAATTTTAGAGAAATATAGATAGAAATCTATGAGAAAATTAAATACTAATGAAACTAGTAGGAAATCCGACGAAAAGTTTTAAAAAATACAACACTTTTGGAATACTTTAAATACCAAGAAACTAATAAATACCAAAAATATATAAAATTTTGATTCCTAAGGCATCGAGTTCTTGGAAATATACATTTATCAATTACAATACTATTAAATCTTTCATAAACAGTTTTAAAGCTCAGTGTAAACAAAAAAATATTTAATACTCTAAAAGTATGCGAAAACACTATGTTGCAAACTAATCTTTTAAAATAATAATACATGATAAAACTTTGAATCCAATAAATTATGAAAGTTACTATAGTAATCTATAAAGATACTGACAGATCCATCAAAAAATGATATATACAAGGAAACACTAAAAATACCAACTCTGAATATATAACTTTATCGACAATTTGTAAAAAGTATGGAAAATCTTAAAAACATTTTTCATCATATAAATGATATAATTTCAAACATAGGTAAAAAAAAATCAATGAATATATTAGAAAATCTTACGAATTTATAGATACTTACAAATACAAAAAATACTTTAAGTACTAGAAATATATAAAATACTATAGAAATCTGTGATGAAACTGTTTTCTGAAAAATCTATTTGGAAATGTAAAATCTTATTGAACTTTGGATTGATAAATAAAAAGTGAACAAGTAGAGACAAAAATCATGGAGTTTACCCGCCTCTTACTTTTCCTCATTTTGAATATTTTTTTTTTTATTCATAAAAATAAGGTTTACAAAAAACAAGTTATTGGTTGAAAATATCAAAAATAGGAAAATAGCACGGAAATAATTAAAATATGCTAGCATTTAAATAAATGCTACTAATCTATGTAGCGTCAACTTTTTACAAATCTACCATTTTCCTGAAAACTTACGAATTATCTCCAGAAAAGCTTTTTCCGAAAAAGTCTTTTTCGTAAATGCCTATCATGAAATACGTGATTCTCACAATTTTCAATACGATAGTCGATAATTGTGTCGAATTACTAGTTATATTATAGAAGTATTCATTCATCAATAAGAAAATTAAAAAACTCGCTGACAAACCATATAATTTAACCCCAATCTTTTTGATAATAATAATTGTTTCAATCTTTTCTAATTTTGCGTTTTTCAAGTATGTTACATTGAATATATTTTATCAACAAAATAGTTGAAAAATATCTAACTTTGAATTCATTTTTTCACTATTTGACAAACAACTGCACTCACCTTTTTCATTTGCTGTCAGAATCAGACAAATACTTGCACATTTTCGAAAATATTTAATTTGAGAAATGGTTTAAACAATTCCGAAAATTTCACCGCAAATTTTTTATTGACATCGTTTCATTCGAAACAGTAGTAACTCTCATACTCTCATAGAAACAAATTCTTGAAAGCAACGATTTCCAATAAGGACTCTTTTTCATACATCAACGATTTTCATTTCGAAATAAATATCACTCGAAAAGCCATATAATAAATAACTTTCCTACGAAACTACCTTCCCTTTGTTTCAAAAATACAAGCCACAAAGAGGGAACGTTTTTCCATTCTACGAATAAATTCTCGCTTTTACATACGCGCACCGAGCGTTACATTTTCCGCAGATAAAAAAACTCCGCAACTTCTGATTCGGTCCATTGTGGCGGTTTAAAAAAGTATCATCCACTTTGATTAATAAAGAGCGCGAAAACAAAAAAATTTCTTTTTTTAACAGGATTTTAAGGTTCTTCCAGATTGCACAAGTCGAAACTTTTGAAAACAATCTATTTTCAACAAAAATCTTTACAGAATGTAAAAAACATGTACAATAATTATATTTGTTTACAGTTTGTGATAATAATTATAATAAATTGTCACGTGTCAAAACTATTCTAAAATAAATTATCTTTATCAAGCCCTGTGAAAAATCCTCAGTATCATAATTCTGAATAATACCCTCCTTTCGCCTCGTCACTAGTTTTATCTTTCGAAACATAAAAAATATAAAAACAAAAGTCCTCTCACAGAAATGGATATTTTTCACAAAATAACTGCCAGAGAAGCGTAAAATTTTTGCTTCATTTCCCGCTGTGTTCATTCGCGTCGTTTTTATTCGCGGCGGTTGAAAAAAAGTGCGATTTTTCCTGTCACATAATTCAGGCAAAAACTGATTTGTCCCGCTGCGAAACTGCCTGACCTCGGCGACTTGGTATTTTTATAAAAGTGCAGCAGTTTCGCCGATTTTATTCGGACCCCAAGCAAATTGGCCGTGGAAATAAAAATGAAAAAGAGCGCCAGAAGCGCGTCTCGTTGCTGGGGATAACGAATTTCTGTCCGGGCGATAAAAAATTGAACCTGGGCAAAAAAGCCATCAAAATTCAAAATTATCATAAAGTGATGCCGGACGAAGGCTTTTGACTTTGTCCACCGTTAATGGCGAATTTTCCAAATAAAACAGTGCTGGTTGATTAACAAAGCTGAACCTTAAATATTCATTGAAGTGGCTTTCGACTTTGTGCTTTGAATTTGGGTTCATGTGATTATGGAAATTTTTCGTGGATCGCAATTATTTATGGGGTTAAATATGTGGTATGGATATTTTTGTTAATTTTCTGAGGGGGAGGGTCCTCTAAGGTTTTTAATTTTGTATGCTTTGATTTTCGTTTGATTGTTAGAAGATTATGAAAATTTTTTAAGCTTCAAGTTATATATGGGTTTAGAGAATTTCGATATTTTTCATTTATACTTACAAATTGACAGTTTTCTTCGGTTTTATTGCTTTAAGGGTAAGGAAAGTCGTTTCCGGAAGGTTTTCAACAGTTTCAATGATCCCAACAAATGTGGAACTTTTTTGAATGGGTAGACACTATTTGTAGTACACGCGCTTTGATATAATTATACGTTTGTTAAAATCTATATAAAGTATGTAAATTTGTATTCACAAACCACCAAATTTTCACTGAAGAATCAAAGATCAATAATTTTGGATTATAACCCTCACAAATTTTTGATGCAGATTTTTGCATCGAGTTCGGTGTGAGATGATAGTTGAAATAAGTGACCATAGATCATAGAAAACGAAATAATTAACGCAACACAATTTATAAATATTTTCCTTAAATGCTGCAAAGTTATTTTTTTTTTTAAGGAATTATTCATAAATACCAATATTTATTAATGCTTAGAAAATTTTCTGCGATTGAAACATAATACAAACTATTTAAGAACTCTCCAAATTTAAATAAAATTTGTTCATCTCATCATGATTTTCTGTAATGTTTCAATACTTTTTAGTTTTTTCGAATTTGAATAAAAAAAGAAAAAACTTTATCGATCATATAATAAATAAATAAAGATTAAGAACATTCATTTACAATTTTTAGAATTCTACGAATTTTTAGAGTTTTTCAGAATGACTGAAAATTTTAGTTATGACCAATGTTTTTAATATTTTTCGAATGTTTCTAAACTTCAAACTTTATGGAAAAATTTAAAAACTCCAAATTTCAATTAAATTTGTCCAACTCATCTAAGTTTTCTGTGTTCATTTATCACTTTTCAAGTTTTCTAGATTTTTATGCAAAAAGAAAAAAGTTATCTTGCGTAAAAAAAATGATACTGAACGCTATGAAAAAGAACAGAGGTATGTTATTTTTTGTATTTTCTTAGTTTTTCGAATTTTTCAGAATATTTGAAAGCTATTATACATAACTACCAATGTTTTTTAATGTTTCGAAATTTTCTGAATTTTTAATAGTACGAGATATGTAGTACGAGATATTAACAATTTTTCATTATTTTTAAAAATTTGTTCACACATCACAATTATCTGTAACAAAATAATACTTTTGAAGTTTTTTAAAATTTCGTTAGAGAAAAAACAAAACGTTTTAAATCGTATTTCTGAGAGATATAATAAGTAATGTCTAGAATAACTATTTAAAATAACAAAGTAGGTAATATTATTTTTATCAGTTACAATTTTTTGACTTATTATAATTGACTGATTGTAAGATGTAAGTTCTTCATAATGTGAAGTACATGAGAAATTTTCATATATTGCAAAGTTCTCATAAAATTATGTTTTTTTTTATGGAGACAAAATATTGTTTTAGGCAATTAAACTATTTGAAGATGATGTTATTGATAGTTTAAAAAAAGTAAAACTTTTTCTAAGTCAGCAAAAATCTTCCCTAGTAACTTTTATCCTTATAAAAACCTTATAAGAATTCAATTTTTTATTAGGTGACCTTACTAATACCTTGTAAGAAACTAAAATTTCTTATGAAGAAAATATCGAAAATATTTAATAAGTTTTTTTCCATATAAGATTCCATCAAACGCACTCTTGTTTCTTGTATAAGGTTTTTATAAGGTGCACCTTATGAGATTTTCAATTCTTATAAGAAATTTTATTTTCTTAGAAGGTTTTTATAAGGATCAAAGTTACTAGGGTTGTATATAGTATCTCACAATGACAATCACAACCAATGACTTTGGTCACAAGTTGTAATTCCCTCTTTAAAAACTTTGCTGATATTTAATTTTAGAAAATTGAACTATCTGTCGGTTAAAATTCATTATTTCAAAGGGTCAATTTTAAATAAAAAATAATCAAAATGATTGGAATTCATTTCCATAGTGGGAGTTGTTCAATAATTATAATTTTTCATTCGGTTCCTAGTCAGTTTAATTAAGTCCAACATTTCGATCATTATGGTGTGGTCCGTTCCAAGGATTAATTCTTTTTAGAATTTCTTAGGAGACACATCCTTTTTTTACTATTGCGTGGTATTATTTAAATAAATATTATTTAAAAAATTACTTAAGAGTCATCAACTGTCATTGAGTAGAGTTGACCGTTTAAAGAAATAATTTTGAAGTTTTTTGCATTAGTATTATCAGACTGTTTCCAAAAGTTGATGTTGTTTGAGATGGTAAAAAAGTCATTTTGTTAATTGACTATTTGAAATTAGGAGAGCTGACTATCATGTTTAATAATGAAAAAAAATGTATAGAATAAACAATCTTCCTATAAGTCCACGAAAAAACCATGATCTGCTATTTCATAGTGCTTATTTTCTCCCAAGTTTTCAAATTTTCCGGATATTCCGATTTTGCGTCCTCGAATCCCTTCATAAAACACCCCACGGATGATCCTCCTCAAAATCGACGAAGATTATTAAAACGCGAGCCTTTTCATTCCCCTAATCCTCGAGACAAATTCTCCCGGGATTCAATGAAATGTACTCCGAAAGACTTTTCCGAAAGATGAAAAAAAAGCCTCGAATTCCCAGAGCTTCTCAATTTCTCGCGCGATAGGTGTGAAAAATCTCGGAATCCATATAAAATACATCGTCGCGACCGTGACTTCGAAAT
Organism: Platygaster robiniae; assembly: GCA_028476575.1. Taxonomy (NCBI): domain Eukaryota; kingdom Metazoa; phylum Arthropoda; class Insecta; order Hymenoptera; family Platygastridae; genus Platygaster; species Platygaster robiniae. The sequence continues at coordinate 9,530,858 of CM052021.1, read as the reverse complement.
TTCAATATCTCGCGTTTCATCGCTGGATCATGGGAGTTTTTCGATTTCATTCGAGGGTGTATCGCAGGAACAACGCAACGCAATCGCGAGGTCGTGTAATGCGGAAAACGGGGAAAATTCGAGCCTGTACTTATTCGTCTTCCGGACAGTTACATGCATTGGGGCGCACGCAAGATTTGGGATCGTTGAACAAGGGCGAGAAAAGAGGGAACAAAGTGTATTGCTCGGGAAATTGAAACGACGCCACGAAATTTCCCGAGGACGTGGAAATGCCTCGTGAGTGATTGCGAATTTTCGTTAGATCTCGTGATTTTGATTTCGATAGTTATAATAATTTTAATTTAATTGATGTTACCCTTTTGGCAAGTGATCAAATAAAAGTAAAACTTTTTTAAACTTATCACTGATGGATATTTTTTTTGTTTTTTAAAACCTTTTGCTGAACTTTCAAAAAGATGTATGTAATTTATATAGATCAATATTTTGATGTGTTTTACCTAAACGATCGAAAAATAAATCAATACAATTACACCACATCGGATTTCAGATCTCATTTTTTTTTTATATGGCGATTTTTTAAATCAAATTTACTACAAAATGAAGATGGAAAAATTATGATTATTTGAGTAGTCGAAATATAAATTGCTCATTTAAAAGGTCGATATTTGACTATTCGAAATCAAGAAAAAAAGGAAATATTTATATCACATATCACTTAAAAGAAACAGTTTTCTACGACGCTCTATTACACGAAACATAATTCGCATCGATTTACTTTTCCAAGACGTAAAAACCAACGATTTCAAATACTTCCAGCCCATTTGAACTGAATCCACTGGTGATTCAATAATCCCAAAAATGAATCGTCTCTCGGAGAAATCAGCGAAAATCCTTGAAACATCTGGCGCAATCGACGCCGTATCAAAATCCCCCAACACTCAAATTACCCCAGTTGAATAGTTTCTCGACTCTCGTAGATTTGCCGATTGAAATAATTATCTTTTTCTCAGGATCTCTTGCCTATACGAACTGACTTGGAATGATATTTCTTCAGAAAGACGACTTTTATCGTTTTCTTCAAAAGCTTTGACTTATTCTTATCGCTAGGATAAGAACAAATTTTAAAATCTCGAGTAAATAAAAATTTTTCTTTCAAATTCTGCCAGTTGTCACATAATATAATATTATCTCCATTAATAATCATAATGCATGAATAATTATGACGCATTTAATTTGGCTAAAATTATTCGTCAAAGAATGGCAGTATAAAAGTTCCTTTGCACTCTTTATAAATTTTTCATTTTCAGCGACTATCATAGATTATAAGATCTCACACTTTTCGTCATTCATGTTACCCACATTCACAGGAAATAGAGCGTCAAACACGTTTTCAGTGCAAACTCAGCGAGAAACTTCTCCCTCTAATTGCGAAATATAAACTACTGCGGAAGTGGAGTAAAAGTGTACAAGCAAATACGTAAAGTTAATCACACTCTTAATTAGAACTTTTGAAAATCAACGTGTACTCTGAAAATTTTTAAATCATTTTGAAAAGCTGTGAGCTAGAAACTTCTCATTATTTCGGTGAGCTCATGCTGGAATTTTGGAAATGAAAAATTTCAATTAAACGAACAAAATTGACGGAGTTCATGTGAGATTAATATTAGAAACAGAGTTACTTGAATTATCTCCAGATATTATAGCGAATTGGTTTTAGAGGAGAAAATTGATTTTATTCAAGCGAGTAAAAAATTTCTTATTCAAGAGAAATCAATATTCAACTTTGGAAATAACGTTCGAATTACAGAATACGAAATTTTTTTATACAGTTAGGTATAGAAATATTTTCACTGCTGTAGGCCGGTTATCACAATTTTAAAGTCATCGTAAGATGGTCTTTTCATTTCTAATCATCCAGGTAATTCAGTTTGATTTTTTTTAATGTGCAAAAGTTTTTTGAATGGATTTCGATCAGAATCAAAGCATGGGAGAAATTTTGTCTATCAGATTAAATTTTAGTTATTTCGTCGTAGTAAGTTTTTGAATACATCGACTAAAAAGTTCATTTTTCTCATCTGCCACTTGTTAATTTTTTTGCAACTCAATAATTTGATTGAAAATTGGCTAATTGTTAAGTTTTTGTTTTCACGTTTGTTGGTAAATATTCATTGTGAAAGAAAATGATTCCTTCCTTTTTTTTGAAACAAATTTTTTTGCAATCGTGATTTAGTAAAAAAAAATAAGGAAGTTTTAAACCTAGGAATTTCGACTTTGCATTATTTTTTTTAACAAGTACATAAAATAAACAAAATTTAGTTTTATTTTCTTTGAGCTAGAAAATGTTTTAGAGCTGAAATTTTTTTAGGTCATATTTTCAAAACATTTTAATGATTCATTTGTTTGAAATTTTTTTAATTTACCAAAAATAGTTCAATTCTATTGGTTTCCATCTAAGTTTATTAGTAAGGATAAACTTTTGAAAATAAATCTAAGATTCAATATATTTTGAATTTCATGTGATTATAGTGAAGTAACATGGCAAATTAAAAAGTTCAAGATAAACGTAAGTTTTTTTTTTTTTTCATGAAAATATTACTGTTTATCGCTCAAATACTATTTTCGGATACTTTTAAAAAAAAGAGACTCAATTTTACACTGTATAGAAAATATGTTTCTGCGTCTTGAAAACTATAAGCAGCATACCTACAGCAGCTGATCATTGTTAGATAAATATAGATAACTCCAATTTCAATACATAATTATCAATTTTTTTGGAAAAAAACCATTGTGAAGTTAGATTTATGACTTCAGGAAATCATTGTTACATAATACGTATGATAAACAAAATATTTTTCGTGAAAGAATTATGATAATACTCATACAATATTACAATTTATAAGTCGAAAAACTCGAATCGAAAGAAAATTGTTACTGATGAATTTCAAGAAAAACTTTCATTATTGAACAATTATTTTTGGAATTAAAGAGTCCCAAGAAAATAAATCATAAAAATAACTACCAAAATGGATCTTTGACTCCAAAAAATGCTAGTTTTCAAACAACGAGTTGTGATTTACATATATTTATACCGATGTTGATCATTTACCTAACTTGTTCAAGAAAAAAAAGAGAAATCAAAATTGATGCAATGTTTCAATTTCGAGGTAAAAAAATTTCCGATTTTTGCACAAAAATTATGATTGTAAAAAAACTTTTTTCAAACAATAGAGTTGAGTATTTTTTGTCTGTCAGGATGAAACTTGACGTTTCAACAATCGGATAATTTTTAGCCGAGTTATAGAACTATAAAGAAAAATAAATATCTTGCAACGAAGGAAAATAAATTTTTCATCATCTCTACATAGAAACAACCGAAATTCAAGCAAAAATAAAAAATACTTGTCGTATCGATTTTGCCACAGAAGCTATAAGATAATTTATACGTAAAAAAAATACACATTATCAACCTGAATTGTCCAGACGCTTTAAAGTAAAGTGGCCAATTACTTACTTTTATATTTGCCTAGAAATTTCAAAATCGAAACAAATTTTCAATCATTTAGAAAAATTTATTTTACAAAACAATGTCCACATTAAAAACATCTCATCAGATAATTTGCTAAAATTTTGAGGGAAAATATGAATGTCCTTGTTCTATAGTTCGGCATAAATAAAAATTGAAAATTGATTCAACCTAAATTACCTGGACATTGAAAAAAAGCTATTACTTATTTCTGTGTTTCCTTTGATACTTCAGAAGACATTAATAATATCGAAAAATTTATGTTTCAAAACAATATCCACATAAGGAACATGTCATCAGATCGTTTGATCAAGTTTTTCCCGTAAAATATGAACGTCCTTGTTCCATAATGCGACAGACTTGCGAATAACGTAGCTCGATCTCACTGCATAATCCAGCTCCTGTCAATTACGCCATACAAGAAGATGGAAAATAGCTGCGCAAACACGCTAAGCCACGCCATTATTATTTCTCGGCTCCGTTTTGTACCGAGCGAAGCCCTTCATCCTAATGTGTATCTTATACATAAATGTAAACGCAAGAGCCAGGGCCAAGATTTCGGGTGTTGTGTGCGGACCCAAGACGTTCCTGAATTCCTAATCCCGTTTGAGGATCGCGTGACTTTGTAACGGGCTTCGCAATGAATTTCTCTAATCCCTGTTTGGCGTTATAGAATCTCCGTGGTGAATCCTGGATTTTCCTCGCGGTTCGTTCGTGTAATACATCATCACAGAGAGCGGTAAGAAGGAGGTTTAAGGGGAGGCTATCATAAGGAATCAAATACACATAAATTTCTAATTCTCAAAAGATGCCAAATTATCAAACAATTTTCTTCATTTCGTACGTTTGGTGGCGTTTTTCCAATAAATTCTTGTTGTTTTCTGGAATTTCTGTAATGTTAACTTTTTTCAGCGAAATACTTTTTTTTTGCAGAACAAAAATTTGGTAAATATACTTTGTTGTACATTGTGACGAGGATGTCACAAATTTTTTTGCTAGTGTTACTTAATTGTTCTAAAAAAGAGTTCCGTTTCTATCAAAATAATGATGTTCCTAATGATTCGTGAAATTTCATATCACTATTCCTATATCTATTTTCTTAAGCAAAAATACTTCAACAATAGAATGATTTCAAAGAAGTCCTCGTAAGTGTAATTTTACTTTTTTGAAAGAAATTCCTCTAAGAGTAAAGTTAACATAAACCTGCTGGCATTTCAAATGAAGACTATTTGAATGCAAAAATCATGAGACTTAATTATTTCCCTTGATTTCTTCTACAGCAACTCGAACATTTAATGTTTTCAGCAGAAACTTGAAGGGGAAATTGTAATTGCAATCACAAAATATCAACAGAAGAAGTACCTATGCGAAAAAAGTAAGAGCAAATACTAGAGACCATTAAAACTTTCAGAGATGAATGTGTAAACTAAAAGCTTTTAAATTATGCTTTCTTTTGATTTCAGGAGTTCACAAGGCTGGGAATAGTTTTTACGTTTTTGGAGTTTTTTTCATCATATTGGCAGAGCTACTAAATTCCGCTCTAGTTTATTCAGAAGTAATGAAATAATTTTTTTTGAAGAAGGTAACATGATGAATTAGTTGCCTTGTAGTGAGCTCATACAATGAATTTATTATAATTGTTTCAGGTACTTGACTTTTCTAATAATTAGTTTTGTGACATTCAAACTACAAATTTTACACTGAAGACTCTAATTTTATTATAAAAACAATGCAATACTTAAAAAAATTAAAGTAGAAATTTTTAATAACCTACGAAGAATGTATTATTAATAACTAAGAATCTAGTTGTCAAAATATTATTTTTCATCAAGTGTGTACGTCAATTTTTCTATTTAATATTCTTTTTAATAAGAGCTTAAAAGAAGGGCTTGAAATAGAAGAAATAATCAAAGTTATAGTTATAAGTTCAATTACAGAAAAAAAAGTTATGATATAAAATTTTGTGATTTTTGTATTTAGGTGAATTTCGTGAAAATTGACATCTCGACTGTTGACCCTTGATGAAAATTTCTGATGTCAACACAAATTTACCTTCTTCAGTAATTATTTTCCATAGTGATTGAATTAATGAAATTGAATGTTTGAATCACACATTTTCTACTCACAGAATCTTTCTTCTTCGATTTTTCAGTAATTTAAGCAAAAATTGGCAATTATCGCACAATACGCACATTTTCTAGCAAAATTTCAATCCAGATCTCTTATTTCATAGGAAAAATTTTGTAAAAAACTATTTTAAAAAAAAATTTGTCCATCTGTCATAATATGCTCTACTGTGCAGTTCTCTAAACACTGATGATTATCCTACGTTTTTCACTAGTTGAAAATAATAAAAATAAATAAAATTATAGATTCTCGATAAAAAAATACCAATATGTAATTCCTTTACCTCTTTTTCCAGAGGGATTCCAGTTCACAAAAATATCCTCCGTATATCACATGATAAACTTCCCCCATTTCATTCAAACCCACAAAATTAACCACTGGCACGTGAGAAAATTCGCGAAACAAGAAAAGCGGTGTAAATATCCCCCGTGACTCGTTAAAAGTTGGAAGGGGTTAAGGGTGTGAAAAAGGGCTGCCCCATTGTGCCTTTTTCACGGGCGAACGGCGAATTTCAATGGGAATCACGTGACAAAGGGCCGACTTTTTTTTATCACGTCGGTTTATTCCGAAGCGATATCTCGGTACATCGGGAATTTATCGAGAGCGATAACGAGGACAATGAGAGAGAGCCGAAGAAACGAAATAATTACGGGGCGATTCCGAGCGTGGCGCACTTTATCGTCGTATAAAAGACGTCCCGGATTTACTCGAGCGCCAGGCTGTTCCTGCAGGAGTGGGCAATTTCCCGATTTTGATAACGCCGGCGAAGTAGTTTAAGGGCCTTTTCTATCACCTCGGGGGAGACGACGCTCTTACCCGCGCCTCACGGGCCATTTTTCTCGCGTCCTCGAGGGTCTTCTCGATAATGTCTTCGAGGATCTTTGTCAGAACGGTCAGCACGTACTCCCCGGCTGCGGTTGCAAAAATATTATCATGGAACTCGTTGAAACGGGTTTTTCGGAGGAATTTTAGAACGGCGGAATTTTTTGCGAATTCTGAAGTAGTCTAAGGGTCACTGTGAAATTTCCGCACATTTATTTTGAGGAATTTACTGTCATTTTTCAGAATTACTCAGCATGAAAGATTTTTCTTCCACCGGATCATTTTGGGACAGTTTTTTCCGAAACTTCGAAAATTTTTTATAACTTATTCGTGTCAGAAAGTAATGAAACGTAAAATTTATTTTTATACAAACATTCTTGGAGATTGTTGAAATAATTCAATATTTACATAATTTTTGTATACAATATTATTATGAAATGATTTTTAGAAATTGTGTTTATTATACGACTGCTTAATCAGTATTACTTTTATTTAATATTCATTTATCTTCATTATTATTTAATATTTTATGTATGAAAAATAATTTACCATACTTTGTATAGTGGAATTTCTATAAAAGTTTTCGTAAATTGCCAGCAATTTCAGTAGTACATATTTATAGGAATATAAAAATACTTATACACTGTTCAAAAATGTTGTATGAGTAGCTTAATCATTTTTTGAATAACATTTTTGCAGAGCAGTAACATTGTTTTTTCCTCGAAAGATCCAGATTAATATTTTGAATTAATAATCCCAAAATAATTTTTAAGTCTTTTCAGCGTTGAATAAACTTCTTGCAGTCTTTGTTTTTTACAATTTTTCAATACGTTTACACTGTATACCGAATTCCTATACTGTATCCAAAAAATTTGAATATGTATTACAATTTTAATACAGGTAAAGATGTCAAAAAGACGATTTGAAGACTTTATTTTGAATCATAAGTCCTTGTTCCATATTATGTAAAGACATTGAAAAGCAACTAGCATGAATAATAAATTTAAAAAAAATATGTATACTCAGGTTTGAATCAAATGTAGTAATAGTTTTCCAGTTTTGCGCCTTCGTCATTAGACTATTCAACCAAATATATTTTACTACAGTTAAGTTGACTTTGCACAATCAAAGGATATAATTCAAAAAAATTCTATATTTTACCTTTCATAACACGTGAGATGAAAATAATCGAAACACGTTTCATTTAAAATTCATGAAAAAGTCACAATAAAAATTGAATGTATGGACAAGCAAAATTTACAAAATATAGAATTCTACTAATAAAACTATAAAAAAGGAAAAAAAAAAATGTATTGTAACGACCTTACAATTTTTCACAAAACAGGTTATATTATAGTTACATCAAAATATTCCAGACAAATTTATTATACAGTACAAAACTTTACTGATTCATTATCTGATTTTAATTAGGTTGAAATTCATGCCATTTTCTCGTGAAACTTTATTGCTAACTGTTAAAAAAAGTAAGATTAGAGAAGAAAAACTATCTGCTAAAATCAATCTTTTCGATAGTATTGAATTAAGGTTTATAGTTTTTGAAAATTAATGGTAGCTCGCACTTACATTAATTTGAAAACCCCATGAAACGTGAGATTGGCATGTCCACATTTCAATCTAGAAACAGCTTGAAATACATTTTTCGTTATTTGCTTTTACTTAGTCCATTTATTTACTTTAATTTTACTGGAATTGTTGATCGACATAGTTTGAAAGTTTTTTACAAATCCGATGGTAAACAAACAATATAAACTGAAAAGCTCTATATTATTCAATCAAAAAACCGAGAATATTTTTATTTCAGTATATAGAAGCCACGTCGATTTTTTCCTTTCTTTTCAAAAGATTCAAAATAAACACCGTTAGCTTTGTAACGAAAAAAGAGAGAGTTATATTTTATTTGCATTTCTTCCTGCTAATCACATAGATCCAATTAAAAAACCTTCATCAAAAAGAATTCATGAATGATACAATCAGTGTCGGTAATTTTAATTATTTTCTTAAATTTTGCCTTTTCATCTGAATAATTAGCACAGTAACGCACAGTGAAAATAAATAATTCCTGACAGGGAAAAGCTGCAACGCAATCACGGTAATTGGTCATCAACAAAATGAAATTTTCCGTCATCCAATACAGAAAACGTACAAAAGTGTCAATAACTGCGGTGAAAGCATGCAAAAGCAAATGTTGATAGAAAATTAAAAAAATACTGTAAAGCAATCAATAGAAAGAAAATTAAAAAAATTTTTGCCTTCCAATCCCAACACGAAAAACCTCTTGAAGTCATAAAAAATTGATCCGATCACATTTTATATTCCCCGACGGGAGCAGAAACTTGCACATGGTCGGGATTCGATCCGGAATTGTCGGGGAAATATCATTGCCGAGGAAGCGTATCAACAGTTTAACTGCACTTATAAGTTGCCGTCCGTTTCCGAGTCCCGCGACGCGATAAAATTTTTAACGCCACCCGAGAATATCGCGAGAAGCGTTTCCTCGGTTATTGCCGTTCCTGCCAGACAAGCGACTTGCCTTCTACCTAAAGCTTTCCTCTGCCTGTCTGTCGCTTGTCTCCAAAGTCATTTGTGTCTTTTAAGCGGTCGGACTAAGAGACGAGTTTTCCACTGAACGTGATTACGCGGATGGAGAGAGAGCAAGAGAGGGATACTTTTCACGCTCATTTCGCTTCATTACCCCGTCGTCCTCATCCCGCTAATCGCGTCGATTCGTTAACGATGAAAACTCTTTTCCCGGAAAATTGGGGACGACGGAAACGGAAATTGAAAAGGAAAAATGGGGCGTTGCGTTGAAACTTTTTTCGGGGCTAGAAACTCGCGATTTCGAGTGTTGTTGGAGAATCCTTTGCGAAAATTTCGGAGACTTTTTGAGTGAATGTTTCAGAAAGTTAGGAAGTGATGACGAAAAATTCTAATTTTCTCTGATCAAAGTTCTCGTTTTAGATACGAGGTCCTAGTTATTTTTTACGACTATTTTAGTAGGAAACGAAAAGAATAAAAAAAGGAAACCGCTGTTATGCGAAAATTCTTGGGACGCGCGATATGTGGAAGGTCGATGGGAGATTGTTCCGAGGTAAAATATGATGTAGTCGAATCGAGTTCGATTCTGCTCGGGAATCTTCGAATATGAGATTTTTTTCGATCGATCATTCATGTTCCTGGTTTCATAGGTATTCCAAGACAAAAGGCATGAAATCGTGGTGAACTTTTTCCAGAAAATCACGTTTTTCCCTTTTTTCGTAATTTCCAAATAATAATGGTTCACATTGGACTTCTCGATTTTAATATCGTAAGAAAATAAAAAATGAAACTTTTTTTCGTTTTCTCTGAAAATCAGTGATGAAAACATGGAAAGGGTTATAGGGGTGAAAACTCTTCCCGAAATTCGAAAAAAATCATTTTTCATCTGATATCAAAATCTATATTTTCTATTTTTGCTCAAGTCTAAATTTGTGCCGTTTCAGAAAAACGTCATAAATACAAAATTTTGAACTATTAAGTATTGAAATTTTTATTTTAAATTAACGCAAAATGAGCATAATACGAAATAGAAAAGAATAACTGTGGAATTAGAAAAATTTCATAGCTTCTAATTCTACATTTAAACAGTTGACAATAAGAAGGAAATTTTAGGACAATTTGACTCTTAAACTATTTGTTTTGAGAGTTGGAATTTTGGGTAAGAGAGTAGACATTGATTTCGGGTTTTCACTTTTAAACAAGAGAAAAATAAACAAATAGCAAGTCATCGTGGAAGAGACTGAATTTTTTTTATGTTTCAACCATTCCTTCGATTTAATTACACATTTTACTTATATTTACTAAATATAATAATACTGTATTACATATTGTTACAAATTTCAAACGTCAAATTAATATTTGTATTAATTTTTAGTTACTGATTCCCTATTAACTAGAGTTTTTATAAAGTTTTCATAAAACCCCTATTAAAATCCCTGAATATTTTATGAAATTTCACTTTTTTTAATAAAACTTTTACGAATTTGTGAATCTTCATAAAGCTTCGGGAATATTTATTAAGTGTTTTAGAAAATGTCTCAAAACTTTATAAAGAACTTTATAAAGACTAAAAAATCTTTATTAAGCAAACCTGGATTTTTGAAACTGTGTGAGAGAACGTGTTTCCAGGACACTAAAATTTTTATCAAGTTTTTATAAGGCTAAAGAAAATGCATAAAGTTATAGTAAAATTTTTATTAAATCACTCTATAAAGTTCTTCTTATGGTTATTTTATAAAGGACTTTGTAAATGGCTTTAAAAAAATTTTATAAAAAACTAAAATACTAGAAATTGATGAAATTTTCTATTAAAATGAAATTATATTCATACATTGATAATGATTTTATCTTGTAAGTATAATTGTAAGCATCAAATTTTATTATAATACGTTTTTTAACAAAATATATTTGAATAGAACATACCATATTGTGAACATTTTAAAATGTCAATTATTTAGTTAATGGTCTATTATATTTAAAAACATGAAAGACTTTTCTTACTAAAAAACCATTCAAAAATAATTTAAAATGAGGAAAATTCGATTTTTTCGACTTGGAAATTTTGAATATTGAAGTTATTTTTTGAGAATGAGGAACTTAAGTACAACTTTCAATAAATGGATTATTATTGATAGTCAACATTCAAATCATAAAGTCGAAAAAAACGAGACTGAAAAACTTGAAATTTTAATATCATAGTCTTCAAAAGTAATTTATTATATTGAAGATTTTAAGAAAGTGAAAAAATCGCAAGAGAAACTTACTATTGTAAAAAATTGAGGCTGAAACAGTCAAGTATCAAACCAATACTCAAGAAATTATAGTAAATACTATAGGTACTTAGAAATTTAAAAGACTGATTCTTTCAACGTTTCCATTGTAATAAATGATCGTTCATTTTCAAAGTTAGAATTTCAGTAGAAAAAAGTTGCATGAAATTGATACTAGAAAAAAAGTTATATTTGGAAAAAGTTATCGACAAAGGTTACAACACAAAGAATGATTGCATTGAACTTTAAAATTCTGGCGAAGTGATGCAGACTCTGTAATGGACTAAAAAAAATTAATGATATTTTATTTCATTGCATGATAAATGAAACAATCCCATAACAAAAAGATGTCTTAAAATTGAATGTTTCATTCACAAAGTTAAAAAACTAACAGGTTAGACTTAAAATTCTAAATTTAAATGCCTCAAATTCGATGGAAAACATTCAATTTTGGAAAACCCATGCTAAAATTTTTTTTACTTGCGCCCCTACTTTAAATAATAAATTTCGAAAAACGTAACTCTATCCTCGTTTGAAATTAATGGATATTAAATGAAAATTCTGCCAATGAAACATTTTTTTGGTGTGTAAATTTAATACAACTATTATTCTGATATTTCATTGATTGTTTACAGTATTAGATTGCGTGGTTTCCGCTTGGGGCCCTTGGTCTGGTTGCGACAGCGAGTGTGGGCCCGGGGCCCAAACGCGAACGAGACTCGTGGAGCGAGCTCCGGAAAATGGCGGAAAACACTGTCCGCAACTGGTGCAACATCGGGACTGTCAAGGAACTAAGTGTCATAGACGTAATCCGAAATCCGCCCTGAAAGGTAATAACTTTGGACTCTAATCCAATCGTTCAAATCCCCGGTGACGAACGCCGCGTCCCTCGGCTGAATGCCAAAGTTTATCGATTCCGAAAGAATATGAAGACGCGCGGAAACCATTTCTGACCGTTTCGATTGTCTTTGATCCCGGAAAAATAAATGAGTTTTCGAGTCACTCGCGGAGACGAAAGTTTTACCTTAAATTCCATGCCAACAAAGGGCTTTCGTTTTGGAGAGAGGTTGTCGAAACGCATCATTTTTGAGTTATTGGTTTTGGAGTCGGAAAAATGATAGGGTTGGGAATAATAGAGAAAAAAAGTAGAACTTACACTGAAAAATTTGCGATGCAACGTAGAAAAATAGAGTTTCAGCAGTTTGATAAGGATTCATGAAAATTTTGAGATTCTGAAATGGTTTTAAAAGTGTTATACAGAGTTGATAAATTTTTATGAATTTTTTATGAACAACTTGAGTATTGAAACGGAGGTTATTTTATTGCGAATAAATTTAACCAATAAGCATGACTTTTTTTGGACTATGGTACCAAGGAATGTGAAATTGGATAACATGTGAAAATACTTATTCTAAAACTTCCAAAAATATACTACGTCGGTCATGTAAATTAGTCGCGTCGCGAAATTTCTGTGAATTATTGACAAATGCTTTCCATTATTTATTTGATAGAGAAGTTTATTTTTAGCTATCGTAAATTGTGATGTACGACTTAAATTGTTCGCGTTCTTCTTTTTAAATATCTATTGTAAGGAACTGCTAAATTTTCAATAAATTTTTGAGGGTAAAATCAAATTCTTTTATTGAAAGAATCAACATAAAAATTGGAAACATTTTCGTTCACTATTTCATTCGCAAACACAGAAAAATCCCAATGCCTGCATAAAGAATTACACTCTTCTTAATATGAAGTAATATCGAATTTTTCAATTTTATCTGAAATGCTTTTGCAAAAAGGATTCACAAGTGTAAATCTTGGCATCAAAATAAAAATAACACAAATTGATGATAAAATCTCAGAACTTCTTTTTATGAACAAAATCAATAAATGTGAGAATTTCAAGACTTTCCTGGAGGCTAAAAAAAGTTATTTAAAAAAATAGTCGATGTTAAAAGCCAATAATATTGATTCGCCATTATGGAATTTTTTGTTAAATAACTTCTTTTTCAAGCTTAAGAAACCTTGGAAAAATTAGTTAAAATGTGTTGAATTATACAGAGTCCATTCTTGAAATTTAAAGCCATTTCGAAGTTATTGGATTTTATGATAGTAGCACCTTAAGACAATAAAGTATAAATATTCTTAGAAACTGTGTGAAATATAATACGAAAATATGAAATATAAGGTGTACTATCAAGTTCTAAAATGTGATTCGTATAAAGGTTGAAAGAAAATTAAGGAATATAATCAAATTTCAGCAACTTTCATAGAACCCATGAAGTAATAAAATTATGAGAATATCAATAAATCATTAAAAATTTAATAGAAAATGATAAATACGAAATACACAAAAAATGTCTAAAGGGGAAAAATTTATGTAGATAACATTTTATCGATGAACTGTAAAAATACTGAAAATTTATGAAAGATAGAATACAAGAGCATCAAATTCTAAAAATTTATATAAACATTTACAGAAATACCAAAAAATCTTTGAAAACATATAAATTCACTGCTTAGAATTTTTGTATCATAATTAACTGCTATGAAATTTTTTTTTACATAAACCTGTTATGGAAAATTAATAATAAGTGTTATATACTTAAATTTAATGAATATTCAGTAATTTTATTCAAAAATTTATTGAATTTAATGTGTAACGTATATTCAACGATACAATTATTACCACGTCATGTTTAATTAGGTTTATTATTATAGTTTATGAATGTCAATGAAATCCAGAAAATTCTGAGTTTTTTAGCTTCGAGTTCTAGAAATCCCTTCAAATAAAATAATAACCAAAAGATAAATACAAAGACATCTTAGAAATGAGATATTGCAATTTCATAAAGAAAAAAATTTACATTTATGCTTCAAAATGTAAAAACTCGAGAGTCGCAAGTCGATTTCTAAGGTATAACGATTCAAGAATAAATATTCATTGATACAGTAAAACAAATATAAATGTAAATAATATTTGACATTCAAGTTCGCCTCGATCCCTCTCCAATAAGAAATTTCATTAAAAAGTCTCTCTTTGTTAAAAATAAATAAGGAATCGTAAAACGCGAAACATGATCAAAATCGTCCGTATCTTTCATAATATCGATTGCAAGAAACTCTCAAAATTTCACAACCTTCTATCAAGCCTCGATTATAAAAAAAAATTCTTTAAAAAAATCCATCTGGAAAACTAAAGAGCCTATTTTTCACCATTTTTTTTTAAATTCAAAGAAAAAGCTCAGAACGACGAGGAGAAAATACGCTGCCTTGAATATCAAATAATATCGAAACTCCTGAAAAAAACCTGCGATCCCATCGAGGAAAAAATCCAGAACTCTCGACTCCACTTAACTTTTACAAAGACAATCCAATAAACTAAAAAAGGCTCGTAAAATCCGGGAAAACAAACTCGGGCGAAACGGGAAAAGTGTCAGAAAAACGCGTTCTCGAGTTGGGTAAAAAAAATCTTCCCTCTTGATCGTAAATTCCGGCCACCAGGGATATAATTTTTCGCTTTTATTGGGACGAGTTGATGAGTATTTCAAAATGCGCTTGCTTTTGCTTGCAGAAGTTGCGCTTTTACTGCCGGCCGAGTTGAGCGGGGTTCGACATGCTAATGACAGCAATGATATCCGCCAAAATCTGCGATTCCACGGGAAAAATAACCAGGAGCCCGAACTTGCCAAAGAGTGAGTATCTCGGCTCATTTCAATTTTATATGACACATTCGACGTCGACGGAAATTTTTCATCCAAGTTCTATGATATAAATGAGGAGAAATTCAGACATGAAAGATACAAACTCTACCTTTCATTGAATTATTATTGTCAGGGATACAAGCAGAAAAAAACTTCGATGAGAAGATTTCAAAAAAATGAATTTCCTTCGGGATTTTAGAGTAAAACATCGTTTGGAGCCAACATTCATATATTTTTTTATTTATGTATTTTACATTGGAATTTGCTTTTGTGATTTTTAGAATACTGAGTTTTAGATTTCTTTTTTAATACTTTAAGCATCATTCAGATTTTGATGGAATTTTGGATAAAATCTATGGCATTCTAGAATTTGATGCTCTGGGAATCATAGTTCTAAAAATTTGTTAATATCAGTAGTAATTTTTGAGAAAATTATAGTTACAAGGATTTTGAGTATTACATAGATTTGTGGAATTTTCCTACTGGATTTGATTGATAGAATTGTTGAATATTTTTTGGCATTTTTCAAGACTTCTTGTATTACTATGGATCGCTTCATAGATTTCTGGAGGTTGAAATTTTTGAAAATTTCAACGATATCGAGGGTAAAGTATTTTTTATATGTAAAGATTCTTAATACTTAGAGTTTTTTTTCGTATTTTTCTAGTACTTATAAAATTCGAATAACTTTTTAGTATGTTTCTGGATTTTACATAAATTTCTAGATTTATAAGCTCCAGGATTCGAAGTTAAATAAATTTTTGAAAAAATTCTGACAACATAGTTTTGTAATATATCTTCCAAAATTTCTTGTTTATTTTATTTGATTAGATAATAATTATTTGATGAGATAATTTAGAAAATTTTAGAGGATTTTTTAGAACTTACATAGATTTCTAGAATTCAAATTTTTATCGATTTTATGGATTTCTGAAAATTTAATTTTTTTAAAGATATTTAATGTTTAATATGTTTTTCGTACTTTCTTGGTTTTCAAAATACTTGTAAGATTTTTTCTCGTTTTCTAGAGATTGCTAAATTCATGAGCTTTTGAGGATTCGATGCTTTAAAATTAAAAATTGTACAGATTGTACGTATTTCTTCAGATTTTTTTTAAAACAGTTCTTTTAACGAATCCCATTACTTCCAGAATTGCTCCAGAGTTTGTATAACTTGAAAGATTTTCAGGTATTTTGATTAATTTCTATGTAAATTTCTAGAATTTAATGCTTCAGCGTTGAACGTTTTCCACTGATAACATTTTTGTAGATTCTGTTTATTTTCAATAATTCACTGGGCTGGGATAATTTTTCATTTTCTAAGATATTCTGGCCAAACAATAATTTATGATTAGAATTTTGTTTGCAATGATTTTTTTCTGAAACTAGGATAATTGTAATTATTTACTAAGTAAAATAAATAATTCTGAATATTTTTTAGTTATAAAAATTGACATGAAACCATTCGATAAATCCTTAAGATTTTAGAAAGTATGCTTTTGATAATTCTTACTTATTCTTTTTTATTTTCTGGAGAGGTTGGAACATATTAAACATCCTTTGCTTAAGTGCCTGATCTTTATTATTTTACTCCATTTAATATACTTATTTTTCATATTCAATTCATCCCTATAAATAATGGCATTGCTGGCACAATTAATTCAGCATGAAACAATTCTCAGGTGGAATATTTTACGCGAAAATAAACCTTCAAGGCACCACGTAAAATTTTAACCTTACAACTTTCAAGCATAAAAAGTTAATTAACTTGAGATGAAAATTACCATCGGGCCCTTTGAAGGTGAGATCGAAATTTGATGTTTGAAAACTCGAGTAATAAATGAAGCTCCAGAGCGACCACCATGCGAACAGTTTAAAAGCGTTTGCAGTTTTAATCGTTCAGAGAGATTGACTTCATTCAAAATTAATTAGGATTTAAAAGCTTGTACCCGCGGAAAATTTTTGTCGGAGAATTTTCATCGACGTTTTGGAATCGATTTTGTATATAGAGCTGTAGCGCTTTTTGCATTAAAGGTAGAAAATAAAGTTAAAAGGTAACTTGAATTTTGAAATGAAAAATGGGAAAACTAGTGTTTTTGAAAAAACGATACTTTTTTGTCGTAGCAGAAAGATATTCTTGAAAATGCGAATTTTTTCAAGTTGAAATAAATAATATTGTTCAATTTCGTAACACATCAGATTTGATAATTTATATAATTTAATCATACTAAAGACTTGTAAATGTCTGAAATGAATAGTAATTTATTTGAAATAATAACGTACTGTTAAAAAAATGATGCTGTGAGAAAGTTTGTGCTGACATATCAAAAATAATTTTTTACCCTACTTTTTTAAGTGAAATTATGAAAAAAGTCAAAAACAAAAGCCAGCAATAAAAGAATAGAATATCATCAAAGCTTCATTTTCAATTAATAAAAAATAGATAATTTGAAATTAGAAAAATTTGTGATTTAGAAGTTTTGAGATGATTTCGTTCAAATCGACAATATAACAGTTTACTATTATTAATAAATGATAGAACACTTTTTTTATTGTTCAAACAAATTCACCTTCTAAAGTTATCACTTCTTTTATAATATAAATTGCCTGATTCTTTGAGATTGTGCGTCTAAATTATACATGCTTCATTAATGAAGCATTATAATTTAGATTTCATCAAATATTTCATTCATCAAATATTTTTAATTTGAATCTTTGGTCATTTAACCATGAATTTGTTTTTTCAAATGATTTGCACATTTCACTATAAATTTTTAAGGCAGAACTTTAGTATAATGAAAATCATATAAAATTACCCTTTACTCTGTGATAAATAGTTATGTAGACAACAATTACAGCAACATAAGTTATTTAAAACACGAAATTTTCCACTATCAAAGAGTCATACGAAAACATTAAAAAATGCACGGTTATAAAATTGTAAATTCAAAAAAAGAAGATGAAAAAATACACTTGAAAAAAAAAAAAAAAAAAAACTAAAATATGTATTAGCAAAGTTACTTATTCATACGTTTTTCAATGATAGAACATTATTACTCTAAACAGTACTTTTACTCAACTTCTGTGATAATTCTGAATTTCAACGATTTTTGAATCAACATTTTTGAACTGTACAGCAGAAATGTAGAAATTAGTAATCTGCAGGCATTGCAATTTTTAGAATTTTTTATTGAAAATTCTCAGTTTTTTCCAATTTCATGCATCCAAATTTTCGATAATTTTATGATCAGATTATTCAAAAAATCAGAAATAAAGGTAATTATGATAAAATATGGATTATTAGTGTACAAGTTAAGTATTTCAAAATTAAAAGTGAAATCATCCAATGGATATTGATGGTGATGAATAGTTGATAATTTAATTTAAAAAAAAATTTGCTCGACCTGAGCGACTTTCGCGGCGAGACCCGTCAGCGAAAGTTGTCCTAACAAACTATAGGCATGCGGATTATGATAAGATAAATTTTTCTCACCATGCCAGGATTTGAACCCGACGTGTTTCCTCGTTTAACGCCCAACCGTTTAAACTGCCCGACAGCCTATCGCGATAGATGAGATGATGTTGATGAATCATTTAACTTGCATAAAATTGTCAAAATCGTTGATTATTGGTCAATTTACGATTGTACATTTTTTTTCTTCTAACTGTGACACCAAGTTCAGTGTATTTATTTGTAAAAATCATTAAAAAATTTATTATTAAGTTATTCTTTGTAAATGTATGAGAATCGTTTGAATTTATCGTTTGAATATAATTTGATATTTAATTAACTAAAAATCGATATTAAAACTATTATTATTATTTATTGAATTACATATTTCATTTAAACTATTATTATTACTTTTAAATTGAGGGTTAATTAAAACACTATTTTAATTTTTATAAAAAAAGGTAAAAATTTTCTCTCAAACAATACATTCATTTTCTAAAATTCATAATTACATAAAACTCAAAGTAATTCAACATTTTTGTACATAAATTGACCGAATCAACGATTTTGACAATTTCATGCAAGTTAAATGATTCATCAACATCATGTCATCTACCGCTGTCTGTTCCTTGGGCGGTTTAAATGGTTGGGGTTGTAATTATTAATTATTTATACAAGATTATTCGGATGTATTTCATTTAAAAATTCATCAACTCGCTTATTTTCATTTCATATTTTACTGCTATAATTTATATTTTTGAATTATTAAAAAAATATAAAATTTTTTTAGCGTGAATAAATCATTGAAAAATGCAGTTTTTTACAAAAACTATGTTAGGAATTATTTGTAAAAACAATTATTAGTTGTTCTTGCTTATAATACAGAACACTCTCATAGAAATACATGAAAAATTTTTTTTTGATCATATTGAGTTATTTTGGAGATATTGATTTTTTCATCAAGGCTTTTAAAAGAGTTTGATTGTTCATAATGACTTGAAATAACAATATTTTGAAGAAATGTTTACATCTTAATATGAGTCACATGAAGACTATACAATTGACTTTTTTTTCGAAAATTCCGTGATGTAGTGGAATTTAAGAAAGGTGCACAGTACATTGTTTTACGAAAAACAAAAAAAAATTTTTTCAATTTCTCCGATGAATTTCCAAGGGATTTCTATAATTGTTTTTCTCTCAATACCAAAATTTAATTCTTTTCGGTTGAATTGTTTATAAGAAAAATAGATTTATTTTATCATAAATAAAGTTTCCAAAAACCACATTTTACTAAAACAAGTATAACAAATTTTTTCTGTTTTTGTCAAGTCACAAGAATCATAAGGATCAATCAATTTTTTCAATATTTAGATTTAAAAAAGAGTCGTCATTTTTCCGTTTTATCTCCAGTTCAATAGAAAAATCAATTCTCTTTATTGCAAGTATAACTTTTCAAAAATGCAGTTGGTTAATTTTTTCATGCAAATTAACCAAGTACTCAAATTTATCCTGATAAAATTAAAAATGATAAAATGAATTCAAAATTATGTTAATGGATAAAAATCCAAACACTCTCTCTCTCATTGAAAAGAAAAGCCAGGAAAAATTCCAGAGTTAATAATACTCGTTAGAGTAGTTGAACCCTTCACTTTTTCACTTGAGAAGGGTTAGAAAAAAATTGAGACAAATCGCGTCATGAGATTTGGCGCAGTCAACGTCGAGTCATTTCACGACAGTTTCTTGCGACACTAATGAGAAGAGAAGATGTCTCGTTAAATTTTCCCACGAAACTATGGCTGAAATTCTCGGATGACGGAGGAACGTCGCGGGCTCGGAATTTTTTCCTCGCGCCCCGAGCATTTTCGCGAAACAGCGTTTGGAGAATTTTATTGCTTCAAAAGCATTTCTCGAGGGTGGTTCTGTAGACGAATTTTCTGGTCGTAAGAAAGGTTGGTGGATTGGACATTTTTGGTATGTTGTTGAAACATTTTTTTGTTGAGATAGAATTTTCATCTTGTAGCAAAATAAGGTTTCCATTTTTCATCAGGTTCGTTTTTCACGTAATTTCGAGTGCAGTTTTGTGAATTTTATAAAGAAACTGTATCACAATTCGGAAAATAAAATAATGTGAAAGATTCCAAAGATTAGGGCGATATTGGGGACTTATTCCAGAAAATTTTTTATCTATTATTTACATCGAATCGGTTACGATTTGTGGAAAATGTCGAAAATGGGAAAGCTCGCCAAATAAAATGTCTCACTGGTCCCCTTCACAAACTCCAACTTTTCACCGGCGTAAAGTTAATTCCCTTAACTCTTAATTTGCGCCAACAACAAATTGCTCGACCTACAAAATAGTTCCAAGTACCACTTAGCATTCCGAGTCCTTTAAACCAAGTGCCAAGCCCGATGCAATTTGCAATGTCGCAATTGTTCATTTCGGCAAAAGCCCTTTATTTGGCGCCGAACGACGTGCAATGAACGCAAAGTAACGCCTGCTGTTTTGAAGCAAATTTCAGCCGAGGCGAATAATTTTCCTGTTGAGTCACATCACGGAATTTTCGCGTACATTGTCTTAGCAGTATTGTGTCAAGCAAGATTTTCGAGTGACGCCCTTTCAAAAGCTTCGCGTTCCCAAGTTGTGTATTTTACATTCATTGGCTTCTCCTCGAATTCGCGAAAACGAGCAAGTCGCTCAATTTTGCGGTGGTTTTTTTTTACCTCGTAACCAATGGCCCAAGTTGATAAAATTAGATGGCTTCGATCTTTTTTCTCTTTACGGCAATCGTAATTGTATGCGCCAATTTTGCCTGAGAACAAATTACTTTTTTCCGACCACCGATGCGGGGTAAATTTGAATTTAATGGTTTCTCTAAGTGGTCGAACAAATGAAAAAAACTGTATTTTAACGTGGGGAGTTGTCAGGTGGAAAACAGAAAAAAATCATAGGGAGGGGTTTCTTTGAAAATACATGTTTTTTGTTTAAGGATATTTTAAACATTCGGAAGATGAATTTTTAGCAACTGATTATCTTTTTTTATTTTTTATTCTAATGAGTTTCAAATTTGGGGCATTCCAGTTTTAAATTTTAAGCTTCTATTTTGTTACTTTCGAAATTTGCTGTATGAAATATTTTCATTTTAAAAAAGTGTTTTTTAACTATACGAATCTTTGGTTATTCATGCCTTCAAATTTTTTCATTAATAGAATCTACATTATATTACGAGAATTCTCGATTTGGTTGAATTCAGTCCTTCGGATTTTCAATTTCAAAAGGCAATTTTTTTGGGAAGAGTCATTTTTTTACCATCTGTTTCTAATGAAAAATTTTTCTACTGGAATTTAAATTTTGAAAATTCATGATGAATTTTAATTCAAACTTATAAATACCAGTCTTTCACATAACATAATAATAATATTTGATTATTAATATTAATGATAATAATAATTCTTTCATATTTGTTTAAAAAATTGTTAATCTTAAGATTCATTCGAAACAATAAATGTTTTTGCTTTTTTTTCACTTTCAAAATTCAGCGTTAACATACTGAATAACTTTTGAAATACAAAATATAAGAATCTTCAGATTTTTCATAAATTTCATCTAATAGATAGATACTCTAAAATAAGATGCTCCAGAGGATTAAAAGTTTTGTAAATATTGAATACCTGATTGAATTATTAAGAAAACTCATTCATAGATTTCGGGCATTTAATAATTTCTTGTATTTTTCATTGTATCAAATTTTGTATCACACAATAATCTACTTCTTCTTTGGATTGAAATATCCTTTTCTAGAATTTGATACTTTAGAATTGAAAATTTCATTGATTTCTAGTACGAATACAGATTTTTCAGATAACATTACCTTAAAAAATTTCCAGTACATCTACTATTTTACGTATTTTTTCAGAACTCATGCGATTTAATAGACTTTTTCTATTTATTATTGATTTCTATAAAGATTTCCAGAAGTCAGTGCACTAGGATTTTAAGCTATATATTCTAATTGTTAGTATTTTTTAAAATTGTTGAGGAAAACAATATGTACTTAGATATTATTTTCAATATTTCTGGCATTTATACCATTATTAGTATTTTTTTAGTTTTTCTAACACTCTACACAATTCTCTAGCTTTTTCGAAATTTCTTATATTATTTTTGTTGTTGTTCACATAGATTCATCTTATTTGACGCTATTTTTCCATTTTTCTTTTAACCTACGAATCACTCATTATTGACAATTTAATATCTATTTCTTTATATACTTTTCTATGCATCTCTACTGTGACATAAAATTACCAATTTGTGCTTCAAGATTCCACTATTACGAAATCACGAAAAATAGTTCTACTCATCTAATGAAATTTTTCATTGTACATATTTCAAATAAAATTTTTTCATTAGGATAAATAGAGTGTTCATAATTTTAAAAACTTGTTCTTTTGGAACAAGAATCATGTATTTTGTGTTAATAAAAAATTTCTTGTATCCATTTTTAGATTTATTTGATACTATGAGAAATGAAAATTTTCATTTTATGACTAAAACATTTTTCTGTGATGAAATCATCACAAAATGGCATGCAATTTCGGAAATTCACTAATTCTCATATCGATTAAGAATTTTGTTGAGTTCAGAAAAAAGCTACTTTACGACAAAAAATCTAGTACTTTAAACCACTCTGTGCTTGAACAACATTTTTCATTTCTTCATGTTTACCTACTATTATCATCAAGCTCAGTTCATACTTTCGAATTATGATACCTTTCACATTGCCGAAAAAAATTTAAACTGAGTAGTCAAATGTTTGTTAGAACGCTCGAATAATCACTCAAAATTATTACTTTTTCACAAGTTGAGTTGCAAATTGAGTATACTTCTTCCTGGATTCAATGACTTTAAAAGAAATATTACATGTTTTCCAATTGAAATTTTCATACATAATTGTACCATCATTTTGAAATAATATTAAAATTCTCAATCTCCGTTGACGGAATCTTAATCAACAAATTCCCAGTCCAAAATTCCTTCGTCATTACTATAACATAAAACATCTGAAACGATTCCATGATTCACTCAACGTTCACCATCCTCCCAAATCCTTAAACAAAACTTTTTCCCAGTATTGTCTCAACTTCTTCTAAACAATGGTAAGAGTCCTCGAGCAGCAACAATGCAAAGATCCAGAAATCCCGGATCTTCCTCGAGAGCATTTTCAACATCTCAAGTTTTATTTGCTCCCCGGGGATGGAATCGCAAATGGATAATGGCCGCCGAAACGCGCCCCCAAACCCCTTTTATTTTACCCCCAAGATTTCGGGAGTCCCGGCGAATGTCGGCCAAGTTGCAAACAAACAAATTGAGGTAACGAGTGATGAAGAAGTTGGGTTTTGAGGGGGTTGGGAGGGAGGATGCGTTGATAAAGTTCGTAGCAAATCCTTTAACGTCACACGTCTCGGAGCGAGAAGGACTTGGCCGGGTACAAGACAATGCCATCAGGGCATCAAAACCCGAGCTCGTTTATATGTTAAAACAATTAACAGCTATTTGCACCTTTGTCCGGGGACCGAGCAAATTAAGTTACGCAAAGTGCATTTACATGCGAAACTTGCCGGCGTAATAGCACGTCTCTTTGGGGCGGCGAACGAAAACTGTAAAGAAACTTTTGGATTATGAGAGCTGAACATGCAGCGGGGGGGGGGGGGTGAGGGGGGGCTGAGGGGGGTGAAATTGAAACTTGGAACGATTGGGTTGTTTTTCTTGTGCAGTGAATGCATTGATGAAGGATGGAGTTTTTTTTTAAGAATCTTTTCCGAAATAATGAGAATGAAATGAATTCTGCTATTCATTATAATAATGAATCTATGATTCATATTTTGCATTCTTTCAGACGAAAAGTTGCAATGAATAATTAACCTCGTGTTCAGGCGCGTAAGCAGAGGAGAGTTTCGGGGGTTAAAACCCTCCCGAAATTCTGATAAAATCAATCAATATTTCATGTAAAAATGAAAAAAAGTACATCGATAAACAATAAAATATGAGTTACACAAAAATTCATGAGAACGTTAGCAGTATATATTTGAAAAAAAAGTAAAAACTATGAAAAAATAGGATTACGTAGAAAATATGAATCAGAAAAATTTTGCATTCCAGTGTATAATCGAGAAAAATATAAATGCACAAAAATGCTAAAAATTTATAAAACTTTGAATCTTAAATCATCAAATTACAGAAATCAGTATAAAATCCATATAAAAGTATTTAAAATCTTTCGATTCATACAAACTCTAGAAGAATATTAAAATCAATTAAATTCTATAAAAAAACTGTTTTTTGAAAAATCTCGACAAATGCCTCTACGATCTATAAATGTTGGGATTCTAGAGCATCAAACTCTAAATATATAATTAATCTATATAAATTGTATAAAATGCAACAAAATCTTTTAAATATTTCAAAAATACGAAAAAAGAATAACAATTTAAAACATGGCAAATCTATATGAATGTGGTTTCATCAATATTCTTAAAATTACTGATCATAGATCAAAATTCGCATTTTTAAGCATGGAGTTTTTGAAATCTTTGTAGGAATCTACGAAAATTTAAGTAACCCATGAAAATAGTTAAAAATTCTTTAAGTTTTTGTATATTATACTAGAAAAACGTGAAAAATAAGTTTCTAGTTTACTTGCTTGCTAGTTTACTAGTTTACTAGATATGTTTAAATACATAAAAATCATGTGGAAATAATTTTCTTAGAAATTTATAAACCTTTCTGTCCTGGAGCATTTTTATGATTATAATACTATAATTATATATAATTTTATAAATCACTCGAGAAATTCATAAAGAAAACAATAAAAATACATCCAATTCAATTGATACAATTCACACAATCAAACATATTTTTGACTGTAGAAATACTAAAAAAATATAGAATAAAAGTATTGAAAATCTTAATGGAAGAAACTGTCTTCTGAAAAATTATTTTAAATTTTCAAAATCGTTGGGAGTTTCAATATGATTGCATCAATTACTAAAAATCTATATAGCGATTCATTGAAAAATTAAAAATTTATAAAAGTACTAGAAAATACTACAAAATTTGATGAATAATATACCATATGAAAATAATATAAATTTATGGTGTACCTTTTATCTGTTTGGTTAAAATTTGCTCAAAAATCATTTCAAATATATAAATTTTCTAGAAGTTTGATTTCTAGAGCATCGAATTTTAGAAAGCTTTATAAAAACCCATATTACTAAGTATCAGATAATCCTTGAAGTATACAAAAATTTTGAATAAATACAAAAAGTATTAGTAAAAAAAATTGAAACCTCAGTTACTAATTGAAAATCACCAAAATCTCGAATTCCATTATTTACGAACATAAAAAATGTGCATCTCTGGATTCCAAAAGTTGCATAACTTTCAAATTCCGAAAAGTAAAATATTTCAAAATCGCTCTCTTGTAACCATATTGTCAAAGATGAAAAATTATACAATCCCGGATGAAAAATATTTTTCAGAAAAACCCGTCCCGAAAATTTTTTCTGCCTAGGCCCCTGCTCGTGTTACAGACTTTTTTTGTGAATTAATGTAAAATCCGGCAAAATGAAAATTCTGAAATAATAACTGTGAAATTGAAAGATTCAATAGCTATTACTTACAACTACAAATTTTATCACATCTGACTTGAAACAGTTTATTTATGTAGCTTATATTTCAAGTCAGATAGTAGCCATTATTTCCAAATTTTCATCTGTAAATAAGAGAAAAACGAATAAATAGCAGATCAACTTCAAAAATACTAAATTTTTGAAAATTTCTTATCATCTTTTTAAATACTTGCACGTTATACTATTTCAATGAAAATTTTTCGAATGTAGAAAAAAACCCTCAAATTGATAAACCTCTCCAAAACCAAAACTTGTTCTTGACATTCCCTTAGGGAAATGTCCTTACCGCGTAATGAATTTTCATCGAATTCAATGACCGTAGTTCCCTGTGACACTCGCAGTTAGTGCGGTCGAAATAAACCGCGCCGCCGGGTGATATAATTAGGCGGTTTCGGAGCGCGAGAAATCGCGTCTTAATGTCTGACCAAGCACGGAGTACTTCTACTGGAATGCGTGGCACGGGATCGACATTCGCCAGCATTGCTATGATGAGCAGTCAGTATGCGGTTCCAGCCATACCGGGACGACTTGAATATAGAGCTCGGGGCATGTGCATGGCGTACATGTGTTTCGCCCGTGTAATTACCACCCCGGGAGGTACATCGAACTACATGACCCAAGACATAACGAGGGCCGGGACGCTTTGCGTTTGATCCGAATCAAACGTATAATGATTTATTAAAGTTACGGCTGGCTCGGCGCCCTCTACGTCACGTACCCGAGATCTCGCTAATTAGCGAGTGATTATAATTAGGACGTTCCGGAGATGTAATTGAATGCCGGAGAAAAGTAAATAAGGGAACGAAGGCTTAAACTTGCAGATGCTTGGTGCTTTTTGGGTTTTCGACTTTGAAAGAGGATGAGCTGAAATCGGTGGGAAGCAGGAGCGTTGCAACGAAATTTTCATATTCTCGAATTTTTAAATGAATATGTATGTTTGTTCCGATGTATCAGGGAATATTAATTGTGTTATTATAATGACGATAAAGTTTTTCCCAAAAAATTTTGCCCAAGCAGTTTTTTTTCCCGATCAAATCAATCCTAAACGAAAATTTTTCTAACGAATTTCATTAGGAGGTATTTTAATTTTACCGAACAAAAATGTTCTTCAATTATTTTGATTGCGAAAGTTGAAATTTCATGGATGAAATGATGTTCCTTCAATAATGAGAAAGTGTTACAAAAATAAAATGTTTGTATAAAGAAGATTTATAAATAATACATATTCGATACGAAAGTTGCGGTTTATTAGTTTTATTACTGAGCTGTTTTTGTACAAAAACTTGCGAATTTAATTTGATGTTACTAATATCATAGAGTTTCAAGTACGTGATTTCATCATTGTTATAAACATATTCGTAGTGTTTGGAGACAAATATAAATATATTAGAGACATAAAATAAGCCGATTTGAAAATATTTTTACTAGAAATCTCGAGAAACAAAAAATTTCGACGAGGAATAAATGTTGTAGAAAGAAAATGTATATATAGGTAAGTGAAATTGTATACATTTCTTGTTTTATAATGATTGTCTTCAATGATTTTGAGGTTTTTTTAAAAAAAGTAATTTCATCAAAAAAAAGAACAAGACTATATTTAAGATATATTTTGAACGTATAAACGTAATTTATCATTTAAATATTGATTATTTACCTATTAAATGTAGAAGAAAGTATTATATGTAAAAATCGAATAAGTATTTTTAAAAAATTGATTCTATTTCTATAAAGAAATAATATCGAAGGAAAATTTGATATTATTTGGAAATATAATTGAATAGAAAATGAATATTTCTCAGAGAAAATGCTTCCAGAAAAGAAACACTGCAGTGGGAGAGATTTTTCCGGAGAAAAAAATATACGGAAAATATTTCTATTTATTATTTTATTTAAATTTATTATATTATATTATTTACATTATATTAAAATCGTCAGGGAACTGTATCTCCAAATATATCTCGTATTTCATATGTTTCGAGTTCTTTTAGTATTTTTCGTACTTTAACAGTAATTTATGGCGTTTTGGTGGATTTTTACATAGATTTCTAAAATCCAACTCTTTAGGATTCAAGGTTTCATATGTTTAAACTGTTTTCGTAGTTTTTTGAAAAGATTGTGTCTACATGGATTTTAAGTATTATAAGAATTTATATTCTTTTACGTTATTTTACAATTTGTAGTATACATGTATTTTGTTCAAATTTTCCAGTTTTTTTTCTGCTATCTAGCATTTTTTGAAAATTCTGTTTACATTTTTGAAACTTGATGCTCTGGTGTTTTATAAATTCTATGAATCATTATAGTTTTTACAGAAAAAAGTATCTTCGTAGATTTCCAGTACTTTAAAAAAATATGTATTTTTTCAGTATTTATGAAATCGAATAAACTTTCTGCAATTTTTCCCAGTTTTCCAAAAAATCTGATTAAAATTCCAGAATTTGAGAAAACTTACGATAGCCTCCTAATAATGATCATAAAATATCAGATTTCTAATATGATAATAAACAAAGTTACTGAGAACTACAAAGTCTCTAGGTAAATTTATCATGTTCATGATTCAGCAACGTTCAACGATAAATTTGTTGGCATTGGTGAAAAAGCATTTTCCGAGATAAGAAAAGATGACTTCATAGCCGATTGATCCTAAATTCGATTCTCGCCCGGAGTAAATTCAAGTTTCATCCATGCAGGTCACGAGGGGACGAAAAATGGCCAACAGTCCACAAAATATGTGACTGCCCAGGCAAACTTTTTAACTTTGCAACTTTTAGTTTCCGCGTCGTCACAAAATTTCACGTGAACAACTTCAAATTATAAAGATAGTTTCTCCCATAGCAAATTTTATACACTTTCTGGAAACGGATAGAGTAGAATGAACATAAATTATTTCATAACAATGATGATTGAAGAGACTTCAGGATAAAAAAATGATAAAGTTATAAAAACCATCACTGCTTCTACCCCAATAACCCTTCCCTCATTCTACTTTTTTTCGTCAAAGCCCTGACAACCAACCACCATAATTGCCCATAAAAGCGCATTAAAAAAGCCCCGCAAATTACTTTTCCGCGTCATATCAATACCCATTTTTCCTAGCGTCATCAAGCCCTTAAACTACCCCGCAAACACGAAAACGAAATTAGCGACGCGAAAAAGTTACACCGTTAAAAAAGCTCGCTGCGAAATAACTCTGGGTGACACGCGAAACAAGGCTCAAAAAAAGACAATGAGTACCGAAAAACGAAAGAAAATAAGGAAAGAAGTAAGCTGGGAAAGTTGCCAGAAAAACTTTGCCTCGGTCTTTCACGTGCTCGACCATAACTATACATCGCAATCAATGTTGGATCTTGGATGGACTGCAAGCTTATACAGGGATTTCGAACAACCTCGTGGAATCAAGACATCCGACTAATGTGAACAAGGAACTGTGGAAACTTTCCTTACCGAAAAGAATTTCAAGTAACTTTTTAAATTACACGAAGTAAAACATTGGTATCTAATTGAGAGCCTATAAATACTACGAGTTTCTAGGATTTGGTCAGAGTTATGACTGCATTTTTCAAGGTTATTCAAAATATTATTGTATACAATTCTGTGGCTTCCTGCCATAACAGAGAAAGTCACTTATGCCATAAGGCTCATTTTACATGATATTCTGATGAAATTTTGAACGTTATGGCATGTGTGACTTTCTCTGTTATGGCGGGAAGCCACAAAATTTTAAAAATTACCCTAATCTAAGTGTGATACAAATAAAAAAGAAATGCAATGTTTCAAGACGTTGAGATACAAATGACACTTGTTTAAACAATAATTTTTCAACTGTCTACTTTTTCTGGATATAAATAAACCACTTCATTGAACATGAATATAGCTGGTGAATGCCATAATTAACATGGATGTTTTTAAATTTACCATTTGAAACAAATTGATGAGAAATCAATCATCAAGAACTTTACCTCTTATGAATTTTTTCCATCAGTTTACTATAAAATGAGAATAAAAAAGAAGAGCCAAAAAAGATCAAAAAATATTACTGTAGTAGATTCAACTGATTAAAAATGAAAATTTCGAAATTAGAAAAATTTTTGATTATGATATTCTAAGTGAATTTTAGAATATGATGTCTAAATCACACAAATTTTTAAAAAAGAATGTGTTTCCTGAGTTTTTTTATAATAATTCAAGTTAAATTTTGCTGTTTTTGAATGGTTCACACATTTATAAATGAAGTTTCAATCCTGAACTTGAAATAACAACAAAATCATATTTTATTTAACTATAAGTGCTTCAGAAAGCAGTAAATTGTATTAATTGACGTGAAATTAGTATTAGATAACAAAAAAATTTACAAAATCCAAAATTCCTTATGCAAAATGTTTTTGAATTCGAAACTTTCATTTCTCACTGGCTAAATCTGTACGTATAGCTGTTTCAATACTATTATTTCTCAATTTTTTTTCAACTTTCTTTGCGTAATGTTTGATAAAAAAATCTTCATCGAAAATTTATGAATTCTAAACTCTATATAATGATAATAAAAAAAATTTTCATTTATCAACACAAATCGATGAAAATGCAGCCAATTAGGTTCTTTGATGCAAAATATTTACGGTTTTCAAAATATCTCATCCGTAAAACATCGCAAATTTTTCTATTCTTGACATTTCTATTTCTCATTAAGTAAATTATAACAACTGATATATCACATTTTTTCATTTCTTGGCTTTCTTCTTTTTGATTTTAACTTCATAGTAAATTATTGTTAAAAAATTGTTGAAACATTAGTTGGATCCTGAATTCGAAATTATTTCTTTCAAATAGTTGATAGCAGTAAGATGTATTTCTTTATTACCATGTCTCATTTACAGTTTCTTTGATAAATTTTTATTTCAATCACGAATTTCCAATTGTCAACTAGGCAGACATTTCACAATCAATTTGAAATTCAGAAATTGTAAAATTCGAAATTCTCGTTATTGCAATGATAGATTTTCAAAAATATTGTAAATTGAAGTAAATGCAGTAAATAATAATAATCAGTAATTTAATAGATTTTCGATTGAAAAATCTCGTTCTTCCACCTTTTTTTTCTATAGAGATGATATTCGACTGTATGGTAAGTTATGTTTTTTTTTGCACATCAACCTCCACTGTATCTTACTTTCTAACTTGAATTTTGAATAAGACCCAACAGAAGAAAAATTTAACTGTCAACAAATTTTTAATTCAAAATCAAAACATTTTAATTCCTTTCTTTCAACAAATTTCGTTTTTCGATGAAAAAAATTCTCATCTTCCATTCCTTCATCTCTTTTTTCCAGAGTGAAAAATTGCCCTGATTTACATGTAACCCATTATTTCGTAAACACGAACTTTCAAAAACCTTCTACGCATTTTTTTATCTTTCCACTAATGGCAATCGCGATATCAATTGGGTCTACGAAAGCGACGGAATTTCAAGAACCTCGATAATGGACAGAATACTTCTCCGGGATCAACTGACCATTTCTATGGACGCTCCGGCGTGTCAGCCGATTTGTGCGAGTCCTTAAAAATATATGTCTCTTCGATCGAGCGCCTTTTGTTGCCCCGCATTTCTAATTCCAGGGACGGCTTTCATTCCACGACCCCTATCTTCGGAACCACTCACCCCCTCCCCCTTCATCCCCCATTCCTATTCTCATCCTCGTCCCTCCATGAAAACTTCAATAGTCGTTCATCCCTTGGAGAATTTGACCGTTCTCAGTCGGTGGGAAAATGAAACCATCGCGAAATATCGACACGTCTGTTGGCGATTCTGAAAGATGTAGGGAATTGGGGATGATCTTGATTTTAAGAGGGAATTTTTTACTCACAATAATAAATGAAAAATATATTGGAGATTTTTATCTTTTTTTGCCACTAATATTTTTTATATATCTTCCATTTATATGCATGAAAAAAGTCATAAATAAGATATATTTATAACTGCAGTATAATATGACAAAATATATGTGAGATTTTCATATACCAAATACCAAAATTTTTCAGGTCATGCATTTTTATTGACCACCGTTTCCAACTCCAATATTTTTTTAGATTCCAGCGAGGAACCTATATTTCAACTATTCGGATTTGGAAAATCTACTCATCAAAACAATAAAATTTTTCTGAGACTATCAACGTCGATTGAAACTAACCTATTTTCAAAAATGTTTGATTTATAAAAAATCTGAAGGTTCCAAATTTATTTACTAGATATATTAAATGATGGCAATTTGTCTTCTTAATTTTAAAAGCTGATTTCAAGCAACTGACTCGGGAAGATTCGATTCTTATATTCCAAATAAACAAGTCCTCTAGCTGTAGAATTATTCTATCTTGATGCAATGCGAGACTGGAAAATTAATTTGCTGTTTCAGGTATTGCGTTACGTTCACTGTCACGAAAGCTTCAAAGGCGTGCAACAAGGATTCAAGTTTCGCGGAATTCGTGGAAGGTAAATATGATGCAGGCTCGGGAATCTGGCGAATTTCGAATTTCATTCTTCGCCGGCGTTATTAATACCCTCGCTAAGTGAAAAAGCTCGCGCGCTATCGGACTTCAATCATATTTCCCGGGAGCGATCGGCCGGAAACTGCTTCTTTCTTTTTTTATGCCGCAATAATTCGTTTCATCGTTCGGGGCTTTTAGAACAAACTTTTTACCGCGATCGCGGGTTCCGACGTTTGTGAGAGTTTCCAGGAGCTTTGGATGGGGGAAAACATACTTTTTAGTGGAATTAGATGATAAAAAAAAAAAAATAATGGAGAATTAAACAGTTCTTCCAAAACTTGAGGAATTCAATTTGGAAACTTTAAGAATTTTTCGTTTGTTTTTGAAAAAAAATTAGCAAATAGTGTTGAATTTCGTGATTGCTTTGTTTCAAGTATTCTTAAACTACTGAATTATCTGAAAGTTTCAGTTCTCTAATGAGAAATTATTTCCTTTCATAAATGTTTTAACTATATATCTTAGAGCATGCACTGAAGTTTTTCATTCATTTAACTTTCATGTCGAAAAAGTCAATATTTTTATGGATATACATTGATTCATTCTATTGTATCAATGTTAAGTAATTCTAACATCAAAAAATCTTAGAAATTGACTTGTAAGTTTAAGCTTTTACCTACTGAAATGTAACACATTCTATATGAATACTAGAAAATCCAAATGACAATATTATATTTTTGATCAGTATTGTGTATTCTCTGTATGTCAGTATTGATATTCTCTGTATTTGTGTCATTTTGAGGATTATTTTATACTTC
The DNA here is from genome assembly GCA_028476575.1 of Platygaster robiniae. NCBI lineage: Eukaryota > Metazoa > Arthropoda > Insecta > Hymenoptera > Platygastridae > Platygaster > Platygaster robiniae. Next base: position 9,497,428 of record CM052021.1, on the reverse strand, counting down.
CTATAGATTTCTATATAGACAACTTGAATTTAGACAACAAGAATTTGAAATTTCAGAGATTTTGATTTTATATAAATTTCTAAGATCTGCGTACATACATTTAAGGTATTCTATAGACGGCTCGTACTTTGAAGATTTTTGTATTTCTTATAATTTTTGAAATTTTGTAGTATATACCAATTGTTTTGTGTGTATCAAATGTTTTTTTAGTATTTAATATCGTTATTGTGAATTTGATGAATTTATATCGAAACGTTGTAAGATTTAGAGTATATAATTATATTATTCAGGAATCAGTCTGTCAAAATATATACGTTTTCTTATAGGTTTCCAATACTTTCGAGATTTTTAGAAATTTTAGTCATTTTTCAGTTTGCAGGATTTTATGGCAATTTGATAGTTCTATCTTCTAATTTTATACAAATTCTATATTCTAATTCTTATTCTATAAATATTTGAAAAAAAAAAAAAAACGTTTTGAGATTTTAAGTTCTGTAGGTTTTTAGTAATTTCGTAGTTTGTGGGAAAAATGTATTTTTATCAATAAAAGGAATGGACTTCTAATATTTTAAGTATTTTCCATATTTTTTCACATTTACGAATTTTGTAGGGTTTCCTAAATCTTTTTGGGTACATAGTATTTTCAGAAAATTGTAGGTTTATAGATACTTAGAATGCGATTCTCTAGAATCTGAAGTTTTAGAGATTTGAAGGATTTAAATAGATTTTTTTATTCTCCTACTTTCCTTTTTTCTCAATTTTATAAATCCGTACATATAGGTTTTCACAATCAAATGCTCTTATATGGAATACTTTACCAGTTTCCAGTATTTCAAAATTTTTCAGCAATTCTTCATAAAATTTTAGTATTTAAGAGATTCCTCTAATTATTTGTCTTTTCCTCGTTTTTTAAATTGCAAATTGCAAATTTCAAAGTGGTTAAGATTTTTAGTATTTCAAAAGATAGCATTCAGCAGATATCTAGCGATTTTAGTATTTTTTGTATTCATTGAATATTTTTACGACTCAAAGATTATTGGTTATCATGATATTTTCATGAATTTCAATACAGATTTTTAAAAAAATATGCTTTAGGGTTCAGGGTTGTATATGAGTATGAGTAATCTAATAAATATTGGAAAAAACTCATTTTCATAAATCTGGAATTTTCGAAGATTATTAGTATTCTGCGTATTTATTCGTGTTCGCAAAATTTTTCAGTTTTTGAATGGATTGCTATTGAAATTTCTGTTTAATAGATTAAAATAACTTCGATGGATCTTACGTGTAACAGTATACTCAAAACCTGTGAGAAATTTAAGTATTTTACGTATTTTATTAAGAATTTGTAAAATTTTATGGACCTACTGTTATTATAATAGATTTCTACATAGATTTCTGGAATGTAATGCCCTTATGCTATTATATTCAAAATTTTATACATTCTAAGTAATTTCATTAATTTTCAGAAATATATATTTATGTACATAGATTTGAGTATTTAAAAAATTTCTTGAATTTATATAATTCACACTATTTATAGAACTTATTAATGAACTTTCTGTCATGGGCTTTTAGTATTTTATAATATAGTATAGAATTTTTCAAATTTACTTCGAGCCTGGAAAACTTCATAAATTCGAAAGTTTCACATACATTCGTATGTTTATTAAAATAAACTACAAGTTTCCCATAAGTTTATCAAACAGATTTGACGTCCTTGTACTGATCCAGAAAAGAAGAAATTCCAGGACGCCTCATGTTATAATGCAGGATTTCTACTTAAATTTGATAGCTCAGTCTGTGACGTTGCAATGATTGAGAAGCGTACTGTTACATTCGCACACCTGAACATTGTTACACAGACGCCTCTCGTCTCGTCATTTCTCCACCTTTTTCCCTTTGACATGAAAATTGCACGTTTCATCCGAGCAATAACGTGGCTCGAACAGGAAAACGTGGGAATGTAATTCTCGTATTGTCAAGGTCTGCTCGCGTAAGCCGAAACTCCACTTACTTCGCGAGTAATTAGAATCGACAAACCCGTTTGTCGCAACCCAAGAGGCTGCGCTCGCAGGATCTATTCGATTATGGACGATACTGCCAATTAATTCACTGCGAGTTCGCTTGCCAAGCGACTGCGTCTGCAACCCCAAATAACGCAATTTTCAACATAACACGGGACCTTAAGATGTAACTTTACTACCTTATTTCATGAAATGCATAAAAGTAAAGTCATGATAGCAGAATAATCCAAGGGCGTTGCAAAGAAATTTTACATGGAGATGCAAACTCAACTGTCCAAAGCGTCAAAATAAATGTAGATCTCAATGTATCTAGAAATATTTATTCTAGCATCATAACATCTTAGAAATTATCGATTTGTAGCTCCAGCTTTTACCTTTTCAAACATAAAACTTTCCATTAAACCCATAATAATATGTATTTTCTCAGTACTTATAGCATGTAGAAGATTATCTCGTACCTGTAGGAATTCTCTACATTGATTTTTAGAATTTTTTCATTCTTTGAATTCAAGATTTCACAGATTTTTAGTATTCCCATGGATTTTTGAGAAAATTTTATCTATACATAAACATACAATGTATTTTATACTCTGGTTTTGCTTTTTGAGGTATTTCATGCAGTTTTGAATGTACATGAAGTATTCTCAGGATTTTTTGTACCAAATAACATTTTTAACATATTTGAGTTTTTTTTGTAGATTTCTGGCTTTTTTGTAGCTGTTTATATAGATTTTGAGAATTCGATGATCTAGATTTCGAAAATCATCGGATTTTTCGTTTTATGAAGAATTTGCCAGAAAATGGTATTTTTAGAGATAACTGATACGTAAAAGATTTCCAGTTTTTTTTGGTAATGAATTTATCGTACTTTTTTTAGTATTTTAATAGTTTTAACGATTTAACGGAATCTTGATGAATTTTTTTGGGAATATACCTAGAATCCGATACTTTAAGGATTGAAAGTACCATAAATATTTTGTAATTTTATAGATATATAGGAAACGATGTCCATATAAAGTTTTAATTTCCCATAGAAGTCTAGTATTTTGAGTATTACTTATGTTTACTAGTATGTAGTACCTATTATTCAAATTTTTTTTGATTTTCTTAGTCCTTTATTTATAAAAATTCCATTATGAATTTCTATAATTCTTTAGTCTATTATGTAGATTATTATACATTTTTAATGTTTTAATGAATTTTTCAGGTCGCAATATTTTCATAGATTTCAAAATTTTCACAGATTTCCTAAAAATTTTTGTTTATTTTGTGTGATATATTTTAAAATTCTTACATTTTATTAAATATTATAGTACTTTTGGTATTATTTGTATTTATAGATTTTTTTTCATTTTTTTTCAGCATCTATTAATAATACTTGATGTGATTTTTCACGTTCTTCATAGATAGCTTATTTTTTGTACGATTTAAAAAAATTTTTTTTGAAGTTTCAATAATTGGATACTTAAGAATATGAAATTGTATAGATTTGTAGTATAATAACTAATTTTGCACGAAGCAATATTTTCACAAATATCTAAAACTTTCTGTTCATTTTGCATTTTCCCAATTTTTATAAATTTTATTGAATTTTCTTGTGTTTGTTTTCATAAATTCTCATGTAGATTTGGACTACTGAATGCTTCAGGATAAAAATTTTTTTTGCTTTATTTTCCATTTTCATAAATTTTCGAGAAAATTATATCCAAGTGTAATTTCAGTGCTCTTGAGATTCCTTTTGTTTTCAGTATCCTTTATATTTTTAGGCATTTATTAAACTTCGTAATTTTTTCAGCATTCTTCTCAATTTCTTTTTTTCATATTTTCAAATTGTTCTATTATTTCAAAAATCAGACGCTCTTAATTTAAAAGTAATATAAATTTTTACTATTCCAAACGATTGCTCAGAACAGTTTTTTGTAGATTTTTAATTTTTCAATGTATGTTCGTTATTTTGGTATTTTTTATATTCTTATTGCCTTATACATTTAACCAATTCACTGATATTTTCATAGATCTTTAGAACACAAACATTTTTAGAACGAGGTGCTCTAGGGTTTCAATCAAGTAAGTAAATGGATAATCGATAAAATTTTCTTCTCTTTCATTTCGTGTATTTCTGAATTTGTTGTATTTTTTCCATTGTTCACGATGTATAAAGTTTTTTGAAATTTTCTTATTCTTTTTTGATATCCAATTTGGATTTCTACAATTTGATGCCTACAAGCGGGGTGGGGGGGGGGGGGCAAATAAATACACAGCCTTCTTTCCGAAATTCTGGTTGCAACGTGCCTGCAATAACCTTATTTTTTTTAAAACATTACTGCTTCAAAACATTTGGCGAAATATGATATCCAAATTTAAAATCAATTAAATTGACTATATTCTGTTGCATACCATAACGAAAAAATCGAATTCAAAAACAAAAACTAATTTGATTATTTTAGTAATTTTTCTTTCAGTCAACTTTTTCAAAAAAAAAATGGGAAAATTATTCAAAAATGCTTGAGACTGATAGGATCGACACTCCATGTTTTGTCTCTACTTGTCCGACTTTTACATTGAGCCATTCAAATATGGGTCATTTTGGAATATTCTCTTCAATTTAATCAATAGCCAGAGCGATTAGGATCATGTTTCGAAATTCGAGGCTGATTCGTATTGACAAGCATCAATCGAAATACTGCATTCATTCCATGATAGACATCTATGTATTTCGGGAAATATCAATTTCGCGAGATCATCGAACCAAATCCATTTTCGATATTAGAAAAGTCTTGAGGATTCGGGATATAAAAAAAACCATTTCTCCAAAGTCAGCGGCATTTTTTCGCTCCATCAATCCCACGGAGCGGAAGATTGATAGAGCACGATAGCGGCGAAAGGCGCGCAACAAATACGGCACGAGCGGAAGCAATCAGTACCGAGCCGGCACGATATAAAACAGCGTTGTTTGGTCGTGGCTGGTCTCTCTTTTCCCGTAACGTCCACGAAAATCTCGAATTACGTGGGAATTTTCCGGCCCCGAAAATTTACGGTTCTTAAATGGAAAATCGTGATTTAGGTTGCAAACAGAGATCTTCAGAAATCAGGGAATATAAAAAAAAAACGTTCAGGAAAATTGTCCTTCGGGAAAATTGCATGCTTAAATGAGAATACCGATTAAACAAAAATATTCTGTCTTTTTCAAGGTGCATACTAAATAAATTTTAAAAAAATTCCCGTGGGTACCTCCTACCTTTTACAGTTGTTCTGTACATGGTTTGCAAAATTCTCACACTTTTCAATATTGCTATAATTTTCTTTTGAAGTTGTAGCATTGCATAGATTAATTAATGGCCGAAGTTACAAAGAGCATTAAATAATGCGATAATTGCAATCATTTCTGGTATGAGAAATTGCAATCTTGATGATCAATTTCATGATTTAGTATTTTTATCTCCGTAAAAAATAATGGGATCACAAACATTTTTTTAACATAAATTTCTGTTTTTTATTCGTTAAGTCTATACACTTTTTAGTAATATAATCCTACGTTGGGTCAATCATGAAACTTTTGTTTCTAAAATGAAGCAATATATTTTGGTTCTACTGTACTGAAAACTAAGAAACGTTTTTTCAATGGGTTTTCAGAAGTATATTTTTACGTTTAGTCAGCCATAAAACCTTTTTTTCTAATGAAGCGATATATTTTGGTTCTCTTGTACCGAATACTGGAAAGAGTTCATTTGAATTATTTTCAGTAGTACAATCCTACATTTGATCAGTCATGAAACATTTTGTTATGAAGCAATATATTCTGATTGTCTCGTAATGAAAGCTGAGAATCTTCAACTTTAATGGTATAATCCTACGTTTTGTCAGTCATGAAGCTTTTGTTTTTTGAAATGAAGCAATATATTTTGGTTACGTTGTACTGAAGGTTAAAAAAAGTCGATTTTTTATCGTTTTTCAGTAGTAATTCCTACGGTTAGTGAGCCACGAAACCTTTTTTTTCGAACGAAGCTATATATTTTTGCTATCTTGTACTGAATACTGAAAGCATTTAACTTAAATTATATTCAGTAGTACAACCCTACATTTGAACAGTTATTAAACATTACATTTATGAAGAAATATATTTTGATTGTCTTGTAATGGAAACTAAGAATCCTTTTTTTTTATGGTGCTTAGTAGTATATTCCTACGTTTGGTCAGCCATGAAACCTTTGTTTTTAAATGTAGCTATATATTTTTGTTGTTTTGTGCTGCATACTAATAATGGGTTACCTACATGCCACGCTTATTTGAAATTTACACATAAAATTGAAGAAAATAACACCATAAACTTTTTAGAATTAAAAATCATGAGAAATAATGGTAGGTTGAAATTTGATTGGTATGTGAGATCGACCTCGTCGATGAAATGTATCAATTTTTTTTCAAAGCATCCATTAAAATCAGAAGATTCGTACTATTTTCAGCTTGGTAGACCGAAGTGTTAAGTTGGCCGATTATGAATTTAGAAAGAAGAATTCGAAGATTGTAAAGGATATCTTGAAGAAAAATAATTACACCAAGGAATTTATTGATAAATATATAAAAAGCAGAGTTCAGTACTTGATTGTTCATAGAAATACAGAGAATACAAAGATTGAAAATGAAAAGAAGAAAGTGAAAGCTTTTCCTTTTGTTAAAAATCTGGATTTAAGAATAAAGAAAGTTTTTCAAAAATACGATGTTACAGTAGTAAATAGAATGTATAAGAAACTCAATAATCAAATTATAAAAAGAGGGAAGGACAAATTGAATAATTATGAAAAACAAGGTGTTATTTATAAAGTTGATTGTAAAGATTGTAGTTCTACGTATGTCGGCCAGACAAAAAGAAAATTAAAAACGAGAATTAAAGAACATAAGAATAATATTAGAATAATGCCGACTAGCTACACAGTCATAACTAATCTCATAGAATTGAGAGAGAACATGAGTTCGATTCGGAAAATGCTAAAATATTGAAAAAGAAGATAATTACTTCAAGAGGTGTGTATTTTAAATGATGTTCATTCAAAAAACTGATGACACTCTAAATAGGCAGGAGGAAACAAATAACGTGAATGTTATTTATGATGGGTTTTTAGAAATGTTTTAGGTATCAATCAATTGAAAGAAGATTACGTGTTACTTTCAGTGTGTTTGGGTAAAAACGGTATTCTCAGTTATGATATTACAATATAGTCAGTCGTTGATAGTATACTTTGTTGTACAATTTAAAATACTGACAGAAGAAGACAGATTGTATAATGTTTATCGTGCTTCTTATTATGAGCGGACGAAATTATTTTTCTATGTTCTTGGGAAATCATTTATACAAAGAAAGAAAGATTGCACAATAGTGATAGATCCGATTTCATCAAGAAGTTTGTAAGTAATCTCGACATTTCTGTTTGAAAGAATATTGCTATGTGGTCATTGTTTTTGAATGAAATTTATTTGTGCATTTATACAGTTTCCTGATGAGGACCCGATTGCAGGCTGAAATATAGAATTGTCAGGGAGAAAAATTGGGTTTCTTCATTTATAAAAAACAATTCTTGGCTCCCAGGGATCAGTTTGATATTTGATTGCTCAAAATACTTCTAATCTTCTTTTGCGATATCTATTTTGCTATATAAAGAGTAAGCAAACGTACTGACGCGCTCTCAATTTTTCCTCTAACGTATTCTTGAACAGAAGTAGTAGCGATCCCGAGACTTGTGAAAGTGAACCGTATTAACGTGTGAACTTTTGTGAAAACCAAATAATTTAAACATTGCTGAGCGAATAAAATTTTATCAAACGGGTATCATTGTGTTTGGTATTATTCGCGTGAATTAACCAGAGTCATCGATAAAAAAGGAAATCTAGTTACGTCCCAGACCTAGGACGTAACAGTGAAGTTTCACTTTTTCAAATTTAGAGAATCTTTCCACTATTTTCCAGAGGTCTTGCACTGTTTTAGGTTTGAAGAGTAATAACCTAATGGAAATTTTTCATTTGAATTCACGATTAAGTGTTAGCAGTTGAGGAATATTTAAAAATAATTTTCCGAAAATGACTGCACAGGTGGTCGCGTGTGCGTTGAATGTCAGACGCAAGCCCTGAGACGCGTCCTTGACTGGCGATGTGAGGGCGACGGCGGCGCCGAGGCGACCATCACCAAGTGGAGCATGCTCTCGTCGCCTCACTGTCACGGTAAATGGCTCCGCACCAAGAGGACAGGACCTGAGTGCGACAATGCCCCGACATGTCAACCAAGACCCCGCTTCATTTTTGTGTGAGAAAAGGACCCAGCTCCATTTTCGATCATATCGAATTCTGTTCGTTTCTAACAAGTTTCTAACAATTCGAGAAAAACTAAATCATGGACTTTCGAGGCAACTCGAAGCTGCAAGATATTTTTCATTCTAAACATTTGAAAAGTGTTCATATAGGCTACTCTGAAGTGCGAAGATAATTTCGAGATAAGGTCTGAAAGACTTGATTTTCAGTATTGTGCGATGTTGAAGAAATAATTTAAACTGAATGAGAATTTGTGAATGGTTTCTAGAATATTGTAGAGTACACGAGATCAGTCTTTTTAATTGTGTTGATTCAACGTTCAAAGGTACGAAACGTAAGTTTTCCCACGATGTTACGAACTATCATGAGTATTTTAATTAATGAATCTTTTGAGTATGGTCCTTCACTTGGAAATTCAAAAAAAGCTCAAATAAATGTACTATGTCTTTGGAACGAGAAATTCGAGTGTGTATCATCAAACGCGATTGCACTACTTAATGATCGATATAAAATGTTGACTTTTGAAAATCTAGATTTTACTTTACATTGGAAAGTTTCTATTAAGAATATTTTTCTCTACGTCGAAAATAGAATTCAAAGCTTTTCTACATGATCAATGCTTCGTTATCAGATGCAAAAACTTAACCAAACAGCGACCTCCTCGAACAAGAGCATTTATTTTCCTACTTTCAACAGCGGTTCTTATAAATGAGCGACCTTTGTTCACAACGAGGTGAACTCCGGTTTAATTCGCCCTTATGAAAGTAAATAAACATTCAATTTTTCAACAGTAGCTCGTTCTGTTTTCTAATTAATGCCGTTTCTTCCTCTTTGCCACGATATTTCCATACTGCACGACTCAGTTTTTATCGCAATAGCACAATTGCAATTCCCTTTTTCCAGCAAAAAAAACTCTTATGTCGATCGATGTGTTTAGTCGCAATTTTCAAAGATTACAAATGTACGTACAGTTGTGACATTCCAAATGTAATTTTCAACGAACTTCGTTTTTGGGAAAAACCATACAGTGAGGAATAATTATTGGGTTGAATAATGATCAGCGACGATTTTGTGTTGCGTTTTGAAATAACGCTACGTGTCATGATAAATCATTGAAATATTTTTCCTACAAGTATTTATATTTTTCTAGCTTCGATGATGAAGGAAAAAAACTGGTATCGAGATTGTGATGTAACCTGTTAAAATCGATGTAAAATGATCGTAATTTTAATATAAAAAACGCAGAATAAACGTGTAACTATTGAAAAAGTGTTGTTTTATTGAGAGATATTTTGGATTTGGGTATTACTCTCCATTTTTTAAGTATGGTTTTTTTGATCCATGGAATTTTAAAAAAAATTTTGCAATTTTGTGTTGGGAAAATTCCCATGAAGTTTAGAGAACTGTGGATAGTTTGTATATTTTCTAAAATTTAGGAAATTTTTAAAAATTGACAGGTATTAAAGTTTCGAGAGTTGCTGATTTTGTTGGAAAAGTTCGAGCAATTTGTAAAACTTCAGAAAATATTCGAAAATTTTGTAGATTTCGTTCATTATAACATTTCTTCGAAATAACCATAAAAATGTTTTTTATATATTGGTAAAAATATGAGAAACTTGAAAAAACTAAAAAAGTTTTTAAGAATAACAAAAATTTTAGCCAGTTGAACTCACTTTATGGAATTTCAAGTATTTTATATAACTTCTGTAATGTTTTAAATTTCAATAAATTTCAACGAAAGTAACTAAAAATTTTGATAGCAATTCATAATTATGAAAAGTTTGACTATTTTTTTCGAATTTCAGAAGACTTTTCTAAATTTCGTGTATTCTGTGCATTAGGTATCATATTTTTTCGAAAAAATCATGATTTTTTCTTCCTTTTTCAAAAAGTATTTAAATAATTGGTATGTTCAAAAATTACGAAAAATCTAGATATATTGGACAAATTGCCATAACATTTTTATGAAGTTCCTAATAATGGAATGTGTATCATGATCGAAATCCCAAATAGCTGAGACAGATTATAACTTATGAAAATTGTAAAGAATTCCAAGTTATTTGAAAAATTATAATATTTTTAGAAGAAATCAAAAAATTTGTTGAATTTTGAAACCATCCATAAATTACGTCCGTTCTGTTTATTGTCTTGATTTTTCGGAAAATTCATTATTTTCCCTCTCTTTTTCAATGAGTATTCATAAAAATGGTGAGTTTTAGAAAACTACGAAAAATCTTAATAAATTGGAAGTGACAAATTGCTACAAAATTTTCATGAAATTTCCAACAGTTTGTGTTATTTTCGAAGCTCTACAAAATTGAAAAAAGATTTCCGTTTCTAAAAGTTATCAAGAATTCAAAAAATTTCTCGATGTTTCCAAAAATTTGAGAAACATGTAAAGTTTTCTTCTATAAATGTCGTATATTCAGTTCATTTTCATATTTTTCGAAAAAATTCATACTTTTCCCTCCCGTTTTTAGAAAATGTGCAAAAAACTCGGAAAGATTGCAAAAATAACTAAAATTATTAATAGATTGGTAAAATTTTCAGAAAATATAGCTAAAAAGAAAAAGAATTTGTACGATGTTCCAAATTTCAAATAATCAAATAGCATCATATGATCTCAAAATTATCAACAATTCGAACAAAATTATAAAATTTCCACATTTTTAGTAATTTTAATAACTTTTGTAGGTTGTATAACTACGAAAATCCTGCATCACTTCATAAATTGTGTAACACCTTTAACATTTTGTCAATCGCAGCGACCCTAAAAGACTTATTTTCAGCCCACTTCACGGACGAAAAACGCTTTGAAAAATCACTTTAATAAAAAATATAGTTCATACCATAGTTGAGAAGAAATTTTATGTTTTCTAAAAAACATACGAAAACAGAACAAATTTATAAAATTTCCGAGTTCTAGAGTATCAAAATAAGCAATCTATAAATAAATTTGAGAAAATACTAGAAACTTCTGAATGTTGTAATAATACAGGAAAAACACTAAAAATATAATAAACTCGAAATCTACGTAATGTTAGAAATCTGTGAACATAATGCTTTTCGAAAAATCTAATAATTACCAAAACTAATAATAAAAACTCGGAATTCGAGAGAATTATATTACAAAAATTTACCAATGAATCTTGAAAAATGAAATTGCAATAAGTGCAAAAATTTCTAAAGTAGTAACTATTTAGTTTCTTCAATCAACTTGTTGCCATAGTGTACTGAGTTTCTACAAAAATACCACTGAAACTATGAGCAACTTTTTTGCTTTGCCTAATGTTTTTTGACGATTTTTTGCTGCTGAAAATAAAAATAAGTTGCCGTAATTTTTTTTGTAGTTAAATTGAATTTCATGTTGTCAAATGATGAATATGTCAATTAGTAAAGCTCATGCAATTCTCTCGGTAAATTTCACCACGAATTCTAGAATAAACAATACTGGATAATATAATCGAGTCTACTATTTAGATTTTGTCATATCCACTAAAATATTATTTAAACCTATCAAACAAAAATGATTGTCCAAACTATTAATTTTTCCTTATACTAGATCATAGTAGATAATAATTGTGACATTCGTTAACAAAATTTTATGAGTATGCATAATCGACAATAGAATTTCTCTCAGTTTAGCAAGAAGCTGTTTTCTAAACTTTTCAGATTCGACAACTTAATTTGCTTCATACACTTCGAAGCACAAGCCATAATCACCAAATCCCAGAAGCAGAGTTCACCGCCTTAAAATTAACATGAAGCGAATAAACAGTGGTAACAAAGTCCAATCGACCCCACAAAACGATGCAACTTTTCATCGCGCGTGCGAAATACATGCGTGCTCAGCGAGTTGGGTAATGATGTGGGGCTTGATAAACGGGACCATAAATAATGAATAATTAGAGTACAACATCAGACAAGCTGCATTATGAACCTCGTGGGCTTAGCGATTTTCATGCCGAGATGTGTATACACGTGATGGTAAAATTTTCAAGCTTGTTTCAGCGCACCGATAAAAGCCTCGTTCTTTTCGTCCGAGATAAAATAGTGAGCGTGGTTAGGGGTTGAAACTTGAGAAACAATCTCGGATGGAAGCGATTTCGTTTGGGATTTTGAATGCTTTTTTCAGGCGAAAGAATAGCCCGAGACGAGGCTGGGGTATAGTGGATTGTAATTCAATTTTAATGGGGATGTATTATTCATTATTGTAATGAATGCAAATGGGTCTTGATGATAATGAATCGCAGTGTGTATATACAAATGTTGGAATAAATTGAGCCAGCTCAGATTCAGATTTGATGTTTTGGATTACGTGTAACGTTTCGAGGGATTTCTCTTCATTTCGTAGCAAATCCTTTTTCAGAATTGGTGAGAGTTGATGTAAATTTAAGGGAATTCATGTTTGCATGAGGGAAACTTTGAGATATTTTATTGAAAACAGTAATTCTGGGCAGCAGTGTATGATAATACATTATTTTCTATGAGATTTAGGGATTTCATTTCGCGAATGTATAATCAATCTGGAATCCTAAAAACGAGTACAATAATTATTGTTTTACTAATGTGAAAAAACTTCTTTCACACATAAATAAAAAGGTATAATCATAAGTTTATGTCAACTTCTGTAGAGTTTTACATGCAAATCTAGGTAGGTATTATATTATATGAATTCATGCACATACCAGTAATAATAATAGGTACTAGAAATTTAAAGAAATTATAGCAAATCCCTTCAGAATTTAATTATTACTCAACTTAAAAAATACTAAGGATACCGGAATTTTGAGAATTTGTGCTGAGAAGTGATAAAGAAAGAAATTTCTGAACAATTTATAAAAAAATGTTGTGAAATCTCTGAAACTTCGAATCCTAGTGCATCGAATTTGAGAAATTTGAAAAGAAAATCCATTCAAAAACTAGAAAACCCTTGAATTGTGTACATATAAGGATTATATGAAAATTACCAAAACTACTAAAAATCAAAGACATACTTGAAATTGATTAAGACAATGTTTTTTGATAAATCTATTAAAATATTCGAAATCTATTTAAATTTGAATTAGAGAGCATAAAATGCCTAAAATCTATGTAGTGATCTAGTAAAGTACGAGTCACTTGGAAAATTAATGAAAAAAAATAGTAAATATAATCAATACTGAAGAGTATTACAAAAAACTAAATTCCTATGGATACTCCAAATCTTTCTGTACATTCTATTTACTCGAAAATCCACAGAATTACACAAAATTTGTAAAACTTTTGATATCAGACCATGAAATTCTAAAAATCTACCTCAGCATTTATAAAAATACCGAAGAATCCTTTAAATTCTATGAATACTGGAAAATCAAGAATATTACGATAATTTGAAATATTCGAAATACTTAAAATCTATACCGATACTGATTTCTCAAAAATTCAACTTATTTCCAAAAACTCGTAAAACTTTGAACCCTAGAGCATGAAATTCTAGAAGTCTATCTACTATCTATGAAAATACGAAAGAGATGAAAGAATTATAAAAAATCCTACAAAATTCGATGAGTACTTGAAATTCCACAAAAGTACTAAAAATCTATAAATACTCAAGATCTATGTAACTACACTTATTTTAAAAATGTAGAAAAGCATTTAAAATCTTTTCAATTAGGAATCATGATACATCATCAAATACAAAAAATCTACATAGAATTAATTTGATATACTAATAAATCCTTTCAGCTGTATGAATACTGAAGGAATACAAAAAATAATTATAAAATCAGAAGTTTTTATAATACTACATATTTATAAAGATATTCTTTTCTCAGAAATCTATTGAAGTTTTTAAACTATGTAAATTTAAATTCTATAATACAGAATTTTGTAAATGGCAAAAATTCATAGGAACACCAGAAACAAAAAACTTTCATATTTAATAATCCTACGAAATTATGTAAATACTGAAAAATCATAAAAAATTATTATTTTACTATAAATTACTATCGAATATTTTATACAGATATGATTTTTCTAGCAACCCATAAAAATTATCACAATTTTTACTGTTACAATACTTTTTCAATGTGTAACCTTGAATCGTATTTGTGGATCACAAAGCTTGAGGCCTGTAAAAATATGTACTAGAAAATATTACAAAATTCTATTGATCAACAGTTAAAACTACGAATAATAACCAATATAGCAGAAATCGTTCCAACAATCTAAGATAATACTGAAAATTTGAACCTTTCTTTTTCTTCTTTAATCTTGATTGAAAAGTTAGAATCCCTAAACATCGAATTCCAAGAATTTTTATAATAATTGATTCAAAAACGACATCATGCTATGAATTTCATGAATGCGGAAAAAATAAAGACAAATATATGTTGGAAATGAAATATTATGGTTCCCTAAGAAAAAAGATTTATTTAAATAACTAATTTTCATAACGCTTGAGCGTCACAAACCAATTTTCAAAGTTTTTATTACAAGAATATTCATCCATTCATATCTTTAAAATTATATTAATTTTTTCGACAGTTCAGTCTGCCCCTTCTCTCATGAAAATATTTTGTTACCATGTCCATGCATGTGCTAATTGTTAACTGTTTTTGTGAAAAAAAAAAAGAAATCTGAAGCATAAAGTAAATTTCCATGATAACAAAAAAATTTCGATGAACGCGAACGATAGAAGTTCTTTTCTGCCTCTATGAAATAATCTACTATTCTCACAAAACATGTAGGTAAGCAATCAGCAAAACAATCATTTGAGAGGGAATCGAAATTGTTTTACATTGAATTTTTTGCGGATTCGACAGCGAATGTCAAATGTTCAAGAAAAAAAATTCATAATGCTTTTTTACCTTCAAAAAAGGTACATATCTTTCGTGAATTGAAACACAAGAAAGTGTAAATATATATTAATGTATTAACTTGTGAACAAGAGAGAATTTCAAAAAAGCCTTTGGATGAGCATTCAGTGGGCTGTAATGCATCGTTTATGACAGGTTTTGCCAAAATGAGAAACAAAAAAATCATTTTGGTCAGACAGTGATATAAATGAGAATTGTTCCCCCTTTCAAGATCAACGTATCGCGTCGAATTAACGACTCTTTGTCCTAAATTCGCGCGTCTCGTTACGGGATGCTAAGCAAGAATGATGACCGGGTTCGCGCTAATGCCGCCATATGCCCGTTCAACATTTACGAGGGATCGATCGAATAACGGATGCAACGCCATCGCGACTATGTAGATTGTTTCGAAACTTGTCGAAAGTGTGCATTAGCTATGGGGAATGAAAACAAGGACGACGCGGAAACGGAAAAGCTGCTGGGTATTATATCTGGTATCGGGTTTGTGCGATAGTAAAAAAAAGTTTCTCTTCGGCGGAAACGGAAGACGTCGAAGTAAACGACCTTATTCACCCAACTTTGGCGGTATCTTCTGAACATACTCAAAATCATGTATCATAATAATCGTACGTGAAAAATGATGGAAAAGAAATTATTCAAGGGAGTTTTCGATCAATGGCAAAGAGTTTGAAATTTTGATATTGATAATTTATTCTAGAACTGGAAAATCGTTAATTTCTCAGTATACAATAAATATAGTAATCAATTTCATCATAAAAAAGTGGTAGCTTTTTAAATTGCTGGAAAATACAGAATGGAGAAATACAAAATAAAGAAATTTTACGTATGAATTTTCTAGACTTAAATTCTGGGAATTCAAACTCTACAATGTAGATTTTTGGGGTTGTGATACTTAAGTTTTTGTACTTGATACTGCAGGATCATCAGAGTCATCCAAGAGTAACAAATTCAAGAAATTTATATTGTAGAGTATGGAGTTGATGGATTTTGATTTTTTGAAGGATAATAAGCATCTTGAAAAAAATGATTTCCAGATTATTTTTTGTATTATTTTTATAGTCTAAAATTCTGGGACATTTATATATGGGTTAATCAACCTTGTGATAATTAAATATGGATTTGTAGAATTCCAAATAATTGTAGGATTAGAAAATTCAGAATTTAGAATACTAGAATGGAGAATTCTGGAATTCACTATTCACAAGTCTGAAATTCTGGTATATTGAATTTTAAAAATATGACTCTGACGATTTTGATACACTTGGAATTATAAATTAAATGGAAAAGGATCATCGAATTTCAGATTCTTGATTATCGGAATCCAGAAATCTGTATTGTGCTATAAATAATTGAAGGACTCTGTAAATTCTAGATCCAAAGAATTTGATACACATTTTTTTATTTCTAGAAAGTCAAAGTTATGAAATCAACAGCATATTATTTTTAAAATCTAGGTAATGGAATATTGATTCATAGAATCTTGAAATAATGAATATCAAATGATACTATTTGAAAATAATGGTATGATTACAAAATTCAGACTTGTTAATTTTTTAAAAGACAATTCAAGAGTCCTTTTTTTCGAGACCGTATAAATTACATTTTGAATAATAAATTCTATAATTATGAATTGTGGATTCGGAAATAAACGATCTTTTGGTTTAAAATCTTTGAGTGTAAAATTCCAGAAATATACATTGTAGATTATAGGACTGAAGAATTCGGAGAGTTCTAAATTCAAAGAATAAGAAATATATTTCTGTAATTCGTAATTGGAGGTGGCTGAAGTAACGAATTCTACGACACATACTCGAAGTTCGAGTTGAAGAATATTTATTTATAATTATTTATTATTATTATTATAAACTATTTATGATTTTTTCATAAATATGTAGAATCTTAAATGATTTTATATAAAATTCTATAACTCAAAATAAATATA
The DNA here is from genome assembly GCA_028476575.1 of Platygaster robiniae. Lineage (NCBI taxonomy): Eukaryota > Metazoa > Arthropoda > Insecta > Hymenoptera > Platygastridae > Platygaster > Platygaster robiniae. Next base: position 9,480,299 of record CM052021.1, on the reverse strand, counting down.
TGGTTACAAATTTCAGACTTGTATATCTTGTAACAGAGAATTCTAGAGGTGTATATTTACGAGTCAAATTCTAACATCTTGGATTCTATAATGTAGATTTCTATGAGTTTGATGACTAGAATAACAAAAATCAGATTTGTCAATCTTAGAATACAGAATTCCAGAATTCTATATAAAATCTAAAATTCGGGTCTCTTGAACTCTACAATAGAGCTACCAAAATAATACAAAAAATTTGAAATAAGAACGTATGAAATCGTCATACGAGTATTTCAAATCCTTGATTATTGAACTCTAGAAATCTGTAACTTAGACGATAAATTTGAAAGATTTTGAGAATAATAGATCCAAACATTGAGAAATATCTTTCTAGAATTTTCAATTGTTAGCAGCTAAAGCTAAAAATTCTACAACATATTTTCAAAATTCTAGATGTAGAATATTTCTACCTAGAATATTGAATTATCAAATATAAAATTTTCAAAACTTGAAATAATTATTATAGGGTTAAGATATTTTGGCTTGTGAATCCTATAATAGATAGTTTTAGAGTTTTGTATATATGAGTCTAAAATTTCGGTATATCAAATTTTAAACTGAAGATTACATAACTCCGATATCTTGAATTCTGAATTCGATAACAGAAAAATCTAATTGGAACTCTAGGCCGTCGAATTCTAGGAATTTTTACTTTCAAGTATAGAATTGAAGATCTGATTTTCACAATATGGAATTCTAGGTCCTAATACTAAAATATATGTATCATTGTATAATTTCCAATTATAGAAAGTAATTGAAAATTTTCATTACACTTTTCTATAACTCTAAGCTCTGAAATGCTAATCTTTGGAATATTTGTTAAATTAATACAAAATTATAATATTCCAAATTCTAGAATAAGATATCACAAAATCCTGCATTCTGTCTTAACGAATTGCTATCTCTCCATTTCTGGCAATACAAGTCCTGAATTCGAAATTCTATACATTAACCACAAAAATCTTAAGCTCCTTAAATAGGATCTCCATGACATTCGTCAAATTCAATACATATTGAGTACATCCAAGAAACCTATTTTTTTAAACCTTTTTTTCTTCATCTGTTTAATTTTCCAAAAATAAGGCAATAAAACTCTGTTACTCTAAATTCTATACACAAAATGACAAAAATCCTATACTCTTCAACTAGGATTCCCATGACATTTGTAATCCCTGATTTCTCGACGAAAATCCCATCATTTTTCCCACACAAACAACGAATTCCGAAAAAAAGCTCGATACGTATTCAGCCCATTCAAGAAACCAGCCTTTCTTAACCATTTTTTTTCCTTCGTCTGCTTATTTTTTCGAACATTCTCGTTATTTTTTCACGTTCCTACAGTTCTCCCTCAGCGATCCCTCTCGCAGGGAAAAAGTTTGGTACGGAAAAAAGAGGGAAAAATAGTGAAAAGAGCTCTCCGGCAAGCCAGGGAAAAAGCCGAAGCCAGTCAAGGCAAATAAGCAGACACGCGGCTCATCGCTCTCGGGGATTTGTCGGAATTTTAATCCCATTAAAACAGAGCCGGGGTTAACTCGCGGCGCGATGCAGTCGTCAACGCATGAATCCGCGATCGGGTATGCGCATAATAGACGCTGCTCCACTTAAGGGTTAACGAGCTTTCATAATTACTTTCCGATCGATGCATCCTTTTCCAATAGCCCACGTATCAATATATTTCAATCCGCGTCATTGTGCGCGCTTACACGTGCACGAGTCTGTAAACACCCCTGGCATTGTGCTATGATTGCACTTGATCGCGCTGCAGATTATTTATCGATTCGCGAAATAGGCGATTGGGAATGAATTAAGTTATTGTTTATTGATAGCAGGTTTTCGTATTTCACTGTGAATGACGTTCAATGACTTTTATTAGATTAATTGCAATTTAGCAGTGAGTCTTGATTTCAACATGCAGTGCTTGAAAATGAAAGATCAGGGACAGCGCAATGGAATTTTTGAAGGAAGAGAGTGGAGGGGGTATAAATATAAAAATTTCGAGAAAATGTGTAGATTGAAATTAAACACCGAATATTTATTAAGGGGTCGTGATATGTTAGAATAGACTTGCGATGCTTAAGCTTTTAATTTTTGAAATATATGTTTTTTTTGTAAATATATACAGCCTTATAGGAATTCTCTTCAACTTGTCAGTGTCATGTCAGGGTCAGTGTCAGGGTCATGTACACTTGTTACTTGATCTTGGTTCAATAATAATATATTGTACATTAAATGTATATTACTATACAGTGGGAAAATTAGGATTTTAGTCAAAAAGTACATGATTTTCTTAGAAAAATTCAGTAGTAATTACAATATATCTCCGTTAAAAAGACAGTCAACGCATTTTTGCCAAAATATTCAAAAATGCTGCAAAACATTAAAAGCAAATTCAAAAAGTTTCGAATCTAAATTCAATGTTTAAAAACGTTTGATGCAATACTCATTGTTATTTTATATGTACAACAAAAAAAAAAAAAAAAAATGAATTTTTAAATAACTATGGAATAATTTTCCAAGATCTTCTTGTCTATATAGCTACTTAGAACAAGAAACTAAAAAGGCTGAGAGCAAAACTCGAAGTTGAAAGTTTGAAATTTGAGCGTATGAAGTTTGAACTTTTGACGTTCACTCTCAAATTTAGGAATGAACCCTCAAATTTCAGAGTCGAGCGAAAAATTAAGGGTTCACTCTGAAAATTGAGAGTTAATTCTGAAAGTTGAAAGTAAAAGTCAAGGTTTAAGGGGAGGGGGGGGGGAATTTCTTGAGGGATGAAATAACTTATTTCTAACATCCTTTACCCCTAAACTTTTAATTTTATGTAATTAATGTTATAATTTAATGATTTTCACATATTTTTAGAAGTTCTCTTTAGATTTGAAGAATTTGATAGTCCAGGGTGAGAAGTTTTGTAAATAACTATTATTAAAAAAAATGATATCTACTTGAAACTTGTATTTTATTATCAATCCCGATAAGAACTACGCAATTCAATACTCAAATTTGTTATGTACGTGTATGGATACTATTCTATAACCTGCTAGTACATATTTTTAGTATTTGTCAGAATTCAAAAAAACTAAGTAGAATTTACTTTATAAAATAAAATTTACGACCTTCAATAGTTCTTGATTTTGAGTCTAGTAGTTTGAATATTTATTCTCTCAGGTGGAAGTAGTAAAAGTCTTTAATTTTTATCAGCGTACTTTTCTCTTTTTCAATTAGTAATTTTTTCTACTAATTATTATTGATAAGTAGAAATTTACTCAATAATATGATGAAGATATGACCATTTACAAAGTCAAAACTACATTCCTAAGATCATTAAAGAGTGTTCACTTTTTGGACACAATTTAATAACTGTTTCGAAACTAAAAGCTTGTTTTATTCTGCCTACAAAACGTTTCATTTACACTAAAAACATTATTGTAAATTTTGCCATAATGAAATTCAGAATTTCTTAAAAACATTCTTTTTCAAAACCTGTTACTCATGTAGAAAATATTATGGAACTTTCCTTGAGAAATCAGGGATGGTGACAGTGGTGAATAGCAGGTTTTCATTTGAAAAGGAATAATCACAAATTTCGTCAGATTCATAGTTTTTTTATGAATCACTACGGTATTTTTATATATGTATATCCACACAGATTTTCATGCATTAGAATATAAACTTTTATGAATAATATTCCAATTTCAAAAACTCGTTTTTCTTTTAAAACTCTTTTGCACAACTTCAACATAACGTTTCGTTGGCACAGGAACAAGAGAAAAAAACCTTTCATTACGGAATGTCGCGTGAAAAATTGATTCGGTGGAAAGACTGCACATTTGTCGTTTTCAATTTCCATGCTCAACGGTCCATTAACAGCACGTGAACAGGTGGTCACGAACAATTTATTCCTTGATTAAAACAGTTTTTTTGTTTGAATTCGAGTCTTCTGAGGTAATTTTTGCATTTTGAATCATTGACTTTGCACTTAAATATTTGGGAAGAATTATTTTTCTAACTCAGAAATTCTGTAATAATATTTATTTGACATATAATATATGTAGAAATCCCTATCCGTTTTCTAGAACTCCAATATTTATCATTTTTCCACAATTTATAACAGTTATGAAAATTTCATATAATTGATCGAAATTTCTAAATTGACAACTAACATAAAAAGATTTCCGATCTGAGGGAAAATTTGATGAAAAAACTGTTAGATGTTTGAAATCTAAACTTCTCAAGTGGCTTCTGTAAATTAGCAAAAAGTTATTTCCCTAAAACCCTCAATTATCATAAAACGCACACATTCTTGAGCAACTCGTGCAAAATCACATTCCAATATCCTTTCAAACACCCTCATAAAACAACATGAAAAAAGTATCCATCTCATACATAATTTTTTAAGTGCACTGTTGGACCTGCTCCAACCACAAACTTTCCATCCCCGGCCACTCCCCCACCCTCCTTCGAATCTAACTTTTTCCCATCAAAAAAATGCTGTCCGCGACTTCAATAAAAATCCGCGGACCTCCAGAGAATGATTGCATTACTTCTAGAGAAATCGTGCTGCGTCACGAAGTAATAAAAAAACGACCCAAGAGGCCATCAGACGTCCCGGGAATGTAATTTCGCGTATCCGTCAAAAATTTTCCGATAATTATGCGTCGGTGAATAATGAGCCGTCGAATTATATCGCGTTATTTAATTCTATTCATCGGGACTGAACTTTTCGAATTAAGCGAACTGGGTTATCATCGTGATTGAACAAAGGCAATCAGGGAAACTAAAGCGGCGACGCTTTTGAGTTCGTTAACTGATTGATGGACTTGGAGAAATGCGCGAATTGGAAACGGCGGAAAATTGGGAAAAGTTTTGTATTCTTTCGGCAGCGGGTCAGGGATGAACTGGAAATTCATTGAAGGAGAATATAAGTTGATGGGAAATTGGGCTAGTTCTTCAGGAGAACGATGATGCCAGGTAGTGATTTGTATTGTTGAAGCATCGTATTTACGAGTCGTGGGATCAATCTTGACCAGAGTTACATTACATTTACATTATACTAGTGGGGTTCCACATGCCAAATCCTATTACAATTTTGTTTTGAATTAAGGTTTGGTATTTGGATTAAGGGATTTAAGGATTGTTGAAATGATTAGCCATAATGCACTCTATTAGATTGAATTATAAAGAAACGACCTGTAATTAGTGATAAATTACAAATTAGTGGTGCACTCTTCTTTTATTACATAAGTGATTTTAGGCTAATAAATTAGTGACATTACAGTAACACATAAGTTACTTTCTACTTAATTATAATATGATAAGTAATTTTTCACTAACTGGAATAGTTGTTCATTAGCTCAGTATTATAATCGAATGATGTCAAAATAAAGTGAAAAAATCAGTATCATAAGAAAAAATAAATTAAAATAAGTAAAAAATCACTTTTTAAAAATGGAAAAGGGTGTCACTTAAGATAAAAGATTCTCCACTAATTTTACTTGAGATAATATTGAGCCAACGTTGAACCTATTATGAGTCAATATTGGAATTTGTTCTACATTTTTTTTTTTTTGTACATTTTTTATGTTTTTTACCTAAAGTGATCTTTGTGACTTGTTTTTTATGGATCAATTGTATTACATGATAGCAATGGACGGATCAAAAAGTTCTTTTGCGTATATGAAGAGAGATGCATAATTATAATAAAAACATTTTTATAATTAATAATTTAAAAAAAAAGTTTTAGATAAGATATATATTATAGTTGAGTTGAAATGCAAAATTTTGATGATTTCTACTGATACAGCTGTATTTTCTTTTTTTTTTTAGCAGTCCCTTGAATTTTATACAATAACCATACTCATCCATTACATACAATACTCAAATTTCAACTTTCTGAAACCTCACTTTTCTCACAAAATAATAACATCTAATTATCATCTTTCAGCATTTATTATTTCAGTATTAAAGAATTTAAAGGATAATCTCGCATATATAACAATTTTATGGCAGCTCCTATAGTTTGATAAACCGAAGTTAAAAGTTTTTTTTTATATTTTTACAAGTTTTCGAAATAATTACATCTACATAGACTTATAGCAGGGGCACATACAGAAAAAATTTTCAAGAGTGGTTTTCCGAAAATACATTTTTTCCATCTTGGATTATTCCAAATATTCTAATGGTTTAATTTCTACCTCCAGTCCTTACTTTTTTCGTCTTAATTTTTATTAGTTCTAAACTTCAGGCATTTCGATCTCAAAATTTTAGACCTCACGAGTCAACTTTCGAAACTTTTTATACGAAGTATTTTAATTCAAGAAAAATACTTCGTAATTGCAGAATTTTCTAGTTTTTTGAACGTTTACATCTACGTCAAATCAACAGAATTTTTCTATTTCAATGTATTCAATTCTTTGGAATGATAACTTCCATAAGTGATTCTTTCCGAAAACTATATTCTTTGAACATTGATTGCATCTAAATTTTTTCTACTTAAAATTTTAACTTTGAAAATTTACGATAATTTTATGCAATAACGAAGTTGGAAATTTCAGTCTTTTGGTTTTTTTAGTATGATGCTACAATTTATTTCGTAGTTTGAGTTTATTCTTCGAGTTTGAATATAAAAGTTTTTTCGACAAATTTTAAACAAGTGTTTTCTGCGAATTTTTCGCTTTTACTATTTGACATCTTGACATCTGCTTGAAGTTCCGAACGTTTGCGAAATAAACTAAAACGAAAAAATTAATTACACTCACATTGTAAACTAAAAGTAAGGAGTAAAAAAATTAATAACATTGGATAATTATCCAATTATTTTAATAATTATTATAATAATTGCTATATATATTAAGCATTATTTATTATTCGAGTAATTAAAAGTGATGAGAACAATTTTATCTGTTGTCGTTTATTTGCAGGCGTTTAAAAGTTCAGGAACGTCCAAATACTGAATAACTTTGAAAGTATAAAATAATAAAACTTTTAGATTGTTCAGATTCGTTTTTTTGCCTTATATATTTAGTTTCAACTGTTTTCTCCGAAAAATTTTGATTAATCTGAAATTATACTTATTTGTTTCTCATCCTCAGAACTTACCTTAAATAGTAAAAAAAGTCGCGTCGAAAACATTAAATTCTCTGACTTTGAGATTACATTCCTATTCATGTGCCTAAAGTTCCAAACGTTTAAAGTCAAACGAAAAAAATCTATCAGTTAATAAAGGAGAAAAAAAATTTTCTAGTTGCTTTTGGAAATTTTTAAATCGTAACATCAAAATTCATCCTCCATAGAAAAAAAATAATCGACACACTTCCTATCATGATAATAAATGAAAAAATTCATATATTTTTCATTTTCGTTTAATTTTAAACGTTTGGAACTTCAGGTACATTCCTATTTTTTTTTTTCAAGTATATAAAAATTCTTTCCTATTTCTAATTACATTAATAAAAACCCTATGAATCGAATCTCAAAATTTCACAATATCATATATTATGTTACAAAATATACATACGTAAATAAAATTTGTTTAATTCAGTTCAAGATTCAGTTGAAGGTATCTTGTAGTGCTTTGTCACTTATGTAGAAATTCAAACAGTTTTCAATTTATCATAACTTATATACGAGTTTATTTTTCAAAAACTTATCTCAGCGACAAACTATGTACTAACAAACAACAAAAATATGAAAAATATTGTTTCTTTATTATAAAATCTATTTGTAGGAGAAAATTTTGTTTACACATAGTATTTCCGTTTCATGGATAAAATTTGCAACAGCAAACTTTATTTATTTTATAGTTGCGCTTTAGTACCAAGTTTGTAACTGAAGCTAGTTTTTTACAAAAGTTGTCATATTTAAAAACTTTGAAGTAAAAAGAACAGTGAAAATCTATGCTTTACCAACAGAGCGCTATGGAACGCTCTTATTTTCGGTAAAGATGACTCGGACTGTATATTGTTTATAAATGGAGTAGAGTCGGTTAGAAAATAAATTAAGAGATAATTAACTAACATATCCCTCTAACAATAAGAACAGAAATCTTTTAATTTTCCGCTGATAGGTTGTGAAAAAATGCAATGTTCCGCTATTTTTGTTCATAAAAAAATGACTACTTAACTACGTTTATGTGAAAGCAGCAATACAACATCTAAATAGTTGAGCAATTACGAAAAAAATTTGCTTATCATTTGCTGCTTATTAGTTGAACGGAAATATAGTTTGTTGCTGTTGTTGTTGGCAACGAATAAGAATGTTTATTGGCATGCTACTGGTATTCGATTCGATATAAATGTACTTGTGAAAGGGCACCGGAGTAGCAGAGGATGAAAGCTCCTTTCTGTATCCCTTCAAATACAGCGGCCTCGATTAGTTGATCCGGTTTACTATCTATAATGAAATTATAGTTACGCCCAACCATCGAGTTAATATGTCCGGCGCTACTGACTCCTGTAACAGGCCGGCGCGATGCCAATTCTATACAAGATCGAATCGATAGCCGATGGCAAGTCAATAATTTTCGAATTCTCCCAACGTTTTTGTTTGTCGGTACATTTGTATTTCGCGTGTGGGATATTATAATAATTAATTTTCGAATAATTGATCCTTAAAACGATAATACATATTAAATGAATTTTACTGTTTTTTTTACAATACTCTAACTTTCAACGGTCAACACTTGCGCGCCAGTATTATAATGTACTATATAGAACATCATGAGTCACTGAACTGAACCGAATTAAACGAATTCGATTATATAATTTCAGTCAATGAAAGCGTAAAAATGATAGCAAAAATATTCTTATAACTTTACAAAATCATAATTCCCAATCAACGAATGTCAGTTATTAAAAAATACTATCAAATATTACTGATTTTACTAAATTGATATCAGGAAAGAAACAGTGAAAGAAATTGATGAAATTTTGGAATTTGAAGGTTTACAATTTTTCGATTTTTTTTCATGATAATACGAAATCGCGAAATTTTTTGAGATCTAAATGCATGCGTTTTTCTAAATACCATCTCATTACTGATGAACATAAATTGAAATTTATAAATTTATACGATAATTACACATATATAGATTATAAATTTTTTATAGATTTCTCGTGCTCACGACTTTTTTAGTATTCATAAGATTTTGTCGCGTTCTATACTATTTTCAGGAATTTTTAATAATAATATATATATTTATCAGAGTGTCACTTATTTTGACAATTTCGGAATTTTTCTATTCCGGGGTTCTAAATCCATCAAGATTTCAAATAAACTTTTTTGTAAAGTTTAAAACGAATTTGATATGATCAACGAATGCCACAAAATGACTAGCATTTAAGATGAGATTAACATGTTGTTTTTCATACATTTTTTTCAAGAATTTATATCTTGTGAAAAATTGGAGATCAATGTATGAAACAATGCATAGTTTGAGTGTATAACACTATAATGTAACATTCAAGACCAGATTTTTCTGTGATTTTCTATCGCTGTTATCCATGTCTTACAAGCACCAAAAAGAGGCAAACAAGTACTTTTTTGATACTCATAAAATGTAGATAACATCGATAGAAAATTGCAGAAAAATTTGGTCTTGAACATCACATTGTACGCTCACACTATGCCAAGTTTTGAAGACTTTTACAAGTTTTTTACAATATATGAATTCTTGAACGAAATTTATGAAACACTACATGTGAATCTTATTTAAAACTTTAGTCGTTTTGTGGCACGTGCGTTAATCATGCCCGATTCACTTCAAACTTTACAAAAAATTTTTTTTTCATATGTTGATTGATTTAAAGTTCCGGGATGGAAAAAATTCTGACATCGCCAAAACAAGTGCAGTGGCGAATCTGAGGGTAAATGTTAGGAGGGATGGGCATCGGTCTTCGAATTTTTTCAGCATACAATTTGAATAGTAAGTGCACGGGGATCAGAAATATGGCGAAGGAAATATTAAGTATCAAAGCAAAATAAAAATTTTATTTTTTCGTTCAAATATAATTTCTGATAGAAACTTCATACAATTTGATGTATACGTCTATCATATTTTAACAATTTGACTTTCTTTTTTTGTATAACCAAGTCTTCAGTCATACTTTTGTTACTTGTTTGTGGTAATTTACATTACATAAATGACAAAATCTCGCTATTTTCTAAGAAAACGTATTAAAAAAAAGATTTTTAGTCCTACAGCGACACTAACTTTACAAAACAATTCACAAAAAAATCTTATGAATTTTTTTTTGTATTTTAGAACAATGTTTAAATACCATTTTGGAAAATTTTGGGGGAACTAAAATGTTTTGATTCAAAGTTATGAATTTGAGAACAAATTTTCGATTTCTTCGTATAACATCGTCTGAGTTAACCTATTCTTGTTTTTAATTGAATTTTCGGAGTTTCAAAATGACTTTTCAGCAGTTTCCATACAAAATCACAATGTATCTCATTTTTTACGTCCCTTACAATCAGTACTAATTTTTTCAGTACGTATACCATTTGAAGTATTATCTCGTATTTGTTAGAAATAAGATTTAGTCATTGATTTCTAGAATCAAAGATTTTAAAAATTTTCAGTTTTTTCATACATTTTAGAAAAAATCATGTTGTGTACATTCGAGGTGTTTCATGGACTGCTAGTATTTTTAGGATTTTTCCTATTGAAGATTATAAAAAAAAATTTTCAAGAATTTCTAGTTTTTCTTTCGAAAAATTAAGTTTAACTTTTTTGTCGGGTCATTTAAACGAATTTCTAACATTTTTGTAATTGTTAAATTAGTTCAGAGAATTTAGTGATCTAGAATTCAACAGTTATTTGATTTTAAATATTTTTAACAACTTTCAACGTGATAGTTTTAAACAAGGTGACTGGAATTCTAAAAATTTCAGCGCATTTATTATTAATAGTATTTTTTTAGCGTTCTTACAGTCAAAACCATTTTCTAAGATTTTTATGTATTTTAATATATTGATCAGGTATTCAGATTTCTAATATGCATTAGAATTCAAGGTCTCATAAATATTTGGTAATCTTGAAGTTATTGAAGGAAGATTTCAAACTCAATTTCCAGTATTTTATCCATTTCTAGCATTAAACTATTTTGCACGTTTTTTTAACATGTTAATAAAATTAAGTGAGATTTCCTAGGTTTTCTATGAATATCTAGTTCTTTTATAATTATCATAGAGATTTCTAGAGTTTGATACTCTAGAAACTAAAAAATAGAAGCGTTCCACTATTTCAATAAACTTTTAACAAAGCAGTATTTTCGTAGGTGTTGGGAATTTCACAGATTTTAAAACTTTCAGTTCATTTTGTATTTTTTCAACACCCATTAATTTCATTGCATTTGCCAGTAATAAATAGGTTAAGAAATATATCTACATTATTATTTAGTATTTTATCAATCTCTAGTATTTATACTATTTTCCATATTTTTTATAATTATTAAAATCTAGTTAGATCTTCTAAGACTTCGATTGATATCTTGTATTTGTGCCATTTTAATATCGATTTCTGGAGTGTAATACACTATAACCTAAATTTCATCAGATTTTAAGTATCTCAATAAATAAAAAAAGATTCAAAACTCAAAAAGTTTTAGACTAAAGCAAATTCGTTTAATTCAGTTCAAGACTCAGTTAAAGGTATTTTGTTGTGCTTTGTCACATATGTAGAAATTGAAACAGTTTTTTTATTCATTACAATTGGAGTACGAATTTATTTTTCAAAAACTTATCTCAGCTACAAACTATGTACTAACAAGCAATAAAAATTTAAAAAATATTATTTCTTTATTGTAGAATCTATCGGTGGGAAAAAATTTTGCTTAGACATTGTAATTCCGTCTTATGGATAAAATTTGCAACAGCAAACTTTAATTATTTTTTAGTTGCGCTTTAGTCAAAAATTTGAAGCTGAGGTCAGTTTTTACGAAAATTGACATATTTAAAAACTGTTAATAAAAAAAACAGTAAAAATCTGTGCTTCATCAACAGAGCACTATGGAACGCTCTTATGTTTGGTTAAGACGACTCGGAACATACTGCAGTGCAAGAAAGACGCGTAGAATAGAAATCGGTTAAGCTGTACGGATATATAATTTGTTGCTATTGTTGTTGGCGAAGAATAAGAATGTTTATTAGCATGCTATCGGTATTCGATTCGATATAGATGTACTTGTGAAAGGGCACCGGAGTAGCAGAGGATGAAAGCTCCTTTCTGTATCCCTTCAAATACAGCGGCCTCGATTAGTTAACCCGGTTTACTATCTATAATGAAATTATAGTTACGCCCAACCATCGAGTTAATATGTCCGGCGCTACTGACTCCTGTAACAGGTCGGCGCGATGCCAATTCTATACAAGATCGAATCGATAGCCGATAGCAAGTCAATAATTTTCTAATTCTGCTAACGTTTTCGTTTGTCAGTACATTTGTCTTTCACGTATAGAATATTATAGAAATAAATTTTTGAATAAATAATCCCAAAAACGATAATGCATATTGAATGAATTTTACTGTTTTTTTTTACAATATTCTAACTTTCAACGGTCAACACTTGCGCGCCAGTATTATGAACATCATAAGTAAGTGAACTGAACCGAATTAAACGAATTTGATCAGAGAATTAATTTCAGTTAATGAAAGCATAAAAATGACAGCGAAAATATTTCTCAGACTTTACAAAATCATAATTCCCAAGCAATGAATGTCAGTTATTCGAAAATACTATTAAATATTTCTGATTTCACTAATTTGTTATCAGGAAAGGAACATTGAAAGAAATAGATAAAATCTGGAATTCGAAGGTTTAAAATTTTTCGATTTTTTTTCATGATAATAATTACAAAATCGCAAAATTTTTTTGAGATCTAAATGTGCGCATTTTTTTTTAATACAATCTTATTACTGATGAACTTGAATGAAACTTTTATAAACCAACTTTTTTTTGTACCTCTTGATTCCAAGATAACAAATACAATAAATGACTACAAAAATCGCACTCTGATTTATAAAAATTTTCGTTTATCATTGTTATTTGTTACATTAAAAAGAAAGTAGGAAAACTAATGCGATGTTGAAATTTCGATTTGGATGTTATTTAAAAACTCACCATGCATACGCACTTTCGAGTCGAGAAACTTTTAGTTTTTAGTTTAAAATAATAATAAGTTCAATAATCTCGAATAAGATAATCGATTTAAAGTTATTTCGACATTTTTTTGGCCCCTAAAATTTTTTAAAAAAAAATTCAATTCTTACTAATGAAACTGAACGAACACCAATATGATCGAAGCATTTCCTATAAATGTGTAGGGTTTATGAATGTATATATTCCATAAGTTTATTTTGAGGAGTTATATACACTTGCACTCGAGAAGTAAAGGGCATTTTCACGATTTTGTCTCTAGAAAACAGAAAGGACTTTTTTCCAAAAACTCAAAGCCTATTTATGTATTTATGGCCCAGGGTATTGTATGAATTTTTTCAGAAAACGATTTTCGTAATTAAGGTCGTAACAACCAATGTGCAAAAACACAACTTTTCTGATACCGTGTGCGGTGAGCATGATAAATAATAAGGAACTGTTTATCCGTATTACAAAAAACAAACAAAAATCTAGTTCTGCCTTTACGAAGGGTTGCGCTATATTAATATTTTTACAAAAATAGTCGTCATTTTTCTAAAATGTTTGATTTTTAACGTCTGGGATTTCGGTTTCTGCAGCAAGAAAAAAAAGTGTTGCTTAAAATTCAAAATGAGTCGTTCACGCAGAGGCTTTTAATTCAATATAAACAAACCTTCAAAAATCCAGACTGTTAAAATAAATGGTTTTCGAGAAACTGTGCTCACCGCGGAAAAATATCGGATTTCGGCACAATTGCTCTAGTGCACTCAACTATGAAAATTTCATTCTGAAAAAACTTCTAAAATATCTTGTGTTATTTGATATTACGGCAAATATTATAGAATTGATTAGATTAGAAAATATACCCATAGTTCTCATACAATGACTTTGTGCTGATAGATGTCTATAATGTATACTAAATTATGTTTGTTTCACTTACTCGTTATCACAAAAATAGAGAAAAGAAACTAATGAAAAATAAACTTATAGTTAGGTTTGAAACTTTAAAATTTTGTTCATGATAATTAAAGAATCTTTCAAAATTTACTGAGAGTCACAATTTTTCATTTATCGAATATCATCTATGAAGATAGCCTTTTGACTACAAAATATTGCGGCTGCCAAACACGAAATTGTAGCTTATAAAGATTGTTATGACTGTTTCCAATTCAGCGGGTTTTTTTTTAAAGAGGGGAATAACCGATGCAATGTTGAAATCTTCAGTTTGGAAATTAATCGATTTTTTGATAAAAATTGCGATCGCAAGAAAATTTTTTTCGAGAAGTTTAATTCATGATTCTATTTTCTCTAATGAAACTTTATATATACATAAAAAATGAAGCAATCAGTGTGTGTTCAGATTGAATGCGCTCACTTTCAATACACTCGAACGGTCTTATGCGTGTGAAAAGAGAGAACGTGATGTCATGCCATGTTTCTCCCACATGCATGAAACCAGTTTGAGTGTATTGAAAGTGAGTGCATTCAATCTGGACACACTGGAAACAATGATTAGGGGCCGTTTATAAACGTCGTGACTTAAATTTCGGTTTTTTGAACCCCCCCCCCCCCTCCCTAGAAGTACACGAGGTTTATGAACGGCCTCTTGTAATAATTTGATAATTTTTCCCCAACTTATTGTATCATACAGAAAAACCAACACGTGGCAATTGAGAAAAAGCCGCTTTTCAGTCAGTATTTCGTACAATAAAATAGCTGAAATTTAAGAGGAAAAAATCAGTCAGTATATTATTTTCGTTCAAGACACGTGTCTTGAATTCATAGTATAATGAATCATCTCAAGAAAATTCGAGATCGATGAGATGTTTCATAAGCATTGTGTACGAGCTACACAATGCTTTTGTACACGTGGCGGCCATGTTCACTGTTTCTCACTCCGATTTCTCAGCGCGATCACGAAATCACATCTAAAAATGTCGCGGTCCGCGTTTTTAAAATCTACAATTGCGAAGTCGGCATTCGTGTCTACGATTACACTTGCCCGTTCATAATAGATACAGCTCGGGACAGTGTATCTCTAAACGAAACGTCACTTTTTCTGTGGCGTAGCCAAGATGATTAATGACTTCCCGCTCACCCGGCCGTATCGTGCGACCGTACCTTTTCATACAGTATTGAAATTTCCCGTCAAAATCGGCTTGAAACATTCGGTCGGCTGCTTCGATGCCCGAGACAAACGAAAAAACTGTTGGAGACACATACCTTTTTCTTCGCGGTTCATTAAATGTCTGTCCGAGTCTCCCTTAAAGCAGTCTCCCTGAAGGACGGACGAGTGTACACTTTAACTTGTTTTCGACGGTGTATACACGCTTAAACTGGCGCGAACGCGGTATACTGAAGACTGATGAAGAACCCAAATCAGTGATTTAGTTCGGCGCGCGCACACTATGACTTGACTCTGTGAGTCGAATAATAGTTTTATTTTTCACAATTTTAGAAAACAAAGTAGTAGAAAATCAAACTTTTGAAACTGCTGGATAGAGGTGTCAGCAATGAAATTTTAGGCACGGTTTTATTCAAGATATATATTTTTTCAAGGATTTGAAATTTTAATTTTTTACGATTTAATTTCAAAAATATAAGTTCGTGATTTCTCATCAGTGTCTTTGATTTTCTGAGTTATTTAACTTTTGCATATAGTTTATAAACTCTTATTTTTTTATTTCTTGTAACTAGACTTAAGTGACACGTCATTTACAATTTAAAATTGAAATCGAAAATTGTCAGTAAAAATCTTATACCCTGTTTTCTTTATCCTGCCTACAATAAATAACAAGCGCCACAATTTTGGCACGACAATGACCTAATGACTAGATCGTTACTTTAGCAGGATTAAATCTCTCGGAATGTCGGGAATCTAATTTGAATTTTCTTTTTTTTAGCTCACGACGTCCGAGTGTAGTTATCAAATTTATTTTCTAGTACTTTCCTAAATTTCTTTATAGACGTTTAGATCGCGAAACTATATAAATTTGATTATTTTTTTTTGAAAAAAAAAAAAACAGTTCCCTCTCAAAATAAATATCTTAAACAAATTATCTGATATTTCGAAAAACTGTCTGTTGCATTCTGCAAATTTAACATTTCAATTCGTCGCAGATTTCTTTGTAAAAATTTTAACGAGACAACCGGTAAAATACAACAGACAACAGACAATCTGTTAAGATTTCGTGACAAAATAAAATCCGTTTTCAACTTGAAATTCGGGTCATCGAAACAAATAACTTCTTAGTTCCATAGTGTTAAAATTTGTCACTCAACTGTTAAAATTTTAAATTTAAATGTATACCATCATTTTCATCGGAAACGTCAATGATGGTGAGTTGAAAATTTTCATTTTGTAAATAAACGTAGATTCAGACGTCAAGTTTTTTCGGTGTATTCGAATTTTTTTCGTTACATTCACTCAAGAAATTGATTTTCAATAAATATACTGATGCCATGAAAAAGGTTTTACTGATTGAAGTACATCAATTTCCCAAGTTTTGGTTACTGAGGTTGTTATTCATAACGGCCATTTGGATAACAACAATGAATGATTTCCGAACAGCTCGTGGTTGCATCGGAATTATCGCGGTTTAGTTCGTTGGGCGCATTCCAAGCAGCGATGGGTTCGCTGTCACGCGTTGCTCTCGACTCTTGCAACTGCAACAATATCTCTGGACGTATATCAAATATCCCTGCGTCTACGAGCGACAGATGCTGAATAAACAAATGTAAGCACTCGAGCGCGGCGTGATTTTGGTACGCCGAGCCAAGAAATTATCGGCGAATCGAGGGTGTGGGAATATGGAAATGAGCTACGTGCGTGAGTTCAAGGCACGGAAATCTGTTACTGGAGCATATCGGATTACGTTCTGGGTCGAGTGATGTAGTCCTCATGCTCATTCATGAGAATAGATCAAAGCTAAAATGAACGATTACAAACACAGAATTACAAAAAAAGGTCCAAGGTTTTGAAAGTTACACATGAGTTGATGGTATTTTAAGTTGGCACTCTCTTTGTCACTCATAATAAATAAAATGTAATAGGAATGTAGTTTATCCATTACAAAAATTTATACAGTTACGACTCTTGTGGAAAACACCTGACAAATAAAAACATGATTATTCTATTTAATCATTAAGGAACATCTTTATCATCGACAGAAATTGTGAATTAATCCCAAAATTACCCCAAGCCAAATTTATCAATTATCACTGTTCTCGAAAGCAATCACGAAATCGCCAAAGTTTGCAGCCAACTCCGTCCCATCGCTTGGTACCGAGGGAAGGATGATTATAAACGCGACGCCAAGCGAAATAATTTAATAGTGTTTATTGAATTGCCAAACGAATGTGTACACGAAAACCCAAAGGTCCAAGTAAATCAGGACTTGGAAAGTCTTGGGGGCCAATTTAGAAATCGAATTCCCATGAAATCGAATTGGATTAACTTTCCTCATCGTGAGCGAGCTTAAAAAAGAACAGGAAATAAACGCACTACTGACCAAAGTCTACACGAAATTTGCATTCATTGGCAGCGAATGTGCGACGCTACGAGTCTTTTTCCTTCCATTTTTACAGGAATCAAGGGATCTGAAAGTCGTTAAAGAGAAAGAACTTACCACGTGTAATTACAAGTTACTTTAATTAGGGTGGTCATGGTATTTTACCTCGTTGGAATGTGATATACTGCAAGCTCTCTTTTTTTTAACTAGAAACTGAGAGTAAAGTGCATAAATTCGCCTTCACTAAGTACTTTTGATTATTACTGGGATATTTCATGTTGAATCGTACAGGAAGTTTGTTACTCAACCGAAAATTGCTTGATAGTTTTAGTTTTTTTATCATTTTCTGACTCCATTTTTTAATCATTATTGATTTCTGCAGGTACAATTTTTATGTAAAAATCAAGTAATTCGACTTAGGCATTCCAGAATTAAATAAGTTTATGGTTTTTTTATTTTTTCTTGAATATGATAATTGAATTATTAATATTCAGTATGAATCTCAGTTTGCAGAAATTTATTTTCTGAGAACTACGGTATTTTGAAGTCAGAATGCAATTTTTGCCGTTTTTTTTATGGTTTATTCGTTGGAATTTTGTGATTTTCCTGAAAATGGTTCAAACATAATGATTTTTGGAAAAAATTCATCAGTAGGGATTAACAAAATTTAGAAGCTCAATCGACTTTAAAAGATTTTCTTCTTCATTGTAAATTTTAGAAAATTTTGAACCTAAAAAATTCAATATTGAATCACTTTCGTGGACTCATTTTTTGATAACAAGTTATTATATACATAACATTTTGTATTTATTTTTACTAGCTAAAATTCGTTGTTTTCGCAGATACTTTTATGCCTCTTTTTATAGAAATTCCGTAATTTCACAAAAAAAGCTGCCTACAACAATTTTTATTTCGGCTCATCAGTAAGGATCTACGAGCAAAGAAAAAAATTTTAGATATTCATCAAATTTTTAAATTCTTTCGGTTATCGTAAAACAAAATCAAATATTTCCGACTCAAAAGTAGTCGTATTGTGTAAGTTTTTTCATGATCTTATTGACAAAAAACATTTTGTTTGTTGTAAATATGTACTAATGAATTCTAAAAACCATTAATCTAACCTAATTAATAATTCTAATTTTTTTCTCGAACATAAATGTTGTCTTAAGCTTGAAGTTACATATCTTCAACTATCTTACGCTGCTGTAAATATGTTGCTGATAATATTTAAGGTGTAGGAATGTATTGTTCGAACAGTTTTGAATATAACTTCAAATTTCAATAGAGAAATTCAAAATATAAGTTTAGAAATAAACAACAAATTTTTCGTAAAAGATAAGAATAAAAATCTTATACGGTATGAAAACTTTGGAGTCGAGTGATTTCTGATGTTTTTCTTACAATAATAATAAAAATTTTTTACTTTTAGAGAAGTTCAAAAATTTTTTTAATAAGAAAATTTTTACCGATATAATCAAACGAAATCTTCCACGATTTCATTTTTTGTAATACTAGAGAATTTAAGGAAAACAAAGCAAAAATAACGTCGAAAATGGCTCTTTTACTTCAACAAATTATTTTCCACCAAAAACTAACTTTGAGTAATAGAAACCAACATTCTTTATTGTTTATTAAACTTGATCTATGAAAAAATAAAAAAAATAAAAAATGATGCCATAAAAGAATTTGAAGGAAAAAAATTTTCAACTTTTACCATGCATGACAATCGCAATCGCAAAAACCTATTTTGAAAAAATGAAGCTTAGAATTTTTTCCGTTAGGATCAAACATTATCTCCAAAAAGTTATAAGTGTTGGAAAATTTTCGACCGAGTTATTAAATTTAAAAGAAAGTAAAATGTTTCAAGTAAGGAAAATCAAATTTTTAGCCGATACTATAAAAATTGCCTACGGTGAAACAACTGATAGTCAAATAAAAATGAAAAACTGTGTTTTAGAGATTTCGAAAAAAAATGTTATAGAAAATTCCTTAAAAAAAATAGAACTAACCTGATTTAACAAGAAGATTTAAAATGAAATGACCCAACTGTGTAATTTATGATTATTTTTGGAAGCTATAAAAATTAATTTCCGATAGAAAATTTTTAACATTTGGTCTTAGCTTTGCAGAAAGAATCAAAAAATTTGAATCGTGGATTTTTTTTCTAGTTTTACGATTCGGGTTCCTAATTTCGCACTCCTATTGAAAACTAAAAAATAAGTAAATGTATTCTCTTTAAATTGCGTGTATCATTGGAAATTATCGATTAATTCATATTAACTAATAATATAGGATCGAAAAATTTAGAATCTTAACAAAATATCATCGGAAAATCAAATTCACCTACGCCTTCAAGCAGATATCCCTAAAAATTGAATTTTATTCATGATAAGGGTAGTGTTGAGTTGTAAATAATTTCCACCCAACTGGTTTTTTCCTTTTTTAACTTAATTAAATAAATTGAATGAAACTTTTACTTACCTGATTCCGTACCCAGCCACAGAATATATCACTATCATGTAAAAAAATTATTTTTTCACAATAATTTACTTCAAAATATATTGACTGACGTAAAAGGGTCAGTAATTTTTCAGTTCTCAATCCGGATTTCCTCTCTATGGCCATGCGAATGTACAATGATGCATTCGCAATTGAACACAATCTAAAATCAGTATGCATTAGCTTCTTCAATGAGGCTACAATCGTCATCAAATCACCATGTGTTTCATCATAAACAACCAAGGGAATACCTTCAATTGACTGTTCGCGTTACACGAGCCTTTAATCGATTCGCTGTTTCGCATCGCATTTTCAAGATAAGGTCGCAGTCGAGAATTTCATCTCGGAACTTTGGTGCAAAATTCAGAGTCAACTTTACAGCTTCGACAGCCCAGGGGATTAATTATTAAAGTCTAGATTGCGGAAGTGGCGAACCCGAGGCATGAATTATCCGACCATTGCGATTGCGAAAACTCGAAAAAGATCAACGAAGCAAAAAAATATATAAGATACCTAAAGTTCGTTGTGAGAGTATCCGGAGAAAACGCCCGGGTGTACTATAGTCTTACTAAGCAATCAAAAAAAAACGAAGCAGATTTTCAGGGTTGGGGTAAAACGAAACCTGCGAGAAGAACATGGATGTAAGGTCATCACGCGAACTTTTTTTTTACATTCCACAGTTTCGCTTTATTGTTGATAGGTGTAACCAGTTTTATTTTTCTTAACTCATCAGTGTTTTGATAGTCAGAAGTGTGAAGAAATTCTCACTGAATTTTTCTGGACGGAAATTTTCTCGAATTTTCTGACAATCGAATGTTTTTTAAATTTATGTCTTTTGAAAATTGGTGCAAATAAAATTGCTGATAAGTGCAAATTTGTTTAGGAATGTTGGGAAGAAATATTTCATGGTAGGGTATAATTAATATGTATATGCAATATTAAGCAATGTTATAAGAGCAAAATGTTATCGTTTGTGCAAATTTACAATATATATTATCGAAATACGTATTGGAATAGTATAAGGGGTTTTGTTGAAGGCAGCTTAAATTTTATCAATACTATTTATATTTAACTCTTTTTGTACGTTGTCTCATTTATTTTATGCGAAAACGATTTCCTCAATGAAGCGTAACTCAACTATAACAAAAAGATTCAGGGCGTCTCAACATATTTGCAATTAGTAGTAAAAAAAAATTTATTCAAAGATAGGCTGTAATGTCAAATGTAACTAATATTACGAATGACTGAGATTAGTAGGTTTGAGGCTTTTTGTGCAAAATTTACAATTAGTATTATTAGGATTGGTATTCAAAGATTATCATCTGTTATTCAATGAGGATACAGACTTTTCAATGTTTGTGCAAGTTTGCAGTCAGTATTTTCAGGATATTTAGCTTCAAGGCTTTTGTGCTAAATTAACGATTAGTATTATTAGAATACTTATTCAAAGATCATGATTTGTTATTCAATGAGGGTAAAGACTTTTCAACGTTTTTACGATTTTACACTAAGCATTTTTAGACAACGCATCGTAAAGTAAATCGCTGATATTGAAATATAAACGTAAATTAAGAATATATTAAGTTCAATGAAGGTTAAGACTTTTCTACGTTTGAGCAAGTGAAATGAAATATATTATTGTACGTATAGTATTGTATATATGTACTCATTTATAATATAAAGTATTCATTACTTTCCAGTATTTAAAAAATTTTTTATTTCCTACAAAATTTTGTAGCGTTAAAATTAAATTCAATTTTACGATGATTCTTGTATTTTCTCTAATTTTAGAGGCAGGGGCCTGGAATTCGATGTTTTTAAATCTGGAATATAATATAATAGTTTCATGAATTTTTGAAATGAAAAACGGTATCTTCAAATATTTCTTTAATTCTGTAGAATTTTATAATTTTTAGCATTTTTGCAGTTATTATGCAATTTTATAGATTCCTGAGTATTTTAATGGCATTCTGCACAGATTTCAAAAATTTAATTCTTCTTGAATGAAGCTATGTAGATTTCAAACAAATCGAATGTTTTTATTTTCATGCAATTCATTGAAATTTATTTTGAAAATGTTTTATGCTTTGTATTAATAAAACCATTTCATAGGATCTTCCGATATTTTTAATGATTTTCGTTACCGATATGTTTTACTTCATTGATTTCTAGAATGCGATACTCTATACATGCTCTCTAATTAGAAGTTTTATAAATATTCATAATATTGATCGATGTATCAGATTGCAGTATTTTCATGGATTCATAGTTCATATTTTTTCTCTGTATTTTCCCATTACTACGGCGATTTGATGATTTCCAAAGTATTCTTCATAAATTCCCAGAATTTAATGCTCTACAGTTTAAAGTTTTGAATATTTTCTCTATCTTTACAGATTTTTGAAAAATATTGTCTTCATCGATTTCGATTAATTAAAGAATTTGTAACATTGTATTTTCCTTTTTTTTTATACCTATACAGAAAATAAGACGGTGTTCTTGAAGGATATCATTAGGTTTTTTTCATTTTCGAAATTTTTTTATCAACTGATTTTTTAAAAAAGAGTATCTCCAAAGTATCAGTGTTCAATTACTAATACTTTTAGCGTTTCACGTCTCTTCTAGTAATAACACAATTCGAAGTTCCGACGTGTTCGAAAACCAATCTTTTCGAATTCCAACCCAGGGTCGTAAATTATCTGAAAAATGTAGCAAACATTTTCCCAAGTTTCCGAAAACGTGTCTATTCAGCGCTAAATTTCGGGGCCAAGTTATATGGTTTGTGGAGTCGATCAGGTCGAGACCGTGCCGCGGTTGGTTGTTCGTCAACGAATTCTTGCCCCTCGAAAACGGAACATACATAAACCATGCACGAATTCGTAATGCTCGGGGTAAATACAAACGAGAACGCGGATAAAGTTTGCAGGATGATGATTTGCTTTCGAGGAAGGCTTTTCAATTTAATTCATCGCCCATTCAAGTGGCGGCTTATTGAGCGCCCAAGCGCGGAATGGGATGAAACAATGCCCTATGCATCCACGTAGAGACGTGCTTTTCGGATTAAAATTTTCACGGTGTTTTCCGTTCGAGTGAATGGAAAGTAAATTACACTAAAGAATATCAAATTATCAAAGGTTGAATTGTTACTGACAAAAGTGTTACAAGAAAATTTTAAAGGAAAAGGGGAGTAGAGTCACATGTGAATAATGTCTGTATGTATACACATATGAATATTTATTCTTCTGTAATAAATCGAAAAAAAACATGAAATTGCACCCTTCCTCGATAAATTCACCCTGACTTTTCAGTAAAACACAGCGATCGTCCTAATCACAATTACTCTCGTCGAGAACGATCACGGGCGCACTAACTTTCCGGAAAAGCCGATTTCCGGATAAAAAAAGAAGCTTTCGAACCATCGTTTTCCCCAAGAATATGCGGAAAATTTAATCAACGGTAGTAGCGTTCCGGCCGCGAAATCGCAAGGTAACGGGTTTCCCGGCCCGGGCGGAACGTGATTAACAGCCCGAGTCCGAGACATTGTTAATTTATTTCCCTCCCCAAACTCACGCCACGAGTACGGATAAATATATAAATACAACGCGCTGCAAGGATGTATATAAGGTACTAAAATGAAAGGGAGAAAATGCAAAGCTTGATAGATGATTAATTCCGGTTTAATGGCGTGGATGCTGAAAAGCTAATCGATTCAAATTACAAAGATTGTTCTTGCGTGATTGGAACGAGGAAATTGAAAGTGATTTATATAATTATTTCCTTCTTTATTTCAAATAGTTGAATTTCACAATTTTAACTAATAATTTTCGATCAATACCGATTCGTTATTTTTTAAATTACTACATTATTTAAATATTGAGTGCTGCGATTCATCATTGCAGCTTTGAATATTCTAAAAAATATTATTGAAAAGGCTTTCTAAGAAGATGAATGAAAAAAGTATCCTATTTTTAAATAGTTCTCTCGCAATCGATTTTCAAAAAAAAAGCTCTCATACGGAAAACTTCCTGAAGGCACAAAATTGGTTTTCCAAGACAAATAGCAGAAACATAAATCAATAGATCATGAAAGCGTTATCTTTTTTCAGACTCTAGTAAAATCTTTTCATCAATATATTTGTACTAAACTCTCTTAATTTCAAATAATATCATCTTGACTATTTTGACATGTTATTTTTGTTTCGACTATTCTAGTAGACGCTTTTACGCAATTAATTACTAACAACAATTCATCGATATTTTTACTGTCTAATTACTCACATTGACTACTACAATTCATTACTGTTATTTTGATTATTAAAATAGTCGTTTATAACCGAAACAAATATTTATAATAGCAAAATTATGCTATTTTTGCCAGTCGTATTTTGATTCATTACAATTATTTAATTGTAGAATATAAATTTTCCATAATGTAAATTACGTAAGAAATTTGCATATTTAAAAAAGTTCTTATCTATACGATAAAGTTTTATGTAATTTCTCTATAATTAATAAAATATTGAGTGAGAATATCGAACTATTTCAATTCGAAGTCAATCATACTTTAGAAAAAGTAAAACTTATTACAATCAAAAATTTGTCTTGTCCGAGTGACAAATATTAATTATGAGCCAGGGCAAAAAAAGGTTATTAAAAAAAGAAAATTGTTTCTTTTTCAACGAATCTATGTTTCTCTTTTTATCAGTAATATGAATTTTGGAAAACTGATTGAAATGAACATTATGTTCTTGCACTTTAGACTATTAATTGATAAAAGTGACTTTTTGAAATCGGCAATCATCAATTTTATTGAGTGAAATTGATCATTTGGAATAATAAATAAATATCAGATTGTTTAAGTTAGTAGTTTTTTCTAGCAGTATATGATTTTTGACGAATCATAAAGTCTTTTTAAAATATTTACTGGAAACCGTCTTTCTGCCAAGCGAAATAATAAAATTGGACTATAAAATATGCAGAATTGACTGTTCGAGATTATAAGAGAAAATTACTTTACAAGATGCCTCATCAAGTGCTATTGTCTATTTTTTTTTAATTTCTGTTTTAAAGTTTTATTTTTCTACTTTGTGTAATCTGTGGTACTGAATGATGCAAATGGGTGATGATGGAAAAATTGAAAGAAACGAATGTAAAATTGAATTGTGTTATAAACATCTTATTTCTGGTCCAAATATTCAAAACAAATGTTTTCAATATTTTGACCATAAATATTATTTTTTTTGCTATCCTTTTCGGTCTGCACGCATTTTTTTGTTAATAAGCTCACAAATGTTTATTACATAAGTTGTTATCAATAATTTTCACCTCAGAAGCGCAGAAGTTGTTTTGATTCTTAATTGTTTATAAAAAAACTTTCTCAAAAGTATCATATCTCATTTATCTGGAGTTAAAAAATCGTATCAATAGTATATTTACTTTCTGAGAAAAATAAAAATCATTTAATCGCTGCTAAAATCTTTCGTTGTTAATTATAAAAAAAAACTATACGGAATTTTTTCAAAAAAATTTACACACTCTAGTCCTGGGCTTTAAAACTCGGTACTGGCCAAATTTCATTGCAAAATATTGACCATGGTCGATTCGTGGTCCACTTGGGAAAGCCTCACCTAATTATTAAATATTCAATGAAATTGCAGGTTCTTGTTAGAATCCCTTAAAATCTTTCCATCAAGATCTCGTATAGAAAATCACTTCATATAGTACCTCAAAAAAAATATTGAAAGTCATTTTATAAGTATCAAACTTGGTAGACCTGAAAAAATGTCATTGAGGTAATGTTTGCGGTGGAATGACAAGTTTGACTCAAAGCGAGTAGAAACTTATCTAAAGTATAAACAAAATCTTAAATTGAATCACGTCTTTGATGGTGGCTGGCACACAAATCCACACTAATATAAAATGAAAAAATTATTCTTCAATAAATATTACTTTGCTTTATTCAAATCATTATTTAGAGTACACTCAGGAACTCGACACACATTCGGAAATTCCAAATATACGCGTTCTATAATTCCTGCATGTTCACCCCTTTTATCGAAAACAGATTCGATTCAAAAGTCCCGCTCAGATAAATCTCGGTAAACCAGGAGGATTTTATTTCTATACTTTCCACTGAAGTCGATATGGGAGCTTTTTTCATTGCGGATTAACTGCAATCCCAATCGGATTTTATCAAAATAATGAAAAACGCTCGGATACAATACATACCTTCTTGCCATTCAAAATCGCTCAGCAAGAGAATATGGATTGGAAAAAAATTTTCAAAAATAAAAGTTGAAAATCAATTCCAATGATACATACGTCAAAATTATAAAGTTAATAGAATTTCTCAATAATTTCAGAAGTTCTACACAAATTTTTTGAGAATTAGAAAATACAAGTTTTTTGAAGCTGACGATTTTCCGCTTTTTTTCTGGCTCAGTTGCATATTACTGTAGTATTATTGAAGAATTTTTGAATTATTTCTCACGAAGCATTCATCAATTAAAATCCCTTTCAACCTGACAGAAATCTCTGAGACATTTCTTTAAGTTTCACACTCGCCTAATTTGGCCCCCTCAAAGTTTAACTCCTCGCACGAGCCCCAAGTCTCTTGCAAGTGCGTGAAACTTGGTTATTTGCATAAACCAGTTTCAGGACTCGCGAGCTTTTGCTTTTGAGACACCCTCTAGCCCATCGTTTACGGAGATTATAATGCACTCGATAAGTTTCATTACTGCTGACATTAACGCCGGCGTAACTTTCTTTCAAATGTGTCGCGAATCCCGAAACTCTGAGATTTCCGTCGCAACAAGTTAACGAATCGAAGATATGCGCGTATTTTCGGGAGCCCAGGGCGCGCAGTAGGGTGTTAATTTCGGTGCGGAGAACTTTCCTCGGGCCGAGACTGACGAATGCTGCCGCCGTTGACAAATCGAGTTTTCGCGAGGGGCCAGGGACAAATAGTTTTAATTCGATTGGACGAGGTTCGAGGGAGTCGCGTTAATTCGCGAGTTGACTTCGGGAACGGGGCAGAGATCTCGTTTGAGGTAGAGTATAAACGAGAGAAAAGGGGTAGTCATTCCAAGACCCTTGAAAAGGGGGGGGGGGCAAAATTGTGATTATGAGGGATTTCATTACACTGGTATTATATCCTGGTTTCATTTTTGAATACTCTTTCACTATATGTGTGTTTAGGGGTGTTGAAAGAAAATATTTCATTAGGGAGGGAGCATACTCGATTAAGGTACAAAACATCCAAGATAAAACATCTAAACTGAAACATCCAAAGTACAAAACATCCAAACTCTAGAAAATCTAAATTCTTTTTTTTCCATAGGACAAAATACTTAAACTAAATCATCCAAAGGCCAAAAAATCCAAAGCATCATAACAGTTAGACTAAGTTTTTTCAATTTCCAGAAAGTTCTCTCGGAGTGAAGTGTTCATTGATACACAAGGGAATCCATTTTTTCGTTAAAAAAAGTTCCTTTATTTGTTCAAGCTTTCGACCTAATTTTCAAGGTCCTCATCAGGAATATCTAATAATTTATTTATCAATTTTAAAACCAGGTCATATGAAAATCACAAATAAAATATTCACGAAAACACTACCTGTATGTAAAAATCCTTTACTTTCAAAAACATCCACATTTCCAAAAGAAAGTCTTCATGACTGTGGATGAGTCTATTCGTATGAAATGTATACACAGACTTAGTTTTCTTCAATAGTCTCAGTTGCAAGGATGAATAGATAAGGAAACTAAGTCTGTGTATGTATTTCATACGAATCAATTCATCCACAGTCATGAAGATTTTCTTTTGTAAATGTGAATGTTTTTGAAAGAAAAGGATTTTTACATACGGGTAGTGTTTTCGTGAATATTTTGTTTGTGATTTTCATATGACCTGATTTTGAAATTGATAATTCAATTGTTAGATATTCCTGATGAGGACCTTGAAAATTAAGTCGAAAGCTTGAACAAATAAAGGAACTTTTTTTAATGAAAAAATGGATTCCCTTGTGTATCAATGAACACTTCACTCCGAGAGAACTTTCTGAGAATTGATAAAACTACGGAGTAACTAATCTACTATACTAAGTTTTTTGTGCAGTTCTCTACGAATGAGATTTTCCAAAGTTCTTCATTTGTTTGTTGGTAATTTTTATTTATAAATGAATCTTTGAGACTGAAATTAAAAATCAAAAACTAATTAATTAAATCGAAATCATTATAAATTGTAATAAAGAATGAAATCTATATTACTCATAATAAAATCTTCGAGAAAGTGATTGTAACAAGAAAGTTTAAAAAAACCAACAATTTCTTTTTTGAATCTTATGAATTTTAGAGCTTTTGAGTTTTGGATGTTGATTAACGTGGATGTCTTTAACATTGGATGTTGTAAGTTTTTGATGTTTTGGTTAGGAAGTTCTGTCCCCCAACGAGCATACTTAAATGCAAAAAGAGTCAATGCATGTATATTGATGCAAAATAATTTTTATGTGTCAATGAATGTGTGTTCTTGAACTGTAACATCTTAGAAATCAAAGCATGTGGCTCAAGGTTTACCTTTTTGGTAATGGTTACATTTTTCGTGAGATTATAAAATTTTATTTCTTAGATGTGATAGTATTTATCTATTGATATTTATACGAATTCAGAGATTATAAATTCATTTTCGGGTAGTTTCCAAAATTTGATACTTTTGAACTAAATTTCATTCAAAAAAATCTTTTAAAAACCATTTTGAAGCTTTTTGACTGGTCTTTCAACTAACGTTTACAATTCATACTCAGGCGACAACTACAGCAGATATTTTGGATTAAAGCTACAATGATTTTTCAGATTTTACATAGAATGATTGCTCATAAAGTTCATTTTTTTTAAAATTCATATATACAGTTGCTAGCGATTTTATATTTTTACGGATGTTTATATTGGGAACTGTCAAAACATTATCGATAGGATACAATAGAATGCAATAGAATGCTATAGAATATCATAGAATACCATGGGATAATATGGAAGGACATAGAAAGGCACCAGAAGGTTCTAGAACGGTGTGGAGACATTGAGAATACAACTAGAAACTTCTGGAACAATCTAGGTCCTAAGATTACCCTATATAAGCAGTGGTAGGACTGCAAGCGGCAGTTCAGTTGGAATCGAATCGTAGTCGAGTGAACATCGATCGAGTCTCTAAGTGCGCGTGCGCGAGTAAGAAAAAGAGAGCAATATCGGTCGTAGCCGTTACTCTTGTTGCGTTATTTTACGGTCGGAGCCGTAAGAACTATTGTGCGCGAGTGAGAAGGTCTATTTGAATTGTATAACAAAAGTTTAACTTTGTAATTAAATAAAGTAGTTGATTTTGAGTTATATTCGTGTCGTCAATCAACCTCACCTGACCCATTAAAAAGAATAATTACGCTCTCAGTAAAATTTATAACACAGTATTTAGAAGCTCTTTGACTGCTCTGTCAGCTGACGTTTTCGAATTAATACTCAAGCGATTTTTCAAAGATCCTTTTGAACACTGTTATGAAGCTCTTTGACTGCTTTTCCGACTAACGTTTTTAATAAAAAGCTACTATGATTTTTCTTATTTTTCAAATAATTATTACTCGAAATGTTCATTTTTTTAAAAATTCTTTTACACGCTATTTTCAAATTCTTAGACTGCTCTTTCAACTGACGTTTTCAAATTCAGACTCAGGCGACAAGTACAGCAGATAATTTAATTCAATGCTACTATGATTTTTCTAATTTTTCAAATAATTATTACTCACAATGTTCATTTTTAAAATACTTCTTTTATACACTGTTTTGAAGCTCTTTGACTGCTTTTTAAACTGACGTTTTCAAATTCATACTCAGGCGACAACTACAGCAGATATGTTAGATTAAAGCTAGAATGATTATTCCGATTTTTCATAGAATGATCACTCAAAATGTTTATTTTTTTGAAAATTCTTTTATGCACTATTTCTAAGCTCTTTGACTGCTCTTTAAACTGACGTTTTCAAATTTATACTAAGGCGACAACTACAGCAGATATTCTAATTTAAAGCTACTATGATTTTTCTAATTTTTCAAATAATTATTACTCAAAATGTTCATTTTTTAAAAAAATCTTTTATACACTGTTTTGAAGCTCTTTGAGTGCTCTTTCAACTGAAGTTTTCAAATTTATACTCAGGCGACAACTACAGCAGATATTTTAATTTAAATATACTATGATTTTTCTGATTTTTCGAATAATTATTACTCAAAATGTTCATTTTTTAAAAAAATCTTTTATACACTATTTTAAAGCTCTTTGACTGCTCTTTTAACTAACGTTTTCAAATTTATACTCAGGCGACAACTACAGCAGATATTTTAGATTAAAAGAATGATTTTTCCGATTTTTCATAGAATGATTACTCAAAATGTTCATTTTTTCAAAACATCTTATATACACTATTTTGAAGCTTTTTGACTGCTCTTGCGAATGACGTTTTTAAATTCATGCTCAGGCGACAACTACAGCAGTTATTCAAATATCATGTACCCCGTTATTGAACTTACGAAGCTTGAAAAGTGGAATACATTTTTGAAAAAAATAATATCTAAACTGATTTTGATCATTTGAAAAATGACGCACTATTTAAACAATATTGTAGGACATTCCACGATTTCTAATTTTTTCTGATATTGATTTGAGCTTCCTTATATATTTCCAGAATTTGATGTTCTCGAAGTTAGTATTATATATATTTTCATTTTATTGATCAACTTATCAGTGAACAAGATTTACATAAATTTCTAGTTTTGTTGTTATTTTTCGCATTTTCGCGATTTTAGGTTGATTCGACAATTTTTCAAATTTTTTAAATAAATTCTCAAAATATGATAAATTAGGGTTTGAAGTTTCGAATACTTTTACTATGTTTATAGATCTTAAAAGAAAGGTCATCTACATTAATTTAAAATACCCACAATATTTCTAACTTTGTATTTTTTGTATTTTTGGATATTTAGAATATTGTATGTTAAGTAACCTTAAGTAATTATTGTTCCGAAATAAAAATTCATCGAACCCCAGAATCTCATTTACGCTTCGGTCTTGCTGTATGGTCTAAGCCCAGGATCCACAGATATGATAAAACACAGGTGTACCAACTCATTTTAACGCTAAATCTAGTGTCCAGTTTCAAGAGACACACACGGTTCATACATCCACTAAAAAATCGTCTTATCATCGTGAATTTTATACCTAGTATAATTATATAAACTTTTGATTTCAATATAGGTGATAACTACTTGAACAACTTGATAATTTTCACTGTATATGCGAAAACGATTGAGAATTTGAAACACAAATTACTAAGTGAAATAGTCGAAATTTGACTATCCAAAATTAAAAGAGGTCGGAGATGAAAAAAAACACCGAAATTCCTGTGAACTAGCGCATGTTCGCGTCGTTAGAGAATTTCGACTGCTAAGTTCACCAGCAAAGTCGACTTCTGCAACGAACAACGCACCCGGAGCGCGAAGTATCACGCTCGAATTGACAGTTGTAACGAAATGCAGGCGACCCTGTCCTATCCGAGCGCAAAATTTTCCCAGATATACACATTCGGCAGCGGGCTCTTTCGTTTTCGCTAACAAAGTTTCGTCGAGTTTTAAAGTAGTGGGGGAAATGAATGTTCGGGGGCTGAAGGGTGGAGGGGTCGGGCGCCCCCGAAGATTACGCTAATGCGAGCAATTACGCTAGGTTAACTTACGTTACTTTGGGCGACATTAATTGCCCGCATTAAAGCCGCGCCGCATACGAAGTGGCTCGTTCTAGCCAGGATCGTAAAATCGTGATCAACAAGCTTTTGAGGTGATGGTAGATTCCGGGATTTTGTTTAAATTTGATGCGAAGATGTGGAGGATTTATGGGGATTTGAATTGTCAAGTCTTTCGGCTTGTGAGGTTTTTGGATTCAATAATGCCACATCCGCTAATACTTCTTGATGCGTTACCTACGGGATTTCATTTTTTTTACAGAAATCTATGAAACTCGAGAAACTTGTATTTAGAGTTACTTACTTAAAACGCAAGAAGTGAAAATTATTTCAAAAGTTATTAGAATTATAATTTAGATATAGTATATTATATAAAAAGCATTAAAGGAATTTCGATTTGCAAAAAAAAAAATCATATATTCTCCATCACCAGAATTTGAAAATCCAAATTAACTTGATGAATTTAGAAAGAAAATCATCATTTATGATGTTTTTTTATTATTTTTTACATCATTACTTATGAAGTATCTATTTTATTTGCCAGACCGACATTCAGAAAATTGTCAGGTGAAAGTTCAATTACCTGTACTTTCTTAAAGGCTTCTATAAATTTTTTGGCGTTCACACTGTTCACATATGCTAACCGAAAAATTGTCAAGATGTGACACTGACAATCGAAGATTAGAATTCATTACTCAACACATCATTTGCATTTTTTTCATGAATCAAACATTAACTCAACGAACACGAATTTACATGCTCAATCTCACTTCGGAACTTTTTCCGATGAAATTCCGCTCGGTATTCCATGAACGCTCCAATCGCTGATTAATTAGAAATTTGTTTACCAATGTATTACAACGCAGTTACTACAAATAAAGCAACACGTGCGTATTACTTGCAGCAATTCCGTGGTAATCGATACTTGCCCACGTTCGCCCCGGAAATTCACATCAAATATTGGCCATCGATGTTACATAAATCTCGTTTGTTTTTGTTGAACTCAACGAAGGATGTTTCCAATAATGTGGAATTATTATTAGGAGTGTAGATAAAATGTTAGTTAATTATCACTGGCATCACTTAAATTCACTAAATGGATATCGTACTCAGAATTATTAAAACAGACAGCAGCCTTTTTTTTTTGAACAATGTCGACTTTTCGACTTTGCTTAAGCAAACTTCTAAGGTATAAATAAAAGTTGCAACTCCATCAAAAACTTGCTTTACGAACTTACTTCAATTATGGATGAAAAGTCTTCCCCAAACTCCTTTCGTAGTAAGTACAAGATTCCCAGAATCAATCATGCGCATAAATACATGAAAAGTTTTAATTAAGTCAACTAAAATTTTCGTGAAGTTTGTGTACCGGAGCAGAACGTTCCAGGCATTTTTTTCGGATTTAGCTTCATCCAGGTGTTTCAAATGTTTTTTGTCATAGCTCCTGTTATGACATTTCTGAATGTTGGATCCAGAATTGACATAGTTTTTTCGATTTTAATGTGCATTTTTTGCATTTATAATGTAGATGAAATCATTTCAGGTAATATTTTTTTCATTTCAATAGATATAATTTCATTTCATCCCTTTCCTTCTTGGAAAAAGCAAGGTTTTTCGAAAAATAGAACGAGTACCAAATACCGAGGGAGCCGCATCGTCAGCAGATTGCACGATTCAACAATCAGTTGTACGCCTACCATAATTCATAAGTCGAGATAGTTTTGCGGCCCCGCAGACGCTCTGTATATCATCGAGACTCTCGAACGATAAATTACCTTTCATAACTTTTCCGCTCTCCTCCAACAAGTGCCATGATCTCCGCAGAATAGCGCCGCAATAAAGTTTTTTCCTCCTCACGCTTTTCGAGATCGATCCGAGGGCAAAACTTGTTTCGTATGGAGCTTTTTCGTAGCGAGACGAATGTTTCGAGGGTAAGAAATTGGCTGGGACCAAATTTTCCAATGGGATTGCCATAGCGAACTAGGAATTTGATGAGAATAGTATAACAAGCTTTTTACAGTTTTATTGGATTTTTTTACAGTCGATACTCGGGTCGGCCGAGTTTGATTCTTATGAAGCAACTTCCAATATTCTTTATGAGGTATTTTGTGAAGTGGTTTTCTGTATAGGATTTTGATGAGAAGATTTTATGGGAGTCTGAAGAGAAACTGCAATTTTATTATATTTTTTTTTGTGTTTTGGATGTTTGGACCAGAAATCAGATGTTCGTTACACCATCCCTTTGTATATTCGTTACTTTCAATCATTCACTATACGACCGTTCACACAAAGTAGAAAAAATTTTTTTTAACAAAAATAAAAGAAAGTACTCTAAACTCTTCGTATAGCATCTTGGAAAATAATTTTCTATTTTTATTTCTAACAGTCAATTATGACTATTTAAGAGTCAATTTTGATAACATTTCACGGTTACCATTAAAGAGACAAAAATAGCTTTTTTGATATGTCAAAAAGCATATACTCCTAGAAATAGTGAAAAACTACTAACTTCAACAATTTGATATTGATTATTTCAAATGATCATTTTCGTTCTTTGTAAGTTAATGACTATAGATTTCAAAAAGTCGTTTAAATTAACTAATATTCAAAAGTGCTAGAACATAATATTCATTCCAACCGTTTCTGCAATATTGAAATTATTGAAAAAAATACATAAATACTAATCAATGGACTAAGTCACAATTTCCTAATTTTCAATGAACTTTGTTTTGTGCAGAAATGTTATATGTTATTCTCATATGGACATTGAATATTTTCACTTACTTAAAAAAAGTTTAACATGTCCTAATGTATCACTAACGTCATCTTAGAATAGTTTGTTTCAATCAATACTTCAATCTTCATAGAGAGACAACACGAATATTTATCAGAAAGATGAGAAATTTTTAAAATGTGGGGATCCTTTACGTATTTATTACACATGATAAAAGACTGAAATTTACAATCAGTTGATTTCAATAAACCAAAAAATGACTGTTAAAAATAGAGAGATTTCACTATTATAAATAGTTTTTTCGGTTATAAATGATTATTTTAATAGTCAAAACTGCATTGACGAATCACAGTAATCAATATTTGATTAACTTAGTAGTTGAATAAAAATGACTCTCCAAAAAGTGAAATTTGACTATTAGAAGTAGTTAAATTACGCAAAACGGCTGTTTGGTTAGTCAAAACATGAATTACTAGTAAAAATGTTTGACATTGTATTATCTGAAATCAAGAGTATTCAGTTAACGTATCTTGATAAAAAGATTCCACTAGAGTCTGAGAGATGAATATCTTATGATATGTTTATGTATGTTTCAGCCATTTGATTAAAAAGTTAGAGTTTGGTTACTAAAGGATGTCTTCCATATTTTTGCCACAGATTCGAGCTTATTTTTGACGATACTAAAGAACTACTGAAAATAATTTACTTTTTTTTGTTTTATTTTCTTGCTAAATGTTTCTTCTTTTCAATGATATTTCCAATATTTATTGGTAATAATTTCCAGGATTCAATATTCTTGACTTTGTCGTTGCAAAAATATCATGGTCAAGTTTGAAGTTTTGCATCGAGCATCACAGTTATCTGACATTCAAAAAATGCAGTTTTTCTCATACAGTATTTTGATTTGATGGCTTCATTTTATTTAAAGTATAAAAATATTTATTTTAAGGTTTTCACAACCTTTTTGTGAAAAGATTGATTTTTGACTTTGTGTTTTACCTGTTGGAGGGTGTTAGAATCGAACGAAGCAAAAATTGCAAAATCTTACTCCTCGAAGAAACACAGTACGATGTTTAATAAATGATTGAAAAACAATTTTTTGTACATCACACAATCATATGACTTTGATAATGGCAGGAAACAGTTTTTTCCAACGAATTAAAAAAATTGAAACGAAATCCGATACTTTTATTTTTTCAAGTTATCATATTCACTCACTTTATCGCAAGTTGTGATATCAATTTTTTTCATTTCGAACACAGGTTTACCATTTCTGAATATTTCAATGAAAAATCAACAACAATATGAACGAGATCTTCAAAACCTTGAGAAAAAAGTGTCGAGTTATTGAATTGCAGAATTAAAAACTATTGATAACTTATCTTTCTTTCGAATTCTAGGAAAATGAAACTTGAAGAATTTCTAGAATAACATCGACAGCGTTTTCATTTCTTTTCATTTAAGAACTTCCTATTCTAAATATTTCAATGTAAGAACTTAGTCCTTCTTTGATAAAATACAATTTTCAGTAATACGATTGTTCTCCTTAATCTTTGAATTCAATTAGAATACTTCACTTCTCTCCAAAAACTTCAAACTAATGATTAAGTTTCATACAAACTTTAAAATGACAAATTTCAAAGTTTTGACACCAGGTTACAATGTACATGACCCCACTCTTCCCCAATTTCCCTCTCACCACTCCCATCAAATCTTCAACAATGTTTCCTGCATCTAAAACGATCTAACCGCGCGCCGATGAGATTAAGGTCGATTAGGACAATAAAAAAAAACTCGCCGTCAATTAAAACCGCGAGTCGCGAGTCCTCGCGATTCGCAATTCCCGATGCCGCGAAATGACGTCTTTTAATCGCGTACACGATGAAAAGGCATTTACGTAACCATTCATTCAACATTTTCGCGCGCTGAGAGATTATAAATATCTCGGCGTTTTGCGCTTGCGTATAAGGTTTCGATGAGATTTCTTCGAGGATAAACAATGTTGCTTGGTCAGTAGATTTGTGCCGGTGTTTCAAGTTGGATCGCGATTGACATTAATTTTTAAGTGTTTCGGGAATTTTTCGCGGGCGACGAATGGAGATATGGCGGGCGCGGACGATATTTTGGTAAGAAAAAATAGGGAAAAGTGAGAATAAGGGTTTTCTTTGGAGGATGCTGGTCGGCGCCGGTTTCATTGATCCCTCGTGCTTGTATATTTGGGTGCGCACGCGTCGTTGGGGCTTTAACGTGGTCAGTATTCGGTCGTAAACAGTCAGGTGTGCTAAGCCTCGAAGGCTCATTTGAATGGGCAAACATTATGGTTTGTGGATTCTAATTATTGTTGGATCAGGCAATTATGTCAATGGGATTAAGGGTGTTTTTGGGGTGCTTGAGTAATCTGAGGAAAGGTTAAGATTCGGATGGACAAGAAGTTTTTAAAGATATGAGCCGACGTTTTGTAGTAAATAGTTTGGTATATGTTTCAGTTCATTTAGAATTGATATTTAATAAGACAGTATATTTTTTTTCTATTGTTCACGAAATTGTTGAAAATAAATAAACCCCAACAGATGCGTGTTAAAAAAAAAAAATTATTCATGTGAAATAGAATTCTTCAGATTAGACGAAATGTTTTGAATTATTAATAAATTTAGTCAGATTCACAACGATTTCTTAGATGTAAGTATCATTTGGAATTTTTATTTCTTTTGAATCAATTTTAGTAGTACTGACAAAACTACTTTTCTGAGCATATCTGAGATATTCATGTTTAGAAATTCAAATTTCTACAGGCAACATGATACCAATTTCAATCACTTTTTCATCATAATTGATAATTTATATGGTCACGAGCAGTTACTAGAAAAGACGAAAAATTCTTTTATAATTTATAAAATTATAAAAGAAGTTGTGGAATTTCAAAGTTCAATTACATTCTTCATGTTTTTCAAGGCTGTTTTTAATGGATCAAATATTGCATTAAACATTTATGGAATCAATATATATAACTATATTTATATTTAAGTTGAAGTCAAGTTTACACAAATTTGCGCTAAATTTCGATCATATCTGCAATGCAAATCTGTATTCTCGTTGACTATAATTTTTTAATATACACTATTATCAGTGTTTGATACAATCATTATTATGCCATTAAAAGGTTCAGAGCTTAGGCTTCTAGAAACTAAATTTGTAAATTTTGATGTAATAATATTCGAAACTTTGGACTTGAGAGCTTTGTATCCTCCATTCCAAGATTCACGATTCTGTAGTTGTCTTTTCCAGGATTTAAAAGTCTGTTATTTTCAATTCAAGATTTCAAATCAGAGAATTCTCTATTGAAAATTCAAGATTCTATGGATTAAAATTCTAGAACTTACGAGCTCCAGAAAAAAAAAAATTTCGTATAGGATTGAGCACTTCTTTTCTAGAATTGAATGCTGAAAATTTATTTAATATTTTTCAGCTCTGAAAGTGTAAAATGTAAAAATCTGAATCCTTAAATCCTATACTGTACAAAGATTGAAGATTAATAGAATATCATGGTCTAGAGTTTCGAATTGAATGATCCATAGAATCGATTTTAAAATTCCAAGTGCCATTATCCTGAAAATCTATATTGTAAAATTTCCAATTCCAGAATATTTTATTCAATTCAAATATTTATACAGCTGCAATTTTCTATTCAAGAATTCACGAGTTTGAACTTCACAATTTTATAATTTTTATTTACGGAATGTCATGTTGATCTGTTCCAGATTCCGTTGATTGATAATTGAAGAAATCAAAATCTACTCTAAATGTATATTAAAAATATAGAAACCCAATAAAATCAAATAATAAATCCGTGAATTAAAAAAATTCGGTTCCAGAGCTAACGAATCCATGACATTTAATATCCAGAATGTTTAAATCGATACAAAGTTTTAAAATCTTTAGACTTACAAAATACTAGTATACAAAGGTTCATGAAAAGAAGAATTGAAATATCATCAGCTCAGAAAACAATATTAAACTGTTACAATGATAAATGTTTATATCAATGATATATGATGAATTTCTTATCCAAAACATGTGACATAGAATCTCCAGTATATCTATGAAAACGAAATAAGCCTTATATTTCCATGAATGTACGGTAATAATTTATCCATGTTGAAGTGAGTTATCATAGTACAAATATTCATATTTTTGGATAGATGATATTTCATTTAAACACCTGGCACTTTTATTGAAAAAAGCAGAATGTGCCTTTCACAATCAAGGAAAAATAGTCTACGTATTATTGCGTATTATATATAAATCTAAAATATTTAATCGTAAATTAATCAATTTAAACGAAAATTGATTAAGAGAGTCAGAAATTCATTAAAGAGTGGAATAAATTATGCAAAAAAAAAAAGAAGAAAAAATTTTTCAGAACAACTTGAAGGTAAAAAATATATAAATTAGGTATCTTCATTAAATTGTTTACTGCAATATTGGGATTCATGCCACGGATGAAAAATTATTTTAACATTCTGAAACTAGAAGAAGAATTTCAACTAATCGATTTATGAAAAATATGTCAAAAAAAATTCTGAAAACTCAATTACAATGATTAAATGGCGAAACCACATTTACGAATTAGCGATTTTAACAAATAGATATGTATTTATTATTTACAACTCGTTAATTGAACGAATAAATTTTATTTTCAAAACTCAATAACCTATTCAGTTACATTGATTTTGAACCATTGTCGTAAAAAATTCAAACTGGGAGAAAAGTTCGAATTTAAGCGCAGAATGAATTGAACCGTGCGCTTATTCGATATGATTTTAGAAACTATTGTTTTTATAACAGTTTGAGATCGTTCATAAAACGAAGAGGTAGAGTATTATTTTTCAATCTCCATGACAATATTGCGAGATAACGCTATTAGGAACTACATTTCTCCGTCCATTACACGGAAAATTTCTCCCGAGTGGTATCACGCTATGGGAAAAAAGTCGAAAGAAAGCTTGCAACTCCGATGACTTTTTACGAGCAAACAATGTCTGGGCGAAGTATCTATAGATGAAAGTTCTAGTTTTTGCTCTGGGGACACAATAAACCGATTTCGAAGAGTCGAAGGTGAAACAATTCGAAAATTCTTTAAATACGATACGTGAAATCAGGGATTTTGCAGAGAAAAAAATTTTTTTTTAGGAGGGTTGTAGCAAAAGGATAAGCATATGAATGGATATTTATTTGCAGCCCTTAGGATTTTGCTTTCAAAAATATGTAACTTTTTTTTAATACATCAAAATATCTTGTCACACGTCCAACAATACTTATCTATCCAGTTCAGTTTTTCTAGAATTTGCATGAATAAAGAATTTCTATAAATGTTTCTAGAGTTTGATGCTCAGTGATACAAAGATTGAAATATTTCAAGTATTTTCATATTTTATGAGAAATTTAGATCGACATGAATTTGTTATATTTTGTAGACTGCTAGTTTTTGAAATATTTATCGAATTTTTTAGAAGTTATAGAACTTCGTTGAATCCTATGGTATTTCTTAAGACAGAAAAATAAATTCACAAAATATAATGTAACAGAACAAAAAATTTCATAGATTTTTAGTATATTAATAAATTATTCAAAAAATGGGATCTAGAGGATTTCCCAGTATTGTGTAGATTTCTAGTACTTTGAGAATTTTCTATAATTCTTCAGTATTCATTCGATTCAAAGCATTAACTCATATTTGTGTGGATTTTTATGAAAATTCCTCGATTTTAGTGTCCTAGAAGTCAAAATTATTAATATTTATTGTAGTATTCATTTCTAAAACATTTTGAAAAAATGTATTAACATGGATTTTGAATATTTTGAAGATTTTTAGAACGTTTGGGATTTCAAGATATTTTTTGTGTCTTTCTAAATTTTCAATGCTTGTTACTCTGACATTCTAAATTTTATAGATTTTAGGAATTTTAATAAATTGCTCAGATAATCTTCACTAATTATCGTATTTTCAGTTTGTTAGTTCGTTTGTTTTTCCTAGTTTTTATACAACTTGGAAGATGCAGCATTTTCACAGATATTAATTTAACTTTTCAGATTTGGATGCTCTAAAATTGAAGGTTCTATAAAAATTCGGGATTTTTATTGTTTTTATCTTGTAAAACACGGAATACATAGATTTTAAATATTTTATAATTTTCTAGTATTTTATACATTTCGAAGAATTTCGTCGTATTACTTAGATTTCTAGATAGATTTCTTAAATTAGATGCTGTAGGGTTCAAAGTTTTTAAGATTTTAGCTATTTTGATGGATACACAGGAAATCATATCTGCATGTGTTTTTTATTTCAGATTCTAATGTTTCTTAGTATTTCTCAAATTTTGAAAGATTTTACAGTTTTATCACTAATTGAATGAATTTCTGCATGTATTTAGAATATTTTATGCTATAGTAGCAAACTTCTACAGATTTATGGTATTTCAAGTAATTTTTTCGAAAACAGTTTATTCGTGGATTTAAAACAATAAAAAATTTCTATTACACCTACTATTTTTCATATTTTTTTCAATTTTTATACTTTTTGAAGAATTCTGTCATAATTCGACTGATTTCTGTATAAATTTCTATCATTAGATGTTCCAGGCTGTATAATTCTAAAAATTTCCAGTATTTTGAAAACTGTTCGAAAAAGTTGTATCTTTGTACAGCTCAGACCATTCATTAAAGGACTGTACTAAGAACAAATTATATAGAGCTATATAGTAAATTGTATATTGAATGTGATAGCTATAAATTTATTAGCAAATATCAACAAACATAAAGCGAACATAATAACTAAGAATTTAAAGAATCTAATATGAAAATTATAGCTTGGAAGGCAAAATAATATCGTGTTTCTTTCAACTGTCCTTAAATTAACTGTATGTACTATATATTCTTCGTTTACAATCTCAGCGAAAATTTGTTTACTGTCTCGGCTATTTGGAAACTATGGTCCACCGTTTTTCAGCTAACCGACGACGCATAGATAAAGAATGAAGCTAGTTTAGATCGAGTGGTACCAAAGTTTGTGAACTTTCAGAAAATGTTGGGTTTTTCATAACATTGCCTTCACTCAACTTTCATTTAAAATCTATATGAACCGTTTTTGGTATAAAGTAATTTTTAAAAATTGCTAGTTCCTTTTTTTACTACGTACATTGAACAAATACATCTTGTATATCGAACAAATGATGATAATGCAAAAAAATTCAACTATGTAATAATAAAATAAATAATTCGCATGTAACCCACCAAAAATAGTGTGATTTTTTTAAACGACCTCTATATCGATTTCGCGTACTTCGCCATGGAGACTTGATTAATTCCAAGTAATTAAATTACAATCTAATTTAATTGAATTATACCCTTTTGCATTGCAGCTCAATAAAACCGAAAATTCGGTGAATCGTGATGGAGGGAATCAGGAGGAGAAACACAGTAGTAATCAATTGATGCAATGGTTGGCCTGTGTTTCAGGTTTGTGCGAGAAACCTAATATTAATTAATGTTGATCAACAATCATAGAAACGTATCGCATGGACGATTTAATGGAATTTCGTTCCTCGAACGGAAAAAAATTCGCAGAATGTTCGAAAATAATTACATTGAATTTTCCGTTCAATTCTTTTCATAGTTATTTTGAAGTGAAAATCAATCAGATAGTTACTCATATTCGATGAATTTATAAATTTGTTTAATTCAGCAACTTTGTCAATGGTTGCGACTGGTACTGTTTTTGGCTGGATAACAACAAGTTTGGAACAATTGAAAAAAGATGGGTATGCACCATTTAAGATTGATGATAATCAAAGTTCATGGATCGTTTCGGTGACAGTCATTGGCACAACGTATGGGTCATTTTTGGCAGTTTGGCTGTCAGAAAGGTACATTCTTAAAAACTATACGGATTAATAATTAAAATTAAATAAAATTATCAGTAATGAACATCGATTTTGAAGCATTATTTTAAATATGAAATTCATTGGGCGTATTGAGAAAGTAATCTTTGAAGATTTGTCAAATCATCTTGAACAAAAACATACATGATTTTTACAGATATGGACGAAAATACTGTCTTCTGATTTCGAGCGTTTTCTACATACTTGGTTGGGTCATGGTTTTATGTGCACAAAATGTAGAATTAATTTATGGGTCTCGAGTAGTCCTTGGAATAGGGGTGGGGATGTCCTATACGACCAACCCCATGTACATATCAGAAGTGTCTGACACAAACATCAGGGGCGCCCTTTGCACACTCATTACAGTGAACGTCTTTACTGGGTCTCTTTTGACCTGCTGTATTGGGCCTTATGTTTCCTATCGTAAGTTAATAACAATTGAATGATACTCTAGAAAGTTTTTTTCTGAATTTTACTCAAGTTCTATATGAAAATTATTCATGAGATTTAGTGAAAAACGGTTACTAGAACAGTAGACTTTAGAGACATTGAAACAGGATTTTTCATGGGCGAGTGAGATAGAAAATTCTAATGTTATACTGTATATTGATAAAAATATATCATTGAATATTTATTTTGTACCATAATTTTTCATAAAATCACAATACCCCATTTCGAACGTTGGAATATATTTTTTTGATATACTTTTATTACTTCTGTTAGTCATCACACAGCAACAAAATTTGAAATATTCGGTAAGGTATTTTTAAAAATATTTAACAAGTTATTAAAATTAAATTAACACTTATTGTTAACGATTAGGAGAAGTTTAAAATAAATATACTGCTTTTTTGTTGCAAAGTCCCTGAAAGATTCCTATTCTGAATATACCTAAAATTTGCATAAATTTTCTTTTACAGAAGTTTTAGGTGGTGTCCTAATCAGCATTCCAATCATGTTTTTCGCCACGTTTCTGTGGTTTCCTGAAACTGCATACTACCTCGCACAAAAAAAAAACCGTACCGAAGACGCCCTGAAATCCCTAGCTTTTTTTAAAGGTTGCAAACTAGAGGACACAAAAAATTCGCAATTTTTGCAGCGGGAGCTAGACTTGGTGCTAAAAAATATTGGCGAACATGAGAAAATGTCGTTCAAAACACGACTGCGAGAACTTTCTAAACCGAATAATCGTTGGGCTCTGATGATCGTTTTATGCCTTATCGTGGGTCAGCAATTGAGTGGAAATTTCAGGTAATTATTTTTTACGCTAATTGAAATCTTACAATCATAACACAGAATTTTCAAATTCAATAACGCGAATATTGAGTTTACAACTTTCAGCACTAATTAGTCGT
Organism: Platygaster robiniae; assembly: GCA_028476575.1. Taxonomy (NCBI): domain Eukaryota; kingdom Metazoa; phylum Arthropoda; class Insecta; order Hymenoptera; family Platygastridae; genus Platygaster; species Platygaster robiniae. The sequence goes on along the minus strand of CM052021.1, from coordinate 9,436,313 downwards.
GTAAAAAAATTTTAGGCCTAATTCTTTCAAATAATTATCTCGTAGTCGTTATTTTTATATGTAATCGAAAAATTGTTAATCTTGAAATTTTTACACTGGTTTTTTTTCTCTCTTTCTTAAAAATAAGTGAAATTAGTAACTTTCGAAATAAAGAAAATAGTATTTTCAAAAAAAATCATGAAAACCTCATGCGATAGAACAGCTTTTAAGCAGAAAATTTATTTTTAATTTTTTCACGATAATTTCAAAAATTTCAAAAGACAAAAACCAAGACAGTTTTAATTGAACTATCTTTAGTGAGATTATAAAAACTCAAGATAATAAAGCATAAAAATACTGCAAAAATGGCACTGACTTTAGAACATTCTAGTTCCCACACAACGATTTTTGGTTGAAAAGGTAGTAATGACAGTTGTTTATTCAACTGATTTGTCATTTAACAATTTTATAAAAACTGATACTATGTCAAAAATATAATTTTCAAATTATTTGATGATTTTTCTTACGATAATTAAAGAAGTTCAATAATTCTTCGAGCTTCAAAATTTTTTTCCTCTAAACTAAATCCTCACTTATGAACTTTAACGAAAATCATTACCATGAAACCATTTTTAATGAAATCATAGATTTCAACAAACTGAAAAAAAGCACTTCGACTTTGAAAAATTGTGGTTTTCAAAAACCACAAATTTTGTCTACATTTTTCGGTAGTTTCGACTACTTCAGGAAAAAAGAATTTTTGAAACTACACCGTCAAAAATTTTACCAAGTTCTGTATGTTTTTCCGTTTTTTTTATAAATATGTCACATCACATAAACATGTCGATTAAAATTCATTGACCCGTTGCTAAATTTAACGAAAAGCATATTAAAACAATCCTCCATCAATTTATTAAATATTTTACATTTTACATCACACTAGTGCACGAATAGACCTAATTATATTGAATTAACTCTTCCATGGAAATCACAAAAATTTTATGGAATTTGAGTAACTTTTTTTTATAAATTTTCGAAAACACGTTAAAGGAAAAAATTTTCAAGACTATTTGTTAAAAATATATAATATAAAAATGTCTAACAATGTGATTCGGGTTCGCTGGGTACAAAAATAACTGTCATTTATTTTTCCAAAGAAGTATTTTAAACATATCAGTAAAAAACATAATTATCAGCTTTTTTCTGTTATTTACAGAAATATAAAAAACGATTGATTCTATCAACATAAAATGTATATCTTTCGGAAGGTATACTTGTTATTCATACGTAAAAAAAGTAGTTTATGAGTTGTAAATGTTGAAAATCGAAAAAACTGCATACACAAACATGAGTATGTAGTTTCCAAAAAAGCTCAAATGATATACTTTAAATTTGAACGCCTGTAACTTAAGAACTACTTTTTTGATAGACAAAATACAGTGTATCTTTGTAAAGCTAAGAAGTTTACCTTTTGAACGATATACATGAGAAAAAGGCTTTTTACACGTTTTTTGCTAATATTTCAAAAACGCTTCCTAAAAAAAAAGAATGACAGTTATTTTCGTAAATTCAGAAACTTCCACCTACATTTGAGAGGGATTACGTTTCAAAACTTTCTGTTTCAAAATGAAAGAGTTTTCCTTACGTTTTGTTCTGATGAAGATAGCTTTGAAATTATTTTTGTTTCATGCCTAAAGGGAAATTTTTCCCTTTAAGCATGTATATGTATATGTATGTCATTTCGTGTTCAACAACTGTGTCCAAATACGTCTATTTGAAACGTTTTTTCCTTTCAATCGCATAACACAGACCGATGGAAGGGAGCGCATTGGTGGGAGAAAAGTACGGTCCGAAGAAGGAATAAGAACTTTGTTAGTGAAATCCGTTTCAAAATAATATTTCAGTAGCGTTTCAAAGTAAAAGACTAAGTCATTTCACTTTGAAAAATCGACCATTTCAAAATGAAAGGTTAGCGTTTCATTTTGACAGAAGATACCAAGTAAACATTCATGATATCACTTCTGATCACGCTGTGACATGTCACACTATGATATCATTTCGCGTTCCAAAGACATCATAATGTCAAATGGTGATGTCACTTGAGTGTAATATGATATCACACTATGCAATGCCATAACGTGTCATGCATGATATCATGATGCATCCATATGATTTCAAGTTGTCATACTGTGATGTCAACCGAATACCAAATGATATCGAAAAGTGAGATGACATCACATGATTGCAGAGTATGAAATCATAAGTGTTTACGGGGTAGCTTTGAAATTCTTTTCGTTTCAAACTGGAACAGAAATTTCTCTGATTGTAGTGTAAATTACTGACCAACAACCTATTCCATTCCAGCACCATGCAGTACCTGGGCACTCTTTTTACAAAAGCCCACGTGGGCATAGCCCCGGAAGTAGCCATGATCATAGTCTTCGCCGTGGGCCTCGTCTCCGGCACCGTCTCCACCTTCACCGTGGAAAAAGCCGGAAGACGTCCCCTTCTCATGATTTCCTCTGTCCTCTCCGTCGTCACCCTTGGCGTCCTCGCGGTCTATCTCCTCCTCAACAAAAAAGGCGTCGACGTCACATCCGTCAACCTACTTCCGGTCATCGACGTCATCGCCTTTCAGACCGCGTACCAGGTCGGCCTGGGGACCATTCCCAACGCCCTCATCGGCGAACTTTTCCCCACGCACGTAAAAAGCGTAGCTGGTGCCACTGTCACAATCGTCGATGGCCTCCTGGGCTTCGTGGTATCCAAACTTTACCAGGTCATCGGCGACAAGTTGGGAGAGGACACGGTGTACTTTTTTTTCGCCGGCTTTTGCTTCTTTTTATCTTTTTTTGCGTTTTTCTGCGTGCCGGAAACGAAGAACAAGACGTTTTTGGAGATACAGGAGATGCTGGAGGGGGAGAAGTTTTCTGTGTGCGGAATGTACAAAAGTGCCGAGGAGAAGGACGTGGTTGCAGTGTCCTGAGTTTTGCTCAATATCGAGGATTTTGGGGTTTTGAAAGTGTTTTTGATAAGAAGAATAAAAAGATTTTGCTGGAGAGGGAAAATTTTATTTCTGAAGTGCGTGTCTTTTATGAAGGGGTGCCAATTTTGGGCAAAAGCTTGGTGATTTGGTATTTGAGGGTCAATGAAACGAGAGACGTAACGAAATAAGTTTTCTGTTTATTTGTCTCTGAATAATAGAACTCTTTTGGGTAATATATTGCGGAATATTTAGTCACAGGTATTGATCTTTGTCTAATCAAAGCTATTGTACACGAAGAGCCAATTTAACTAATTAAACCCAGGGCAGACAGGTGTAATGGCCGCACATTTCCTCGTCCAGGACCAGGGGCAGCGAATGCCTACCTCTGTGTCACTGTCGCTTAGGCAGTTGCGGTTCAGCATGGGAAGTTCTGCGCTTCTCCAGCTGTTCCTGCTGTACTGCACCTTCAAAATACCAAGAAAAACCCGTCACCAACAGAGAAGACAGCAAAGTTGCCACAGATACATGCAGGATGATATTTTGGCTAATGGTATCTACAGTTGATGTGAATTCATCAAAGTATCCAGATGGATTATAACCATCGACAATATAAGGTGACTGCAATGATTCCAAAGACTGACCAATGATGGAATGTTTTTCGATCGATAGTTTTTCGATCCCCCCTACCCTCGGGAAGAAATCGTATAATTTTATTCAATCATTCGAATGCATAATTGTCCTCATGTTTATTTGAATTATTAATCTTACATATACTATTGTCAATTTGAGTATCTGAATGGCGGAATCAGAAATGTTACTATAGAGAATTTCGGAGATTTAAATTGTATGAATCAGAATGATACATTTTCAGGTTTTAAGATGTGGAGTTCCTAAGTTCTGAGCTTAGAAATGCATGGTTCTCGAATTCTGAATTATACGAAACATATTTTGGAATTTTAAATTAAAAAATATAGGTCAACAAAATATGGAATTTGGAAATATTCAAATTCAGAATTTGCAGTCTAAAAATTATTAATTCTATAGAATACAAGATTTACTATGGGTAGACAAAGAAATGCAGAATTGGGCATTTTAGAACAAAGAATGCCAGAGTTGTAAATTTTCGAACCCGAAATTCAGGCGTTCTGAATTTTACAACGTCGATCTTTAGGGTTCTGATACCTAGAATTATAAATTCCATAACATAGGATTATGTATTTAGTTTTTAATTTTAGAGTTTCAAATTCTTGATACATCTATTGTAAAGTGAAGAATTTAACATTTCCAATTTTTGCAGTACATTTAGACTTCCAGAGCTGTAGGAACGTGAAATGTGTTTCGAGAATTCTCAATTACAAAAATCAAGAGTTTCAAATTCTACAAAAGTATTCTGGAGGTCATCAGTTCTGAAATCTATTGAATATTGAAGTAATCGATGAATAGAATTTTAAAATTCGAGATTTTTGCAAGCTTGTTAATTATAAAAGAAAATCCTAGATTTCTAAATTTTCTAATCGGATATTCTGGAAATTTATATTCCTGAATGCAAAGCTCTACAATTATTTAACTGGGGTTGTAAATTTGATAATGTAGGATCATCTAGTTTTGAACACAAGTAGAAAAAATTTTCGAAATCCTAATAATAAAGTAGAGAATTCGAGAATTTCACCTTCATTATTCTAGAAAACAGAAGTGCTGAATTTCATCAAGATATCGTTCTGAAATTTCGAATTCTAGAATGTTCATTCAAAAAATATTTAAAAAATCACTCAGGAATTCTATAACTAAAAATCATAGAATTATAAAATGCAAACTTATGAGTCCTGGAAATAAGATCTCGATTTTTAAATTTTTGAATAAAATATCCTGGAATTCCAAATTCTGCAACGCAGATATTTGTGATACTGATACCTTAAATTTGAAAAATCAATACAACGAAATTCTTTTATTTGGAAACCCAGAGTATCAAATTTGAAATTTGAAAAGTATTTTCATAAAATTGTAAATTTGAAAAGTGCTGAATTTCATCAAGATATCGTTCTGAAATTTCAAATTCTAAAATGTTCATTCAAAAAATCTTAAGAAAATTACTCAGGAATTTTATAACAAAAACTCATAGAATTATAAAATGCAAACTTATGAGTCCTGGAATAAGATCTCGATTTTTAAACTTTTGAATAAAATATCCTGGAATTCCAAATTCTGCAACGCAGATATTTGTGATACTGATACCTTAAATTTGAAAAATCAATACAACGAAATTCTTTGATTTGGAAACCCAGAGTATCAAATTTTTAAAATCTTCATTGTAAAGTATAGAATTTGAGAATTTCAATTTTTGAAGTGTACACTTTCAGAGCTGAAGATGTAAAATATTGATATGGCATTCTTGATTTCAGAGAACAGAAGTTTTAAATCCTATGAAATCGTATCTTCAAACTCGTATTTACAGAATATCAATCCATATAATTTTAAATCATAGAACAGAGAATTCTGTGATTAAAAATTACAGAATCATGAATTCCGTAACAGAGGATTCATAATTCTAAATTCTAGTTAATAGATCCGCATGAAATGCCAAAGTTTGCAAATATGAAATTCCTATAACCCTGAATAAAAAAATTTGAAATTTTATGATGTAAGTGACGCTTTTTGTTCGTTCCATAGAAATATTAATAATTGTATGGTTGTGACAACCATGTATTGAACTCAGTTAACTTATGTAACATATATTTTCAGTATTTATCATGTTTTTCCTATGCATCTTAAATACCGCTTTTGGTATCAATTATTTATCACTATTATAAAAATCTTAAATTTTCTTGATTATCCCTAAGAATATGATTTTTCTACATAGCTCAAATTTTTGTCGATCTATTCAAGCAATTAATCTTTCAAAAATATTCGTTTCTAATTGTTTCATCAGAATCTAAGGTTCTTATGTACACTCAAAACTCAAAATTTCTTGCGCACGCGAATTGAATAAAATCTCGCCAAACTCGTTTTTTATTGCCTTCAAAAGATTTTTACACTTCTCTCAGTAGAGTCTCGTTATCGGTAATGTGAGATCAAGAAAAAAAGAAGAAAAAAAAACGAATCAATATCAGTAAGAGATTCCGGGTGCAAAAAAACTGAATGCAAGAGAATCTGAGTTTGTAATGTATGTTCGCCAACGCAATTCACCTGCCAATGCCCACGTTTGCGCTAAACTTCATGAAAGTTAGTCCGCTGGGGTGTAATATTATGCATAATTAAAAGTGTTTCCTACCTTGAGCTTGTTGAAGAGGTCGAGGAGGTTGAGGTTGAGGTAAGTGTGGCTGTTGCCCCGGGCGCTTGTGTCCCGAACCCGCGGCCACGTACGAGAACACGCACAGCACCGAGTAGCCAATTTGATCAGCCTGAAATCCCCTTCGGATTAGATAGACCATCATCTCCAAAACTAACTGTTTTTCGAGGAGTTTGATGCCAGGAATAATCAAATTCTCATTTTGACGAAACCTTTCAAAAACGATAGATTAAAGCCCCTTGAATGCCCCTCCAAAGAATTTTTTTTTTAATTTAGCTCTCGCTTGCAAGTGAAATTATTTATCCTTTCATGTATCTCGATTCACAAAAAATTGATCCTTTTTAACTTAAAAAAGCTATCATTTATGTTTTTCATTTGTAGATTTTATATCTGTTATAGAATTGATGAAAAACTCAATACAAAAAAATTAAGTTTTTTTCTTAACTAATTTTCTTTTCATTGCCTGCTGTTATTTTAGAGTTTCGAACGTTTGAGGTCTTCAGTGGAGCGTGAAAAACCACATTATTTCGAATAATTTTCCTTCACAATTTACTAAATATCTTCAATTCTCTATGACCTAAAATGACTATAAGTTAGCAATCAAAAATCGATTATTTGAAAGGAGAATCTAAATGTTTTCGTATTGAGTTTTTTCCAAATTCAACAATGAATAGCAAATCTGCAAGAAAAAACATCTATAATGTCTTTCTTTACGTAAAGTAAGTGCCAATATTTCGTGGATCGAAATACACGAAAGTGGAAATATTTGAATATTTATTTACTTCAAAACTCGAGCTAATTTCAAAAAGTTCTTTGAAAGAACATTCAAGGGGGTTATAGTCTATTATTTTTGACAAGTTTCGTGAAAACGAGAAACGAAAAATTTATTCATTTACAGTGTAATAAGATATTGAGGTATGAATTTTCTTTTTACTGAATAAAAAGATTCAATTAGAGACATTACAACCAGGAGAGGATGGGTAGTTTTTAATAATTTTTGTATTTAGTGTTTATCATTTCATTTGCACCAAGTCAGCTGTTATTATTGTTATCGAGCTAAAAATTTGATGTTTTGACAGTATGGATTCTTACAGAACTGAAAAATGGTATACTACAAACATTCAAAATTGAATTAAATATTTCAAAGTGAAGTAACGCTGAGATAACAGTTGCACAGATCGATAAAAAGAATTCGAAGCTTTCATAACAAATTTAGTTTACGTGTCTGGCAATTGTTTGATTTTCTTTGCTCTAAAAAAAATGTTGTTGGGCTCAAAAGATCCTATTTGAAACCCTGTGCCTCGGTTCGATATAGTATTGGTTTTTATCAGAAAATAATTTTTTTTCCTCTCAAGAAAAAACTTCAAATATAACAGTAAATATACGAAAAAGAGTTTTCAAAGAAGCATAGGATCTTGAAACGATTCTATATTATTGTAATGATACTATGAAGGAATTTATTTTATTATAAGTAAATAATTAGATACCGTAATAGTCTGCAGAAATACATGTACAGTAATGTATGAATCATACAGAGTCAGGCATGTAAAATTTAAAAGAAAAAATAGGAAAGAACATAATGTTATACGAATCTATAAGAATACTTAAAGGAATCGAAAAAAAAAAAATTAGAAATCGGTGAAAAAACTTTTTTTCAAAAAACCTATTAGTTAGACATTGATGAACTATTAAACTTAAATTGAACTCAAATTCCATGTATGTACATGCATAAAAATTCTGGAGGTATAAAAAAGACCATGAATTTATGTAGATGTAATTTGGTCAATAATATAATACGTTTACACTTTTTTTTTAATTTTGTATAAATTGTAGCATAATTATACTCAAATTTGGAGGATGCAAGAAACCTATCGATATACTGAAAAAATTTTTAATTTTCAACTTGTAGAAATCTACAAACGAATTTTTGAAAATGCGAGAATATCTATGAGAACACTAGAAAATTTGACATAATTTCATAAACACTTGGGAAATTGAAAATATCTACAATGAAAGTTATCCGTAAAGTAATTTAAATTTTCCTAGATACAGTTTTCTAGTAACTAAACGAAAATACTTGAAATTTGTAAAACTTAAAATCCTGTAGCATTCACTTCCTGAAATGAAAACAAATACGACAAAATTCTTTTAATTTCATTTACACTGGAAAGAATAATACTGAAAGATATTACAAAAAAGATATTGTGATTTTATAAAAAGTCGTTTTTAATAAAACTTGAGCTTCGAAAGTCAACTTTCAGAAGGTTAAAATTCTAGAAAAAATATATATCTCAATTGTATTGTAAAATCAAGGAACATCTCAATTTGAATTTGCCTCCTGATAAAAAATTTCGTTACAATGTCCCTGGTTTCAATAGTTACAATTTTCGATATAAAAATCACTTGAATCATCTATATATTCACAACTTTTTTAACCTAATAAATTTTCCCTGATGTACAGAAACACCAAAAAATAAATGGTTTAATGATGAATCACAATTACAAACGTCATTCATAAATATTTTCAATTTTTCACAGTTCAGAAACAAAATTTAAATTTCCAATTTTCTCATAGCTCCAATAGTCTAAGTATCCAAAAACTCACTGTTAATCGAAATTACCAATATCAACCTTTTTCCAGGCGTATCAAAAGCACTCAACGAAATCAATCAAAAGCGTCGAAAAGAATGCTTCGAGCGTGCTGAACGGAAATTGATAAAAGCGTCAAATGACTACGGTTTGAATGAATTATTGAATTGTAAACTCAATTCGACTTTACAAACGACGGTCGCGTTGATTCTTGTTTGCTCTGTGCAAATGCATTGTCTTCGTCGGTTTTTACGGATTGGAATCGTGTCTGTAACGAACATTGGACTAATTGAAAATCTGTTCCACACAATAATATTCATGTTCAATTTCAATTTCCATCAGTATTTCACGTTCATTTTTGTGGTCGTGCTTCTTTTTTTTCTCTCACATTCTATAATTTTTGACTCGTAAAAAAATCCCATCATTATACATGTAATGAATTAAAAAATTCTTTGAAGTTTTCTCATGAATAAAAATATTTTGAAAAGGCGTTTCATAACAATTTTCTATTTACACTGATTTTTCCATCACATTCAAAATTTCCCCTTCGAAAAAGTTCTAAATGCGAAAGTTTAAAGGTACTCGGATATTGATTTCCACGTCCCTTTTTTCACAAAAGTTTCTTTCAATTCGACAACCCCCACATCAACCTTCCCCTTAAAAGGAAAGAAAACCCTATTCGGAAAAACTTTCGTATCCGGATTCCGGCTTTTCTCGACATCAAACTCCCCGTACGCGGTGGTGGCTTACCATTTGGGATTTGTATTTACGTTGTACTATTTGCCTAGTTTTCGGATCTGGAAGAAAGAAAAATCGCTCCCTGAAAAATCTTGACGTTTAAAATTGTCGGAATGTTTGTCCAACAACAATTTTTTCCACAAGTTAAGAATACATATAATAAGATAAATAAAACTTTAAATTTGAAAAAATGTCTGGTTTTGATTGATAATTTCAAAGTGTAATGGGGTCATTTTACATGCCCTCTTTACATTTTATGTGCGCGTACAATGTAGAGTGCACGCATAAAATGCTACATTTTATGTCGTCTGTTTAAAAACCAGAAGTTATTTCTTTCATCATTGCGATGTAAAAACAACTCTCTATTATGAAATATTATGGGTTGTGTGTTTTATAGACGATTAAATGGAATATTTTGAAGTACTTACTGAACTCTTCCAAAACGAAGATTCCATCCTTGTTAAAGCACTTGCGGATATGACCGAGTCTTACAAAAAACTGAAAGCAAGAAACGGTTACACATCGGTTAGGGAAAAATGAAACGAATAAATTTCACATAAGGTGTACGGAAAATTCAAAGACCATTGTACACGTCGCGTTCGATCATGCAGAGTTAAAGAAGTGATGGCGAGAGTGTGCGAAAATCGGGAATAAAATATTTGCATGAAGTTTTACATAACAATTTTATAATTTTTTTAAATATTACACGCTTAAAATAAATTCATTTTAGGTTTATTACACTGTTTTTTGTGGAACGTCTCTTTCTAATTTTTAATAAGCAAAAAATTATGATTACATAAAAATTGAATCAATTTTTTTACCGATCAACAGAACTTCTGAATTTCTGAATGTTGAAAAATGTAATCATTTTTAAAAAACTCTCGTGCTAAATTCTAAAATTTGTTGTGGGCTGATCACAGATTTGTTCAAGATCATGGTAAACTTGCGTTACAATTAATTTTTACTCATAAAATTAAAGGTTGAAGGTTGAACCTTCAATTTCATTTACACTAAAAGTTTGATCCAACGTTCGGGGGCTAAACCTTGAAATATCATTTTTTTAAAGTTATGATATAGTTAAAGTTTATTCTCAAAATTACTCTCATTTCGAAAATCCAATACAGTTATTGCATTTTACAGTAAATTCTCTTAATTTTTTCAGAATTTTTTAATAAGTGAAAAATACCCTTTAATTTTTGCCTTTGTATCAACTTTTTGAAAAATCAAGTTTTAGTTTCACAACGAATTACTCAAACAGAAATTTGTATACTCTTTTTTTCAGAAAAATTCTAAAAAAAATTGTTGACCTATTCCTAAAAAACTGATAACTGAAAAATATCTGAATTATAAAATAAAAAATTATTATTAAAAATATAACTGAATTCTTATATTATTAGATAAACTTTGAAACTTCCAAAGTTAAAAAACATAGTCCATTTAGATGACAATCAAGTTTGAACTATTAAATTCAAGGTTAAACCTTCAATCTCATGTACACTAGAAATTCCATCCGAAGTTCAAGGGCTGACCTTGAAATCACAAATTCAATAAGTTAAGATATAGTTCAACTTGCTTCTCAAAATTACCCTGAATCTCAAAATCTAGTAAAACTACCGAATTTCACAACGATTCGACTCAATTTTGCAATTTTTTAGTAAATGCAAATGTACTGTTTATTTTTTTTTTATTATCAATGTTTTTCAAGAATGAATCTTAATTTCAACGATGCATTTCTTCAATAAAAATTTTTGTACTCTTTTTATTGAAAAAATTCTTTAAACAATTGGTAACTTTTTGGTCGAACCATAATATTTGTCAAGGGTGGTTAAGGTCAGACCGCAGATTTGTTTAAAATAAGTAAAAAATTGATGGAAGTTCTAAATATTTCAACTTTGAACGTTAAAAATCATAGTCAATTTAGATGGCCATCAAGTTTTAACCATATAATTCAAGGTTAAACCTTTATTTCAATCTCAACATCCAATCGAACTACCGAATTTCACAATAAATCCATTAAATTTCTCAGAATGTTTAATACGTGTAAAATACTCTACGTTTTGTTTAATTATCAATATTTTCCAAAAATAAATTTTCAGACCACAACTAAATACTCGAATTAAAATTTTCATATTCTTTTCTTCATGAAGTTCAAGCTTTAAAAATCATATTAAACTTTAAGCTTCAAAACTTTAGGCTTCAAACTTAAAGCTTCAAAAATCATATAAAGCATCAAGTTTCAACCATAAAATTCAACGTTTAACCTTCAATCTCATAAACACTTGAACTTCAATCCAAAGTTCAAGAGCTAACTTTGAAATCAAAACTTAAAAAATTTAAGATACACTTCAAGTTCACTGTCAAAGTCACCCTAAAAATCTTCAAGGTCGAACCCTCAAGAGTATAATTTTTTTTTCCTGAGGGTCACCACTGTGTTAAGTGCACGTTTTTTCAAACTTCTAAAAATTGTGACAGAAAAGGACATTTGTAACGTGCAATTTCAAGCTAAAAAGAAAAAATGCGGGGCGAAAAGTGACAGAGACGCAAGTGATAAACGTAAGCCAAAAAGCATGAAAACAAAGCTACGAAATGGCCGGCAACTCTGGAGATGGCCCGAAACCCTCTCAAAATACTGTAAATCATTCTCTAGATCGACGTTAATGCATTCGTATGATTTCGTCAGGTGCTAGAGTATACTCAAGAAAATGAATAATCTATTATTGTCGTATACATTACACATGGAAATATATCGAACACGTGAGATGCTGTGTGAAACTGCGTCATGCGAAATCGAATTGTGTTCGTTTGTTATTCAAGAGCGTTCAGTTTGGAATCGATGGGCGATCCCTATTGTGGAATAAAATTTCACGAATTTTGGAGAAATGGGGAATGAGTCATTTTGGGATTAGAAGTTTAATTGTATTTCAAGAAGTTTGTGCCCAGAGATAAGCAAACCTCATGTTCTGTCAGATGATCTGACAGTTTGTTCAGGGAAATTACAGGAGGACCACAAAGATCCAACAGGGCTCAAAACAAAAAATCAATCAGTAATTTTTTATTGTATATTTAATATCACAAACTAAAATAAATCTTCGATTGATTTAGTAACTTTATTCATTTTTTTCGTATAATAGTTATGAAAAATTGTTATAAACAAATGCGGGCAATAAATTCTTCGAATGTTTCCCAAGTTGACAGAAAAATATGAAAACTTATAAATTTTACAGGGAACGTGGAGAATTTAGAGATAAATACGTCCGGGAGTCATTCTACTTCATATAAAAAATCAGAAATGAACACAGCAAATTTGAATAAAATCGCTAAAAATTCGTTTCAGTACTTGTAAATCTTTTTTTTGAAAACAAAATTTTTTTGAAAAAATCATTTGTCAGGGATGTTGCAACCAGGGAGGGGGGCAGAAGTTAATTGATAATTTAAGTTGGTTATATTGTTGCTAAAAAATTAGATATTTTTTTTCTGATATATATTTTCATACTAGAATATAGTCCGGATCCGGTGAGTCACTGCTCATTTTTTTTTTAATAAACAAAAATTTTGAAACAGAGTATTTAATATTTAATTGTAACAGCCTTATTTAGTGAAGTTTGAAATAATGTTACTTTATTTGAAACCGAGAAATAAATATTTATAAGAGAATAACATACACTTATTGTTAGCATCGAATTTCAACTATTGTTTCGGAATGTGTGAAAACTTGTTTTTTCCAAGATATAAGGACCTTATTTGAGGATTTCTATTTTAAAATTCCATAAATATTTATGGAATTAATTTAATTATTTTAACATTTCATAAATTCCATAAATATTTCAAATTCATAAGCCTATGAAATACTACAAATCTAAAAAGATAAAATTTTTCAAAAAATATATAAACATGCTTTAATTCCATTAAATTCCATTCGAATCATACAGCAGACAATTCTGAAAATTAACATAGAGAATTGATAAAAAGAAAGAGGAAATCTCTTAAGTAAGCAGTATAGGTTTTAAATAGAGGTACAAGAAAAACTAATACTACTAGAAATCTATGAAATTACTGATTTTTAGAGAACTGTTTTGAAATAAAAATCTGAAAAACTTTGAATTTTTTAGAGCTTTAAAGCCTACAATAGAATTCATATAGAAAACCAGGAAAATACGAGAAGACTATAAAAATACCAGCTAATCCAACCAAACTCTATGAAGACTGTGAAGTTTGAAAAATGAAAAAAATATTAGTTAGATATCCTTGAATCACTTAAAAATCTAGGTATATATTATTTCCTCCAAAATTGGTATATTGGGTATACCTTCCGATCCTAATTTACCGAATTTTATATCAATTCATGTTATAATTTATAAAACTATTCCAAAATCTGTCAAAACTGTACATACACGAAAAAGCATTGAAAATACTAGAAATTCCTGTGTAACTTGAAAATCTAATTGAAGAGTATTTTATTTAAAATTTTTATGATTTGGTATCATAATATTTCTGACATTATCAACTCATGTCAAAATTTATCAAATTTCTACTAACCCCAGCAAAAAAATATACATTATAAACACTTTTAACAAAATTAATAAAAACTAAAGAAAGCGGAATTTACTGAAAATATCTAAGACTTTTAATTCTACTTATAAATACGTGCTTTATTTTTGAAATTTAACGGGAACCAGTGCTATACAACAAATTTTAATTCTACTTATAGTTTATAAAATTTATTAAATCTATATAGGAATCCATTAAAACACGAGTGTATCGTTAAAATGGAACAACATACGGAAAAATGAGAAACTGCAATTTTATCAAAAAAGTGAGAGCTTGAACGTCATAAGTCGATTCTTGAGATGCCCTCTCTGAATTTCTTGGAGTGAATTTTCACTCTGCATCAAGTCAAAATACTGCTTCTTAAACACTGAGTGGAAATTTACTCTCGTAAAAAGAAAAGTAATTCTAAAAGAGTAAATTTTCACTCTCAGAGAAGTCAAATTTTACTCTTGAATTATAGTCAGATTCTCCTCTAATAAATGAGTTGAGGAGTGAAATTTAGAGGAGTTAAACTTTACTACATAATAGTAACTTTTCTCTCTAAAAAAGTGAAAAATCACTCTGAATTTTAAAAGCAGTATTTTGACTCGTTGTAGAGCGAAAATTCACTTTATAGAAATAAAGACAGTCATTATGCTAGAATAAAAAAAAATTGATTGATACATTGAAATCAATGTATATCAACCCTTTTGAAAATTTGAACTCTCCCTTCCCATGACAAATTTCGTTGCAAAGTCCCTACCATTTACCCACTACAAAAACATGAAAATCCCTCAACCCAAGAAACCATCACACATTGAGTTTCTCGCCGAGTGCCCGCACTTAAACCGCGCTTTTTTTTCAAAGCCCCACGAGTAAAAGGACGGGAATGAATTATCGTCGCAGCCTTGGCTTATCAGATAAGGTCCGCAAACGTTGAGGGATTAGCCTACGCTTCGTGAGAGAAGGTTTGCAGAGGGAAGCTACGTTGTTTTACAGTCCCCGTTACATGTGTGCCGGCGACAGCTCTTATTCTCCAAATTCCCTGTTCCACCCATTGAAAATGAAGAGCCGTGTCTGCTAGTTTTAAGCTCCGTGCCGGAAATGTTTGCGAGAGCTTGAAAGTTCGCGGGATAAACCGGGTAAATCTGTCGGTCCCGCTGAAACTCCGGTCCAACTTGTTGAATTTTGTATGCGGGGCGAGAGAACGAATTTCGACTGTTTCGAATTTAATCTACGCAGTTCTCTTTTGTTTGTCATTCGGCAACTTTATTTCGTGGGAGTCGATATCTGAGTAATGAAGCGAGTAATTTGGAATTGGAGAAAAAAAACGATTACTCAAGTAGTTAGTCTAAGAAAATTCTGCCCCACTCTTCCCCTTTGTTTGGAGAAGTGGGATGTAAAAATTATACAAATTGGTTCCCTGGAATTACAAGGATTTATTTTCAATCTCAAATTTCCAGTGTGTTATGTAATATTTTGTATTATTACTCACAAAATGATAATTGTCGTAAACCACGATGATGAAATCTATTTTTGAAAGTCCCTGGTATATAATCGGATTGCCGAACGTATGAATAAGTGAATGTGTAATCCATTTCAAAAATATCCACATGAATTACAAGCGACAATTCGGTACAACAAGCTCCATCCAACTGTTCGGTTAAATTGTACAAAGCATTTCGCAGATTTACCGGACACGTAACGAAAACCCATATTATATTCAATGACAATCGGGGACAAAGTGCCCGTGACAGGCCGGGAGAAACTTTTCGTCCGCAAATGAAACCCGTACGACAGGGAGTTGGCCCTGTTTTCAAGGGAAATCCCATTCGGAGAAAAGTTGATTTTCCAAGAGTGAAACGTACATTGTTGCAAGCATCCTAAAAGACACCCTAAGGGTGCCCGGAAATGACAGACACGTGCTACAGCGTGTGGTAAAAAACTCATTCTCAAACATTTCCCAAAATACTCCCGTAACAATGCAGCGAAAAACATATTGAAACTGTCTGATGTGATAAAAGCTACATCTGAAGGTCAGAAATCGTGATTTTACAGATAGAGAATTTTGGCAAGCACATTTTTCGAGATGAAACCAAGATGGCGGATTCTTAGGTTAGGAGCACACGTGTGTATGGATGGACGATACTTATTGATATTTCTTTACGGTATATTAGGCTTCTTATATCTACATATTCATCAATCTTAAATTCTTATAACGATTTTTTAGATAAACGATATAGTAACCATTCTGGATGAAAAAAATTCCGACGAAAATTCTTCTTTTATTGTTTCTTTTTAAATTTACTCATGGAGCATTCAGATCAGTGAATTCTTTCAACATCAATTTCATTTTTTTTTTTTTTTTATTTTTTACTTTCAAAATATCATAGTGACATGGTCCATATGGAGGATAGTCTGTGGTTGTCAGTTTCAAAAATATAATTGTAGGAACATTCAATAGATGCTAAGATTCTTTTATAACGATATTCTCATGATTTTCTGCTTATAAAATGAATATTCCTTAAAATCAATATTATCAATCTATTCCACAAACATTCTTGTAACAATTTATCAGAAATCTGTGAAATACTATGAATTTTTGAAGTAACTATTTTTTGAACGATTTACAAAAATACTAACTATCTGTAAGACTTAAGATTCTAGAGCATAAAATTCTGGAAATTCATATCGAAATCTATGAAAAATCTTCAAATCTGATAGAAAATCTTACACAATTCAGAGAATATACAGAAATACTAAAAATGTTATGAATTAGAAAGATACTTAAAAATCCTAAATTAATTATTATGAATATCTATGGAAATTCTAAAAATAAATAAAATTTTGATTCCTA
Source organism: Platygaster robiniae (assembly GCA_028476575.1). Taxonomy (NCBI): domain Eukaryota; kingdom Metazoa; phylum Arthropoda; class Insecta; order Hymenoptera; family Platygastridae; genus Platygaster; species Platygaster robiniae. The sequence goes on along the minus strand of CM052021.1, from coordinate 9,419,351 downwards.
GAGAATGAATTTCGAAAATCTGTACAGAAATATATAAAATTACTAAAAAACTCTAAGTTTTCTAGAAAATCTTACGAAAGTCAATAGATACAAAAAAATACGAAAAATACTATAAAATTTTATAAGACACTTAAAAATGCCTGCTGAATTTTTTCAAAAATCTATACAGAATTTGATAGTCAACAAAACTTTGATTCTTAGAGCATAAATTTTGAGAAATGTTCACATAAATAAATGACCGTTAAAATAACGGGAAATTGCTGGGTATCGTGCAAATTCTTCAAAAATACAAAATTCTATTGATATACTCGAAATCGATCATGTTTTCCAAATTAATCGAAGGAATCAAAATCTTTCTAACTTCGAAATCAAGGTGATCGCATCTTGGAAATGTAAGAAGGTGTGTTTAAAAAACTATAAAAACTGAAAACATTTAAAATACTAAAAAATTAAAAAGAAAAAAAAATCAAAAATACTGGAAATAGATAACATACTGAAAATGTATAAATTTTACTGAAAAGAGCGTCGAAATCTAGAATATCTCTGCAGTAATTCATGAGAATACTAAAAAATCCAGGAAATAAATGAGTATCAAACTTTTCGATTTCTTAGTCAAGTGGTATTTCAAAAATTTTACATTGCCGACGTTTCGAATCTAATTTTGAATACTTTTCTAGACTCCATTTTTCTTCTTGTTCCCCTTTAACTTTGATATGTCTTTCGTATCGGAATATTTTTTTAAATTTTTGTACAATGTTTTAAATTATTGTCCATTTGTATATGTAATTTGAATATGTACAATGTTTTGAATAATTATATTGTACATATGTTTCAAAAAATGCTCTTACATAAAAGACATGTTTAAGTTAAAAAAGGATAAGAAGAAAAATAGTTCTAGAAAAGGATTGAAAATGAGTATCGAAACGTCGACAATGTAAAAAATTCGGAATACAGTTTGACTGGGAAATGGAACATTTTGATATTTATTGTATTGTGCCCAGTAAAAAGGAACCAAAACATACAATCATAAATATACTGAAGAAATACGAAAAATATTCAAAGAACTGTCTTTTTCCTCAAAAATCCATTGAAATATATGTACGAAAAAATTCATTTAACTTTGAATTCTAAAGCACAAATTTCTAGAAACCTAAATCATAACAATCCATAAAAATACTAAAATTGTATGAAAATACTAGAAAATCCTAATGCATTCCGTAACTACCAAATAATATGAAAAATTTTTTTTATTCAAGTATACATGATCGTCCTTAAAATCTGTAAAATTATTAATATAAATCTTTATAATTTCGAATTTTAAAGGATAAAACTCTGGATATGAAAATAGTAATCTATAAAAATAGCAGAAAATCCTTGAAAGTGTATATTGATAAATACTAAAAGTGCTAAAAGTACTATAAATCTATGAACGAACTATTTTTTTACAAATCCATCAAAATCCATGCAATACATCGGCATATCGATATATTCTTCCCGATTTATCAATTTTCAATATCGTATAATTCTAATACATCGTATTACCCAGTATTGATATTTTCCAGTTTGATTCCCATCCCTACCGCATGTTTCACCAACTTTTGAGTCCGCCATCTTTCCAAACTTATATCTTCGATTCCTAAATGCATTTTCATCAACATAACTCACTTCTGGGCACGTTTTTTGCGGTCGATGATTGTTTAGAGATAATTTTCGGAATCCTCGAAATTTTTGAGAATGAGTCTTTACCTGGGCTCGAGTTCGTGAACAAAAGTAAAAAAAAAAAGTACGTTCGAACAAAATACGTGTGAAATAATGCAGGCACTTTCGGAACACAGCCAGTAGGTGTTCAATAATAAATAATGATAAATTTCATCAAGTACCTCGAAATCCTGTTTGACCAGCCAGAGCAATGTTGACGGACAGGACAGAAACAGAAAAACGTAAAATTATAAACCATCCAACTGGAGATCAATAATCAGCACGGCTGTACAAATAGATTTTTTCAAGAACCGCAACCTAATGTTACGGTTGGATCTATGTACACAACGCCTACGTTTTTTCATTGTTCAAGGACCATCTCAAAAGTTTCCCAAGCCGAGATATTATTTTTGCGATGAGCCTTTCTCTCGTTTTTTTCATAACGTATAAGACAGTTTTCCAGTTAAGGTTGAATTTACTTCCATTATAATTGCCACAAATTTTTTTACTCCAAGAAAATTGAGATACCATTTGAAAATTTGAAAAATTTATCCTCTGGTTCACAAAATTTTTACTTTCTTTAACTTCATTGCAATAGGAATTCTTTTCCTTCAAAAAGATGTACAAAGCATTTCAAGAAGCCGAAAAAAACGTGTGAAACCGAGTCCTCTACGTCCAACATTTTCCCCAAAAACATTTTTCTCTCATCAAACGACGTCTGGAATGTAAGCTTTCCCGAGTCAAAGGACAAGAAAAAGACGAATCGCCGCAAAATTCCAATACCGGAACATTCATTTAAAGAAAGAACGTCACTTGGAACTAAAATCATATCAAAAACGTCCCGTTTGGAAATTAATTACTCGCAAACCGTTGCACCTTTCAATCTCAGCGGCATAAAACGCAGCATTCAACATTACCAGTAATCATAATAAATGGAAAGAAAACGTCACATTTTGACTTGAGATGGTTTCCCGCGACCTGAAATGAAAACCAAATCCGAGCATTCCTCGAGCGCCTTTTTTTCAAAAGCTCGGGTAATGTTCGTCAGAAAAAACGCATAGAAACGATTAGAAAAACTGCAGCTGCGCATCGAGCTCATGCATAAAAAAACATCGAGTAATGCTTATTGTAATTATATAAATCCTCGGATGATCATTAATTTTTCTCATCGTGGAGGTAACGCTGGATCCGGAAAAACGAATCGGGATGTGCGAGAGTTAACCGTTCTCGTTTTTCGATTAGAACATTCAAATCATAAACGTACGTACACACAAATTAAAGCAGATCATGATGACTAGCAAATGGGAGATAATATTGAGTGGTCCTTGCGTCAATGCAATCAACAATAAGACACATGGAGAGTTTTACAAGGTCGACAAAATCATAATCAAACGTCGAACGAATAACACGAGATCGTAAAAAACATCGGATTTCAGTGCACGAGGCGAGAGAAATATTGATGCACGACAGCGATGTAAAAATTTGCGTAATCGCGCGGTCGCGTGTTTTCAAAAATTATAATTGACACGTTCAAAAACCGTCACGAAGGGGGAGGGGGGAGGGGGTTCCGAAAGTATTGGTTAGTTCACAATTTATGGGCTTGATACGCAGGTGAAACGGATTTCCTTGCATGTTACTGCAGCTTGTAGCTTAATAAAGATATGGAAATTTGAAAATCAAAGATCGTCGGGCAGGGGCGCGAGCGGAAAAAGTTTTTGGCAGGGGTTTTCCAGAAATACATGTTTTCTGTCTTGTAATATTTTAAAAATTTCAATCGCCAAATTCGTACTACGCCACAAATTTTCCACTGTTAAGGGTCCAAAACATCAATTTTCTAGATTTATTATTTGAAATTTTTAATTTTGACTGTTATGTCATTATAAAATTCTGTCTTTCATGGGTTGAAATCGGAAAATATCTAGTTCTTTCTAGTAATAGAATCGACATTAAATATCGGTAGGGGTTTTCCGGAAATTACATTTTTTCTGTCTTGGAATATTGAAAATATTGGAATAATTACATTTATAACACGAATTTCTTATCAGTAGGGTCCCAAATAATAATTTTATGTACCTCTGGCATAGAAAACGCGTTTCTATGCCAGCTCGAGATTTCTAAACGCGTTTTCTATGCCAGAGGTACATAAAAAATTTTTCGATGTCTTACCACGAATTTTTTCATCGTTGGGTCCTAAATGTCAATTTTAAATATTTAATGATTGAAATTTTCTTTCATGCTTTGAAATCTGAATTTGACATTATCAATTTTTTTCTAATCAGAAAATTGACATTATATCACCAGCAATTCGGAATCACAAATTTTAGATTCTTTCGATGTTAAAACGTTTAGTTGTAGTTTTTTCTAGAAAGAAATTTTTTTTAAATACTGATTCGAAATTATTGTCATTTTAGACTTCTAGGTATAAGATTGCAAATTTTGTTCAAAGATAAACTAATATTAATTAACATTTATATTTATTCAAGAATGTTCATTCTGGAATTATTTCACATTTCAGTTACAAAAATAATGAAAAAGTATTGAAAAATTTGTATTTTATATTGAAATGCTATTTATCTATTTTTTTGCATTTAACAAACAAACTTCTTCAAATTTTGAACTTAAAATTATTGAATCCCTTTCATTCCACAGTATAAACTTTGCATCTTATACTACGTGCATTTTACATTTTTCTAATAACGAAAATGTGAATGGTTAGTTGTTTTAGTAATCATTCATTTGAAAAAGCTTCTTATAAAACGAATAAAATTTTGATGTTTTCAACTGATTTCGATGTCAACCTTTATTTTTGGTATACTCGAATTTCCGCTGTTATGTTTACGAAAACGGATTTTCTTTGTTTTCTTTTTTTCTGCCTTCGCCCCTGTGACGTTGGGAGACAAAAGTTTCAAAACAAAAGTTTCTAGTCTTATCAAGTTACAAAAATAAAGTTTGAAATATTTCGTTGTATTGATAATTATTTGTATGGCTATCATGTTATTTGTTTTCTATCACTAACCTCCCATTTTTCTGTCGAAATTTGTAGAAAAAGTTTTTCTTACAATTTCGTGATTTTTCTTTATAGCTTGAAATCCAAGGCAGAAATCATTGTCAAGAATGACATAAATGACAAAAAACATATAATTCATAAAAATACAGCAACGTAATATCCACATTCCATCGCTTGTACCTCTAAGCAAATTGAAAAAAATAAAATCATGCTATACTTTTAGATTGAAACTTTCGTACCCCATCATAAAAAAACATATCATGAAGGTGTAACTCAATTTACCAATTTATCACGTTTAGATATCGGTATTTGCGACTCGGATAAAACACCGTGCGGAAGAAAAACGCAGGATATTAAAATAGTTATCAGATGAAACGAAAAATGAACAAATGGGAAAGAATAATTTACAGTACCTTGCTATTCGCGAAGAGCAAGCCGACACCTTCCATACAAACTTGCAAAAGGCCACCTTCTCCGGTGACCATATCCTGTACAGGGAATTCGCCCCCGAGTTCGGCCACGTCTGGACCGCGACCTCGAGCAGCTGCCTTCTCCATAGCCGATTTTATACAGTAGTAAAGTTCTTTACACTGTGAAATTCCAAAAGAAATCAGAATTTTAAGTTCTTCTCATGAACATACACTGTACTTCAGTCATGATTCAAGCTATGAAACCTTCAAAATTTAAAAAGAATATCCAGGAATATCTTTTACAATGAAAGATTATTTACAGAAATGGCGTGTATAAGAATGTAGTTGAAAATATACCTTCTTAGTATAGTATTTATACAATTGCGTCTGTCCCCCAGTGCGCTTCCACAGGCAAAGAATCTTGCTCTTGGGGCTGTAGGTCATGTTGACAAGCCTCTCGTACCACCAGCGCTCGACAATGACGCCATTTACCGATCGCAACACGAGACCATCATGCCGAACTTCGAGAAACCTAAGGTCTCCCTCGGCATCGGTACCGACGTGAACGGTAAACGACTGTCTATGCATTTGTCGAGATGCCAGTGGCTTCAAATCGATGTCATTCCCATGCTACAAAACGAGAAGTCACTTAATACTTGAATTCTAAACTAGAGGAAAAGAAATCTAAACGAGAAATTATGATATAGAATCTCCCAATGTATTGGAATAATCCGATATTCAATGTCTATGTATTGGAAAAAAAATATATCAATATGTTCTATAGTAATTTAGATCCTCAGAAGAACCTCATGAAACACTGAAATTCGTTATAAGAATTTATTTGATAGTCTTTCAAGAACTGAACCTTATAAATTTTATTTGATCAGTTCTTTATAAGAAATTTCAGTTTCTTTCGAGGTTTTTATAAGGTGCACCTTATGAGAAATTTAATTCTTATAAGAAATTTATTTTCTCATGTTTTCACAAGGATCAAAATTACTATGATGTAGATGTATAACATAGATTTTTCGAAAAACAGTTGGTTCATAGATTTACAGTGCTTTCAGAATTTATCGTATTTTTCAGTACATATGTATTTTGAAGGATTTTCTGCTATTTTTATAGATTCGCACGTAGATATCTGGAATCTCATCGATTAGGATTCGAAATTTTTAAGATTTCTCAGTAATTTCTAGATTTTTAAGACAATTATACATGGATTTGCGAAGATTCTTGAATTTTTCGTATTACTACTTAGTATTCATAAAATAACTAAAGATATTCTAGTCATTTTTAAAATTTTTAGTATTTCTAAAGATTTCTACATAAATATCTAAAATTTTATGCCCTAGAATTAAAGGTTTTTAGCATTTCGTAGATTTCGGAGACCATCATTTACACCTGGATTTTTGAAATTTTTGAGATTATTTCTATTTTGTTGTATTATTCATAAAAAGTTTTTAGGTTTTCTGATATTTATAGATTTTTTGTATTTTTACAGATTGCTATGATTCAAATTTCTGTAAATTGTGCTTGAGAATTCGAAGTTACATAAATGTTTTGAATTTGAATCGATTTTTTAGGAAACAGTATCTTCTTAGTTTTACAGTTCTTCAAATGCTTTTCGTATTTTTTCATAACTTGTAAGATTTTAATAATTTTTCAGTATTCTCATACATAGCTGTAGAGATTTTCTAGATTTCGACGCTCTAGTTAGTGTAGTTTTTTTATTTTGATATAATATATATATATATATATAATATATTTCGAGTGTTTTTCTACTCAATATATATTCCATACTATAAGAATAAGAATATTATTTAATATATTAGAATATTTTTATATTTTTTTTGGTTTTTTATGTATTCATGAAATTTTTAGGATTTCCAAGTTTTTCTTTACATGCCTCTTAAAATTTAGAAAATGCGACTTCCTCAAATTCAAAGTTCTAAGTATTTCAAATCTTTCGGTAAGTTTTTGAGAAAACATCAGAGGATTCAAGTTCTTTGAATATTTTGCGTTTTTTTTTTTCAAGATTTCCACGATTGAAAGAATTTTTTGGTATTTTTCTGGATTTTTCTATAGATTTCTGGAATTTGATGCTCTAGGAATCAAAATTACATTGATTTCCAAATTCTGCATAGATTTATTTAACAATTCGATCAGGATTTAGAAAAATATTCAAGAAAATGTTCATATTCTCAGTATTTTTCGGTGTCCATTGAATTTTATCAGATTTTCTCGAAGGTTTAGAGATTTTTAGTGTTTTCATAGATTTTTAAATAGATTTCTGAAATGCACTGCTCTAGGAATCAAACTTGAATTAGTTTTTATGATTTTCAGAGATTTTTAAAATAATTCAACGAGAGTTTGTAAATATCTTTCTTATTTCTAGTATTGATAGTATTTTGTGTTTTTTATGGAATTTCAGAAGATTTCCTATCGGTTTCGAATTTTTTTTGTAGATTTCGATATAAATTTCTAGAATTTAATGCTCTATATAATCTTCAGTTTCTTAGATTTTTAGTATAATCATTGATTTAGTTCATTATTTTATTCATTCGATTCCTTAATTAAGTATATTCGTTTCATTTTTACGAATTATTTCAAGAATTTTTCCGGATTAAAATAACGATATATATTTTGAAGTATATTCGTTTAATCAGAAAAAAATCATAAGAATATCGTTGTACAATACATATTCCTGCAATTATATTTTTGAAATTGACAACCACAGACAATCCTTCATATTTACCTAGTCACTGTGATACTTTGAAAATAAAAATATTTTTTTAGGAAAATTGTTGAAGAAATCACAGATCTGAATACTGAAAAAGTAAAACTCAAAACAAAAATTTTCATCTCAACATTTTTGCTCACGCTAAATATTTACAATATCGTTTAACATCGCAAAAAAAATATTGATATAAAGATTATCTGTTTATAAATACATCGATATAAAAAATCTGATACATTGGAAAAAATATTGATATTCTGATATATCAATACGTATCACCTATCCCTACTATTCCAGTCCCAAAAATTTTTTCGAAAACAGCTCAACATACCAAGTTATCTATTTGATCCAGAAGCTGGTTCAGTTCATGACTGTAAATTAGGCCAATGTGACTTTTTCCCAAAAGCCTCCTTATTTTGCGTTTCATTTCGTTCTTATCTACATTCAGCATCACCAAAAGTGCAGTCAAGTTGTGCAATAAAGTGCACAAAAGCCGGTCTTCGTCATGCTCTAGTCTTCGTCTTTCACTTTCACTCAGACCCTTGTACCTACAAAGTACTGATTCTTCAAATCATGTTCACGTAATAATATTGCCACACTTAACACACCTTTCCATCATTTCCCCAGGACCTTGATCCATTCCCATCATGTCCCTTTCTTGAGACACTGCGTCTAAAAAGGCATCCTCCCAGAATTGCATTTGGTCCCAGAGGCTCGACCTTTCTTTTCCCACAAGTCCTTAAAAATAGAATAGATCTTTGCACAAACAGTTTAGAACCAAACAGAAAAACTGTGACATTCACAACATTTTTGACTTTTTTTCTGAATTAGATTTTGAAAAATTCAGTTCAGATTACCCTCGAAAATATACGTTCTAGCAGATTCAGGACTAGGTGATGTCGTTGAAGATATGATACTTCCTGGATACTTGAATCCTGTGGTCAGGGAAGAGTTTGACCAGCCACTCCCACTTCTTGGTTTGACAGATCGCGAAAACTGTAATTTTTCAGAAACTGGAAGATAAGTTGTTCCTAGTTAAATCATTTTTCAAGAGATAGGGAGAACACTCACGTTTCCTTGCTCGACTTCACTGTCAGAAACAGTACTTCTAAAAGAAGATTGATGGGACTGACGAAAAGCCGGATTTGTCGTGATGCTACCTCCATCAGTAGATAGGGCATCGCTACTCCCACCTCCACTTCCTTTGCCACTCTGATTTGTTTTCCAGAAATCATTAGAATTCATTTATATGTAATCATGTTATTGTGAGAAGGAATATAAATCGAAAGTCTTTAAAAATAATCTTTTATACGTCTGGCAGAAAACTGATTGAAAGTGCAATATATAGAGGTGAAAAGAATAATAAAGAAAAAAGTTCATGGCGATTGTACTTCATTTTTTTATCAAACTAAGATAATAGGATTTTCCAAATTTCCTATTATATTCACCAACGAACCTCTGAATCGATGGAAGTCAACCTGCTCAGAAATTTTCCTTTCATATTGAACATATCTAGAAGCATGTTCGTAGGTGATGCATTTTCTTCCCCACTACTTTGAGAATGTGGCCTTTCAAGTCGAACCTTTGGTAGATCTGAAAAAAACAATGCCACGATCCCATTCTCGTCTTGCCAACGTGTTACAAAAATTTTCTTTTAAACTGTAACATTTAATAAAATTTACCATGTATCTGGAAAGACTGTTTCTGAGTATCTGATTGTATGGAAGATCTAGGTGACTGAGGGGACGACAAGTTTTCTCGACTTCCAAAAGGGCTTGACGACTGAAATTTTTAAGATCCATAAATTTGACCCTCACTTTCAGAGCTATCTTCAAGAAAGATGAATTGTGTCTGTACCTGGGACATGAAAGACCTCTCAAATCCCGCTTCAGAAAGATCTTTGCTCCAATAGTGCGTATGGGCAATTTCCAATAATTGAAAAACAGAAGCCATACCTCCCAAGCCGAAATTATTGTACGTGTCCATAAGTCCATGGACAACAGCTTGGAGGCATTTCAACGTTCCTTTGTAGACTGGTTTTGATATGCACTGACAAATTTTTCATTTTCATTAAAAGAAAAAAAAACTTCTGCACTCTGCAAGCTTCATTCCTGAATTTTAGATTTAACTAAGAAATCACTGATGTCTGATTTGTTGAAAAATGAATAGAGCATCATGGAAATCATCTTACAACGTCATCGATTCTGTCATCGGGACTGATCTTCCTGCTGAGATTCTTGTTCAACTTGGTGACTATGAAATCACGGTAGCTCTCGTTCTTCATGAGATTCTTTAACCTATTGATCTTGAGCCACCCAACGCCATCCCCGGCAAGAACCTGATTCACCACCTGCGAAAGTCATCATTTTTTGAACATGTCCAACATTGATCATCATAGTCATCACAAAACGTTACATACGTCGGCTAAAAACTCTGGATTATCGCTATTTGTACTCGTTCTATCGGAAGCCTGAACGTCCCTCGCTTCGTCTTGATTATTTTTATTGAACGTGTGCTTAATCAATGGGGAACGTTCCACTGTTGATTTCGTAGCTGGAAAGATACTTGAATCAATGATCCATCCATTTTTCAACAAGAAAAAAACACATCCATACTGAATTTAGCTTGCAAGTTTATTATACATGGATGGAATAGAGGATAGAAACAAATACAAAGTTGGTAATGTTTGTTTGTTCCAGTTGTGGTGTTAGTCAATGCCTAAAAAACGTGTTAAAATGTTCAATCAATACAACACCAACATGCTTAAATTCCAGATTTTCAGGTTATACCTTTGTACAAAGGCCCAAATGCGTGGGACTTTTCTTTGGGTCTTTGGGACTGCGGGGGCAAGTTATTACTGCCTCGATTAGAACTACTTTTACTACCTAAGGGATGAACAAAGTGTTTTATTTCGGTTTTTTCTTTAAGGAATAACACTGATTCGTCGTTTCAAATGATTAATACTCTTTCTTTTTCGGATAAAATAATTGTATTCAAAAATAGTGCAAGAAAACGATGAATTATAGACGGTCTGCACTAGATGAAAATTTTTGGTCATTTTTGGAAGGTACACTCACCAAACAAATCACTGAACATATTACTGGTTTGGGTAGCAAGTCCATTGATATCGCTGCTAATATTGCTAAAAAAGTCACGACTCATATCTCTTCTGCCACTTCGAGAATCTGAGGCCACTAATTGAGAGCTGGAGGAATCTTTGCGCGCCAACGCCGTTGTTGAGGGCGTTTGTGGTGGGGATTCCCGAGAATCTCCAAGGCTCTAATTTAAAGACACACAATTAAAACATGTTTTGGGATTCTGAACTATGTAATTTTGAATTATACTTTTCGTTTTTTAATAATACATAACTATTATCAAGTGAATCAAACATTTTCCCGTGTATTTGAGTTCGTAATAAATTAAAAGAAGATTTGATGATTTGATATATCACTGCAGTGATATAGCAAATTTGAAGTCTATATGCGTATGCAATATGAATTATATTATGAACTTATAAATTAAAAAATCAATCTCAGAAGCAACATTCACGGAATAAATTGAAAAATCTTAATATATTAATAAATTATAGTTATATATTTCACTGGCAATTTAGAAAAACTGTTCACGATTGATACGACGTGACAGATTAAATAATAATAGAAGACTGTTCATTGATTGTTTATGTGCACAATCAAACGTGAAGCTCATGATTTGTCAAAAACAAAAACAGTCGTCGTCGGTGCATCCATACGCTATATTCTGAAGGCACCTGAATTTTCTGTACTCATTGATACATGGAATTTTTTATTCTTTGGCACATGTTTTTCAACTTAGAAGTGTTTATTGTGTTTGACAACAGTCGTTAACGGATTTCTTTGAAAGATTATTATTCTTCTGAAGAGGGCCTGATGAAGGCTAAAATATAAAGTTTTTTCCACTTCCAACATGGGTCTTCAGTTACCCATGTATTTATATTTGGCTCCGAGAAATCATGGATACACTCATTGTCTAGATTTCTTCTAATTTCACATTTTTCTTTGTGATCATGCATAATAAATAAAAAAAGGTAATAAATTATAAAAGGCATAAGTAGATGAACAAAAGTAACTGTTATTTTTCTCATTCAAGATGTCTCAGAAGGCAAGATAGAGATTACTTTTTACCAAAATTTGTTTTTTTCAATTTGTCTTTAAAAAACGATCATCACTCAAAATCTTTCTATACATCTCCAAATTCACTCAATTATAACATTGGCGACCAAAATTTGACGAAAATTATTTAAAAAATTGTTAGTAATTTTTCCATATGATTGACTTTTATTGAAAATTATTTATCATTTTGAGCCCGTGTTTTGTATGACAGGTTTAAATTGCAATACTACAATGGTAGTTATAAACATTTTACACAGACTCGCAAATTATATCCCAAATTTTTCCGAAACACAAACATTACAGGTAATCACACTTTCTTTGAGATGTATTCATTTTTTTTCTTTATTCTTCTTTTTAATCATGCACAATAAAGTAACAAAGTGATAATTTAGAAAACTCATCCAGAAACAAATAAGATTCATGGTAAATTTTTTAGTTTAAGACGACTCGGAATTTATAGCAGTATGAAAAAGACGCGTAGAGTTGGAAATTTTTATCAATTTTTTTTCGAGAATAATCGATGCACGTGTCGCCAAATTCGATTTTATTTTCCGTTCAAACTCCTGATGGAATTGATTGAGAGGAAAGAAGATTTAAAGAAGTCTTCCGAGTCGTCTTAATAGAATAGGAAACTATATGTTGGAGCAGAGAAGAAGCCTCTAAAATAAATATCAAAGCTTATTTCTTGGTCAGAAAAACGAAAAAAATTCTTTTAAATTCTAAATTGTTACTGATTGTAAAATTAGATAGAAGTTTCGTAGGAACGAGAATTTCGTCGTTGACACTTTAAAGAATTTTAAGATAAACTCTTATTTTTACAATTAATTATAGAGGAATGAAGTGTTAATTATTTTGGATATTAGATAGATTTTTGAAAAAGATTTCTCATGTTAATTGCTTTCTTTATATATTACTTTTTTAATTTTATTCTCCATTTATGAAATCTGAGAGAAGTTAGAATTCACAAAGTTTTTATGTTTCAGACTATAATTCAACTTGATTCGTAGAACAGAGAGTAAAATAATTTTTTTTATAAAATTCCTCATCATCAAACGGGAAAGACGCAATCAAGATTTCATTAGAAAAAATTCAAATTAGTTTAAAATCTACAAAGAGTCCTAGTACACATTTTTTGTAGTTAATTCTCAATCATAACTATGAAGATGTGAAGGGGTAAAGTTTTGGTGTCCCTTTTAATAATATAGACATATATTATGATGCTTGACATTCAATTATTTTCTATGTATATTTTTATAATATTAAAACAAATAACTTACTTTTAATAACCCTTTCTTTGTCACAGCTTGCTTGGCACTTTTAGTCAAATCCCCAATAGTGCTTTTCCCCACGTAAGTCAAATCATCCAAGGTATTTTTGCTCACTCCAGCAGCAGTTTTGCTGGCTTCGACAGCCTTTTGAGACACTTCATGAACAGATTTAGAAGCTTCGTCCATGGCTTTTTTCGTGTGCTGCGTCAACTGCACAAAAAATTTGATAAAAAAAGTAACTTAATTATCCAATTTGACGCCAAAAAGACAATAATTTTTTTTCGTACCTGTTCCAAAGGCGCGAACAAACTCTCCTCTCCAGCTTCAGTAATTTTTTCCTTCGCCTGGATCTTGAGCTGGGAGTATAAACAAAACTTCAAATTTCTGACCAATCACTTTTATGCTATTAAGTATATTATTTTCCAGGTTTTACTTTGTCCATCTGAGCGAGGATTCCGTCCTGCGAACTCTGTCTCGTGGTTTCCCGAACGAGGTCCTTGGCTTGGGACGCGATTTGCTCGAATAACGAACCTTGCGAGCCTTGTCGAAGAACCCCATTTCCGGTTGTCCCGGAAGTGCGCGGAGTTTCACCCTCGTTGCTCGTTCGGCGCGTTACGAGGGATGAAACTGAGCTGGTGCTTTCTTTGCGCTCGAAAATTGCGCTGGTTGTGGACGGTTTTCGTTGTTCAGAAATTACAGGTTGCGTCTGAAACCACGAATTCCGACCATTTGTTCCTCTCTTAACATTTTCATCCAAGTTTAAGATATATATTTTGTCGTTGACTGATTTTAACAGTTCCAAATATTCTGAGAGCATTTGAGAAATTCTGGTTTTTCTTACATTGTCACTAATGTCAGCTTCGGAAACTTTGCGATGGAACTCGAGCTCGGAATCTTTGTTTAAACTGGGACTGCTGAGGTCGCTGTGACTCGAAGATGTGCTCGGAGGACTCTCAGCTCGCGCAGGTTCGTCCTCTTCGACCCCGGGGTATTGCAAAGAACTTGGAGGATTGTACACGTTTTTGGGGTCTATCGAGAGCGCGGTTTGTTGGGGCTGAGTGACTGTAGTAAAAAGTAGAATCGTAGAGGATTAAAGTGAGGTAAAAAAAAAACTTTTGCAGGGAGTAGACATGGAAATTGAATTTGTGGTAAATGAACAAATATTTCTTAACAATGCTATTAACAGTAGGTGAGAGGACAGAAGAAAGTTTTACAGAAAAAATGACAAGAACGTAGAAGAAGTGAAAAAAAGTAGGAGTAGGTCACAGTGGGAGAGGAAATTCCACAAAAGGAAAAAGAAAATTGTACATTTTATGAGTGCTGAAAAATACGAAAAGCCACAAAACTTTAAATATACGAAACGTGAGAAAATAAAATTATCTAAAAAACTATTTTTTTACATGAAATCTATAGAACTTTGAATCCTAGAGCATTTCATGGCAAAAATTTATGCAGGGATCCATGAAAATATAAGAAAATTCTTCAAATTTTATGAATATTCGAATAATACAAAAAAACAAAAAATAACAGTAAAAACTATAGTTTTTAAACATACGAGAAATCCACGAAAGAACTGGTTTCTGAAAAATCATTTTCAATACTAAAAATCTATGATATTTGGAAATTTAGAGTATCCAATTCTTAAAATTTACCTAGCAATCCATGAAAATATATAAAATCTTGAAGAATACTAGAAAATACTATGATATTTCATGTATTAAGAAAAATATGAAAAAAAAAGTACTAGAAATATCTCAAATACTCGTATTTGAATTTTATATATCTATATTAGATATATATTTTATATAGATATAAAAAATAATATAGATATATTATCTCCTTGGAAATTTGTAAAAATAACCGAAATCTCCAAATTTTAAATTCTAGAGCATCTTATTCTAAAATCCACATGAGGATCAATGAAAATACTAGAAAATCGGAAAAATTAACTAGTATCACGAAAATACAAAAAAAACTCAACGTTTTAAGAATCTGAAAAATCTTCGTAATCAATGAAGATACTGTTTTTGAAAAAAAGTATTGAAATACTTTGAATCTCTACAATTTTATTTTCCAAAGTATCAAATTTTAGGAACCCTACATTAACAATTTTAAAAATACTTGATATCTATTGAGAACTAAGAATATCCTACTGAATATCAATTTATAATAATACTAAAAAAAATGAGAAGTATTAAAATACTGAAAATTCACATAGATATTATAGTAGAAGATATTATCAAAATATATTTTCATAAATAACTATAAAATTGCTAAGTTTGTCTATACAGCCAGCATGTATCCTTAAGCATCGAATTATGAATATTTAATAGAAATCCATGAAAATGTCAGAAAGTCTTCCCAACTCTAAAAATACTGAAAAAATAAAAATGATACGATTTATACAACGAGTACTAGAATTCTATCAAGAACTATGCTTATCTTCGGAAATAGAGTTTCTTAGAAAATTCTTTGAAATACTGAAAATGTTCTGAACTTTGAATTGTAGATTACAAACTTTCAAAACCTATGTAAAAATCGACTATAATGCTGGAAATATATATAAAAAAACTAGAATATGTTTCAAAATTTCATAAGTGTTAGTATTAAATACGAAAAATCCTAAATATAGTAGCACTCAATGAAATACCTATAATGTATATAGACACAATTTTCTCAAAAATCTATGAAAATATTGAAAATCTATGAAACCTTCAATCTTTCAGGATCGAATTCTATAAATCAATGTAGAAAATCCCAATAAATACGATCTTTCAAGTAGTATACACTTTGGAAAAAAATGCTGAGGGACGATAGACATAAGATACTGTGATTTCACATCGAAAATTATATATTTTAAAAACTGTAATCTCCAGCTTGCAAATCAATTTCTAAAATAACTTACTAGGAGAAAGATCTGAGGAAGCCATTTCCGAAACAAAATCGCTGAGGGAAGAGTAAGAGGAGCTCGTACTTTCAGCACCTTCGGAATCGGAACCGCTTTCATCAGTTGCTTGGCTTTCGTGTTCTTTCAAGGTCTTGAAAAAAATTGTGCTTATCAAAATGTGTCACGAATCACACACATTTTAACCTAATAATAAACCCTAAAAACACACATACATAATAATTTTTTGCAAGAAACACACCTTGAGAGCGTTTCCAATCGAACTGTTCCCATCCCAAACTGAAAAATTGATGCACTCCAATCCAGAAGCATACCAACGTGGCTTGTCCCCAATTTGTGCCGGATCGAAGACCCCAGTTTGCACTCTGAGAAACGCCATGTTTGTAGGAGTAAGGGCCCATTCTGCCAAAAACTCAACTGCTTGGGTCCTCGCGAATTTATTCAAAAACGGGCTAGTTTTAGGCCTCGAGCGAAGGAAAGAATTAATTTGGAACGCCACCACGGGTCTTGGGTACAGCCTCAAAGTTCTAGTGTGCTCGGTGAAATTTGCCAGCAAATTTTGGGAATTGAAAAACTGGACCATCGCGACCCTTGTTGCGATATCCACGGAGTCCACGTCGTTTCCGTAAATAAAAGGGTTTATTACATTGGAGGTTTTTTGTTGAGACGGTGTAAGCGATGCTCGACGGGGACTCGAGGTCCCAGAACCACTGGGACTTCCGTCTGGATTATTTCCGTGTTTCAAACTGCAAATTTTTTTTTTACTTTAAATTTGAATGAGGGAAATTTTTTTTCTTGGGGTCATAAATTTGGGGAGAATGATTATCAAATAATAAGATGGAGAATAAAAAAAAATTGAGTTATCACAGTTCTAGAATACGATAGAACATAATCTGCAAATTCTTGAACTTTTTTTTTGGTTACATTAACTAATCAATAATTTTTATGTACCTGAATGCAGTAAATGAGGCAGCACTTTCTTTTCTACTCGGAGGTTGTGACAACGAAGGCGACATATTTTGAGGGGTTGATTGTTGATTAGGGTGCGGAGCTTGGACATTATTCATTGCCTTGTAAAGAGAAAAGATGTTTTTGAATATTTTTTACGGATTTAAGTGTTTGTAAACGTGTATAGTAAAAAAATTTTTAATCGTGTACAGGGGCGTAGGCAAGAGGAGATTTCATGGGTTCAAACTCTTCCTAAAATTCTGATTGAATCAATGGTTGATAGATCAAAAATAAGTTCAAATGATTGGAAATGTTTACACTTAAATCTGGAGAACCTTAAATTTTCAACTTGCAAATCGAATGTTAGTTTTAGGAATGAACTACTCAGATTGCAATATTTTAGACAAACGTTGATTTTTTCGATCATGAAGATGAAAAACTATTTTTGATGTAAATTATAGAAAAATTGTGGACAAACCTAATTTCAACATTTTACGAACTTTCATGGTCATCATTTATTTTATCTGAATATAACAATATATTGGAACTTGGAACTTCACATTCTAAGAAACTGAAATCGGAGAAAAATAAAATTATAGAATTAGAAAAAGGTTGAATTCATACATGAAAATTTTCATTTTGAACTGTTTGAGTTGGCAATTGAAAAATTTTCCTACTGCAGAATAGAATACTGCAGTTTCATGATCATTAAAATTGGAAAAACGAGATCCAATAACATTAGAAAATTTGTGAATGACGGTAATAAAATCTTTCATACTTTTTCCCTAGTAATTTTGATCCTTATAAAAACCTTATAAGACAATGAAATTCCTTATAATGATATTAAATATTACGTGAATGACAAATTTATAAAGACATAGAAAACGTGCGACTTTGAACAAAAAAAGTTGGATACCTTGAAAATTGAAAGTTTTGAAAAAATTAAAAGTTCATACTCTGTGAATTGCATCATTAATACCACAAATTTAAAAATTCTGAAGAAATTATATTTTTCAATGAAACCTTTCTTGAAAATGTTTTTGCCTTCGCCTCTGATCGTGTATTCTGTGATAAAAAGAAAAGAGAAGACGTAAATGAAGTTACTCCTTAAGATTTTTAGGCGCATCAATAGATGAACAATTATTAAAAAATTTTTTATGAAAATCGTCAAGGAAAAATCATGTGAGATCAAATTGAAACGTCGAATTCAGAAATTAGCATTCAAATTTGAGTTCCAGCATTACAAAGTTGATTATAGTTTAACAAAGACAATAAGATTACTCAAAACATAATTTTAAGACTGCAATATAAAATTTTAAATTTCAAAGTTTTTGAATTTTATTAATATATATGACTTGCTCAATAATTAAGTTTCAGCACAAAAAATTTCAGTCTCCAATTGCATTTCAGTTAACACAAGATTCAACTCAATTACTTATTTCTCAAAGAATACACTTCATACATCCAAAAGCCCATGCTCTGAAAAACAGTGTCAGGAATCGTTAGAAAGAGTAAAGAGATAATTACAGTAGAACCAGCTTGGTCCATTAGCTGCATCGCCTGTGAAGCGTGGCAGAAGTGAAAAGTGAGGTTAAAAAAGAACGTGCACTGACCCTTACCCTCCCACTGAAATTAAAACTTGAGGTAACTCCTAAATATCAAAAGAAATTTTCGAAAAATAAACGAGATACAGAGATCTGGTACCAACGAGCACTAATGAAAATCCATTATGCCATTTCGAAAAGAATGTAACATTCGAACCTACATTTGTGTGTCTGACAAGTATCAGTCAACAATCATTGATCAAAAACGATATGTCTCGATTTTGTAAAGATCATTATTTCGACAACTTATCTAGTTAAATTAACGAAATCCCAGAAGATCATTGTTTTTTCCAATCAGCAAACTCACTTGTTTGAGATGATTTTTCAAAATCGTCGCCTCCGGTTCCGGAAGAGGAGGAATTTGATCGTTGGGGCTTACAGGAGCGGTGATTTTATTGCTATCTAAGTCGACGAGCCAGATGTCGTCGGGAATTTTGAAATTTTTTTTGTACATAAGAAACGAGGCGGGGATGCCAATAACGTAGGGCGTTGGCGCGAGAAGCAATTGCTCGGCGCAGCTCATGCAAGTTGGTAACAGAGGAATCGCAGGAAACATGTACTCCAGGGGGTAGGTCATCGTCACGAAGGCCATCACTGACATCGATAGAGCATTGTAGTCACGGGATTGAACCAGAATCTACAAATCATTCAACAAAATCGCAGTCATACCTCAATTATATCATCTGCCATCATCATCATCAAATCCACAAGTACCTTATGCTCTAGCAGAATCAGCGTGATGACCTTCAAACAGATGTCCACCCCCAGCAACTCCAGAGGCAGATGTAGGGGAAAGTCCACGAGAGTGAACCTAGTGTGGTCTGGTAGTGCGAAGCAAAGTGGAGGCTGAAGACTCGGATTCAAGATCTCCACTTCAACCCTGGTCTTCGCTGGTACCGGTACCGGAGCGCTCAGCAGACGAAGGATCCAGGTCTCGATTTCCCTGACATCGTGTAAGACGATGGACGAATTGCTGTCCGGGAATTGCCCGGTCAAGACGCCCCAAACGGTCTCTCTGCAATGAGAAAAGCGTCTTCGCAACCAACAAGTGTTATGACGATCTGGCTGAGTCGATGATAACTTGACGTGAAATTACCTGCTGGCCTGGCGCGAGGCGCCGACTTTCTGGGGCATCGAGCTCGCGTTGCACGCCTCGATCAGCTTTCGCAACACGAACAGACACTCGCGGAACATGGTGAAGAATGGGTGGTGTGAGATAATGCAAAGTGACGTCAGTGAATGATTCCGAATTCTCTGTTGGTGAGAAAATGCGGGTTCGTGAGTTGTGGCGTGGGTGGGGGGAAGTAGAAGTGGGTCTAGTTTGAAGATAAAGTGAATATTTCGTTTCATTTCAACCATTTCAGTATGATTCAATATTTTTTACTGGAATCTACTTGAAAATGAATCATTATTTCTTTGTTTTTCGCTTCGAAAGCATTAATTTTCTGCTCGTTTTCGAATCATGAAGCAGAAATAGAACTTTGTTTACATTATTCAAAAACGACTAGGAAACGCATATTTTTAAAGCAAAAAATGAGGAAATGATGATTTAATTTTCTGGGCGATTTTGATAATAACACATTATTTGATAGTTTGAGAAAATGAATCATTTCCAGTCAATTCTCTGATGCACGTGATCAGATGAATGTTTCCACTCAGGGAAATGCGTGGAAATAGTTTATTTTCTCCAACTGTCGAGTAATGTACTATTTTGTTTCATTACATAATATCTAACAATCACAATGCTTGGAATCAAATAACACTCAACTTATAAGTACATATATACGAAAATGGAAGTGTTGCTACCTACTTGAAAATTTTAATTATTAGATTCAAAAATTCTAAGCAAAGAAACTGAAATTACGATAAAAAATCTTTTAGACTTTCGCCCAATCAATCAAACAAGAATATTTATTCTAGAATCATAAGCAAAAAGTATAATGAGCATATTCTGAACGTAAACGTAAACTGTAATATTCTTAAAATCGTAAAAATAATAAGACGTTCATGCCTACGGAGATCGTCGATGATTTTCGAAAATTCAATTGATATCGGAAGATTCGGAAAAATATGAAAAATTTTAAAACAGAAAATTTAAAGCACTGTCAATAATTCTAGTAAATCCAGATAACTTTGATGATTCTAGAGAATGTCGATCAAATTTGAAGATAGAGAAAATTATAAAACTACGAAAAATTAAAAAAAACTTGTACAGTAATAACATTTTTGGAAAATAGTAAAATGTGTAATTTTCTACGAAGATCCCCGATAATTTTGAAAACGTCAATAAGAGTCTAGAAATTGTTTAAAATCATGACGTCTTTATTGAGATGTTAAATACTTTTAAGGTTATGAATTCGTTAATTGTAGAAATTAAAGAAATTTGCAGGATTTCAGAAGATAATAGTATATGTTGAAGATAGTAGAGAATTTCATAAATGTCTTTAAAAAGTGCAGACACTTACAAGAGTAAGTCTTTTTATTTTAGAAAAAAAATATTTTGTCATAAAAAGATTGTCAATAGTTGGAATAATTTTATAATAAAAATTTAGAAATCATTCAAACTTAAAAAAAGTGAAAAACATTCTAAATTTTGTCGATGATAAAATAGTCAAAGCTATTTATAATTTCATGACATTTTGAGAATTTTTTTATATTGTTCATAATTTCGATGATTCCGCAAAGTTACAGAAACTATTGAGTATTTTAAATATTTTGAAAACAAAAAATATTGAATTGTAAGGCAATCGTAGATGATTATAAAGGTTTCAATTATAATCTCAAAGTTTAGAAATTTCGAAAAATTCAACTACATTGAAAATACAATACACCTTGAATGAATCTGACGAATTCGGAAAATTTGTAGGATTATAGGAAATATGGATCAGTTTTAAAGAAATTTGAGAATAAAGACATTGATGTACACAATTTATATTTAAAAAAAATTAAATACATTTTGTCCCGCAATGACTTTTGATTATTTTGAAAATTTAATAAAATGAAGTGACATTGAAAATTCAATAGATCGTAACCGATTCTGAACGATATGAAAAACATATTATAGCAGTTCAGGGATTCCTGATGAATTTTCTGGATTAAGCAAAACTGTGTAATATTTCATAAAATCACAGCTATTGTTGAAAATATCAGGAAATTTTTTATTGTATAGTACCGCAGAAATTTTAATAATTGATTACTTAGACACATGGAAAATTTTCAGAAGTAGAAAAACGTTAGAAAAGACATTTAGTAACTCAAAAAAAATTGGCACGTTAATTTGCCATATCCATATCAATGTAATATCACCTAAATGTATCATCAAAGATATTGAAAGTGAGATACATTAAATTGTTGGTAATACGTAAAATTGACATAATACATCTCGCTATTTTACTGACATTTTTGTTACTCATTTTCATTAGTTATCACTATTTAAGTTCCAAAGATCGTGATTATTTAATACTACTAGTTTATATTTACATTCAAATGAATAATAGTTCATTGAACCGAATGTTTATTTTGTTTCTTACGAAATCATCGAATATCAATTAAGAAAATGATGATTTTTCAGTAACAGGTATAAATAAGTATCGATTTAATGATCAGTATGAATAAGAAATCGATTTAATGACGTTTGTAAAATGGAGGTAATGACTGTTTCGTGAATTTTCGAGAAGAAACATTCGACAGTAGAAAAGTAGCTGAAACCTTTCCAAAATTACTAGGAAAAAGGCAAAAAAATAAACGAAAATCGGGGGGAAAGTTTTAAAATCGTGAAAAAACCTGGCGTTTTCGCGAGGCTCGAGGCGAAGGCGAATGACTGCCACCGCTTTCGCTGTCTCCACTGGGCGCCGCGACGCTCAACCGCATCCCATGCGACTCCCCTTCTTTTCGACCCTCTTTTTCTGAATCACTAGGATTTACTGTGCTGCTTCTATAATCGCTATAAGAAACATAGCTATACATATTTCGTTATTTTTCAAAGTATATAATTTTTTACAACATTAGAAAATTTGGTAATTACAGTTTCTCTAAATATATTATCAATAATGGTTATAAAGATGGCAAAATATTACAGAATGTAAGTCATTTTTATTTTGTTCAGCCTCCTTAAATATTAATTCATAAATTTTCACAGGAAATGATATTTGAAAAGTCGAAAATCAAACTCATCGAAAGTTTCAACTGTACAAAAGATATTTCGATGAAAAAAAAAATAATTACGTATAAAAAGTAGTTAACGTTATTTAACGTTTTTTTACATTAATAATTTTAATTTTCAGAAAGTGATGAAAATAAAGGATAAAATAAATAAATGAAAATCTTTATAAAGGAATAAGGTAGTCTCTTAAAAAAAAATTTTATTTTTAACTAAAATTATCTTCCAGAAACTGTAAAAAACGATATATAAGGTAACAACAAAGAAATTGTTTTCACACGTAACATAAAATAAAATCTCGAGATTTTCCCTCCATTTTAATGCTTGTCAAACGCCTCTTTGAAAGCTCATTTTTCACCTGAAAAACGCCGAGTCCGAGCTTTTTTCCATGCTTTTCTTCCAACTTTCTCGACGTAACATTGTATTATGCCTGCGCATTGCCAGCGAACTGCTACCAGCACTCCCACTCGACTTTTCAACTGGTCGATAAAAATTTATGCAAGTTCCAAAACGGGTTTTACCTAAAAACAATACAGTCCTTTGTCTACTACAAAAAAAAACTATAGAATCAACTCAAATGTAAGTTAACACACTTTCTCCATGATAATTCTACAAAAAAGTCCCAGAATTTGTATGACATATAATTATCAATTGTAACAAGTTTAGCTCGAAATAATTGTTCACGATTTTTCTAAATCGCTAAGTTTCAAGTAGTTTTTTTTATGTTTATGGATAAATTGTTAAGATTTTGAAGAAAACTGTACCGGAATCTTTATCTGTAAGGGTGAAAGTGAAAGAAGTGGAATCCCTCAAAGCTGTGCGTTTGGGCCCGATGCTATTGCAGCCCTCGGGTTGGCAAAAATACACCATGTCACAAGGGAGAGGAAAATCTTTGTGATCTTCTGGAGGATATCTTTTTAGAAGTTCTGGAACCTGTAAAAAAAAACCGCTGAAATGCTTTCTGGCGGGATTCAACTATTTTTCTTGGTTCTATTAGTAATGTTAAACACTTCTGATCATGCCCAAAACGTGGAGTACTTACAAAAAAAAAAACGAAAACAGTTTAGGCTCTATGAAGTGTATTCTTTTGGGTGAATGTACTGAAAAAATAAAAATGTTACCAATACGAAATGGATGCCTCAACAAAGTTATTTGTAAACTTCAATATAAAGTATCCTGGGAAAACTTTGAATTCGTAGTCATTCAAAATTAAGTAATATTTTAAAAAAAATTATGGTACTGATTAACACTTTTTCAACACTGTAATATGGTATCGTTTTCAATGATTGGAGATTATATGAATCAAAAACTTTTTTAATCAAAGCATACAAAGTCTGTCAGAAATACTTTCAGATGAAGAAATGTTTTTATTTAAGAGTTCCAAAGAACAAAATATTAATAGATATTATTTCGATGTAGTCATTAATTGTGGTTATCAGTAACTCAATATCTTTTTTAGAACACGAGCAATACGTAACGTTCATAATAAAACCTTAATTTTTTGCTTGATTTATAAATGTAGATCATTACTGTATTTTTTACTGGATGATTGAAAAACTTTGCATTTTGAGTTTTCAGGTAAACATTACAGTTTACATGAAATAACGTGTTACTTCACACCTCTGTAATTTTCAGTAATCAGTAAATATTACAGATTGTATGTTACACATCGTATACTAATAAAATGTAGTAAATTACTTCATATTTAATTGGGCTACTGAAGTCATTGTTGAAGTGGCAGAAATAAGATAAAATATTGACTGGAAAATCGACTAGCAAGAAATCAATTCTATATCGTAGATTCAGTCAAAAATAAAATTCAAGAATTTTACAGAATGTTCCCCAGCATTTTTGGATAAGCAGGCTGTGTTTTGTATGATGATAGAAACTTTGCGTGCTTTTTGAGGTCTTCGAAACGATAAAGAATTACATAAGAACACAGTAATTAATTATTATCCTCGAAGAAATTACAAAAACATGTTATGTAATCATGAAAAATTTATGGAATTCAAACCAACTCTCTATGCAATGTGATACTTTTTCAACAGTATTTTTAATATTTCTTTAAATTCTATCAGTTTATCAGAATTAAGAGTTCTTTAAGTTATAGACATAATGAATTTTCCTTCTAAAAGTTCTAATCAAAAGTGCCAATTTTGAATCGAAACGAGTTGTGAATAATGAGTGTATCACTTCTTATTTTGTCTAAATGTTGGCCAAAACACAAAGCGAAAAATTTAAGCGAAATTTATTTATGGAGATAAATTTCGAATTTTATGCTTACATCATTTTCATTAAAAATTTTATGCGTGAACTTTCATCACATGACTGAAAAATGATTAATCGACAAAAGAAAGATCTAAATATAAGTTTCGTTGTGACAAAACAGAAGATAAATAATTTCAAGAGAGAATAATAAAAATCTCACAACTGAAACGAAATTATATCTAATTTTCATATTTCTGAGGCTGACATATTCACAATTAAATAATATGAAGAATATAAACGAATGAAATATAAAATCTGAAACATTTTTTTTACTTTTCCAAAATAATTTCGGAGAAATTGTTTAGAACCTAAACGCCATTAAAAAAACAAACTACAGAATAAATTATTCCTATAAAAATAGGCATTTTTCTCTTCCGAATAAACAATTTATAACTTTCAATTCAGAAGAAATTTTGAAGAACTCAAGTAACTCAAATTACTTGAGCATATGAAAACTATAAAGCTTCTTCACTATTTAATCTAAGTTTGAGTGAATGCATGTCAAAATGTTCGTTGTGAGTTGAAAATCTCCACTAGAAAAATAATCATAAAAATAAGCCAAGGGAAATTAACATATAGTTCGAAGTTGAGCGTTCACAAACAATTCCTGTTATCAAATTTTAATTATCACCCCTCTGTAATTATTAAAAGCTATGTTCAGAATATATTTTCAACAGAAGTTTCTAAACATTAGGCGTTTGAAATTAATAAACTTCGAATACCCCAAAAAACCATGGAATCAGTACTCAAATGAGTTGAGCATACGAGAATTCTAATAAATCATCACTATTCAATACAAATTTTAGTGAATGCGTACCTTAATGTTCGTATGTAAATTAAAAAACTCTACTAAAAAAACAGCCTCATATGAATAACAAATCCAATTAAAAATATAATTTACAAATATAATTACAAATATAATTTAAACTTGAGCGTTCGAAAACCCGAAGTTTTTTTCAATACTAAACTTCAAGTATCACCATTCTGTTATCATTAAAAACGATGTCCAGAACATATTTTCAAAACAAGTTCTAAAGTATCAAACGTTCGAAATCACTAAACTTCGAATAGCTCAAAAAAAAAACCAATAAATCAATTCAAACGAGTTGAGTACACAAAAATTCTGAAGACTCATCAATACTCAATACATGTCAAAAATTTCGTGTGTGAATTAAAAATCTCCACTAGAAATATGATTTTAAAAATAAATCAAGAAAAATAAACACATAATTCAAAGTTGAGCATTTAAAATGAAAAAAAATTCCATCTTCAAATTTTAATTATCACCACCCTGTGATTATTAAAAAATTAGTTCAGAACATATTTTTAAAACGAATTTCTAAACGTCAAGCGTTTGAAATTACTAAGCTTTGAAAAGCTCAAGAAAAAAAAACTATGAAATCAATAGTCAAATGTTGATTTTTTCCCCAATTAAAAGGCCGTTATGGGCGCCCTTCGCGTGCACATGCGCCGCGATTACTGCCAACTTAATATCCCTAAAAAAAAGGCAATTTTCTCTGACAAAAAATTTACGATTTTCTATTGCAAGAGAATTTTTACTTGCAGTTATAAATCCAAAGAATCAACAATTTTCACTTCAAATTCGAATTCTCTTTTCTAAATAACGATCTCTAATCACAAAAAACTTTCCTCAATCAAGCATAAAAAAAACAGGTGAAAAATTGAAATTCAAGCTATCAAGAATCCAACAATTTTACCGTTTTCGAATTTTCATGTTCACTTTTCTATGCTCCAATCAGAATTTTCAATTGATCAAAAACTACGTTTACATAGAGCATACGAGAGGAAAAAAAATTCAATGACACACTTCAAGTTTCCAAAATGACTAAATCACAAATAAAAAAAAGTAAAAAATAATCAATGCTTCCAAATCATTTAAACTTCAAATCCACCACATTTCAGGCATCCAAAATGACAAAACTACGACTTGAAAAAAAAAGAAAAGAAGAATACATTCAATGACTTATATATTTCTCAAATCTAAGATTTTGGCCGAACCTGCACAGGCTGGCGGGTGGCGGCGGGCGGTGGCCTTGCGCCCACGATCGCGAGATAATCGACCAGCCGGGGGCATAGGTTTTTCTTCTGCACGTCCATGCCTGCAATCGTCACCGATACGACCTTTCAGTGTCACGACCCGATCCTATCCAAGTCATGGTCGCGTCATTATATTCGCCTGCAACCAGAATCCCCAGCGTCGACCCATGAAGACTCCCCAATTCCAAAATCCTCCTAATGACCGGCCACCCCAGAAAATCCTTCTCCCATTCCCCTGACCGTCACATATGCCACCGCGAAACTAAGCCGCAGGTGTCTTTTTAATCGCGCACGTACTTTGCGATTCGCACACACGCTCGCTCTTATCGCTATTTTTTACAACCAGCCAGCGAAACAAGCGAATAGAGCATTGTACAAACAGGAAGAGATGGATTGGCTTATTGATTTCGTGCCCGATTTTCGCCAAGTATCCAGTCAGAGGACTGTGGGGCACTGGGGCACCGGATTACGGGGTGGCTCGGAAAAACTTGTTGAAACTCACGTTGGGATGCGCTTTTCCGGGGCGGCGAATTGGGAAACGCGAGTCACAGCGTTTGACGTGGTGGTGCGAAATGCCAGGAGGGATCCTTGAAAAGCCAAGGTCTGGGGAACGCGACGGCGCAGCTCGTCAGGGCCTCACGTGGAACGTGGTGCCTCGGGTGTCCTCGTTTATTTTCCCGTCAGGATCGATAACTGGTCGGGAGATTAGGTTTTTTCCGGGCAGGCGCCCTGGACGCCGGCATTTCCATTATCCCAGGGAATGCGAGGGCAGGCGCCCCCGTCCAAGTTTCAAAAGGAAAATTGGGGGGTTTTTTTTTATTGCAGAGAATGGGATTCATAGGAAAGGCTTTGAGAGGAAATTTACGATATGGAAGATTATTTAAGTTGGGGAAGGAAGATTGTTGAAGAAAGTAGTGAAAAAGGAAGGAATTTATTAGGTAGTTCGGACTTGGTGAAGATGATGTTATTGTAGAAAGAAATTTTCCTTGTATACAGTTCCTGATGAAGGCTAAATAAATGGCTGAAAGCTTGATCAAAAATATTTCAATGGTTTGTTCCTGAAGGATGAAAATACATTGGCTTCGAGCAATAATTTTTTTTGAGTTAATTTGGTAAAATTTCACACTGGTGGCTTCTTTTAAAAATAGACCTATAAAATCGTACAATATTTATAAATGGTATAGGTTTCGGGAAGATTAGGAATCTTCGAACGCTTTTTTTCAGGAAAAAAAGCTCATTCGTGATAATAAAACCATTTTTAAATATTTTGCGAATTTTTAGAGTCTATTTTTGAAAGAAGCCATTAGTGTACAATTGGTTTTTCTGTGATTTTAGAATTCAAATTGAATCAAAGACATGGCAATGAAATGTTTGATAGGTGGTCAACTGTTACGTCAATGGGGTTGAAATAGAAAAAAAACATTTATGTTCACTAAAAATGTGTTAATAAATTTTTTGTAAAGGATCATAATATCTTGGAAATGGTGTCACTTTTTGAAATATATCACTGTTTAATAAGATCTTCATAGCATATCTCTCATACAGTTTGAAAGATTTTATGGTAGTTTTGCAGAGTTCTGTAGAATTTTCTCAACTGCTTAATGCGAAAAGATTAATTACTAAATAAATTTTTGAAAATATATCATCACAGTCATAGAAGAGGGTTTGTGACAACAAATAAAATTCATTAAAAATAAATGAACTTTAGAAGACACTCATTCAAAAAATTTATCCATATTCACAGTTCTTATTCGCAATAATTTTTATTAAATAGCTAAATAATTTTTTTCCGCATGATACGCTCCTACTAAAGTTTAGTTTAAACGAACTTTTATCATTTTAACAAAACCAATTCTTTGAGTTTACACTTTTAGTAATCTTTTAGTTTTCGTATTTCTTAGTGATTACAGAATTTCGTGGTATTTTCGCAAATTTTTTGTATTTTTCTTCTGAAATTTGGTATTCTTGAAAAGTTTTTTACTTAAGATTTTTAGTTATGCAAAAGATTATGCGGAAAACAATCGTCATCATGAATATCTTTAATTTCATGGATTCCTAGGAATTTCAAATGTTTTTCGTAATTTTTCACTATCGATACAATTCAAAAAATTTCCTGGTATTTTTATAGATTTTTACAGGTATTAAAAATTTGAAAAATTTTGTGTCATTTCATAGATTCTTGAAAAAATGATATATCTGCATTGATTTCTAGTATTTACAGACTTTAAGTATTTTAAAAATCTTTCGTATTTTCAAGTTTTTATGAAGTAAGTAGATTTAAAAAAATTTCATTATTATTTATTCAATTGCTTCAGTAAATTTTTAAATTTGATGTCCCATTTTCATTTTTTTTAGTACTCCAATAGATTTTCGAGAAAATCATATCCACACAAATTTATCTTAATTTACAGGTTTCTCGTATAGTTTTCTTCGTTTTTTTCGGGTATCCATAAAATTTCATAGTTTTTTTTGTCTTACTTATTTCCGTTATTTTCATGATTTGATATAAGATATCTTGAATTTTTTGACTATTGATTGAAAATTTAACAGGTTCCAGTATTTGAATCGATTTTTCAGTAAACATCTTCAAAAATTTCTTTCATCTCATAGATTCCTAGCATCTTTCGTATTCTTTTATCATACATACTATTCAAAAGTTTTGATAGTATTTTTACTTATTTCTATATTGTCTTTAAGAGATCGATATGCTAAGATTAGATCCAAATTTTCTAAGGTTTTTAGTGATTTCACAAACAAAAAAAATTATCTGAATTGCTATCCTGAGTTTTTCAGACCACATCTTTCGAAACATGTTTATGTAACTCATCAGCAATTTGTTCATTAAAACAAAATGAATAAATTTATAAATAAAAATACTAGGGTGAATAATTTCAGGACACTTGGCACTTTCATATTCTATTCGATTGTCCACCATCAAAAAATTTTCGAACTCAAGTTTATTTTTGAAGTTCTCAGGAAAACGCAGTTCAACAAAAGAATAAACAACCGAAGCATTGACGAACCAATAATTGATCAATGCTGGCTGCACCCAACATACACACATATTTACTCAAATGTTTGGCAAATAAAAAATCTGAATGAAGAATGAGAAGTATATCACTGTAACCTCAATATAAATCTTTGAACTTTTTATTAACAAGTGCAGATAAAAGATTTTTCGCATAAATAATGAAGCATTTTGAATGCATTGATGTTCAAAAAATTTGTTTTGATAATTTGAGGAACACTTGGAAACTGACGCATTTTTAATGAGTCTGGTGCAAAAGGAAGACAGTAATCAAAAGAAGAGTGGTAAGGCAAGATATTGATCGAATTTATTATATTTTGTGTTTAGTGACTGACAAGAAAAAAAGTTC
The DNA here is from genome assembly GCA_028476575.1 of Platygaster robiniae. NCBI lineage: Eukaryota > Metazoa > Arthropoda > Insecta > Hymenoptera > Platygastridae > Platygaster > Platygaster robiniae. Next base: position 9,388,761 of record CM052021.1, on the reverse strand, counting down.
TAAATCATTGGTCAGTTGAAGCAAGTTTCAATTGAAAAGCAGATGAGTTAATATTTTGCTGCTGAGTGTAAGTATAGATTTTTTGAAGCATATACCATTATTACTTGATAAGATCTTTCCTTAGAATATAGTACTAACAAAATATAACAAAATACACTCAAAACAATTATTGTCTCATTCGTTAGGATTCACTACATCCCATGATAGTTGCTGAATAAATTTTCTTTTTTTTTGGATCTAATTGTACAACTTATCAGAAACTAAAGGGAATCTACATTATGAATACTGATCTATCAATGGACCAGGTTAAAATCACCAAAAGCAGTCGAATGGCATCACATATTATTCAGTTTTCATTCCAAATGTTGCTTTCACTGTTTGGTAGGCAAAATAGCAACATTTTATAGTAATAACAGTAATTAAAATTGGAAATCATTAGTAGCTACTGTTGGGAAAATAAATAAATTCTCTTATTCAAAATTTAAATAAATTAACATTTTCAGACAACCAAAAAGAACCACAAAACCAAATTCTCGATTTTTCTGCTGAAACTCCACGTGTCATTTTTCCTCAAGCAAGTGGCAACGAAGGTTTGTTTTTCAGAATATAAATTTTTTGAAAAATTTTTGCTCACTTGTATCTTTTTAGGAAGCAGTAGTACTTCTCACTCTGGAACTATGATGGAAATAAATTCGACTCTAGCGAAATGGAAAAAGAACTATGTTCCTCAGTCGACTCATTTAATAAGATATCGAAAATATATATTAACTGGTAGACAAATTTAATTGTTATTAACTAGGTTAACTAATTTTTTATTTGATTAATTTTTACTAAATGTTTTATCATTCGAAATCCGATTCATCACGTTAATCATACACAATGATCTGTCGTATGATTTCAAAAACTACTGTATCTTACTTTTGATTTTGTTGAATAGAAAAATTTGGGATCAGAATATTTTATGCTTGAGTTCATGTAGCATATCAAGAAGGATGATAATATTAAAAACATGAGTAAAAATATGAAAACGTTTAATGATTATGTTTTTTAGTTACAGTATGTTACAAACGAAGATAGAGAAAGTCAGCCCTAGTTTATATGCAGCATTTTTCAATTTACATTATATATCTTGTTTACATCATCATTCAAATAGAACAGAGTTAATAACTTTTGAAATATAGCACTAAAAAACAGCTGTTTGTTTCCTGACTGATATTATTTGCAATCAAACTCATTTCCTGTTGCAAAAATCACTTCTATTAATTATTCGATTTCATCGGACCGCGGTAAAAAAAGTAACGAACAAACCCAACAAAAAAATTGTCACTCGTAACTATTTTAAAATATAATTAATAAAAAATTCGAATTTTGGAAATCCCGAAATCTCAAAATTTCAAATTACATAACACATAATTAAAATTGTGCATTTGTAATAATTTATTTCATTTTCGCAGACTTCTTTATCTTGATTTCCATAATTCAAAAGTTATGAATGTATTTTTGATTATTATAATACAGAACTTAACTTTAGGAAAAAATTCTGAGAAAAAAAAACAGTGAAATAAGAATTTAATGCGTTCAAATTCACTGATTTTCAAAAACGTGAGTTTTCGGATATATCATCTTTTTAATTTTTCATTTCAGAGTTTGATAATATGATATCAAAGTATGAAAATTCTTTATGAAAAGTATTAAGTACTGCAGGAAATTCAATCAACTTCTGGAAAAAATTAAGGAAATCCTCAAGAATAAAATCTGATAAAGATTTTGAAAATTGTTAATTCAATTACTTTGAAGTTCTATCAATTCAAAATATAACGCCATAATTACAAAAACTTAGCAAAAAAGAAATTCACTTATCATGGATTTTTTACCTGAAAAAAAATTAAAAATGAATTTGGAAACCTTTGAGTTAAATTCATCACTGTAAAATATTTGCTTGCTTGATCACATCTTTGTCAAAATAAGTGAATTCGAAGATTTTTTCCCATGTATTTTGCTTGTATGAAAGTTCTGTTTTAGTGCAATATAACATAAATTCGATAACATAAAAATACTGCATTTTTTCGTAACAATAAACATCTTTTTTCTGGACTCAACAAAATGAAATCAATCGAAGTAATCCTCAATGTCAATATCTGGATTCAACAAATCCTCTCCATAAATACTAAGATCTAACTGATTCAAAATCAAATTCTCACACATTTCCTCTAAATCTGTTTCTCCTATCAAAACAGCTCCCTGCATTTTTCCATCGACTAGAATAATTTTAACATACTCCTCCCCTTTCGTGACTCTCAACAAAAGCTCATAATTATTCCCCAATGTCTGCCCATTGAACAGCCCTAGCAATACGACTTTCTGGTTGAAGAATCTCGTGACGTGAGTGAAAAGCTCGAAACAGAAGTCCTGATAAAATATTTCTCCCCTCAAACTCGACGCCATACTCTTCGCAACGTAACGTCCCATCTGGTGCGCTTGGGTCCAAAGCCTCATTTGGAACCAATGTTCAGCCAAATCCCAACCAGCAGTGCAAACGTCACCAGCTGCAAAAATACCGCTATGGGAAGTCTCCATTTTCCAGTCCACCAAAATTCCGCCATCGGTTCCTTTCTTCAAATTTTCCAAACCCTTCAAATCGGAATTCGGAATGACACCAGTGGCAGAGACGATCAAATCGCAGCCTACAATTTTCCCATTCGTCAACTTAGCCGTAATTGGCCATTCCCCAGTTTGCTCAAGAATTTCAGCGACTTCACAGTTGCATTCCACCGTTAGAGATTTTGGCAATGCGCTTCCAGAACGCAATTTCAAGTTCTTGTGCCAATCTGGCCCCAAGGATGGGCCACTTTTCGAGACTTTTCCTCCGGAAACAGTGTACTCCATTCTTTTGCTGGGCTGTTTTACCTCGTTATCTGTGAACTTGCCAATCAATTGATCCTGGAAGAATTCAGCTGCGCCAGGGTCAACGAAGGTCGCGGAAATGTGGGAATCTTTGATGACCCAAACAACTTCCAAGTCCTCGAGTTCGTAAGCGAGTTCCGTGGCGATGCCTCCGTTTCCTACGAGCACGATCTTTTTGGCTCCTTGAAGTTTCCTGGCGAAATTCTCGACGGATTCGGTGTCGCGAATTCCAAGGACTCGGTCGTTTCGTTCGGTTATCAGCTTTGGCCTGCCCCCCATGCAAAGGCAGAGCTGTTGATATCTTATTTCGGAGCCGGATTCCAGAACTACACATTTTTCTTCTGTTTTAACTTCTACCACGGTTTCTTTGATGATGAAGCATCCTGGATGTTCTGTTTGGAACGACGAAGCTTTGCGTTCTTCGACTTGGAACTGCATCAAGTTTTTTCCTAATGGGACTATGTTGGTGACGGCTTTTAAAACTTGATTGGACGTCACAAGGATGACTTTTTGTTCTGGTGCGAGAAAAGACAAACTTTCAGCGCAAGTTACTCCGGATATTCCACCACCTATGATGACGATGGGATTGCCGGTGTCCATGGTTGCGACGTCTGTCTTGCAATGGAATCTAGAAGTCAATTTTCTCGATTAGTTTCAGGATTTATCGTCTAAGTTTCGAAGTGCTCCAAAAATTTATCGTATGACTAGTACAAATATGTATTTCTTTATAAATATTTCAAAAGAGGACAAAGAGGTACTTTTTTAGTGTTTAGATATCTTTTTAACTTTTTTACTCAGTTCTTTAACTAAAGATGTAGTTTTCAGTTTTATTTTAAGAATTTGAGAACACAACGATTTCCTAGAAGTTTTTTTAAATTATACACAATTATTGTGTTATGAATTTTACTTTATTATTGAATTGCCTTTGAATTCTTGGAAATTTTTCAAGAACTTTTTTAGAGAATTTTTTTATCATTTGCAGGAATATGAAATTTTTGAAATCCTGTCAGTTTCCGAAAATCAAGTTCTCGAAAGTTGGATTCGAATTGTATTTTTATTTTAAAAAATTTTGAATTCCTTTGAATTCCTGACAAATCTGAGAATATTATAGGTGATGTGACTTCAGAAAATCCTCATAAGGCAATTATACCATCCAAAATGCTATATAATTTATTTTTTCATTCATAAGTAAGATTTATATAATAACAACTTCCATACACTAGACACTCTGAATACTATCAAAATGATGGAATATTAGGCATTTTTGAAATTAAATATTCAAAATAAATAGACGGTTCATGATATGACAAAATTTTATTTCAAGTAAAAACATTCCTTAAACTTTGAAATCTAAGTTGTAAGGATATCTAACTCAAAAAACAATTTCCTCCACAATTGACCGTTATGTGAATTCAACTACTCCGTGTCAGTTTAATTAGGAACCGAATTTTTGTGATTCTTTAAGTAGTTTCTGCAATAGCACTCTTGAAATTATTACTTTTTTTATTTAAAATATTTACACGATTCAAATCAAAATCTTGTTCATTGACAATATTGCTTCAAATTTTTATCTTTAATCTTTTTAATCAATTCTTATAATGGATATGATAAGAAAAATAAGTAAATGAAAAAATTATTTGTCAACCTTCGATACAACTTTCAAACCGAAGGGACATACAAAAAATGTAACACAGGATCACTATGATTGATGATTGGTAAATTGAATCGTATTACATTGTATTATGAAGAAAATTTTTTAAATATTATGCTATATTTTATTTTTTGATAATAGTTTATTAGACAATTTCCTGATTTATGCGAAAAATTTGTTGGTGGAAAACTCGAAAAATAAAAAAGGCATGATATATCCAAAACAGTCATTTTTATTATTGTGACTTTTCGGAGTGGGAAAGTTGACTCTAACGAGATCGTTTAATCAAAGAAATAAAAATTTATTATCAATTCTTTAAAATTGTTAGCTATTCAAATCTTTATTCAAAAATTTAAAACATGTATATTCAGAAGAAATATGATAATACTTGGAATAATAAAAATGTTCATTTACTGACATTCTACCAATTGTTGGCATTTTTTTCATGATGGACGATTTTCAAAATCTTATTTGGTTGTTAATTATGTATTAAAGAATTTAAATATTCGGCAATAATACAAAAAAATCAATGTTTTCCAAACTTTATAAAATTTTAACCTAAACCTAACTCATGAAGACTTTTCATGATTTTTAAGAACTTTTAAGTTTTTCAGATTTTCATAGAAACATAAGAAAATTATCAACTATATGTTAAAGAAATATGACAATTAACATGATCTACACAATTTCTGATCATTTTCTAAAGCAAAATTTTCAGGATATCAAATTCAAAATTAGAGAAACTTCAAATGTTTTAATTTTTAATTTTTGGAAATTTCAAATGTTTTCGACTGACTGAGTTTTTTGATAATTTTGTAATACTTTCAAGTTTTTTGATTTTATATTCAAAAAAGTAAGAATATTTTTGAGCATTTCAAAGCAAAATGATAATAAACAGTATCTAAAAAATGTTTAAGTATATTATTGTACCCTATAAATTTTGAAACTTTTTGCAATTATTGCAAATTCTAGTAATTATCAATTTTTGTTTAAAATTTTCAAAAATGCTAGGAAATATAAAATTACCAGATTCACGAAAATTTGACGGTTTTCCATAACTGTTCAACACTTTCAAGAAAAGGCGAAAGCAGCGTTAAAAACTTATATATTGGGATGGTATCGTTTGTGCAAAAATTATTGAGCACCGAATTTATTGTGCACGGGCGATTGTGCACATTTTTGCGAACTTATACGCAAGGTGATACAAACATTATTTGAAATAATGTTTGTGTTTGATTTTATAATTTACTATAATTTATTTCACTGTATAATTTTGAAAATTTGTAAGTTTTTATTTCCAAATTTGTTGAATTCAGGATCATCGCGATAAAAATCGTAAAAATGTGCACAATCGCCCAGTGCACAATGAATACGGTGCTCAAAAAAGTCGTGTACAATCGATACCATTCCAAAAATATTAGGAGAAAAAGGAAAAATTAATGTTACATTTTTATTTTTAACATCGAGAACATCAAAAATTTTACTTCAGTTTCAGAAATGGTCAATATTACATATTTTTAATTTCTGTATATTTATTGTGATTTTCGAAAGGTACAATTTTAAGTAACAGTTTATTGTAATATTCAATAAGGAAAAGAATTTTCATATGGAAAACACAATCGAAGATTTCATCAAATTTTACAGATTTATTGTTTTCAATTTATAATTTTCATTATTTGTTCTGTGTTTAGGAAATGGAGAATTCATATATACAGTGGCACACAAATAAACACTTTTATTGAAAAAGGAAATATTTAAAAATATAAAATTTAAAAGAATGAACCAGAAGAATCTAGAAGATTAGGTATTTGATATTTCAAAATTTTAGTGTATGTTAACTACAATTTTTACATTGAAAAAATCGCTAAAAAAACTTGTTAGATGTAAAATATATAGTTGATATCAAACTTAGCCCAGAAAAGTTTTGCAAAATTAATTTTTCGACTGAAAGATTGTTTCTTCAAAAAGTTATCACTTGTAGTTTCACATTTGAAAAATTTAATGTTTTTAACTGTTTAATTTTGCTGATTTGATGTGAAGTCAATTATGGAAAAAATTGATAATTGCTCATTTATTAGGCATATGTTTAATTAGAGAACTTTGAAATAACAGAATACTTCTGAAATGAAATATCTGTGTAATAAAGTACCGAAATTCAATATGATAAAACCTGAAATTCAAAACAAAACTAAGAAATTGAAATTCGATAAAATTTTGGATGGAAATTCCAGGATTCGTGATGAATTATATAGAAATTTAATAATTCAAAGAAACCCAATTAACAAAATAATTATTTTAGAAAATACATGTTCTACAAAACATAATAATAAACAATGTATAACCTAATTTAGTTATACCTTTTTTTCTTCTTCCTTGCTTCTCTAGAGCATCTTAACCTGAATCCTCACTTGTCAAATCTGAAAATTTTGTTTTTAATTCTCACAAAAAAACTAATTATTAATTAAGAGTAAAAAAAAGCACTTACCTCGCGTTTTTGCGTTGCAAACAATAAGTAAAAATTGACGTCGCCGCTCGATTTCGTTTTATTTTATTGTCGTTTCTTTTGTTTTTCCGACAAAGACGCCGCTCATTTGTTACACTGTGTCACTACCCCCACTATGTCATTTTTTTCCAAATTTATAACAAAATCGTATAAGTTATTTATTGTGACTACTTCACTCTTTAAACATTATCTGAGTCACATTCGCTACAACAACAAAAAAGCGACAATCGACCTGTCAAAATCACTGTCATACTGTCAACAATGACAACAAAACAAACTAATGTCACGTGTAGCATTCGTGCATGTTCGTAAAACACCGGCTATGTTCGGCTTAGTTCGTGGAACTACAGCAAGAGAATTGAAATTGTGTGAATTGTTGGTAATTGTCAACGCGATATTGTAAACAAACACAGTAAAACAGTGAAAATAGTGTAAAAGTGAAACGGTAATTATTCGTTTATTATGTTAAATTTTAGTTTTAACTGACTTCCAGAACGTTAATATAAAATGAGAACGATCTTTTTATTTTTTCACCAATTCAACCTTAAGATGCTACATTGACGAACTGTCAATATATTTTACAATAATTTGACTTTTTTTAGCTGTATTCAACAATAGTTTCAAATTCTAACACATACTTTTGTTTTACCTTGTACCATTTTACATCGTTTTTGTAAAAATTTGGAAAATTCATTTGTTCGCCAAATTAAAATTGTTCTTAACAGCTTATGAAAACATTGTAGTTTATTTCATTTTCTATTCCTCAGTTTTGTTTTTCAGACTACATTTAAAATATTGTTGGTTATTAAACATTATTTAGCAATAATGTGTTCCATTTGTTACTGTTTTTTTTCTGTTGTTGCTATCTTATATTTTTTGTTATAAACCTTATTCACAATATTTTCAAAATCTAACATAAATTTCTGTCTTTTCTGGTATCATTTTTCATTGTTTTGTTAATTTGGGAAATTTATTTTCTGCTTATCGAATTTCTCATACATCAAAGTTTGGTGTTTTAGTCTAGACTTTAAATTATAGAACTGTGGTTTATTGATCATTACTTTGCCAGAATTCGTCCCACTGATTATTGTGTTTTTCTTATTTTTCGTTGTTTTTTTGAACTATATACATTAAACTCATTCCATAAAAATATCTTTCTGAAGTCCAGTAAGTTGAAAAACTAACAAAATAAAAATAAACACTATACATTTTGGCTCTAAGAGTTAAAATGATAACAATGATTACTAAAATTTAACAGATTTTTTTTAACGCCACTATAACCCTTTTTGACCAAAGTTGTAAGTGAAATAAAACACATTTTTTATTGTTATGTATTATTGTTTGAACATTTGAAATTTCAGATATACACGATAATATGAAATTCTTACACATATTCTGGTTTTTCCTGTATAATTTTACATTGTTGTTGTTGATGATTTTGAAACTGTTTCACTTGTTAAATTAAAATCGTTCTTAACAGTTTATTGAAACATTGTCCTTTATTACATTTTGTATTCCTAAAAGTGTGATTTTTTTTTATATATTCTAATAATATCGATTATCATCTTCACTTTTTTAAGGATTTGTTCCATTTATTTAATTTTTTCTTTTTTTTTTTCATTTTAGATTGAATGTAATTAACTTTATCCACAATATTTTAAAATTCTAATATATTTTTGTCTCTTTCTGTATTATTTTACATCGTTTTTGTTAAGTTGAGAAATTCATTTGCCTCTCAAATTGAAATAACTCTTATAAAGTTTATGAAAAGTTGTCGGTTATTTAATAACACATTACTAAAAGTTGAAAGTTTTAGTCTATAAATTATAGAACCGTGGTTTATAGATCACTAGCTGTCCCAGCGGGCTTTGCTCCGAGGTTAACACGTTGTTACACACGATTCTGTCAGGGAAAGTCAACTGTTTAATTGAAAAACGAAAATTACCAAAAAATTATCTTGATCCCAAGATTGAAAATCTTTTCCTCTTTTTTTTTGCAACCATTTCTAATTTTTTAACGAAAAATGAATCAGATGATAATGAATTAATCCAAAGAGATATTATACAAATATAATGGATCACATTGGTCTAAAAGATGTTATAAGTATTTTTAAAAAAATAATTCTTCATGATACTTTTTTACCATTAAAGTAATAAGTAAAATTAATGAAAGTTTATTCGTTAATCAGGATTAGGAGATGATAGATGAAAGACGATGTATGATTTCGTAATTTATGGAATTTTGTGATAATTTACCATTGTGACATATTGTTACTTGTGTTATAATTGGTTATATTTTCTGTCATTTTTTATACTGGGTGTCCCAAAATCTGTAAATCATCAGTAAACCATTGATGATTTATGAAATTCAACAACACTTTTTCCTTTACAATTTTTCAGAATTCGAAAAATTTGAAAAGTTAATAATGATTTAACTTCGTCCAACTACCATTCAGCAAGGCGGGGCTTTTAATGGAAGCCCCTTCTCCCTTCACCCCTTCTCTTTCTAAGCTTACTCTAACAGAAAAGAATAGAAAAGTAGGGCGTAATTGGGGTGTGTTATAGAATATAGATTTATGATCTCTCTTATCTTGAAAGAATTTTTAGACTAAAAATTCTATGAATAAAATTTTTCTTCGACTCGCCTTTGTTTTAGGTTGAATATTCTTCCATCCAATTATCAACTCCACAATGCAGTATCTTCTAATTTTTTCAAAAGAGAGATAAAAAAATAATTAAGCTATATTTCATTCTACACATCTCAGTGATCCCAGTGTTCCCATGAGAGTGAGCTAAGAAAGAGGAGGAGTCTCTTTTATGAAAAGCCCTGCCTCTCCAAAAATTAGTAGACGAAATTGAATTATTAATATCTGTTCAAATGTTGAAAATTTTCAAAAATGCAAAGGATGAATTGTCTTAGAATTTTATGAGGAATTGATAAATTTTGGAAGATCGGCTGACTATAGGACACCCTGTATGTCATGGTTTCATACATTTTTTTGAGTTTTTGTGATTCGTACCCTTTGGTGATTTTGTGACTTTTCGTGATATTTTGCATAATTTTATGTTTTCGTGATTATTCTTTTTGTATTTTTTTTGCGACTTTGAGAAAATTTCATAATTTTTTTACTTTGTGTGTGTGTGTGCGTGCATGCATTCATGCCTGTATGTGTGTGTATGTAATATTTCAAAAATACAGCGGGGGTGTAGGTAGGAGAGTAGATCATATTAGTTCCTTGATAACAACATGCCTATAACCTTTCCAGGTTGAAATAAAGTATTAAAAAATTTGAAGATGGCTCTTCGCACGTATGGAGACAAGCCTATAAGCTTCCAGGTTGAAGAAAATGGGGAATATTATTGCATCGGTTCGGAGGTGGGCAATTATTTGCGCCTTTTTCGAGGTTCGCTCTACAAGCGATACCCAGGGATGTTCCGCAGATCAATTACCAATGACGAGCGGAAAAAGTTGGTCGAACTGGGTTTGAGCCAGCACGTTTTGGCCTCGAGTGTTTCGCTTTTGAGGGCCAGCGAAGTCGAAGACATCATCGAAGGCAATGACGATAAATACAAAGCTGTTTCGGTGCACTCAACTGAACCTCCAGCACCACGGGAAGGGAAGTCCAAAAAATCCATGGCGTGGGTGCCAAGTTTGCCCAACAGTTCGCATTTGGATGCGGTTCCCCAAGCTACTCCCATCAATCGCAATCGGGTTCACAATAAGAAAGTCAGAACGTTTCCTCTATGGTTTGTATCATTTTTAGTATAACTAATACCTTTTCATATTAACGAAAACTTTATACAGTTCAATTTTTTACAGAAACAATTTAGAAGTACGTGCCTTTTGTTAAAAATGTTAAAATTTTCAAGAAACCTTAAAATTCGAATTACTTAACGTGAAAAACAATTCAAAGAAATTTAAGTCTATAAAAATGAACTATAAAATGAAACAGCCAATATTGCATCTTCACATTTAGACAGGAAGAAATTTTTTGACTGATTGAAAACCTTGAAACTTTGTAATTGCAGCTATGATGACACCGATCCAACTTGTAACCTGGAAAACGCAGCTCAACAAGAGATGCTCGTCCCTATTCGACTGGACATGGAAATCGAGGGTCAAAAATTGCGTGACACATTCACTTGGAATAAACATGGTTCGTAGGAATTATTTATCTACTCTAAAATTTTCATTTTCTTTCCTATTTTCTTAGAATTGGTGAATTTTAAATAAATATGGGCAGTTTACAGTTTTTTGATATCAAAATATATTCAAATATAATTTATTTGTTCAAAGTATATTCTTATAATATAATAATATAACTTGAATACTTTGTATTCGGTCCATTATTTTAACAATATAATTATTATATGCAAAACTCCTATTATCACTTCAGTATATTATTACCTTCAAAACATTATTTTTAGAGATTATCATATCAGTATTATCATATTCATTATCAGTTACATACGTATAATTATATTTATATTTATCAATTCAGTAATCATTATGTTATAACCCTAATATAATGAGAAATTTAACATTCAATTATGTATTAATTCATTAATAATTTGTACAGGAAACCAAAACATCATTAATACAATAATACTCAATGAATTATTCAATTTTATAAATATAATGTATATAATCATATAATATCATGGGTTATCATATTATAACTCATATATCGTAAATATTATATCAATAATTCCAATGTCAATTATCACGTAAATTATAAATCATTAAAATTATATTTTCATTCTATGTTATAGTAATATATCGATCATTTATGTAAGAGCATGATAATTATCGATTTTATTTTAGAGTAAACCATAAAAGTACATAAATATACTACTGATTATCAAAAAATACAATAATCATTATGAAGAAAAACAAGCATAATCATAGTGGATACTATATACTTATTTGTCATTGACTATATTAATATCATATTCATTCATCCTCAATATGTATCAGATTGTATTCCCTAGTGATTTCATTCGATGGAATCAATGAAATTTATTTTTGTTTTCTTACTTTTTCATAATTTTTCTGAGAATTTGTAGCTAAATACAATCCGGCTCCAAAGTTTTTCAATCGCCAAATTTACTAATGTGAATTTTGAAAATTTTTTTATTTGCAGAAAGTTTGATAACCCCAGAACAATTTGCTGAAGTGCTCTGCGACGACTTGGACCTCAATCCCTTGACCTTCGTGCCAGCAATCGCGCAAGCCATTAGACAACAAATCGAGGTTTTTCCTCAGGAAGTCGTTTTGGAAGATCAATGCGATCAGAGAGTTATCATAAAATTGAACATTCATGTCGGCAATACATCGCTCGTCGACCAAGTCGAATGGGACATGTCGGAAAAAGATAATAACCCGGAAAAATTCGCCCTCAAACTTTGCGCCGAACTCGGTCTTGGAGGGGAATTCGTGACTGCAATTGCCTACAGGTATTTTTTTTTCAATCAACAAGGATTTCTAGAATTCTAAAATTCCTTAAGTGAAATCCTATGAATAAGAAATTCCTGGATGAAATACTGAGTTAATACTGAGTACAATTTGTTGATGAGAATATATTTAATGAAAATTTTCAATTTTTTCAGCGTTCGAGGACAATTGTCGTGGCACCAAAGAACTTATGCATTTTCGGAAGCTCCATTGCCAACCGTTGAAGTTCCATTCAGACCTCCTTCAGAGGCTGATCAATGGGCTCCATTTTTGGAGACTTTAACTGATGCTGAAATGGAGAAGAAAATCAGGGACCAGGACAGAAACACTCGGTAAGGATGCACTTTTTATCACTCGGAAAATTTTATGTTTAGAAAATTTATTCAGAGTTAGCAAAATTTTCGTATTGAAACAAAAAAGATTATTATCCTAATAATTGATTCCAACATTAGGTTATTTATTAAACATTGTTTTCTCTTTTGATTTTTCAGGCGAATGAGAAGATTAGCAAACACCACGCCAGGATGGTGAATTCAAAAAAGTTGCATTTATTCTGTATTACAAAATACGCATACGAATCAATGAACTGAAAATGATGTTTATGTAAGACTTGCTTTATATAATTTCGGTGAGTAAAAATTATTTTCATGTAACGTTTAGTTAACGTAATCCAAACTTTGAATTTGATTCAGATTATGAATTACGAATGAGGAAATTGAGTGGGTTTATTCGTAGTTTATCGACTTTTGTAAATAAAAATGGATTTGTTTGGATCAACTTGGTTGCTGTATTTCCATTAGTGCTACGCCTTTTTCCCACTTGTCACGAACGTTTGACCTAATTACATGAATAATTAAGATTGGTATCGGCACGGCTATGAACTGGATTGAAAATATCTGAAAGGTTCTTTTGGTAATCAAATTAATCACGAGATTAGATACAAGGAATTCAATTTATTTATTTTTTTTTTGGGGGGGTGGGGGTAACAAATGTTAACAGCTCTTAAGTTTTTGAAAAAATTTCTAAAGTTACACATAAAATTAAATAATGATGGAAAATTTGTGTAAATTGATCATCAAGTTCCCATTTTTATCAATTTTTAAAATTTTGGAATGATCTTTTAAAAAACAAGTAAGTAAATTACATGGTAATGAATATCTTAAAAAAAATTCAAGAATTTTCGAAAGTTCTTTGGTATAGTAAAATTATATTTTTGCAAAGTTTTTTCAATGAAAATTCATAGTTTTTGAAATTCATAATAAAGCTACTCGTGAAAATTTCTAAAAATTGTATTTTTATTCACGTAATAGTTCAAAAAAATTTCTTTTAATTTGATAAGAATTTGTAAAAATCACATGAAAAAATAGCAGTGTTATGAAAAGTTTGCATTTCTTTACTTATAATAATATCATTTTCATATTTATATAACAGTCAGTTAAAAAAAACAATAATAATTATGTAACATTCTACAAATATAAAATAAGACCTTTTCGTAATAATGTGAATGTAAAAATTTCTTAAGTGTTGGACTAGAGAAATGAATTTCCTAATGACATTTATAGTGCTCCCTAGTAATTTTAAACCTTATAAAAACCTCATAAGAAAATGAAATTTCTTAAAAGAATGTATTTGATAATATTTCATGAAAAACAAAACTTATAAAATTTTCCCTATTTATTCTTTATAGGAAATTTTATTTCTAATATGGCTTTTATTAGGATCAAAATTACTAGGGACTTTGCCCTTTTTACCAATTTACTTTATAAAAAAAAAATCGGAATTTTCGTTAAAAAACCGAGATTTTATAAAGGGTCTCATAAAAAGTTTATAAAAATTCAAATGAAATTCCTTGAAAGCAAGAAAAAACGAGTTTTACACAAGCAAAAAATCCTGAGCTTAATGTGTAATTTTGAACCTTATAAGAACTTTATAAGAAAATGAAATTTCTTATAATACAATTTCTTATAAAGTGTGCCTTATAAAAACTTTATAATAATTCAATTTCTTATAAGGTGACCTTGTAAAAACCTTATAAGAAACTGAAATTCCCTATAAAGAATAGATCGAAAAAATAGTATAAGTTTTTTTCTTATAAAACTCTATCAGATACATTCTTTTAAGAAATTTCGGTCTCTTATAAGATCGCCTTATAAGAATTAACATTATTAAGGAAATAAAGAACATTTTCTACATTCTCTAAATTTCAGTACAAATTTCATGATTACTTTGAAATAATTCAGTACATTTTTGATAATTTTCACTTAATTTGCTTATATTTCATCATTGTCAATAATTATATCTTTTGCCATTGTTTTATTATTTATCATTTTTAGCTTTTTTTCTATCATTTACATATTTATCATTTATTCATGTACATCTTTTTATTTCAATAATGGAAAAAAAAATTTCTTTGAATTTCCGGAGGGTTTCATACGCCCCTTTGCCTACGCCTATGATTAAGAGGAACTTTGACTACGGTGGTGTTGATAAGACAAAAACGCCGGGCGGGGTTTAAGGGGAAATCGTGCCATTCGGTCAGCCATTCAGCATTCCGTAAACATCGTGCGACCGGCGAATTTCGTGTGCCTGAAACCCGAACAACAACGACCATGGAACTCGCAAGAAACGGAATATTTTCCGACCGGAAAAACGCGAATCTCGGGAAAAGTAGTGATAAAGAATTCAAGAGTCCATTTCCCTCGCGACCATGGATGCAACAATACGGTGCCGCCGCCGCTGTTGCTGGAGGAAACATGGGTTTGAAGGGAATCATCGCTGGTAAGAAAAATGACATGCCTTCATTAATAATTAAAACTGAAGATAACAATTCTCCGCGTTAACTTCAAGTCACGTGAATTTGTCTGATTTCTTTTTCTATCAATTATACAAATTATTTAATCAATCGCAAAATCTACATAATCTCTTTTCGGCGAAATGGTTGTTTTCAATTTGATTTCGGTGGTGATTGTGATCGTTGTTTTTTTGGGAGATGACAGGCGATTTTCGCACACGCGTGATAAGTGCCCAATGGCGTAGGCAGAAAGGGATTCATGGTGTAATATGTGAAATCTTATTTGGGTATTTTTCTGTGACCTTGGGATATGAAAACTGTAAAATTTTTATAAATGATTAATGTTTATGAATTTAAAGTAGAGTATATTAAATTTGTGAGATTTATTCATGGTACACTTGAAACTCGGATATTCTTCCTCATGCGAATCAAATTGAAACTCGTTTTTTCTTACTCTGAAAGGACTTTTATTCTTCTCTTCTTTCCGTAAAGTTTCATTATTGGAGATCTAAATCACGAGAAAAAGAAGAATAAACGAGTAAAAATCAGCAAGAAATTCTTAATGAAAAACAAAAATAGTGCAAGAGAATACGAGTTTCTGGTGTCTCCTACATTTTAAATTTTCAAGTATCCACGAAATGATAGATCGAAAAATGGCCAGTATTTCCAATAGAATTTTGTAATAAATGTATCTAACAATCGTAAATGATCGATTTCACACTGTTACAAATTTTTGTTTTAAATTTAATATAGCGCCTATAACGCATATTTCTCATAACCTGTATTAATAATGCATTAAAAATATGCAATATATATATATATATATATATATATATATATATATATATATATATATATATATATATATATATATATATATATATACACATTACTTTAATACACGGGTGTCTTAAATTTTGTACATCATGTGTGCTTGAATTTATACATGACATTTATATATACTTGTATTATATTCCAGATGGATTTAAGTCAGATTCGTATTAATGCACTGATGTATTAAAATCATACAAAAATTTTAGAATTAAACTTGATACAAGTAATGTGTAATTTATGTTATATCCCAGCAAACCATGTCGACACCAAATTTTTTCTGTTAAAATTCTAATACAAAAAATTTTAGTTTTGTAAAAAAATTTACAGAAAAAATGCTAATATTAAATTCCCTTTTTATTTATTTCGGTGATTAGTATTTAAATTTCAGTTGAATAAAACATCTTCAAAGATAAGTTATTTCTTCGCATTGTTTGCATGTAATATTCCATCTATCAGGTCCTTCACCTTAGTATTAATATGGTTTCCACTCATATTTGGAGGATCTCCACAGTAATTCGCATTTGAGAAAAAATTTGGTGTAGCCACCTAGCAAGCACGAGCGTAGTAACCAACTTGTGTGAAGAATGTATTTTACTCAAGTAAGTGTCTCGAATTTATACACATTTTAAGTATGTGTATTTACTTGTGTTTGAAATATCAAGTTTATGAAATTCCAGATACATTTTAATACGGAATCTATGGAAAGTGTATTAAACTCAAGTAGGTGTCCCTAAATCTTACACTTTTAAAACATGTGTATCTAATATACATTTTATACATTTGGCTTACGAAATTTCGAGTACATTTTAATTCATTTTGAGTAAAAAGTGTATAAAATTTAAGAAAATTTTCAACAGCGCAGTATTAAAAAATCAAAGTCCAAAAATTCTTAATTCAAACAGAAAATTATTTGAATCCCAATCCACGAATAGGAATTTTTGTAATTTAATTTGCCAACTTTTTTTCTTTTATTACTAATCATTCAAATGATTTTATATCATTATAATTAATAATTGAAAATTATTCAAATCGGAAGTTTATTATAACAATTCGCAATTTATATGATTTAAATAAATTTTTCAAATTGATTCGTTTATTTATTTCACTATTTTTCAAGTATTTTTTAAATTATTTTTCAAAAAGTGATTTTTCCAAGAGAAAAAATGACCGACACTGAAAAATCTAGGCGCAGTGGAATCTGAGATCCGTTTGGATCTCAGAAATGGAATCTGAGAAAAAGCTCGATTATTTCTGCTCCTGAGGCCATATTTCAACCGGACGCATTCTACGAAAAAAAAATCATAATAAAAATATGCAGACTCCTGCTATTTTGAAGCCTCGCCTTGAACATGATTTTGTTAAAGCCTTGGGAAAAACGTATGTTTTCCATTTTTTAATCCTATAAAACTATAGTATTCATCTATACTTTCGAACAAATTATCGTATTTGAACATTTTTTTTTAACTAGAAAAAGTTATTAATAAGTAATATCACATCAGTGGAAGAATAAAGAAAGTAAATTTTTATTGACGAATTGAAAATTCCTACAAAGTTAGTAAAAAATGAATATTTCGTTTTTTTATATCTCATGAATTTTGAACGCCGATTTTGTCGTTAAATGTACTGCAAAATAAGAGTAAGAAAGAAAGGCTCGAAAAAAAATAATAAATAATTGGGTATCTATAGCTGTGAATTTAATTAATGAAAAATAAAAAGTTCGAAATCAGAAAAATTAGTGATTTCGATATTTTTAGTGAATTTCATTGAAACCGACATTATGATAATTAATAATTACTCAAAATTATTAATATGTCAACACGAATTTACTTTCTTAGTTTCTCATTTTTCTCCATAATATATCATGTAAATAATTTTGTTAGAATAAATTCCAAGATACAAAAACATTCTTCATTAAAGTATTTTTTCTAAACACATTTTTTATCATTCAAGCACAAATTTGCGTTTTTCGAATAATTCACAAACTTCGTAGTAAGGTTTTAATACAGAACTATTATACATATAATAATAGAAGTTCTATTTTTTATGTACCTGAAGTTCCAAACATTTAAAATTCAACGAAAATTGTATATGTATGAATTTTTCGATTTTTTATCATGATAGAAAGTGTGACGAATATTTTTTTGGGGAGTATCAAGTTCGTTGTTACGATCAAAAAGTGCTCAAAAACAACTAGTAAATTTTTTTCTCGCATATTAACTTATAAATTTTTTTCGTTTAATTTTAAACGTTTGGAACTTCAGGTACATCTTGAATCTAACAACAAAAATACAATTTCAACAATTCCTCATTCAAAATATCAAAATCGCAGATATTTTTGAATATCAAATTCTTATTTTTCCATAATTAAATGTATATCCATAATTATTTTTCATTCGTTTATTTCTCGATTTTTTCAACTCTTTTACTTTGCAGTGAATTTGATAAAAAAAATATTGAAAGGTTTTCCATTCATGTAAAGGTTTTTCAGGTCGATTAACATAAGTATTATTTACAATTCTACATCGAAAATTTATGAATTTAAAGCACTGAATAATAATAATAATAATAATAATAATAATAATAATAATAATAATAATAATAATAATAATAATAATAAACCCAGTGGGAAATTTATGGATATTATTTGTGAATAATATTTAAGGAAAAATGTCTTCATTTATGTAACACGAATTTAAAGAGTATAGTCGATTCAGTTTGAGAATAATTTAATCCATCACCATATAACCATTGATAGTAATTTTCTTTCATTTCTTTCTTTCGTGCTTCTCTTTTGAACTTTTATTTTTTAGCAAGTTCGATAAAAAAAATTATCATTTAAAATTCATGAGATCTAACATTCGAAATAATTTAATCTTAAGTAGTCGATATCAGTGAGGTGTATTCTTTTACTCAAAAGTCTAGGTCACGATTATTTAACTCAAACATTCATTCTTTCAGTTGTTTAATATTTCAATCATTTAATCAAAAATATCATATTTTTTTAACTATTAACTTATTTTGCCATCAAGTTTTTAATCCAGCAAAAGGGAAATTTAAAGTTATCCCTATTGCAATGGGAGCTTTTCAAAAATTCAGTGAAGTGCAGTAAAATTGGTATATGTATAAAAATTATTTGATAGATTGATAGATTTCCGATAAAAATTTTGATGTGGCATCGGAACTTCTATTTTTGATAGATAAATTATTGATTTACTGTCCGGTTCTTTTTTCTATCGGAAATTTAATTTATGTTCTCTTTCCTATGACATCTGTAATCATCTTTCCTTCTTCAATTCTAGTGATTCTGAACCTTATTTAAACCTTATAAAGTTACCTTATAAGGATTATGCAAAACAAATCTTCATAGGGAAAGAAGAGCCTTTTTGAAGAATTTGAAAACCTTTAAAGTAAATGAAAATCTTAGAAGGAGAAAAACTTTATGAGCAAAATCTGGAAAAATCTAACTATTGCAAAATCAATAAATGATATAAATTATTATTTTATACTTAATAATTGAGTTATGGTTTGAGACAAATTAAAATTTGATAATGAAGTTTAAATGATCAATAATTATATTATGATAATAATATTATTATTATTATAAATATGTCGCAAACGTTGTTCGAGAGAATATTTGAACCAAAGTCCCTCGAAAAACTGATGTATATCTCGAGCGTTTGATCCACTCATCTATCATCCTATATTCTAGAATTCAGAGTTTCAGAATACTATCTCTCTAATTTTTAGTCTCCTATCTTCTATAGTTCAAAATTCTAGAAATGAATTTTAAGTCCTATCACTCCTAAATACTATAAAGTGGAAATCGTAACTCAAAATTTGTCGTTCTAGAGTTAAAAAATAACAATTCTGTGCCACAAAATTAATGATTATAAATACCAGAATCGTAGAGTTCTACATAGTATATACGATCTGAAATTCCGCAACCCCATACTATAAAATTTGAAATCATTAGAGCCTTTACTCTGAAAGTTAAATATTCGAAATCATTTACTGTAGAATATTAATTCTTATGATTTCATATCAAAACTTCACGCAATAGAAATTGAAAATGAAAGTCATGATTCTGAAATGTTGAATTCCAGACTATCTTCTGAAATGTGAAACTCCTATTTTTGAGATTGAGAATTCAATACAGTTGGATTGAACATTTTATTACACTATATCATAAATTAATACGATTAAATACATCAGTATTGTTCAAATCTAAATAATAGAATGTTAAGGAGTAGAATTAAAAATTCTAGAATTGCAGACTCTATAATTAGGAACTTTGTAATTTTCTATACTTGAATGGTCGATCTTGAATTTCTGTTTCATTCATCACAAATCTGACATTCTACATTCTAGAATAAAATATTTTATTAAGTTTTATTTTATTAAGATTTTTGAAAGTTTATGTTCGAAACTTGAGAGTCTTATAATTTGTATTAACGTGTTATCATGAATTCTCGAACTTTATACCATAGAATTCGGAGCTCTGAAATTCTTTGTTCCAGAATGAACGATTCTTTCATTCTCTTTTCAAAAATTAAAAATTCTGGGATTCTGGATTATATTATTTAAAATTCTAGTGCTTGATATTCTATAGTGCAAGATTCCAGAAATAAGTAATCTAGAATTTAGAGTTTTTAAATACGATCTTGTTGAGTTTGGTACCAAGCAGGTTTGTGTATCCCGAGAACATCCGAACAATAAAAAAAATGACTTTGACGATATTTGGATGACTTACTCAAATCTACTTTTTGATTCATGAAATTGTGTAAAAATTTTGAGAAATTAATATTTGAGTACTCATTTTAAGCGTTTATGATACGAGTATATAAGAAATGAATCTTTTGAGCACTCTCTGGGCATAAGAAGAGGACTTTAAGACAAAATTTTTCAAGGCCTAGTTTTGAAAACCAAAAAAAAATTTGAGAAATTTGTTAGTATATCTTCTCGGACCAGAATCATACCTCAGGCCCATAGCTAAAAATTGGTTGACCAGTGTACTAAAACATACAATACAAAATTTCTTATACGATTTAATTATTTTTGGTAGATGTCCGAACAAAAAGTATTCTATCCTATATCAAATTTTGGTATACCAATATACTGATTTTTAGGTATAGGTCTGAGGTATGATTGCAATCCGAGAAGGTATACTAAAATTTATTATGACAATATCCCATATCATCCCCCCTCATCGCTTAAACCTACGTTACTGGTAACTGTAAAATTCGATCCTTAATTAAAGGATTTTGGATCTTTATAAGGTTTCATAAGATTGTCTTATAAGGATTCGACAATCTTTTAAGGAATATTAGGTTTACAATTTTTATAAGGTTCGCAATGGCTAGGGAAACCCATTCTTGAACCCGCCACAATTTCCAGGCGGCATCACCGGAGGCATCGAGATTTGCATCACGTACCCAACTGAGTACGTGAAAACTCAGCTCCAGTTGGACGGAAAAACCGGCGCTGGAAAACAGTACTCCGGCATATTGGACTGCGTCTCGAAAACCGTGAAAGGTCACGGATTTCTAGGGCTCTATCGCGGTCTTTCGGTTTTGCTTTACGGCTCGATACCAAAGTCCGCGGTGAGATTCGGGTCATTCGAAACCGCGAGGAAAAAACTCGAAGACGACCAGGGAAAACTCAGCGTGCAAAATCGCCTTCTTGCCGGTCTCAGCGCCGGCGTTTGCGAGGCTATTTTAGCCGTGACCCCGATGGAGACCGTCAAAGTCAAGTTTATTAACGACCAGAGGTCAGCGAATCCCAGATTCCGAGGATTCTTCCACGGGGTTTCCGTAATTATCAAAGAAAACGGTAAATTTGATTAAAGAAATTGAATTTATGATTGAAAATTGAAGGGTAGTTCAAAATCGTACTGTTGGTACATAATTTTGATCATTTTTTCATGGGAAATGCACTGGAGATTTTCATTCGTGTCATTTAATCTCAAATCGTCCTAGAATTTCATTCATATCAGAAATTTCATATTTTTAAGATATGCAGCTAAAAAACTTATTATTAATTTTTATTTTAACAACTTTTAACAGTAAAAAACGGAATCCTTGAATAGATTTTTTCACAAATCGAATTCTATTTTACAGGTATGCGAGGGGTTTACCAGGGTTTAGGTCCAACGATATTCAAGCAAGGCACAAACCAGGCGATACGATTTTTCGTCATGGAAACATGCAAAGACTGGTACAAAGGTAGTGACAATAATAAACATGTTCCTAAAGTTATCGTCGGGCTTTTCGGAGCCGTTGCCGGCGCGGCTTCTGTTTTCGGCAACACGCCGATCGACGTAGTCAAAACTAGAATGCAGGTAAATAAAAAAGAATAATGGATTCGATCTGATTTCCAATTACGATATTAAATAATTAAATCATTTTATTCCATTTCATCATATTATTATCGTTTCAAAATAATATAATTAATATGATTAAAAAGAAATACATTATAGGGGGGGGGGGTTAGTTGAAATCCTTCATCAAATTTGAAAAGCGATAATTACACTTAGCAATATAATAGAAAAAATTCAAAAATCGCGATTTTAGTACATTGACATTTCAATCGATAAGGACTTTTTAGCTACTTCATACTAAAACTTTTATTGTAAAATAATGTAAAATAGGAGAACCCGTGTAATTATCTCTCTGTATGACTGAAACCCTTTTTTTTCTCCCCTTATTTTCCTGGCCCCTTTATTTTTCATTTTTCATGAAAGAAATTTATCGTTTACTGTCAAGGTCGTAGGCAGAGGAAGGTTTGAGAAATTCAAATCCCTTCCGAAAGTCAGATGAATTCAGTTATTATTCGAAGTGAAAATTAAAAAAAAGTAACTAATAGAAAAAATTATAAATGATAAAATTACAAATAATAAGAAAATATACTTTAGAATAATAATAATGATGAAAAAAATGAAACAATAAAAACATAGATACTAATAAAGTAATAAGTAAAAAATAAGTTCAAATTATTGAATATGTACTCCCTGAAATTTAGAGGATATAACGGAAGGTTTTATATTTCAGTTCTCAAATTCAAAATAAATTGAGAATTCATAATTTCGCTCATTACAAAATAGCAATCATGGTTTTTTTAACAGAAATCCAACTGCAAATATTTGGCCAAGATAAAGTAGAAAATAAAAATTTCGGAAATTTGTTAAAGTTCCAACCCAGTGCATTTTTTCTTATGAAGAGAAATTAGAATCTACGAAAGTGCTACAAATCTCGAAAACCTTGAATTCTGGAGCATCAACAGAGAAATCTATGAAAATTCAATAAAATCTTTCAAATCATACAATCAGTGAAAAAATACCAAAAGCAATATAAATCTAACAATGTACTGTTTTCTGAAAAACTCCAACACGAGAGATTAATTAAACATTAAATTCTTAAAAATATAGCAATCTATACAAAAAAATACTAGTAACATCAAAATACTATAAATTTATATCAACTCGATTTTTCCAAAAATCTACAAAAATACTGAAAATCTATCGAAATTTAAATTCTAAAAATCTATACAATCTTAAAATCGATAGAAATACCAAAAACTCCTTTCGAATGTAATAAATACCTACTTTTAAAAAATGTGAAAAACAATAGGAATTTCTTAAAATTTGAAAACTATATAGATATCATTTATTCAAAAAGTTATAAAATATTGAACACAAGAGCATATAATTCTAAAAATCAATATAGGAATCTATAAAAATGCCAGATAACTATTCTTATTGAATAAACACTAAAAAAATACAAAAACAAACTACCAAATTTTACTGAAAATTTTTATAAAAGATATTGTTTCCTAAAAAATGAATATAAATACACAAAATCGTTGAACTTTACTACAGCATTAAATTTTAAAAATTATCTGTAGATTTCAGAAGTACTAAAAATCCTCTGTAAAAATCCCAGAAAGTATCAAAAAATTTTAGAAAATTGCTTGGATACTATTATCCCAAAAATGTAGAAAATGAAGCTATATAGAAATCCTGAATAGTATCAAAAAACCCTTCAAGTTGTATAAATAATACAAAATTTTGAAAAATACTAAAAAAGTAAGAAAAAAAAATCTTAACTTAGTGACAAGAAAATCTGGTCAATCGGATTTCACTATATCAAAGACGTTTATCAAAAATGTGAACTTTTAACTCTGAAAGTCGTATAACTTTTAAATTCTAAAAATTGCACTCCTGCAACCAGATCGTCAAAGATTGAAAATCATAAGTTCCTGAAGGAAATATATTGAAAAACCACTTCCGAAATTTATTTTCCCACGTCCCTGTTTATTTCAGATAAATGCAGTATGTTTGTCTATTACCATTATTTTTATTAATGTAGGTATTTATTTTTTTTTTTCGATTTATTCAGTGAAAATCTATTGCAAGTGTTTACACTCATTAGTAATAAAAATTTCATTTCTTTCTTCTGATTCTTTTCCGATTTAACTGTTTTTTCAAGGGTTTGGAAGCATCCAAGTACAAAAACAGCTGGGACTGCGTAATGCAGATCTGGAAAAAAGAAGGCCCCGCGGCCTTTTACAAGGGCACAGTGCCAAGATTAGGCCGCGTCTGTCTCGACGTCGCCATAACGTTCATGATTTACGATTCGTTTATGGAATTTTTCAACAAAGCGTGGCCTTGAAAGGACGTTTTCCCTACGAGAGTCAATTTCCATGTTGCGCGCTTCGATGACAAAGAAAATATATACGTACCCATACTCACGTCGTTGTTGGAATTGTTAAAAATGAAATAGGGATATTTTGTATAGGCGAGATAAATGTTTATGCTCGCGATGTATTTTTGGAAATTTTATATGTATAGTTTAACAGGATGTATATAGCATGTAAAATAATTCATTCCGAGCATCATTCCGTCGCATTTATTTTTCATGTATCGATATTTATGCACACCGCGGTCATCGATTGCACGCGGCGAAGTGAGTTTATTTTTATTTTGTTATATATCTAGTTCGGCGTCGCGTCGAACGTCGCAATGTGTTCCTATGATAGATCGCGATTTTTATGGCATTCACGATTGATATTTTTGACGCTTTTAATAATAAATCGGTGCCTGAATGTTGATTTCGTGTTTTTGTTTTTTTTACTCCTGACTTACATTTTTTGTAATAAAGTGACGCAGATGGTATTATTTATGGAAGCTTTACTGTAGGGGAATTAAAAACACAAGATTTTATGCTTCCATTGAAACACTTCCGAAAATGTTCAATTGATGACTAACTGATGCTTTTTAGTGGAAACGATAATACACGTATTTTTTCTTTTTTTTCAATATTTTTTGGACATTTCGCTATAACGGGGAAAATTTATATTGACTGTTTACAATAAAAACTTTTTTCACTGCCACTTGAGAGAGCGATATTGTCGGGTTTTTAAACTCACATTCTCAAATTTCAGCAAGTAAACACCAGAAAAATGATTTTCGACATGCAAGCATGAAAAATACACTCCATATCATGGAGCATTTACTCGCATTACGCTCGTTCACAAAACTCTGCATCCGTGAAAATGCTCATTTCTGCTCCTTGATACGAAATATACTATTTTTCAAATGCGTATACCTTAATGAAAAATCAATGAATTTCGACAGTTTTACATTCAGAATATTTGGTATGATTCACACTGTCAAACTATTGTATTGTCCCAAGTCTAATCTTTATAAACAAATTTATAATAATTTATAAACAAAAAGTGAAAAACTTCTACGAAATCTAATAATTCTAAAGTGCATTTAAATTTTTTTTTCACATTTTTGTACATACATGAAAAATATGATTAGTTCTCCCATTCTGTCAATTTTCCTAGACTGAAATTTTCTGTTTCAGAATC
Source organism: Platygaster robiniae (assembly GCA_028476575.1). NCBI lineage: Eukaryota > Metazoa > Arthropoda > Insecta > Hymenoptera > Platygastridae > Platygaster > Platygaster robiniae. The sequence goes on along the minus strand of CM052021.1, from coordinate 9,362,754 downwards.
AGAGTTATAATTTTTTCTAAAAATGTCAAAAACAAATGAAATAATCACCAACAATCATCCTAATATCGTTCTACATGCTTAATACAACCATTAAGAAAGTTCAACGAATTTTTTCTGTGAATAAGGTCAAAACCAGAAGTAATTTAAACAAAAGTGTCTGATATTACCCGCCCTTACCCTATATTTACAAAAATTTCGGAAAAAAATGTGCTCTCCCTGAAAACACGTTCCTCTCAAAACTCATCCAACAGGAATATCCCGAGATCGATCCCATAAAATGCCTGATAAGGTTTTGATAACAGGTACGCTGGAAAAACCGCGAAATCCGCGGTACCCGGCCCCTTTCAACCCAAGGCCCATAATCTCACGTATCCGGGGCCCCACGCACACAACGCCGAGCACCTGCTCGCTGCACACACAGGAGGTGGCCCATTCCGTGCGGTTAAGTAACCTGCCCCACTCCCGGGGCCCAAAGGGGGACCCGGGGTCACATTCCAAGATGGCTGTGCCCGTGGAATGCGGTGGGTGCCCCCCCTGAGAACGCCTGCTGCCTCCCTCCGCGTAAATATCGGGCTTTTTTCCGCCGAAAAACCCAGCTCGTGTTGTTATTTATCGGTTGACTTGTGTTATTGATCGCGCTTCCCGGCGAATACGCCCGGGCCTTGGGCCCCCGGGTGCTGCGACCTGGAGGATCGGAGATGGGCCCCCGGACCGGAGGTTCGCGACTGTATTGGGCCTCATCAAATGGGACGTCTCGGGCGACGCGGGGACATGGGACCAGGATGCCCTGAACCAGCATGTCCCACCGCGACATGTCCGAGGTGATTTTTCCAGGTTTTTCCCGTTAATCTTCTTGTTTTATGGTCCCGTATTTGACGTCTCGCAGGCCTTGTAGATTCGGTATTGCGGGTTCTTGTGAATGCGGTTAGGGTGATAATTATGGGGTTTCGAGGCTTTCGAGCCGGCCGATCCTCGTTTGTACGTGGTTCCGAGATCTGATGGGTCGGAAAGCTCTTTGGATTTTTGGGTTTTTCAAGTTTTTAATGTAATGGGAAGATAAAATGATGTAATATGAGTGAGTTTTTGAGATTTTCTGTGTTTTTGGATCTAGTTCCGTGAATTTATAGATTTTATGCGTTGTTCGGAGGTCTCAGATGGGTCTGAATATTCTGAATAATATTATGAATTTTTAAGTTTTTTGAGTTTTAGGATGAATTGGGACTTGAGGTGGAAGATGAAATATGTGAATTTTTAAAATTTTCCGGTTTTTTGGATCAAGTTCGTGTATTTTTCAATTTTTTATGTTACGTTGTTTCGAATTCTCAAAATTAGGTTCGAATAAACTTTGAATTTTTGAGGTTTTTGAATTTTTTGAATGTATTGGGATTTAAGGTGTAAGATGAAATATGTAAATTTCTAAGATTTTTTGATTCTTTGGATCTGGGTTCGTGAATTTATATTTTATGCGTGGTTCCGAAATCTGCGATGGGTCCAAATACTCTTTGGATTTTTGGATATAATGGGACGATAATTATTATGTGAATTTTTGAAAATTTCTGGTTTTTTATATCTAGGTCTGTGAATTTTTTGATTTCATGCGTCATTTGAAGAATTCAGATGTGTCCTAATATCCTGTAAAATACTATGAATTTTTAAACTTATTTAGTTCTAGATGTATTGGGACTTAAGGTATAAGACGGAATATGTTAATTTGAAAGATTTTATGGTTTTTTGGATCAACTTCGTGTATTTGAAAATTTTTCATGTTACGTTGTTTCAAGGTCTCAGATTAGGTTGAAATAAACTTTAAATTATTGAATTTTTTTGAATGAATTGGACTTGAGGTGTGAGATGAAATATGTAAACTTGAATAATTTTCCAATTCTTTGGATCTGAGTTACTGAATTTATAAATTTTATACGTGGTTCCCAGATCTGCGATGGTCCGAATACTCTTTCGATTTTTGGGTTTTTTAAATTTGGGTATCAGGGCTTATACGATATATGAAAATTTTAATTTTTCTGTTTTTTTGGATCTGAATTCGTGGATCTTTAGATTTTTAAGAGAGAATTCTTCTGTTTTGAGTTACATATTTTATCTCGGGCAAGTTTAACAACTCGTTTTCGGTTTTGTTTACGCAACGTCATCGAAAGGAAATTTGGGCCTGATAGTGATGAATCACGAGCTTATGTGCACATTGTAGAATGAAAAGTTTTTAAGCATAATATTGGAGTTCCAAGTAGTGAGTTATTATGCTACAAGTTGAGAAAGCGACGAATTTTCAGGATGTTTGTTCCCATGAGCTTAGCAATCGGGGCGTAAAAATAAAATAAATTTAAAACCTAACTTCTTTAACGTACCGGATGTACGATTAATTTTTTTGTGAAATTCATTGTGCTAGTTTTTTTTTCCTTTTTTTTTCATGTGAAAAGTAATTGATTGTTTTTTACGAGTGGACATAATTAAATCACTTTTTGCACTCTCTTTCCCAATTAGAAAATATAAAAGAAGTTGAGAAAAGAAAAAAAGTTTTTATTCACAATTTGCTTATAATTGAACCTTTCAATGTCTATTATTCTAAACAAACTGTGAATGATATAGCGTATGTATATTGTGAATTCTGAAAATTGCCTTTTTTTTGTTTCGTCAAACTAGGCATTCCCAAAAAAAAGAAGAGTATACTTTTTTCTCTCGTGAAATTCATCTGTTACAAGTTCTTATTTCTTTTCGAAAAAAATATTGATGTACATTGGATTTTCATAATATCTCAACTTCATGAATCGGTTTTTAATAATTGTTAGTAAATCAATTCTTCATTTTTAATACAATTTTTCTAACGTTTCGTGTTTTTTTTTTTTTTATAATCATCACACAATAGCCGAGTGACCGGAATAAATTAGATTCTGACATTTGTTACCATTTTTCGATAGTTTTGGTACATGAACGTATAAAAAAGTTTGGAAATTTCGATGATTTTAATAATTTTTTGAAAATTTGTCAACAGCTTTATTCTGCGAAAATGTTATAGTATGGAAGTTCAGAATAGTTTAAACATTTTTTACGTTTCATATAAGTCCTGACGATTGTTACGATTGCTTGAAACTTTCGATAGTTAATTTGAAAGTTATGAAAAATTTCCATAGTTTAGCGGTTTTAACCAATTTAACAGATGTTCAACAATGTCGAGAGTACCGTATGTACAATAGATGTAATAGTTTTTACAGCTCAAGTTTCGAAATTTTTCACATCTTTTTAACAGTTTTGGCAGTTAAAATAGTTTCGATAGATGATCAAAGTAAAATTGGTTAAAACTTATAAATTACTGAACTGTCATGAACTTTCTAACGGTTGAAATTACTTACTTGAAACTCCTGAAAAAGTTAAAAAACCGTCGAAATTTTGGTGTCACAGGTGAAAACTCAGAAAAACGAGGAAAAAAAAGACGAGTTTCCGCATCATATTAAATTTTCTGTTTTTTGATAAATTTTGTGAAATCGACCAGTTTTTTCATCATTCAAACTAAACTATCAACCTTTTTGCACAAGCTTTACTGACATTTTACATTTTTTCATGTGTTAAAAAACATTGCATAAGTTTAGAGCTGTTTAGTTCACTCGTTTGAAAAATATTGGTTGAAAGTTTCGAAAAGCAAAACCAAGAAAAAATCTCATTTTCGTACTATAAATTGAATTTCAACGTCGAAAATCGATTCAATGAAACAATGTAACACCGATTTTTCCTTATGAGTTGCAGAAAATTAAGTAACAAAATTTTTTATAATATTAGGTTCGAAAAATTGCGTTATATGTATGTTCACTTTCAAATTTACGATAAAAATAAACAATCATCAGAATTGACGTTTTAATTTTCAAATCGCATATTACCGGTTTTTTTAGATCTAATAAATGAATACCAATATTGAATACAATTACTTTTTTTTTAACAACTTTGAATCTTCTTTAGCGATATTATTTTTATTTATGAATAAATTTATATTTTTCAAATTATCTTCTCAACGATCATTCTGGAGCCACGCCAAATCAGTAATTCAGACAAACATCTTTTTCAAGCTTTCGGTAGTTTATTTTTCCCTCTTCAGGAAAGCTGAATTTTACAAAATCAAAGCAACAATCAATAAAATTCCAAATCAATCAATCAATTTCATCACAACATCACTCACTATACACTTACTCAAAATATAAATTCCAGGTTAAAATTGTCTTATGTGTAAAAACATTTCGTCATCTTTTTATAATATTAAGTGAACAGGAAAGAAACAATATGTTGTTACAAGAACTTATTAGTGGTCTGTACACGAATAACAAAATTACCTCAGTTTTCCTTCCTTATATAGAAAACGAACCGATAAGAATTCATATCACGTCATCGATGCATGCGTCATAGATTGAACTTGAAAATCTCGTGTCTTCTTGTCTATTTAATGTATTTTTAGTCCCCTTTATGAAAAACATTTCTGAAAACATTCTTTTTCTATAATCTATCTCTTTACACAAAGTCTTTACTTTATCCCAATTAAACTCATGATTCATATTTATTCTATGTTATGTTATAACTGAATTATTTTCTGTAAATTTGCGAGTATTTCCCTCGTGTTCCTTAATTCTAGTTTCCAAACATCTTTTAGTCTGTCCTACATATTTAAATTGACAATCCCTGAAATCTATCCTGTAAACTACATTCTGCTGTCTTTTATTTCCCAATTTATCTTTTCCCCTTTTAATAATATCCATATTCAATTTATTATCACTTTTATATATCACTTTTATATTTTCTTTCTGAAATATTCTCTCAATTCTTTTTTGTCCTTTTTATATACATGGTAAAACCAAAATTCCTCCTCTCCTATCATTATTATCCGATAATTTATCATCTTTATCATTCTTCGATTTAACATATTTCAAAAAATCAAAAAAAAAATACTTTTCTCTATAAATTCAATGGGATAGTTATTCCTGTAAAATAAGTTTTTAATTTTATCAAAATTTTCACCATGAAATCTTTCATCAGACAATTTAATAACTTTATCAACCAATCCATATATTATCCCTTTCCTCTGTACAATCGGATTTTTTGAATGAAAATTCATAAATCTTTCAGATGAAGTCGGTTTTTTGAACCAATCATTAGCTTTTCATCTTCTCTAATAACTTCCAATTCAAAAAAATTGAACTTCCCATCCCTTTCTATTTCACTTGTAAACTGTATCCTATCATTGTATGAATTAAATCCTTTAAAAGTCGCATCCAGTTCATCTTTCTTTGTTATCGTAAAAATATCATCAACATATCTACAGTTAAATATTGGTTTATAACTCAATTTACCCAAAACATCTAATTCCATATCTTCCATTACTATATTAGCTAAAATAGGAGAAATTGGAGAACCCATTGGTGTTCCAAAAGTTTGTTCATGTATTTTTCCATTAAAAGTAAAATATGTTAATTCCATCAATTTGATAACATTGTCTAAAAATTCCTCACAAGGTATGTCCATATAAGGCACTAAAAATCGATATATTATTCTAGCAAGTGAATTTTTCACTTCATCCTTCGAGATTTGTAAGATTTGTAAACAATGATGTCACATCAAAAGATACAATTTTAAATTCCTTCGATAAATTCAATCCCTTTAACTTCTTTTTTAATTCTAAACTATCTTTAACGTAACTTTTCGGTTTTGGTAAATGTTTCAAAAGTAAATCCTGAATAAACTTTGCCAATTTATTCAAATTATTATTATATCATAATTAATAATCATATTATGATTAAAATTTATATTTTTCCTTAATAAAATTTTGATTTTCCGTTACATACCATAGATTTCAATGTTTTTATTGCTATACTGTTTTACGGTTTTTTACGGTTATAATTATGATAAAATATATAAATGTCACAATTTCACACTTAGATGCATAATAGATTAATGTAGAATATTAATATAGAATAGTTATGAGATCTGGAATGAGGAAAGAGACCTCAATCAATCAATGCATAATTTGATAATTTTAAAATATGATTGATATTGTATATGAAATACGTATCTAAATAAAATTAGATATAAATAAACATATGCCAGAAATACCATATTATGAATGATAAATATTATCATTCATAAACATATAAGATGATTAGAAAAATATAAACTTGAAAATTTATGAATTAATAGATAAACATAATATAACATCATAAATACTATACAATATCGAGGAAAGGGTGATGCACCCGGCTTGCTCTGCAATGAGGTGGGGTCTGCCACAGTGAAAAAGTCGCAGATTCAGTTTCCTTAAGTTCCTAGGTGAATAATGACCCATTTTCCAGGTGGAGCCCGAGGGGTCGTCGGCACTGGCAGCCGGATCCCGGGCCCTCTTCCTGGATACGGTCCGCCGAAGCAACGCGGCATGCCAGAATGGGGACTATCCCCTCGCCGCGACCTTGTACACTGAAGCCTTGGCCCTGGACCCGCTCAGTCACGTCTTGTACTCCAACAGGTCCGCGGCGCGCCTGAAAATGGGCATGTTCGCCCTGGCCCTTCAGGACGCCGTTCGCGCAACAGAGCTCAATCCTCAATGGCCGAAAGTACGAAATTTCGCTTTAAAAACTCCTACAACTCCGCACACCCAATCACGAAATCAGAGTCCACACTTTTTGTTCAAGATGACCTAAAAATCCGAAAAATTCACATTCTTTTCAAAATTCTGAGATACCTTTCTCTTTACCGTATTTGCGGAATCTCAAAATTGACAGAGATATCAGCGGTTGAACAATGAGAAGGCATCTTAAGCTCCGTCCAGCGTGATCAACGCGCTTTAAGCTTCTCTCATAACGAAGACAAGGTCCGCTCTCATTGGTCTAGCGCTCATAATTTCAATTGCTTGTATCTCCGTCAATTTTGAAATTTCACAAATACAGCAAAGGAAATATCGTCCTAGAATTGAGCGAGGAATATTAATTTTTCGGCTGCAAAAATAATTTGTAGAAATAGAAATTTTTTCATATGGAAAGTCAAATTTCATCGAACTGTGTTATTTTCGCCATTTCGAAAGGCTTACTATCGTCAAGGAGTCGCATTGCAATGCCTGGGTCGCTACGGGGAAGCCTTGGTGGCTTTCAGCGTAGGCCTGGCCCGCGACCCATCCAACTCCCAACTGCTTTCCGGCCTCATGGAAGCTTCCCTTAAATCCCCATTGCGCGTCACCCTCGAACCGACGTTCGAACAATTGAGAGCAATGAACCTCGACGAGTCCCCTTTCGTGGTCATCTCCGTAGTTGGGCAAGAACTTTTAGGGGCCGGCCAGTACAGGGCTGCTGCAGGAGTGCTCGAAGCTGCTCTCAACATCGGATCTTGCAGCCTTAAACTTCGCGGTTCCGTGTACTCAGCACTTTCCAGCGCGTATTGGGCCCTGAATTCCTTGGATAAGGCCATCAACTACATGCAGCAGGATTTGGGTGAGTCCCAAGTAGCTTACATAACTGATATTTTTTATCAAAACGATGTCTCGTTTAGAAAATTAAATAAAAATCTAATCAATCCATCGGTACATCATCATATACAGATGGCTACTTCAAAGATGCCCATCTACCTCAATCAACCATATGTTCAAGAACCATTCTTTTTCATCAAATTTCAGGAGTGGCACGATCCTTAGGCGACACCCAAGGCGAGTGCCGAGCCCACGGAAACCTAGGCTCGGCGTACTTCAGCAAAAGCAGTTTCAAAGAAGCTTTGACAGCCCATAGATACCAACTGGTACTCGCCATGAAATGCAAGGACACACAGGCAGCTGCATCAGCTCTCACCAGCCTTGGCCACGTGTACACCGCCGTCGGGGATCTTCCAAACGCCCTCGCCTCGCACAAACAATGCGTTCAACTCGTCAAACAAATGGGCGATCGGCTCCAGGAAGCCCGAGAAATCGGCAACGTCGGCGCCGTTTACTTGGCAATGGGAGAATTCGAAAGCGCTGTCGACTGCCACATTCAGCATCTGAAAATTGCCAGGCGTCTCGGGGATCGGGTTGAAGAGGCCAGAGCCTCCAGCAATTTAGGCTCTTCTCATCACTATCGAAGAAACTTCGGCCAAGCCATGGTGTACCATGAAAATGTTTTGAGGATAGCTCAGGAACTTGGCGACAAAGCCATCGAGACCAGGGCTTATGCAGGGCTTGGTCACGCTGCTAGATGCGCGGGTAAATATACATATAAATATAAACCCGTTTGACATTTGATGAATAAATTGTTGATACTCTAACAAAGTCCAGAATAACTTATTACCATCGATACAAATTCTTTATTCTCAGGTGACTTGAACCAAGCAAAGCTCTGGCACCAACGACAACTAGACGTCGCCCTAACAACAAAAGACAAAATCGCCGAAGGCAGAGCTTGCAGCAACCTCGGCATTGTTTACCAGCTTCTTGGGGAACACGACGCAGCCCTCAAATTACACCAAGCACATTTGGGAATCGCGAGAAATCTAGGGGACAAAGCCGGAATGGGCAGAGCCTACGGAAATATAGGGAACGCTTACAACGCTTTGGGCTACTATGAACAGGCCATCAAATTTCACAAACAAGAGTTGACCATCAGCAAAGAGGTATTTCAGAGACCATAGCTTATCTTCAAATTCACTCAAACGCGCTGTTTCAAGCTACAACTTGATTTAGGTAAACGACCGAAGTTCAGAAGCCAGCACCCACGGCAATTTAGCCGTGGCATATCAAGCGGTTCAAGGTCACGAGGCAGCCTTGAGGCACTACAAGGCCCATCTGTCAATTGCTCGCGAGCTCAAGGACACAGCTGGTGAAGCCTGCGCATTGCTCAATCTTGCCAATTGCCTTTCCTCGCGGGGAAGGTTCGACGAGGCTGTTCCTTATTACGAGAACTACTTGATGTTATCCCAGGAGCTGCACGACTTGGAAGGGGAGGCGAAAGCGTGCCATTTTCTGGGTTATGCTCATTACTGTTTGGGCAACCACAGGGAGGCCGTGAGGTACTACGACCAGGACCTCGCGTTGGCCAAGGATTTGCAGGACAAATCTGGTATGGGAAGGGCCTACTGTAATTTGGGACTTGCTCATCTCGCTTTGGGAAATTTGGATACCGCTCTCGAGTGCCAGAAGTATTATTTGGGTGAGATTCTAAAAAGTTTCAACCAACGATCATTTTTTCCAGATGTAACACCTTTTGATCATTTCAGCGATAGCACACATGATAAAACACGTGGCTGGAAAATTCCGAGCCCTAGGAAACATTGGTGACTGTTTGCTGAAACTTGGTGAAGTTGAAGAAGCGATCAAAATGAACCAGCGTCAGTTGAACCTTGCTCGCCAAGCAGCTGATCGCAGTTTGGAGGCTACCGCCTATGGTTCTCTAGGTATAGCTCATAGGATGACGAAAAACTTGGACAAAGCTTTGGGATTCCATACTCAGGAACTGACGTTGCGTCAGGAGTCCGGAGATTTGCGAGGCGAATGTCGAGCCCATGGGAATTTGGGCGCGGTTCATATGGCTCTGGGACAGTACACTCATGCTGTCAAATGTTATCAGGAACAACTGGAACGTGCGAAGGAGCTCGCGGATTCTGGGGTTGAAGCTCAAGCATTAGGTAAAAAAAATTTTGCTGCAAGCCAAGTTATATATATACGTTATCTCGTGACATCCTAATGATTACTAAGAGTCTTACATCTCTTCGTTTCTTGTATGTCCATTTTTGGCTCTCAGCTTGTTAGTTGTGTGAATAATGATGTCACGCTATGGCACAATTATTTTATACGATATCACAGAAACAATGCAAAACAATGTACCTCATCATTGCGATCTCTAATCCAGGTAATTTAGGCATCGCAAGATTCAACATGACACACTACGAAGACGCGATCGGGTATTTCGAGCAGCAATTAGCAACCCTGGAACCACTGAATTCCGGTCCAGCTCTGATGGACAAAGCCCGTGCCCTAGGCAATCTGGGCGATTGTTACGAAGCATTAGGCGATCCGGAGGAAGCAATCAAGTGCCACGAGCAACAGCTGTCCTTGGCTGGAAGATTGCGTTGCATCAAAGAACAAGAAAAGGCTTACAGAGGACTTGGGAGGGCCAAAGAAGTCGTTGGACACATGCAAGATGCACTAGTTTGTTTTGAGAAACGCCTCGTTACGTCTCATGAAGTGGACGTGCCTGAAGCGAAAGGAGCGGCTTATGGGGATCTAGGTTAACGGATTTGAATTGCCCTCTCATCATTTACATGCATTAAAATAAGTTTATACTAATTCGTGGAACTTGGGTTTTATAGGCCGAATCCACACAGCCCTGGGTAACTACGAGCAGGCCATCTCTTGTCTCTCGCACCAACTCAACCTCGCCCGTGACCTTGGCGACAAAATCGCCGAAGCCGAGGCCGCCAGTGGTCTCGGAGCCGTGCACCTTCTCATGGACGACCCCAGCGGAGCCCTGGAACACCACCAGCTTGAACTCACCATCGCAGAAGAGCTCGACACAGCGAGCTTGCAAGCTCGAGCTTGCGCCAACCTCGGTGCGGCGAAAGAGTCCCTGGGCCAGTTGAACGAAGCTATCGCGTTACAAGAACAGTCCTTGAGTCTAGCTGCAGCAGCTGGGGACCAATTCGCAAGGGCCCTTGCTTTTTCGGCCTTAGGTCGTCTTCACCACTTAAGGAATGATCTTCCAAGAGCTTTGAGTTACTTGCAATCAGGTCTTTCGTTATCGGAAGGCTTGGGAAAACGTGAAGAAGCTGCAAGGTTGAGACACCGTTTGGGTCTGGTTCATTTTGAGGCTGGGGAAAGCTTGATTGCTTTGGAACAGTTAGAGAAGGCTGCGAATTTGTTCGAGTCTTTGGATTGTTTCTCGAGCGTGGGTACAAGTGGGCAGCCCGCGAAAGGGGAGTTGATGCTTCAGACTTATAGGATGTTGCAGAAGGTGCTGGTGGGTTTGGGAAGGCCAGAGGAGGCCCTCAATTGGGCTGAGAGGTCCAGGAGGTCCAAGACGAAGAATTTGGAGGATGTCACTCATTACTCGGAGATTATCGATCGGCAGCGGGGCATGATCTTGTATTACAGGTACTGTGACGAATTTGGAGATCGAGTTTGAATTTTAAAAACGCGGAAACTAGTAAACTTAGGTTCAAATGATCTCTTGTACAGGCAATTTTTTCAAAATCCATGAAATACATCGGCATATAAATATTTCCTTTCCCATGAATCGAATATAGTATGAACTGAATATAGTATGACCTGCTATTGATATTTTTGATTTCGATTTCCACCCCTAGAATAATTACATTATTCCTTACAGTGAGTTCGACACTGAGCTCCACTCATGGTGCCTAGCCCCTGGTCGTGGTCTCCTCAGATTCCACTCAACAAACTTGGAGAACCAACCAAGCCTCGAAGACCGCGTTCTGCTAGCTCGAGACGCCCTTCTCGGTGAATCCGGAGAAGTAAACGACGATTGCACAAAGATCCCAACAAGAGGCCATCACTTGAATGCAAGCTCCTACAGCCTAAGCAGTTTGTTCAGCGTTGGCTCTGTAAGCTCTCGAGCCGGAAGCGCTCGCTGGGCCAGATCCAAAAATGGACCAAATGTTTGGCAAGTTCCTTCCGCAGTTCAATCACTCTACGACCTTCTATTCTCACCTTTCGAAGATCTTCTACCTCCAACGAGGAAAGAACTCATCATCGTCGTGGAGAAATCTTTGTACTTGGCTCCTCTGCCTGCTTTGCAATCCAGCACCTGCGAAGACTACCTTTGCGAGCGATTCCTGCTTCTGGTAGTACCTTCTCTGGCAGCCTTGCGGAAGCGGACCCGAGTACCAGCGGTGGAAAATTCGACCGTGGCAGCTTTGGTTGCAGGAAATCCTTGCATTCCGGAAAAAGTAAGAGAAGAGTTCGCGTGGGAAAGCAGTGTTTCTTCTGCGGAGACGGAGGCCGGCATTGTAGCAGAGCTTTTGGAGGCTCGACCCTTAATTGGTAATCATTATTTCATGAAAACGCGTATGACCTTTTCGAAATCATAAACTAATCATAAATTTCTAAGGTTCTGAAGCTTCGCGAAGCGCCATTTTGGTGTCACTTCCGGAAGCAGAATGCGTGCACTTGACCGTCCCCGTTACCTGGAACGCTCCGAGCATAGTCCTGAGCGCCGAAGAATCTGAAGAATCCGGGGAAAAACCAGAATACCTTCTAAGCTGTTCAGATCTGATGAAAGTCAGATTAACCGCGAAACTTGTCGTCGTGTCTAGTGGTCATTACTGGAATGGCCAATCAGAAGGCGGCAACTTGACAAGTGTCACAGTGGATGGCGTTGAAAAACTGTCGAGGACGTTACTAAATGCTGGTGCTCAGTGTGTGCTTGTTGGGATGTGGCCTGTCCCTGCAACAGCCGGCAGTATTCTGTTGAGGGCCTTTTATAGCGCCATGTTGCAAGGAGCAAGAGCTTCCAGAGCTTTAGCTGAAGCCATGCAAACTGTTCAGCACACGAGGCATTTCGCGCATCCTGCTAACTGGGCTGGTTGGTTGCTTTTGGGCAGTGATACCAGGTTGTCAAACAAGGTATGTTTGTAAAAAAAAAATTTTTGGAACTTATACAGAGTAGAAAGCTGTAACATATTTGTTGCAATCATTCATGCTATAAAGCTTTTGGAGGATGATAAGGATGTGTTTCGATATTTTACATTTTTAATTTGCTGTATACTGGCCACATGATGATAAGGTTTATGTAAGGTTCAGAAGTACTAGAGTACATTAGAATAAGAAAAAACAATTTTTTCTATTCAAGGTGGCGTTAATGGGCCAAGCCCTGGCAGAGTTGTTAAAAAGCGGTCCGGAACAGTGCAGAGACGCTCTCAGAGTGACCTTGCACCTGGTCGAAAAGTCGCTGCAGAGAATTCACTGCGGCCAAAAGAATGCCATGTACACGACTCAGAGGAGCATAGAAAACAAAGTTGGTTCTGCAACAGGCTGGAGAGAACTTTTGATGTCCGTAGGATTTAGATTTGAACCAGCCGGAAACGGAATTCGGCCTGCTGTGTTTTTCCCTCAAAGCGACCCTGAAGAACGTCTCACTAGGTGCAGCGCCAGTCTTCAGGCCCTTTTGGGCCTTGCACCAGCTTCTCTGCATGCGCTTGTCAGACTTCTTCAAGTGAGTAAACATGAATGATGATGACACCAATTGATATTCAGATTTAAGATCTGAAGTTTACTAACAATGACGACGCAAATTATCTGTCACAGGCACCAGATGCTGTGGAAGACGTGATCGCTGCCATGAGAAGAGCAAGTTGCTTGTCAGAGGGTCAAGAACTATTCCTTCCAGTGGCCGTTTGGCGACTGTCAGGATCACACGAGCTCTTCGCCAGTTTGGGCTTCGACCTCATGGAAGTGGGCCAGTCCGAGGTGACCTTGAGGAGCAGTCGACAGGCTTCGCGCAGGATCATCCAGTTCGCTCTACAAGCACTCCTTGCGTTGTTTGGTAAGAACTTCTTCGAATCTAGCGAAATTTCCATTCCTAAAGATGCTTGTCAGATCGATCTTCAAGGTGTTGACGATGATGAGTGGGAAGGAGAAAGGGTAAGATCTTTCAAGGTCGTTTGAACATTTTTTTAGATACCCAAGAAGCACCAAAGAACCTGAGTCTCGATTCCGGAAGCTCCATGGAGAGTTTGGCTTCTGCTGCCCCGATTGAGAACACGTCAGAAAGACCGAGACTCGGAGGGGCGTTCGCGAACTATGTGCGACATCGAGGTGAACCGGATGGGAAGACAACCGAGACTCCGAGTCTTTCCACGTCTCGGCTGATTTACCAAAGAGGAGGTTCGGAATTTTTTCATTTCGTACAGAAGAGTGATTAATTCAGGGATGGGCTTTACGTATTGATGTATCGGAATATCGATATTTCTTTTCGATATATCAGAGTTTATGTCATTATATACCGATATTAAATATCGCAAGTTTATTGTATGGACAAAAATTAAGATGAAAATTTTCGTTTTATTTATATTTGTTTATTAACTCAAACACTCAGAATAGAGGTTAGTCATTTTGAACATCAATTCCTTTCTTCTTTCTGCAAATTTTAAACTTTTGGAATATCAAAATGCAAAGACCCATATGGAGTGAAGTGTGTGGTTTACGGTTTATATTCCTTTATAACGATATGATCATGATTTTCTTGAATTAATACAATGAATATTATTTAAAATAAGTACCATGAATTTCATGTACACAAAGTTTTTGTAAAATTTTTCGAAAAATCTATGAAATACTAGGAATCTGTAGGTACATAATTGTTTTTTGAGCCATGTTCGAAAATATTGGAAATCTATGATACTTCAAATTCTAGAGTATGAAATTCTAGATGTCTATATGGAAATATATACAAATACTGAAAATATATAAAACTGCTCAAAAAACTTGCGGGATTCAATCAATTCAAAAAATACTAAGAATACTAGAAATTTAAAAGATAATTATTGATTGAAGGATTGAATTTTTTGAAAGTGTATGGAATTTCTGGAAACCAACAAAACTGTGATTCCTAAAGCACTGAGTTCTGGAAATCTACATGAAAATTTGTGAAAATACCAGAAAATCCATCAAAGTATATAAATTCTTTAAAAAGTGCTCAAAATACTTGGAAAACTAAAAATCTACGAACATTCTTTTTTCTGAAGATTTATTGAAACAATTAAAATGTTTAAAACCTTGAATTCCAAAAAAAGCATGTTAGGTATTGAAAGAGGCTTTCAAAAAACTAGCAAAAATTAGGAATTCCTACAAAATTCACTAAATATTTCAAAATAGAAAAGAAATCTTAGAAATACTACGAATCTATATAACAACAGTAATTACAGCATGGAATTTTATAAGTAAATAGCAATTCCTGAGAATATCAACAAATCCTTCAAATTGCAAGGATACAGAGGGAATACAAAAAATTTTGAAATAACTTTTTATCTATGAAGATACTGTTTTCGAAAAAATCCATTCAAGTAAGAAAAGGTTATTGAAACCAAAATTCTAGAGCAAAAATTCTAGAAATCTATATAGCAATTCACGAAAATACTAGAAATGTATAGAAATTTCAGAGAATGCTATCAAATTGTATGAATGCTATAAAATACAAAAAAATACTAGAAATCCTATAGAAGATAGAAATACTAGAAATCTTATAGCATTTAATTGTAAATGTCTTTTTTTATGCATTAGTGAAAAAACCAGAAAATCCTTCGAATCATATGAATGCTGAAAAAGAAACGGGAATTTGAAAAGTACTTCAAATCAACGAATAAATTATCGTCTGAAAAATACTACTACCTATGAAACTTTGTATGCTGGAACATCCACTTCTCGAAATTTGTAAAGAAATCTATTGAACTACAGGAAAATCTATAATTATATTTGAAAAATTGACAGAATTTTATACTTACCCAAAAAATACAGGATTTTGTAAATAACATTCTTCTTTATTTTTATTTTTCGTTTATCTCTGCGAGTATAGTATTGAAATTACTGTTTCAAGCAGTGACTCTCCGAGTACTCCTTTTTTCATTTTTAAATGATTTAAAGAAATATATCAAAAAATTATCTAAAACTGGAACCTGGAACCGGTGTAGAGAGAAGAGCAAAATAACTACAAATTGTTATTCTTGTCATTGGCAATTAATTGACATTCAACCGTCAAAATATCCTTAGTTATTTCACCCTGACTAATAACATCACCCATAGAAAACAATCTGAGGTTGCCAGTCCCAAAAATGTAATTCCAAGAATATTTAATGAACTTTGAAATTTCTTAATTACATTGATATCTGTTTTTTCTACTAAAGAAACAAATGAAATTCGTAATCAATATCATCAATTCAGTTCATAAAAATCAATCCCAAAAGTAATTTTTCATTTCGAAGAAAATTTCTCCAAAATCCATGCATTTCATCAGTATATAGATTTTTCCTTTCTAATACATCGATCTTGTATATCGAAAAACCGGATATCAACATTTCTCGTTTCGATTACCATCCCTAATGAACGTACAAATCGTTCATCCTCTCATAATCTTCTTGCAGGAGAGTCCGACACGGCTTTCACCCCGAGTCCTCCGGTCACTCTTAACCTAAGCCACCAGACCCGACTGAAGAGCATCTACATGGACAAGAACCCACGACCTGGTTCCAGTTCCAGCAGTTCCCTCAACGACTGGGATAACGGCCATGCCACCATCTTAAGAAAGCAAAATCTACCCTCGCTCCCTCCAACCGCCCTCGAAAGATTAAGCGTCCGTCTCGACATATCCCAACCCCGGAAAACGCATCACCAAGTTCCCCCAGTTTCCACGTCTTCGAAGGAGGACATTCTTCAAGCTCAAAACCTGCAGAACCACCCTCAGAACTCGGAGACCTTGCCCCACAACCTGAGGAAACTCGCGACGTCTTTGACGAGTCGCACCAGGGAACTGACCCCAACGATTTCTGACGTGTACCATGAGAGGAATTTGGGCCTGGGTCTGGCCCCTTCGCTTTCAAAGTTATTGGAGGAAGTTGGGGGCCCAGGAAGTGAACAGCACCAGTACCTAAGGTCGACTCTTCACAGTCAGACGCAGAATTGGCTGCAAAATGAGTCGGAATTTTGTAGGAGGGATGAGGCTGATGGAAGGTCCATTGCAGAGTCTCAGTGCAGTGCAACTAGCTCCAATAAGATTCACAGAAAAGCCCCGGCGCCGCCGGTATGACCGTTTGCTTGGGTTTTTGGGTTTCGTGATTTGGGGATGATCGAGGGATGGTTTTTGACAGCATTTTTGGCAAGGGTCTCGCATGGAATTGAATGAAGAATCTTCATCAAACGAGATTTTTGAAGGTGGGACTTTGTACTTGGTGCGAAAAGTGTTGTCTACGTGAAGGCTATTTATTATACTAGATCGAACTGTCTTCCTAGATTCATTGGACCGTCCAACAGTGTAAAATGAGCGTGTGTGTATTTATGAGTACATGTTTAATTCTTGGATAAATGAATTGTTTTGGCCCTGAAAGGGTATGAAAGGGAGAAAGGACTTGAAAAATTCTTGAAAGATACGACAATATTTGGAAATGTATTTGGCTTAGGGTAGTTGCTTGACTGTCATTGGAAAATCTTTGATGAATTTATGTGATCTTGATTGATGTAATTTTCTGCGATAAATATTATAAATTATTATGGATGGACAATAAAGTTTCTTTTTTTTTAGATACTTTTTATGAAGACTTTCTTACTTGATCATCCTAGGAAAGTTTCAATTAAGAGTAATTAAATTAAAAATCGTTACATTTTAAAATCTAAAATACAGAATTAAAAAAAAACTTTTAGGGTGCAGTAGAAGTAATTATGAGAACAGGTAAGTTAAAAGTTTGGAATTTGAAACTCGGGCAACAATTCCTATATTTATTCTTGAAAGATTAAATCGGAGAATTTTGACATAAAAAACATATTACTCTAAATATCAGAATTTCAAATACTTCTAAACGCTAGCACGAATATTCTTAAAATGTAAAGTTCCACATTTAAATAATCAGAGACATATATTAAAAACTAATAAAATTCAAAAACTAATATTGTACAATATTTTTAAAATTTACAAAAAAATGTTTCATCTTCTACAAGTTCAAATTTTTATTGTTTGTTTTCATTACGTATTAAAAATTCAATCCGGAAATTGTTTATTTCTCATAATTACATTCAATTATCAAGTTTACAATAAGAAGTCCCAAAAGTTTCAATGTGTACAATTTTCGAAAATTTTTACATCTTTTGAAATAATCATCAATTTTACCTAACTTTTAGGAGTTCAGATCCTTAAAATCCCGCTCTGCCTACGCCCCTGGAAGATTGAAAAATTAAAATCGCCCAATTACGCGATTCAACTAATACATATAAATGAACTCTATGAACGCAGCAAAAGAATAATTTTCGATAATATTTAAACTCTGAGCAATGATTGCGAATGAAAAAAAAAAAAAATAATTAAGTTTCTACAATGTCAAACTATGTATATGTAAATTTACTAATCGATTGCTAAGTTGTTAGAATCAAACTGGAAATTTTCTATGTGAGCTCTATTTTATTTTCTTACTCTTTGTTTTTGAAACGTGGAAATTGGCTTATTGAGTTCATAAAAATTTTTTCAGTTTTCTTAAAATTCTTCCACATGAAGTTTTACACGAGTTTTTTATTTTTACAAGAAGATTTTTAATAAATAATAAATATGATTTTTGAAAATGCCTCAAACCACTATATTTTTCAAAAAGAAGAAGATTACAATAATTGGAAATTTTTCCAACATAAAAATATGCTTGAACTCGATAAAGTCTTTTCTACAGTTAATTTTCAAAGAAATAGACATTCAATGATTGCAAAAAAAATATCGAAAAATGATTCGACTCATTTATTAGACAACTTTCTAATCTGAATGTATTCCTGTGGAAAATCTGAAGAAATTAAAGACAAAAGATACATATATCGCTTTGAAATTACCGATTAGAAATTCATCGCATGATTTTGATGGAACTCGACGATGTAATTATTATAATTCAAACTTTATTGCCTCGTTTCAATATCTTCGACCAATTCTACAAGTTCAAAAAAAAATCACAGAAATTCATTTAAGCTATTTGCACAAGTGCTTTTGTAATAGATGTGCTCTATACAACGAAATCGTTAGCGTCACCAAAAATATCGAATTTTGTCCACCAATGCTCAGTAAGTTTGCGAATCCGACTTTTTTCTTAAATATTCACGATTTAATACTCCTCAGATGATTTTAGCCAGCAAAGTTTCTGCTTCACAAAAATTCTTCATTTTTTTAGGGAAAAATAAGCACGAGAGCTCTATTTATCAACTTTGATTCACAAACTCGTGTAAAACAATTCGCAAAAATATATCGAATTGAAAAAAAAAACTCGAATGATTCTCGAACGTGGAAAAGAGCATTAACGTAATCACCGAAGCAAACGAATCGTGACACTCGAAGCTTGCAGTAACGTACAGAACAGTACAGAAGCTTCAACTGTGAAAAGTGTACCAAGATGATCAATTCAATTCCGAAGATTCTGTTTTTCCTGGCTGTTATCGCAGCCAGTAAAGTTTCAGGTCAAACTGTCTTTGAAACTTGGAAAAAACAAGACCAACGTTTCGAAGTGAGTCGACGAGAAGAAGTCGTGTTGATGCTGGGTGACACAGGTTCTGGTAAAAGCACTCTGACCTTGCTGCTAACAGGAGCTGACCTGCTTTCCGTAGAATACTGTGAAGGTTGTGGATCATTTGGTATCAAGGATTACAACCGGAAAATTGGAGAAACAACATCCTTGTCTCACACAGATCTTCCCAAAATGATGATCGATCCAGAATCCGAGATCGCATACTACGACTGCCCAGGTTTTCAAGACTCAAGGTCAGAAAGTAACGACATCACTACAGCATACATAATAAATAAGTTACTGACGGAACTCAAGTCTTTCAAAATAGTACTTGTGATGAACTACTTCTCAGTGAAAAGAGGAGAGACAAGATCAACGTTTCCAGATCTTGCGAAAAATATAGTGAAATTGCTTAAGAACGTTACGCACTACGCAGACGCGATAGCAATGGTCGCGACGAAGGTTCCAGATATGATAAAACAAGAGGAAGATGTACTAGATTGGGTAGATGATAGGGCAGTGATTACACAAATAACGGATTATCTAAGGGAAGAAAAACAAGAAATCGAGCGTAGTAACAGAGAGGAAATTTTACGGAACGATGAAGTGGAACTGAACGAGAAAATACTGGACTTGCTCAATGTTTTGTTGAAAAAAGAAGCCAACACTACAGATCATTACAAAAGGATCGGTATTGTTCGCGTTCCTGAGGAACCTGGTCCCCTCAAAAACATGGAATGGATCATGAAAGAAAAGATAAATATTCAGAAGATTATTGGGACGAATCTGAAGTACATTCTAAAACAAGATAATGTGGAATTCGGACACATCATTTCATCAAAATCAGCTCTTTACATAAACGATTTGATAGCTAAGATTATTGAGGATGATATTTACAAAGACATAGGTAAGATCTGTGATGATGTTAAAGAATATTACCTTAAAAGTTTTAAAAGTAATGACGATTTACGCGATTGGAATGACACACTATCAAACATTATACGAGCGATAGAACGAGTGAATTCTTCTGAAGTATTTCCATTTTTGAAACAACTTCAATCTATCACTAGTAACATAACAACCAATGTCTCAGTCAACAATTTGCAACAGGATATTGAGTACATGAATTTCTTGCTTAAGGTGCATGATGTGACGTTGATAATGCCGAGTAAATATTTCGATAAAATACAAGCTCTAAAATTTGAGTTGACGAAGCAATATGACGAACTTGTTACAAAAATGATGACGGGATTGATAAAAGAAGAATTAGAACCTCTTATAAAAAATATTTTGAAGGAAGTCAATCAATATTATCTAAAATTAGACCGCGATGTTCATGACATATTCCTTCTATACAATAAGTTCTCAACAGCCCATCAAGAATTTTCTAAACCTGGAATTTCGAATGTGCGATCGTTTGCTGATGCTCTTAACTCTCTGAATATCGCCGTATCTGCAGACAATTCCCAAAAGCTAAATAATCTCATACCAAGAATCGAGGAGGCACAAAAATTCAGTAAAGAGGATCCTGAAACGATACATGTATCCATGAAACTGTTTGACCAGACACGAACGGAAATGAGAAAAAACGTGTTATGGTACAGTTACCTCAAGGATTTGTTCTCAGATTTAATTTTGCAACAAAGCGACACTCGAATGAACAGAGTCCAAATCATTCAACCCATTCTGGATAAAATGCATAAAAAAACACCTAGCCAAATCGAGTTGCAATCGCTATCGACGTACTTGCAGAAAGATTATAATGATCTGAAAATCATAAGGAACAAATCCTTAAGTCGAAATGAAAAAATTTTCTTGAGAGCTATATTGATGAATTATATCAATCAGCCGAACATGTCCTGTTCGGAAAATCTACTTAAATTGAAAGTCACAGGCAACATCATCAGAATGAGTAAAGTTGTTGGCAACAAATGCTGGTCGACAGCTAAAGACATAATTGTGTTTGCCTTGGATAACGTGATCATTGACGTTAACGTGGAAAAATATGGCGAACCCATTCAAATGGTGATAATTTCTCCTACATGGACAGTCGTTGGAGAACGAACAATACTTTTGAAAGGCAGTCATGCGCCACTCAAAGAAGATTTAGGTGTCAGATACCACGGATCTGTTGAAAAAATAAATGGAGAAGCTGGTTACCCAGGAGGTCCTGGAGGTAACTTTCTAGGGGTTGGTCAACTTTTCATCAATGGACAGAACTTGACTATCCAATCAGAAGGTGGAAATGGAGGGCCGGGAACCGATGGGAAAAAAGGTAGATAACAAATTTATTCGTTCTGCACGTCTTTTTGAATCTAATTTTTCAGTAGTAAAGTTCTGATCTATAAAAAATGTCGCAAAAAGTTATTCCTAGAGTCTATTAATTCAGGAGAATGATTTGCACTTCCTTGGATTCAGGACTTGCAATTTTAAAGTGCATCACGTTTCCTTCAATGAACAAGCAGTTAACAAATTTCAGAACTTCTTAAACTTTTGATAATGTTTTTTTCGTTTTCAACACTTCCAGGTGTACCCGGAACTAACGCTTCCTACCCGGAGCATTACCCTCATTTTGAAAATCATATGCAAGATTGTTTCGAATCACTAAATAATACATATCAGTGCTTGAAAGGATTTTATGAATTCGCAGACTACGAGTATGATGAGGCTAGTTTGCATCCGTTTAATAAGGATCAGATTATAAAATTATGTAGGAGAGGAGACAATGGCACAAACGGTGGCGATGGAGGAGACGGTGGTGCAGGCGGTTTAGGAGGAAAACCAGGACACGTACATATATTCGAACTGTCTCAGAAATCTCGTATTGAAAGGGCCCTTGTTGATGGTAAGTATTAATAACACCGACATCATTAGAAAAAAAAAACTAAAATCAATGTTGTACTTCTAGGAAAACCAGGCACTGACGGGGAAGGAAACGTAGGAGGGGAAAGCGCTGTAAGATCAATCATAAGAGAATCATTAATATCACTAAGTTTACCGAAAGATTCAAATCTCACTAATTTAATCACAATCAAGTATGTGAGTGACATTATATATCCCGACCGACTCAAACCATGGACTAAGAATGGTAAAAATGGCCATGATGGATGGAGCGCGATGAATCGTTTGAATCCAGTTCCTGCATACGAAATTCATGACCTGACATCCATAATAAATGATTATAAAGAATTCTTGTTGGAGAATTTACCAAACAATTTTAGAGAATCGAAACTGAAGATTTTCCTTCAAAGATTTGAAAATGATGCGAGTATCAAAAGACGGTACTATTTAGAAGATTTTGTATATGAGCTAAGCATTTTGGAACGTCAGTATAGCACACTTAGAGCCGAAGAAGTCATTAAACCGTTTTACGAATCACTGCTACGTAGAACTAGTGAGCATGTACTAGCAAGAAACCAAACGCTACTGGAAAGAAAAATAACAAGCTACTTGTATCCCGCACTATTAGGTAAGCTGTCGGTTTTGAAGGAAAAGGTGGATGGAAGACCTATCTTCAATTTGGATGTGTATTTCGATGAAGCTGAGAGGAAAATCAGGCAACTGAAAAGTACGGCTTGGGAACGCATTGCCTCTGTATATAAAGATGAGTTTAAAAGTTCATTTGACAGTAATGTCTATAATTTTAGCAGTTTTCTCGAAATCGGTGTAGAAGACAGGAACGAAAGTCGAGTCTTCAATATATTAGAGGACATTATCCGCTCGAACGTCATATTCAAGCAATACAAACAAGCAATCAGTGGCTTCAAGCAACACTACTTCCCATTTTTTGAAAAGTCACTTGACACTCATCACTTACGGAGCAGTTTTCAAGAGACAAATGTGATCGAAAAAGTCACCAGCCACATTCATCAATTGCGTACATTGATACAAAACAATAATTCAGCGCCAGAATCTTCCTCGCAATATGGCAAGAATGTTAACTATAATATTCGTTTCGACGGAACTGAGGAGCCACCATTCTACATTTGGAAGAATGTTAATGTTGACGGAAAATTACAAAAACTTTTCGACGGTGAACAAGTAGAGTTCGTAGCTGACGTAAGCAATAGCCCTAACATAAGTGCTGTCAAGTTCAACGAGATTGGAATTTCTTTTGAACTGGATCCGATTAATGAAAAAAAACAGAACGAACTGAATGAAATGTTAAAAAATTTCACAATCAGTTTGACTATGAGCGGGAATAGCTACTATCGCTGTGATAATCGAATTTATTATATGCCACTGGATGAGGATGTTAATGTTGAGTTCCAACTATCTGAGGACTCAAATGGAAAATGGCTTAGTCGGAATTTAATGTACAGTAAAATCACGCAGAGTAAACCATTTTACAGTCCATTTGTCACGTGGAAAATCAAATTGATGGGTCATTTTGGTAAATTGGTGGATTTCAAGAACAACTCTATGGATTTGAAACTGGTTGGCCGAGGTCAATACTTGAATCATACAAAATCTTTGAGTGATCTTTGCAGCGAGCGATTGGATGAGCACTATTACCTTGAAAAAGTGGAAAACCGTTTTTGCATTCCAGGTAAAAAAGCTTCTTGATATTATAAAAAGTACGTTAATGATAGGAACTTCATTTTTTAAACTTTTCGATTCCTTTCAGATACATCTACGAGGAAGTAAGAATGACCAGAAGATTTTTTCCAGCATTTTAAATGGAGCATCACGACGAGTCGATTTATTTATTTTGCTGGAGTTCGCCACAGTCTTTTTCTCTTCTCTTGAATTTTTAGATATAACTGTGCCAGTTTGTGCTAATAAAACAGTTTTTTTATACGACTTTTTTTTCATAATCTTCGTATCTTTTAACAATTTACCCTAATATTATGGAATATGAGTACTAAGCTGCATATAATAATAATCACCTTCATTCGTTTCTTGATAATAAATATAACTTTATCCTGTTATATCCTTAATGAATATTTTAATTTGCATTTGTGAAACACAAAATTTTTTTAAATCTTTACCTTTCAACAACTTTTCTATTGCTTCACCATTGATATATTCTCAGTTTTTCATTTAAAAACCATAAAAGTTAAAAATATGAGGAAAAAAGGAGTCTTACACATTTTCTTATTCCAAAAAGCTACGTTTCTTACATTTAAATTTGTGAAGTTGGAAATTATTATTATCTTCCACATAAAAGTGCACTCTATAATTAAACCGAAAAAAACATGGAATATAAGAGAAATATACTTGAAAAAGGATGTAATTTTCACAATCTTATCAATGGTAAAAAATTTGTTCGACCGTATACATGATTGGTGCAACTAAATTTCAAGGTTAGTACCACTCATAAAATTAAGGTATAAAAGTTTGTATAATTGTTACGTACATTTTACTCGATATTTTTTAGTGACCTCAACTGTGGTTATGCCAACCATTAATATAGTTACATCACATCGTAATATTTTTATGGTTGTAATAACCATACTGTTTTTTCTGGGTGAAATCAATACATAATCGTGCTTACACAATGTTTTTTCACTAAGATCATCATATATGCTAACGTAATAAACCCTTGGATTTTAACCTAAGCTTTTCAAAAAATGAATGAAAACGAGCTTTGAAACGAATAAAAATATTTTTATCGCAATGTTTCACGCTCTTGAATGCTTTACCTGTTCGCATGTCAAACGTTTGTAACAATATTTTAATCTGACAAGAATTTACATACGAAAATTCTGAACCCAATAAAAAAAAATTTGTGTAAAAACTTTAGATTTCAGTAAGGCTGAAAAATACGAAACCTAAAAATATGTCGTAGTTATATCTACTTCAGACTTAATGGTTGAAAAATCGAAATTGCACAATTACACGATAAAACTAATGGACAATAATGAACTCTGCGCAATCAGTCAGAGAACATTTAGATATTATACATTTAACTAGTACTGCCTTTGCATAAAAAAAAATTATTTTAAATTCATTTTTCGAATTTTCGAGCATTTCAACATTTACAAATCGAATGTTAATGGAGCTGAGAAAATCCAATAGGAAATTGCCATTGCTATATTAATAATATTTCGGGTTATAACTATTCGTTCCCAAAATTACTGAGTTGTTTAATTTTTCAAGTTTCATAGAAACTTTTAAAGTAACAAAATTTTCTGCAAGTTCGTACGAAGATGAACAAATTTGACGAATTTTTTTTGTGGATGCTCAAGAATTCGATAATTTTTAAAAACTTCTTCAGTTACAATATTTTCTGAACAGTTAAAATCTATAGTATAAATTTATAAAATTGTTCAATCCATTTTGTACTAAGGAACATGACAAAAGAACATTTTTGTTATTACAATATAAACTTTCGTGGTTTTAGAATTTCAGAAAATTACCACAGTTTTACATAAATTTTGTAAGAACCCTGACAATCTCTGAGATTTTCGTTTTCATCACAAAAAATGATAATTTTAGAGAATGCTACTGCATGATTTGAAATGATAAACTTTTATTTTTTTTGTGACATTATGCTTACATTCAAAGGGACGTTGCAACGTAATAAAATTATTTATGAGGTGACAGGAAATTTTAATGCCATAGAAGGCAAGACATAATAAATATAATATCTTAGAAATCAACTGATAAACGCCTAATTTTGTGAATGCATCAGTTTTCTTATTAAATCACAATATCCCAGTTCTCTCTTTCAGTGTCGATCTTTTTAGTATTTATGCTATTTTAAGAATAAACGCATATTTTTATGGATCGCTAGTTATTTTAATATTTTCCATATTTTTTCGTAATCATGAAATTTCGTAGAATTTTATAGTAATACATGTGTAAATTTTCATAATCTTATGCTCTAAAACTGAAAATATTACCAATTTATTATACGCCCTCCCCCCAAGTCAAAATTTCCAGATGGCATTTTTCAAAATTTTCCTACGAATGAAAATACAATTTAAAATTATCACAGAGTCTTTAAAAATTAATTCGAGCAATATTTGATACAAGACACTGCTTGGATATAAGTAAAAAATTGTGAAATAATGTCTAACGTACAGAGCAAGCAAATACTAAAATAGATATGCTGACAGGCGATTTTGAAACAAATAAACTCGTTACCAACAAATCGTACGTTCAGTAATTACAGCAAATAACACTTTTATTTGAAAACTTATAGAAAGAAATTCTATTACATCGAGGTTTCACAACATTTTTTACCATCCCAATACAGAACCCAATTGTTTCAGTAATATTTTACTAGATTCTCAAAAAAAATTATGTGAATTTCAAAATACCTTTCAAAAATTCGCACGTTATCAAATATATATAAAAACGGAAAAAAATAGATTCGTAAGTATGCTAGTGATATGCGCAGTAGAAAAATAAGCACCTTTGAAATAATCATCTGGGATTCCCAACAATGAAAAATTCATTCAAAGGCAATTTCACATCAAATCAGTTCTACTCGTTAGCTCATCGTAAGCTCATGACAAAGTAATCAACAATCATAGATTACTTCAATGACTTAGGACACGTTCGTTCCATCGTATAAAAAGAGGGAATAAATTTTCGTATAGACAAAATAAGAGTGCTAGCGAAGCTATCCAGTCACGTATGGAAGCTCGAATTGTGAAGAAGTGTTCCAAGATGACCAAGTTCATCTTGCCCTTGCTGCTTTGCCTGGCTGCCACTGCAGCTAGCCAGGATTCAACACAAAACGTTCTAAATTTTTGGAGACGAAAAAACAAGCTTTTCAAGGTCGAACAACAAGACGATGTCGTACTACTGATGGGCGACACAGGCTCGGGGAAAAGTACTCTGACGTTGCTGTTGACCGGCGCTGAACTGAACTCCATACCAAAATTCGAAGGTGCCAAAACGTATTCCATCACGGATAACAATGGCAAAGTCGGAGTTACAACATCAATATCTCACACTGAGTTCCCAGAAATGATGATTGACCCTGAATCCGGTGTCACGTATTACGACTGCCCAGGTTTCCAGGATACGAGGTCAGGAGACTACGACATCTCCACCGCGTACATCATCAACAAATTGCTGACTACACTGAGATCCTTCAAAATAGTGCTAGTGATGAATTTTTCTTCGGTACGGGTTGCGGAAACTCAGTCTACGTTTCCGACCCTCGCACGAAATATCGCTAAACTGCTGAAAAACGTTACGCATTACGCCGACGGGATAGCTATGGTCGCGACAAAGATTCAAAATACCAAGAAAATAGTGAATGGTACCCTGGTTAATATTGATGATGCGGAAGTGGTTAACCAAATCGTGAATTATCTCGAAGAAGTTAAACGCGAAACTGAGAAAAAAAACATCGAGGGAAACTTGTCTCCAGATGATATAGAAGTGAACGAGAAGAAACTCGAACTGCTAAATGTTTTGTTGAAGAAAGAAGCCAACACTGAAGATCATTATGAAAGAATTGGTATCTTTCGAGTCACTAATAAAACTGGTCCTCTCAAAGAAATGAAATTCATACAGGATGAAAAGAAAAAAATCCAGGAGATGATTACGAAGAATCTGAAGTACATTCGCAAACAAGATAATGTGGAATTCGGACACATAATTTCATACGATTCAGCTGTTTACATAAACGAATTGATGACTAAAATCCTTCAGAATGATATTTACAAAGACATAAGTGAGATTTGTGATGATGTTAAAAAATATTTCCTCGACTGTTTTGAAAAAAGTAACGATTTACAAAGTTGGAAAGACACCCTGTCGAACGCTATTGAAACGATGGACCAAGTCGATTCCTATGCAGTATTTCCATTTTTGGAACAACTTCAATCTGTCACTAGTAACATGGCAACCAATGTCTCAGTCAACAATTTGCAACAGGATATTGAGTACATGAATTTTTTGCTTAAGGTGCATGATGTGACGTTGATAATGCCGAGTAAATATTTCGATAAAATACAAGCTCTAAAATTTGAGCTGACGGAGCGATATGACGAGCTTGTTACAAAGATGATGACGGGATTGATAAAAGAAGAATTAGAACCTCTTATAAAAAATATTTTGAAGGAAGTCAATCAATATTATCTAAAATTAGACCTCGATGTTCATGACATATTCGTTCTATACAATAAGTTCTCAACAGCCCATCAAGAATTCTCTAAACCTGGAATTTCGAATGTGCGATCGTTTGCTGATGCTCTTAACTCTCTGAATATCACCGTATCTGCAGAAAATTCCCAAAAGCTAAATGATCTAATACCAAGAATCGAGGAGGCACTGGAATTGAATAGCGAGGACTTTGAAACAATAAATGTGCCCAACCAACTATTTGAACAGACACGAATGAAAATTAGAAAAAACATGTTATGGTACAGTTACCTGACAAATTTGTTTTCAGATTTAAAATTGTACCAAAATAAGACTCGAATACAAAGACTCCAAATTATTCAACCCATTCATAATAATCTGAATAACAGAAAAAACAAAACACTCAGCCAAATCGGGTTACAATCGTTATCGACGTACTTGCAGAAAGATTACTTTGGCTGGAATATCATCAGGACAAAATCCTTACGTGAGAATGAGAAAAACTTCTTAGAAGCGATACTGACGACTTACATCAATGAACCGGTTATTTCCTGTTCGGGAAATCTACTCAAAATGAAAGTTACAGGCAGCGTCATCAGAATGAGTGAAGTTTTTGGTAACGAATGCTGGTCGACAGCTAAAGACATAATTGTGTTTGCCTTGGATAACGTGATCATTGACGTTAACGTGGAAAAATATGGCGAACCCATTCAAATGGTGATCATTTCTCCTACATGGACAGTCGTTGGAGAACGAACAATACTTTTGAAAGGCAGTCAGGCGCCACTCAAAGAAGATTTTATTATCAGACCTCACGGATCTGTTGAAAAAATAGATGGAGAAGCTGGTTACCCAGGAGGTCCCGGAGGTAACTTCCTAGGCGTTGGTGAATTTTTTATTAATGGACCAAATCTGAAGATCCAGTCAGAAGGCGGTGAAGGAGGGCGAGGAACTGATGGCAAAAAAGGTAGATTGCATATTGATTCGTATTTTACATCTTTTCGAATTGCACCATTTATTAAGAAAAAATTTTAAATTAGATTCGTAAAGATTCTTGCAAAAGTATGATACATTTTTCTACATCAACCAGCATGTAACTAACTGAAGAGTTTTTCAAAAATGCGTGTACTTTACTAGAGTTCCAATTTTTTTTTTAATAATTTTTTTTTTTTTCGAATGCTTCCAGGTGTACCCGGGATCAACGCTACTAACCCAGAACATGACCCACGTTTTGATCAGTCAATGCGACGATGCTTCGATTTTAAAAATATGACTTATAGTTGTATAAAAATATATTATGAATATGCTTCGTACGAATACAACGCAACAAGTTTGCCTCCATTTCAGGAGAACCAATATATAAAATTATTGAGGAGAGGAAGAAATGGCACTGATGGTAGCGACGGAGGTGACGGCGGCGCAGGTGGTTATGGAGGGAAATCAGGACACGTAACTTTGTTCGAACTGTTCAAGAAATCTTATATAAAGCAGATCACTGCAGATGGTTAGTATTAATTGAACGATCGTAAATAGAATGAAGTAAAAAACAATATCGTACTTTTAGGAAAAAAAGGCAATGACCGGAAAGGAAACGCAGGAGGAGATCACGCAGTAAGATCGATGATCAAAGAATTTACAATATCCCTAAACATACCCAGGAAATATGAATCGGGTGAAGATATAAGCATTACGACTCTCTATGAAACAGTACACCAAGATCGTATATACCCATGGACTAAAAAAGGTAAAAATGGCCATGATGGATGGAGCGCGATGAATCGTTTGAATCCAGTTCCTGCATACGAAATTCATGACCTGACATCCATAATAAATGATTATAAAGAATTCTTGTTGGAGAATTTACCAAACAATTTTAGAGAATCGAAACTGAAGATTTTCCTTCAAAGATTTGAAAATGATGCGAGTATCAAAAGACGGTACTATTTAGAAGATTTTGTATATGAGCTAAGCATTTTGGAACGTCAGTATAGCACACTTAGAGCCGAAGAAGTCATTAAACCGTTTTACGAATCACTGCTACGTAGAACTAGTGAGCATGTACTAGCAAGAAACCAAACGCTACTGGAAAGAAAAATAACAAGCTACTTGTATCCCGCACTATTAGGTAAGCTGTCGGTTTTGAAGGAAAAGGTGGATGGAAGACCTATCTTCAATTTGGATGTGTATTTCGATGAAGCTGAGAGGAAAATCAGGCAACTGAAAAGTACGGCTTGGGAACGCATTGCCTCTGTATATAAAGATGAGTTTAAAAGTTCATTTGACAGTAATGTCTATAATTTTAGCAGTTTTCTCGAAATCGGTGTAGAAGACAGGAACGAAAGTCGAGTCTTCAATATATTAGAGGACATTATCCGCTCGAACGTCATATTCAAGCAATACAAACAAGCAATCAGTGGCTTCAAGCAACACTACTTCCCATTTTTTGAAAAGTCACTTGACACTCATCACTTACGGAGCAGTTTTCAAGAGACAAATGTGATCGAAAAAGTCACCAGCCACATTCATCAATTGCGTACATTGATACAAAACAATAATTCAGCGCCAGAATCTTCCTCGCAATATGGCAAGAATGTTAACTATAATATTCGTTTCGACGGAACTGAGGAGCCACCATTCTACATTTGGAAGAATGTTAATGTTGACGGAAAATTACAAAAACTTTTCGACGGTGAACAAGTAGAGTTCGTAGCTGACGTAAGCAATAGCCCTAACATAAGTGCTGTCAAGTTCAACGAGATTGGAATTTCTTTTGAACTGGATCCGATTAATGAAAAAAAACAGAACGAACTGAATGAAATGTTAAAAAATTTCACAATCAGTTTGACTATGAGCGGGAATAGCTACTATCGCTGTGATAATCGAATTTATTATATGCCACTGGATGAGGATGTTAATGTTGAGTTCCAACTATCTGAGGACTCAAATGGAAAATGGCTTAGTCGGAATTTAATGTACAGTAAAATCACGCAGAGTAAACCATTTTACAGTCCATTTGTCACGTGGAAAATCAAATTGATGGGTCATTTTGGTAAATTGGTGGATTTCAAGAACAACTCTATGGATTTGAAACTGGTTGGCCGAGGTCAATACTTGAATCATACAAAATCTTTGAGTGATCTTTGCAGCGAGCGATTGGATGAGCACTATTACCTTGAAAAAGTGGAAAACCGTTTTCATATTTGAGGTAAAAATTATTCTTATGATGGTAATTGATGATTAGAATTTCGATACGTTACCTCTTTGATTGTTTTCAGATTCTACCACGTTGGAATAAGAAAGTTCTAAATAACGTCATCCAGCTATTGGAACCAGGAGTTAAAATTTTTCTTTCAATAAATTTCACCGTAATGTCTGAGTTTTTCCTGTTACTTATATCGTCACTTAACAAACTGATTTTTTCAATTATTCTATACATGTTGAGTTGTGGAACCTTACTTTTTACTACATGTTTTTGGAGTAAAGTTGTAAAGACTGTGTACAGTCGTACAGACGAAAATTGTAATAAAGGAAAAATAAACTCTTTTGCCAGCTTCTCGTTTTAAAATTATTTCGGTGAGTTATAACTTCGAACCACATAATTTTTATTTCTCAATGCACTTATTTTGTAATTGAAAAAGTTAAATACTTATAATTGAAATATAAAATAATTTGAAACTTTTCTATGATAGTGTGGAATAAATTGTACCACAAATGAAGTACTACAAATATCAACGTTTATGAAACTGAAAATTTTGGAACGAAATGATTTGTACATTAGAAAGATAAGAAGGTCAAATTGCACTAAAAATATATGAAAAAATTTAGAAAAGGCTTTTTTTCTGAATGTATTTATTTATAAATTTTCAATGTCTGTTTTTTTAAAAAGCGTGTAAAAACTTTCTATTATAGAGGTACTCTTCAAAATTATGTAGACCCAGTAACATATTGAGAAAATCTTTAAAGTTATTTCAAATAATTTTCATCAGCTACACATTACTGGAAAAAAATTATTTTTTTAAAAAAACTTTTTCCTTCAAATGTATATAATTTTTTTTTCGCTCATTTTTCACGTCATATACATATTATTGGAATAAAAAAACATATGAATAAATCTTTAAAAAAAATAATAATTATAACAAAATAAATAAATTCAACTAAAAAAATATTGGTAGTAAATCAGGTAAATATTATCGCGTTATGAATTCATACACGTAGAGAAGCACAGTTAAACATCGAATTCTCAAATCTTAGGACTTTTTAGAATATTTTTTCTTTATATTAATATACATACGTTTTGCGCATCAAAAAGTTTCCTTTTTTTTTGTCACATATAAGGGTCCCATAGATTGCCATGCATAGATGCGCTCCTGCGAGAGCGCATCATCTTTTGGAAGTAGATGATACAGATATATTCATATGCATATGTGCATTATCATGAATAACTGTGCATTATACAGCACTGTAAGTGACGATAACATGACGTTGCATCACGTAACGCACAACACTCGAAATTTCGAAAAACGTTCAGTTTTTTTTAGTTTTCTTCTTTGAACTGTTGGGTGTATTTTGAAGATTGTGAAAGATAGCTTTTCTTTTTAAAGAATAACGCATTAAGCAATTACAAGTATGCTGTAACCATACGCAGGAATAACAACATAACAACGTGGGAAATAATTATATTTTAAGTATTCAGCAGTGTTCAGGTAATGTACGTTAAATGAATTACCATTGAGGAGATGTGTTTGAAATGAACTATGAGCAATTGTTAGAATAGTAGATTTAAAAAATAACTATTTTATTGATAAAATGATTCAGAAAAAGTGCAGGGTATTCTTTTTAACGATATATAGAAAAATGTGGTTTAATAAACATGAATAATATATATATTTGGATATCATTTAAAGGCATAAAATACAGTGGTAAAATTTAAAATAAAAAATTTTGCCATATTCAGGGTTTCATTCAGTAAAAAACTGAATCCCAGAGTTTGTTTCAACTTTTGTTGTTGTTTAATAACGTAGATCGAAATTTAAACTTATTATGTAGTAGTAAATTTAATTATTTAAATAATAAATTTACTGTTCAAATAGTTTTGATATATCAAAATTTAAATTTATTATGTAGTAGTAGAATAATTTTTCTATGGTTTTTTATTTTGCCCTGAATAAAATTGACGCTATGATCTATATTTTTTAGATATACTACACGTTGCCTAAAATAATTTTTTGTTTCCTTTTCGAAACAGAATCGATAGAAAACATGCTGACAATGAATTCTGGGAATTTGCACCTGTTATTGGCATTGGTGAACATTTATAATAATTTTTGCAAACTAAACTTCTAAATTCCTTTTATGAATATTTTACTCACATTGTTAGATTTTTGATTCATACATAATTTGTGAATTTTTTTAACTGAGGATTTCCATTTACATCTAAATCAGAATTTTCATATTATTATTGCCGAAAATATTCAAAATTAGATGTTCACAATTCATTAAATCCTGGTCCTAGATAATATTAGTTAAAACCTTGAAAAACAAAAGAACTTCAGATATCAAAAAAATCCTCGGAAATATAATAAATTTACTAATTTTCAGGCGTGTATACTTTAAAGTGCTATGAATGTACATCGCAGTATAATGGGACATGCAGTAACGTCGAAGATGAAACTGTCACTATAAATATGCAATGCCCAACTTTCTGCTTTACACGTGTCGAAGGAAAAAATTTAGGTTTGTTTATAAGTTCTCATCCATGATTATTACAATATATAATCGAGTGTATTTTTCTCGAACTTCACAATCAAGAAATTCCACTTAATTTTTAAATTAAAATAAGTTTTTCACTACAAAAGTGTCCTAATTCTGACATTTTTTAGAAAACTCATTTGGACCCACTGAAGGGTTTTCAAAATTTTTTAAATCTCACAAGAAAATGATTTTTCTGCAGACAACCCAGAAAATGTAACAGTGAAACGAGATTGTGCAAGCTCACAGACAGAATTTTGTTCCGACTATTTATCCGTGGAGTGCTATGATTGCCTGAAAGATTTGTGCAACGGACGACAAAAAATTTCTATACACCACGGTGAGTTGGTATGGAGAGAAGGCGATCTACCTGAGTTATCAATTTTAGAAATCCTTGGAACAGCGGCCATGCTTCTCGCTGTCATACTTTTGTAAATTCATCTAAAGCTATATACCAAGAAATGGAGCAAAATAAATTGATTTGATAAAAAAGCATGTTCACACAATCATTGAGCAACGATCATTTTCACCATTATTTCTTAAAAAAAATTACTAATGTATATTACTCAATAAACACAGTTTTCTTTATTATTTTTTATTAAAAATCTTTTTTTATGAAAAAAGTTTGCAACAAAACTCAATACAGTGAAACATTAATTTACTTGTATAATTATTTTGATATTTACACAACCATTGGTATAAGTCTTAAAAGTTGAACAACTGGCTGGTTAAGAATTTTTCGATGAGAGAAACTTTCAACCGAGTATTAGAATAAAAAATTAGTACAGTTTTAAATGTCCTGTAACGCGATCAATTTCATACTCGGGACCTGGACCAATGGCGCAAACAGTTTTGCTGCCAGGATCAATTTGAGTACGACCAGCGTCAGTGATAATAGAGGTTAACAAATTCAAAGCTTTTGCATGATTACTGAGTTCCATCATCATTACCTCGCTGTCCACCTAAAAAAAATTTTTTACGATTTGGTCATGATTCCAAGGACTGAGAAATTATAGATTATGGAATAATTTGTGTTTACCTTCAAAGTTATTTTTGGTTGACCCTGTGATTTCCAAATTTTCAAGGCCAAGGGTCTTTTTTCAAGAGCTTTGGCATAAGCTGCGACTGCTGCATGAGCACATTGTGCAGCGACTTTTCCTTTTCCCATTTTGAGGTCATTTCGAATAAGAAACACTAATTTGTGATTGTCGGAATCATCATCATAATCATTGGACTGGAATAATATTAGATATGATAATATTCTTCTTTTTTGTGCCATAAGTTATCAGTTTTTGAAAATTTCAATGATTCGAGAAAAAATGTGACGGCATTAAATCATTTTTTTCTCTTGTTTGTTAAGTCAAAAAGTTTTAAATTTGAGGATAAATGTTTCTAAAAAAATAAAGTAAGATTATACACTTATCAATTTTTATTTCAAATATTCAACTCGATTTCATGAATAGACAATCAATTTTCAAAGAATGTTTACAAAGTGTTTTTGCAGAAAAGTTAAAAAAATAGAAACTTTTTTTTTGTTTTAATTTTTAATAGAAAAGGTGAGAGCATAAGATTTTGTAATGTAAATTTGAAGACACTAAGTATATTAAAAAATCTATCAGTTTCCGAAAATCATAATTTCAAGGAGTTTAAGATCTTAAAAACAGTAAAATTCGATTTAAAATGATAATCATTATGTAAAGCTTTTCATAATGTAAAGTTTTTCACAGTTTCTAGGATGAAAATTTCCAAGAAATAACTATAAATAAAAAAACTTGAATAAAATGTATGAAAAATATGGGATAATATATATACGAATTTACCATAAAAATTGTCTTTTTAGAATAAATTTCAATAAAAAATCAAAACATATCCAATATTCAAATTTCCTGGGTTTAAAACCTTCAGCTTGTATGTTTAGAAATTTATAAGTAATAAACATTGAAATTTTGAAGAATTCCAAATTTTTGAACATTGATTTCTCGTATTGAAATGAACAGTTTGAGAGTTAAGAAAGAAGTAGAATATTAATTTAAAATAAATAATACATAGCATACAGTAAGATGAGTTGAAACTTTTTGTTAGTTTACAAGGTAATATCGATAAAAGAATAAATTTGAATATGAAATGAAAAAAATGAGAGAATTTTAAATTGATTTTTTTTTTTTGAATTTAATAATACCTGTCAAAATGTAACATAAAACATTTTCTATTGGAATAAATTCAATTAAAAAATCAGAATTATCAAATTTTCAAATGTTCCCAGATTCAAAATTTTGAGCTTACATTTTTAAAACTTTATGAGCAAAAAAATAAAAACTTGAAGGATTTGAAATCTTGACTTCTGAACATTCATTTTTTTATTTTATATAATTAAGAATGGATAACTTATAGTTAAAATCTTTCAATCATAGTAAAATATAATTCAAAACAAATCATACACTATGAAGTTAGATAATTTAAAATTTTTAATAATTTCCAAGATTATGTTTTTCAAGTAATAAATTTGGATTTAAAATGAAATATATAAAACTATTCGAATAGAATAGATTAAACTATAAAATAATTAAGCAATATGAAAACAACATGGAAATATTCAGTTGGAAACAATTTGAATATAAAATTGTAATGGATAAACTATGTAAATTTTCCTAGACCCAAAATTTCAAGTTAAAAAAAAAATTTAAAACTAAAAAATAGAGATTACAAATAATTTGAAATCTTGAATGCTGAAAAATGGAATATTTATATTCAGAGTGACAGTTTGTAAATTTAAAAAAAAGTAAAATTTTATTCAAAATTCATATTCAAAGTGTTAAGCAAAAAAATTAAACTTTCATAAGTTTTCACTATAATATGTTTTGAGAAATAAATAATTAAGTGAAATAAATGAAATATAAACAGAATTAGTAAAAAAATGTAAAATAATTCAATATTATTAATATATAACACAGAAATTTGCTATTGAAAAAATTTTACTTCCAAATTGAAATAAATCAAATATTCAGATGTTCCTAGATCAAAACTTTTACAATAATTTCGAATTTTGAAAATGTATTTTTCATATCAAAACTAATAGTTTGGGAATTTACAAACTACAAAATTATTTAGAATAAGTAATATTATAATGTGAAGGAAGATAATTTTTAACTTCTATTATTTTTTAAAATTATATTCATTATTAAAAATATCTTCATTTTATATAAGAAAAGACTCAAAAATTCAACTAAAATTTTTAAAAAATATAGAAAACAAAACATATCTTTTTAAAAGAATTTGAAATCCAAATCGAAATACATTAAATATTTAAATTTTCCTAAATAAAAAATTTTAATTTTTAATTCTAAGAATTTCTATGGCGAGAAAATTGAAATTTCAAGGACATAGGAATTTTAGATTTCCACTATGAAAATCAATAGTTTCGAAATTTGGAACAAAGTAAAATCTAGTTCAAAATAAATAGAAAGTTAATAAAGTATAACCTAGGATAATTTCAAACTCAAAATAGTTTCATATATCACATTTTTCAAAAAATAAATTCTGTGGCTTCCTGGAATAACAGACAAAGTTACTTTTGCCATAAGGCTCATTTTACGTGATATTCTGATAAAATTTTTTAACGTTATGGGATGGGTGACTTTGTCTGTTATGTCGGGAAGCCAGAAAATTTAAGTATGAAGTATAGTAACTAAAATGAATAAAAAGTATAAAATAACAATAAATTATGATAAACTTAGATAATTAAAATATATTCAACAATAACACCTTTTCTTAACATCGTCCTTTTAGTATTTAGAAAAATATAATTTTCAATGCTAAATTTTGACCTATATTACATTTAATTATTTAATTATCCACTTATGACAATAATTTATACATATAAATATGTGTATTCCGTGTATTTACATACCCCGAAAACATAACCTCTATTTTTTCACAAATTACTAAAACCAAGCAATTGCATTCAAACTTCTATTTAAAAAAACAAGCAAACGAACAGAAAGGCGAAAAAAAAATTAGTTCATTCAATTAAAAAAAGTCATAGCCTAGATTTATAAAAATAATACAACCTCCTCATCAGATTCTGAAGAAGATTCTCGGGAATCATGTTCCTTTTCTTCCTTTCCTTTTTCTCTTCCTCTAAATAAAAAACTGTAACTAATACCCGCGACTATAATTACGGGTACCACGTATTTTATATCAAAAAGTACGTTTAAAACAAACGAGTCCATATTTTTTAAAATTATAATACATTTACAAAACACACCAAATTTTTTCCTATACATATACATACATATACATACACAGCGTGTACGTGTACATATACTATAAATAAGCTGTTTTTTTGTGAATGCACATGTGTGAGCGTTGTGATTGTTGTGATTTATTGTGATGACACTACACAAACGTTGCGAATCACAACAATCAGAATATTCACAATTCTCTCCCGCAATATGGCCGCCAGCCTAGATGTGACAGGTGACAGCAGGTGACAGCTGATTTTGACAGTTCTTCGCAGTGGTTGTAAAAAAAAAATAAGAAATTCTCGGAATTCCTCGTGTTCTAATCGTGAATGACGAATTCCGATATCAGTGAAATCGCGCGACGTGAGTGATATGGAACCAATAACACAACGACGTGTTTTGCCAAGTTTTTGCGCTTTAAAGAAAGAGCTCCGGGGATGCAGTCGCGGGCACTGCGCACCGGATTCCTTTTGTTCGCTATAAAATACACGGTGCTCGGTTACTTCGTGTTGCGATATATAAATCGCAATATTCGCAACTATCGCGAATCGAACGTTCCCAGAACGCGCACAAATTAACGCAAGTTTTTCGAGCATTCGCGTCATTAAGTGATCGAACGGGTGTAGAATTTCGGGGGAAAGTTTTTCGGATAATGGATTAGGCGTTTGTTTTTGAAAGAAAAATGTACGGGGAAATGGAATTGGAGGTTTCCGAGGGCTGGCGCCAGGTGCGTGATTTGAGCACCACTGACCCCAACGTCAGCGCTGCAATTCAGGAAGAGGAGCACTTTTGCAAGCTCATTTTGTACAAAGAAATACAAAATTCTAGGTATGGTTTGGTTTTTAGAAATTTTTTAAGTACACTGAAAAATATTCCATTATAATATTTCATTGAAGTAATAATAATAAAAGAAGAAATAAAATTATTATGTTATAGAGTAATTTATGTTTTCAATATTTTTTCACCCAGCAACAGCTATGTCAAATCCCCATAACAATCCTGGAAGCCAATAATAAACCTAAAAAATGAGTAACTTGTTCTTCATTTTTTAAGTTTTATTTGATCATCTTATACGAAAATAAAATTAAGTGTTATTAAATAAAAATAAAGAAGGAAGTACTCATTTTATGATTTTATTATTCATATTACTGGCTACGAAGATCGCGAAAGAACTCTTATAGTAATATATATTCCATGTATATAATTACACATAAATGTATCAATAATAATATCATACACGATCCTATAAAAGGTACCCAAGCATCCAAGCATAGATTTTACAGGAGAAAAAAAAAGAAGAGGCGACTGCCCGATTGTAGTTATTGATACAACTGTTAAAAATTGCTTCCTATTTAAAAACTATTCTTAAAATAATTTTTCTGACTACTACATCCTAAATAGAAATGTTCGTTTCATAAGATACACTTGTAATCCGAAAAACGATTTATGGATGCTTAGGCACCTTTGATCAAAGTGCGTCCCATATTATATGTATAATATCCATAATAATAGTGATATTTTATAATGGCATATTTTTGATGGCATAGGCGAGGGAGATTTACAGATTAAAACTTCCCCTGAAATTTAGGCGAAAATGATTATTATTGAATGTAAAAATTTATAAAAATCGGTGAAAATTATAAGATAAAAGTTCTCACTGAAATCTAGAGGATTCTCAAAAAGCTTCATGCAAGTTCTCAAATCTAAGCAAAATTCAGAATTATTAATTTTACTAAATACGAAAAAAAAAAATAATCCTGGCTTTAGATAAATTTTTACTCAACAAAATCGTAATTATGAATGTTTGGCTCGGGTAAGGGAAAAAATAAAAACTGGAAAAATTGTTCCTACGTAGTCATCAATGAAGAAAAATAAGATGAACTATAAAAAATCAGAATCCTGAGAAGCATCGAATTCAAGACGTTTACATTGTAATTTATAAAAACACCAGAAACTATTTTGAATTATACTAACACCAAAGGTATACTAAAAGTTATAGAAAAATTTGAAAAAACTGTTTTCCAAAAAATTAACAATAAATTCTTAAGATCTTGAAAACTTCTAATTCCAGAGTATCAAATTCTGGACAACGTTCATTACAATCTGTAGAATTACTTGTAATTTATGGAAATACTAGAACGTTGCAGAAACTTGTGAAGAACAAAAAATACAAGAAACCTATAAAATACCTGAAATAATGAAAGTCAATTTTCCAGATATCTAAAAAAATATTTAATATAATATATAAAAACTCGAATTCAAGAGCATCAAATTCTATAGGCATCGGTATAGCGATCTATAAATGTACTAGAAATCTTTACAAGTTCAAAAGATTTATAACGTCATTAATACTTCAAAAGTGGTAGAAATACTAGAAATCTATTAATGCTCAAAATCTATCAATACTCACAACACTAGAAAATTCTTGAAATTGTACAAGCAAAAAAATATGAAAAAAAAGGTACTAGAAATCCATATGAAAAGTGCTGTTTTTTTGCAAAATCCAGTTAAATACTCAAAAGCGTTGAAATTTTTAATACCTACTTTTGCATGATGATTACAATAAATCGTTTTAACTGAAAAAGTTCCAAATAAATAAATATAAAAATTGAATAAAAAATTAAAAAGTAGAAATTCAACGAATACTTAAGACGTATACAATATCAAATTCTAGAGCATTGCATTCCGAAAAACGTATTTATAGAGCAATCTACAGGAATAATAGAAGTTTGATCGATATAAAAAAATAAAAAACTACAAAAATCTAGTGAATGCTCAATAAATACGAAAATACAAGAGACCTATAAAACACTAAGAAATGTTCTATGTCTAATTTTCTCAAAAATCTATAAAATTACGGAAAGTCTATCGAAATTTGGATTCTAGAGTATCGAATAATTCAAATCTATATAAAAATCTAGAAAATTCTAGAAATACAACAAAATACTAGAAACGAATGAATAGTCGAGAATTATGTAGATTTTGTTTTCTCAAAAATTTATAAAACTTTGAAACCTAGGGCATACCATTCTATAAATCTATGAACTTATCGAAAGTTCTCTGAATATTATAAATATAAACAAAATACAAAAACAAACAAATAAACAAACAAAAACAAAAAGCACTGAAAATCTGTACAAAAGATACTGTTCATTTTTTGTATATTCAATTTGAGTACTCAAAATCATTGAAATTTTCAATACTATACCATTAAATTTCAGAGAGCTAATAGAGCGATTCACATAAAAACAAAAAAACTAAAAAATTACCGTTAAACACTACGAAATTCTAGAAATAATTTACAAGTTGTATATATGTATTATTTTTCGAAAATCTATAACAATATTAAAAAATTTTTAGGTCTTTGAGTCCTAGAACATCGAATAACAGACAGCTGTATAGAAATCTATTATGATATCAGAAATTCCTTCAAGTTGTATAAATACTAAAGAATTTTCAAAATACTAAAGGAAAATGAAAAAATCTCAACCTTACTGACATGAAAATCACAAAAATCAAATTCCATTATGTTGAATACATATATGAAAAATGTGTGACTCAAGACTTTCAAAGTTTTATAACTTCAAAAACCTAAAATTTGACAAATTTAAAAATCGAACTCCCTTAACGTCAAAGATGAAACTAAATCACAATACTTTTTTTAATTTTTCCAACTTACCAATACCCTAAGATTCTCCTCCAACGCTATCAAAAATTTTAGGCATTTTTAAATCTTCTCGAATCACAATGCATTGCAATTAATTTGACATGACATTTAATTTCAAACAATTTTGAAGCACTCCACGAAACTAAAGGAAATATCACGATTTTTTAACGTAAAAAAAGTGTATAAATAACTATTACAGAGAGCAACATTTCCTTTTACTTTTCTTTATCCCCAATTTTCACAACTTTCCTATATAATAATACATTATAATTATTTTCGAATCACTTTAAATCAGAACCATTTTCTTTCCAAAATCATATTTGTACCTTCAGAAAATCTATTTGTTTACTTTCAGAGTAAGGATATGGGACGTTGTAATACTCGTCCCAAATTTACTGTTCCTTCTCTTCATAGTGCTCAGGTTTAACCGAGCCAGGCTGAAACTTAGGGCAACGAGCAGTCCCATATTTTTAGCGTTCTATGGCCTCGTCATTTGCAACGTCGTGATATCAGTGATAAGATGCGTCGTTTCAATGAACATCAACGCCGCAACAAAATTTGGAGGCAAAGCTGACAAAGTCCTCTGGGTCACTGTTCGGTTTTTCCTCCTCGCAACCGAAATGAGCGTCGTCATTTTCGGATTGTTTTTCGGTAAACCCTGCGCTCCAAAACAGAATACAGCCAAAAAACAAGGAGAAAAAACATTCACATGCTTTCATAGCCCTTATCATATAACTAGTATTCGACATCAGTCAAATACTTGTACTTTTGATATTAAATTCTCCTGTATTCGTTTCTTTATGATGTTTAAAATAGAAGTTTTTTCTTCCTTTCGGGCTCTCTTATTTTATTACATCTCTCCAAACTAAACTGAAATTTCCGCAGGTCACTTGGATAGTCGATCGAGCATTCGTAGGGTGCTTTTAGCCACCTCTTTTATAGCCCTGGCGTTCACCATAACTCAAGGAACTCTTGAGTTGGTTTTACCAGACGACACGTTTCACATTCCAAGCAGGGAACTGTATGTATACGGACATGGTGGAATGGTGTTCTGGTTCTGCAGTAGCATCGTCTTTACCATGGTATTTTTTTATTCAAAAGCTTGTCCAAATGATACAGATATATATTGCATATGATGCTTATATAATTAATGAATCGTTCATTGGTTGCAGATATATCTTTTCATATTGATTTTACCTTGGACGAGGTTGCGAGACCGATTAGCTTTGCCAAGTGAGTTGCCTAGAACATTTTCTTCGTTATTATATGTGAATGGAAATCGAACTTCATTGATTATTAGAGGGAAAATGCTGGTTTTTGTGTGAAATAAAATTTTGTTTTACCATCAGCACGGAAAAGTTTCTACATTTATGCGGGTACTTTGGCGATTTTGGATCTCGTGCAGTCCGTTGGAGCGGGGCTTTTGAATTATACTCAGGATCCAATTGGACTCTGCGTCATTGACGTCACTTCTGTCATTTACCTCGCGTTTTTCACGCCGTTGGTGTACCATACATTTTTGTCAGAGTTTTTTGGGTAAGAAAAATTTAAAATAGCAGTGTTTTGAACATTGTGGGTGGTTAGGCGAAAAATTTTATTGATATATCCCAGACGTTACAGTATAAAATAAGATAGTATATATGAAATTAATAATACTACCTAGTAGATATTAAACAAAATATTGTGTAGTATTGTAGATATTGAAAAGTATGATAAAATTATTAGATTATATATATTTGTTGAAATAACAATACTATTTGGAAAATTATATATAAAGGATAATATTTCAATCTTAATAATATTGATAATTCCTAAGGTTTCCGATTGTTGTCGGTTAATTTGTTTGGTTTTGAAATTTTTTTTTACGATTCCACAGCTTAGAAAAAGAAAAAAGAGAGTTTTTGGAACAATATGGTCAGTTGCAAAATTCTTTTCAAGATTTATTTCATTGTCTATTCCATTGTCAACAAAGGTATTTCTATCTTCACTCACATTATATAAATTTACTATCTCTCGGAACTAGCTTTCTTATATTTAAAAATTCACTATATAATAAATTATTAATTCTTTCGTAAATGTAACGTATTTTCGTGATTTCTCTTACAATTGAGCTTTAGACTAATCATTTTCTGGTCCTCATCAGGAATAAGTTGTAATTTTAATAAAGGAAAAAAAGATTTCAAATTTTAAACTAATTCCTGATGGGATCCAGAAAATAATTGTTCCAAAGCTCGAATGTGAGAGAAACAAAGAAAATATGATACATCAACAAACAAATTGTTGTATATTTAAAAAAAATTCATTTACAACGATCATTTTTGAGCTAAATTTCTTATCAATAATAAAACATTATCTCTTTCATGTCCCTTAAGACGACTCGCAA
Organism: Platygaster robiniae; assembly: GCA_028476575.1. Taxonomy (NCBI): domain Eukaryota; kingdom Metazoa; phylum Arthropoda; class Insecta; order Hymenoptera; family Platygastridae; genus Platygaster; species Platygaster robiniae. Next base: position 9,318,476 of record CM052021.1, on the reverse strand, counting down.
CCTATTGTAGTGCGAGAGAGACGCATAGAACGGGAACCAGTTGAAAGGAAGGAGGACGAAAAGAGAAGGTCTTACGAGTCGTCTTAAGCTGGCACAACAATTGTAGCACACGCAACTAAAAGGAGTGTACTAAATTAGTACTAATTTAGTGTTAATAAAATCCGCAAAAAAAAAATTTATTGCCAGATTTTTTCGCCAGATATGAATGTGTGTGCCAGCTTAAGAATTAAGCTAGCGCACACCGGTAAAATCACTAATTTCATACCTTACCGTCTTCGAAAAATTAAATACTTATTTAGTACGCAAAAAGAAAAATTTATTGCCATATTTTTTCGCCAGATATGAGTGAGTGTGCTAGCTTAAAAATTAACTTAGCACACACCAACTTCCAAATCACAATGAGTATTACTTTTCGGTGAGGAATAATTTATTGCTAATTTAGTGCACCAAAAAAACGAACGTCACATCAAATTTTCCCAAAATATCGTTACCCACCCTTCGTGTGCTGAGTTAATTATTAGGCCAGCACACTCTCTGCGATTTCCAAAATCAAACTAGTGTACTAAATTAGTACTAATTTAGTGCTAATACATTACACAAAAGAAAAATTTATTGCCAAATTTTTTCGCCAGATATGAGTGAGTGTGCTAGCTTAAAAATTAAGTTAGCACACACCAACTTCCAAATCACAATAAGTATTACGTAATAATAAGTATATATAACGATTTTTTCGGTAAATTTGTTGTCACATTTACTCTTTTTATGCGATTAATAAGCATTAAATATATAGTTCTTAATGATAGAGAACCGATTCACTACTGTCCGACTTGGAGTTTATTTAAACTCTTTGGTAGTAAGCGATTCAGAGCTAATAATGCTCAAATGCGCTTATTTTTAAAGATTTTGAAGAAATACTAGGAATCGAAACATGCATGATAAAAACATCTCGATTGTAGTGTGCTGACCTGAACATTAGGCAAGCACACGCCTTCATTAAAAAAAAAGGGCAAAGAATTTTCCGTCTCGACGAAAAACGAGCAATTAATATATTTGAAATTAGTACGTATCTTGCTTATATTCGCGTGTGCCGCTTTCTTTGGCGATGATCCGCATGCAATGTAGTTTGTGCAGTTGTGTGTGCTTATTTATGATTAAGCTCCCACATGACACTGTATCTTGCTAAGAAATTTCGCGATAAATTTTGAGTTAACGTACGTAATCATCACTAAATTAACAGAAACATAGAACACTTGTTTAATTCCGAAAATCCCACAGTTGTTCCTCGAATGTGTTTCTCAACTGTGTTTCTCACCGCTATTTCTCACAAATAAATTTGTCTATGAATTTTTGGTTAACGTAGTTAATAAGGAATAAATTGACACAAACTTCGTAGCTTTCTTTGAATTTGAAAATTGCAGACTTTGTCCCGATTTAGAAATTTCACTTGACACACGCAGAGAAGGTAACGATAATTTTGGGAAAATCCGTCGTCATAGCTTTTGTATTTTCGAATGGACGTGTGCTAACTTGACTGTGAAACTAGCAAATCGTTCTTGCTAAAGAAATGTGGAAATGAAATATTTTGTGTGTGTACTAAGTAAGCATTAAATTAGTACTAATTTAGTACACTAGTTTGATTTTGGAAATCGCACAGAGTGTGCTGGCTTAATAATTAACTTAGTACACGCAGGGTGGGTAACGATAATTTTGGGAAAATTTGACGTGACGTTGGTTTCTTTGGTGCACTAAATTAGCACTAAATTATTCCTCACCGAAAAGTAATACTTATTGTGCTTTGGAAGTTGGCGTGTGCTAACTTAGTTTTGAAGCTAGCACACTCACTCATATCTGGCGAAAATTTTCTCTTTGTGTAACGTATTAGCACTAAATTAGTACTAATTTAGTACACTAGTTTGATTCTGGAAATCGCACAGAGTGTGCTGGCTAAATAATTAACTTAGCACACGCAAGGTGGGTAACGATAATTTTTGGAAAATTTGATGTGACGTTCGTTTTTTTGGTGTAATAAGTTAGCACTAAATTATCCTGAGCGAAATGTAATACTTTTTGTGATTTTTAGTTGGTGTGTGCTAAGTTAATTTTTAAGCTAGCACACTTACTTATATCTGGCGAAAAAATTTGGCAATACATTTTTTTTTGTGTACTAAATTAGCATTAAATTATTCGAAGACGGTAAGGTATGAAATTAATGATTTTACCGATGTGTGCTTGCTTAATTCTTAATGCTGGCACACATACTCATATTTAGCGAAAAAATCTGGCAATAAATTTTTTTTTTGCGGATATAATTAGCACTAAATTAGTACTAATTTAGTACGCTTCTTTTAGTTGCGTGTGCTACAATTGTTGTGCCAGCTTAAGGGATATATCTCTTTCAAGCTTTCAGCATTTATTATGCCCTCTTCAGGAAACTGAAATACATGATTTTCTATATAATTTTTTTATAATCACAATATCTTTGAATACAATTCTTACAGTTACCCACGCAGAACACATAATTTCTGTTAGAAATTTATAATGTCACACATTTCCCTCATAGAGTTTTCCACAATAAGACACTCAAGTCAATACTTACATCACGGATATTTTCCGTTCCCTTCCTCTTTCCTTTTGAAATAAATCCAAAATCTATCAATATCTATTTATTAATCATTTAATCCCCAATATTAAATGAATATAATAATAAATGTCAAAAGCTTGAAAGAGATGATGTTTCATTATTGATAAGAAATTTTCCAAAATGCTGGTTGGAAATATTATATTTCAAAAAATAATTGTATGAAAGACTTTAAATTCATCAAGACATTAAAAAAGAACTGTTTTATTATCACCGTGAATTTTTAAATATAAGAAAGCTGGCTCAAAAGAACCGCAAAGTTGATGAAATCCATTGTAATTTCAGGGTGTCGCAGCCGTCCCTGATGTTCTCATACAAAGCCCAGATGGACGACGCGATGGAGGAGGACACGGTGTCCCTGCCCCACCAGCAGAGCTTCTCCTCCCTCAAAACTGACAGCGACTACATTTACCAGGTCCATACGCCGTCTATTCACACGCCCCTGTATGACTCGGACGCTTCCAAACCCGCCGCCCAGGCCAAGGCCCCCTTTAAGAGGCCCAAGAAATATCGCGGGCCCAACGACACGAGCTGCTACAGCTCCCACGTCTCCTTGTACAGCTCCTCGCCGGGCGCCAAGGGCATCTCCCGTTTTTGCGCCCAAAAAAGCACTTCCGACCTCGAACGTTACACGAAAATGAGGCGAGATCATCTCCAGAGCAGCACACCCGAGCTCAGGTGTCGCGACACGTCGCCTGAAACGCCAAACGAGACCACCAGCGATTTCCAGTACCATTCCAAGGCCAACGACAGTGGCGCCAACTTGTTTGCCAAGTCGGGGAACACGGGCTCGCCCTCACTGGAGCACAGTCTGCACAGCATTTTGGACGAGGGCGAGAAAAGGCCCCGAACGGAAGTCGGGACACGCGACAATTGGCTGTTGTTGGGCCCTGGAAAAAGTCGGGCTGGGTCTTCGTCTGCGCGGCGCGATTTGTGAAGCGCTCGGTCCCCGGGGGTCGGCTTTTTTTTACTTGGCTTTTGATGGGGATTGGTTTTCTTTCATGATTTTTGAACTTTGGATTGTGAAGGAAAGGTTTTTGTGATGAGGGGGATTTCCTTATGTTGGATGTTATGAAAATGATATTGATGTTATTGGGAATCCGTCTTTTGATACATATTCAAGAAAGAATATGTGAAGTGGATGATTTTTCTATAAATTTTTTTTGACTCAGCTTACAATAGAGGTCTTTTTTTTCATGGGTTTTCTTCTTTCACTGACTTTTTAAACTGAATAATGGAGGCAAGGTTTTTATCATGAGGGTTTCATTAATGTTTAGAAAATGATTCGGTAGATGTACAGATATGATTATTCGTAATACCTTTTTTGATACATATTCGAGGAAGAACATGCGAAGTGGATCATGTTCGTATCGAATTTTTTTTGAATTTTGGATTACAAGTGATTTTTATTGAAACTTGGAATTTCTAGTAATATTTTTTTCTCATCTAGTCAAACAGAATGCAATGGTTATCTGAGATTTTATTTCCCAAGTTTGAATTTCTGTTATTTTTGTTTTAGTTTATGTGTGACCATGGTTTTATGTATATAGTCAGAAGATGATTTTTTATGTGTATATTATTTTCGTCGTGCGAATGTTGTGTTGCCAAAGAAGCTTGTATTATTTTTATAGAAAATTCTTGGGTACGATTTATTTAGATAATAAACGTTAGTCATTGATATGTTTGTTATTATTGCGTTTTGTTGCATGTGGATTTCACTTGTGAATGTATATGATTTTCTCAAAAGTTCATGTAATTATTCAAAATTTGGATGCTAGATCATCGAACTTTAGAAATCCTTCAATTTATGAAAATTCCAAGAAATTAAGAAATAACATTTATGCTGGAGAAGTATGAAACGTTCAAAAGACGATAGTAGTCATTTATAAAGTTACATTTTTATGGAAAATCTATTTGAATAGTCAAAATATTTTAGGTTTCGAATTCTAATTTGTAAGTTTCATAAATTTCTATAGCAATGTTCGAACATTTAAGAACATCATACTGAAGTTTTAAAACACCAAAAAAAAAAAAAAACGAAAAGTACTAGAAATTTAGAAATACACAAATTCTATCTAAATATAATTTTCTCTAAAATCTGCAAGATTCACATAAACGTGTAGAATCTTGAATAATAGAGCTCGAATTCTAGAAATCTTTACAGAAAGCCATAAAATTAGTAGAACTCTTTGAAAAAAAGAGAAAATATTAAAGGTACGAGAAATTTTCTGAATATTTGGAATCTTCTTATACACTGGTTTCTAATAAATCCATTGAAATAAATAAAATCCACAAAACTAAGAAAACTCGAATTTCTGATAAAATTTTATGGATTCTAAAAAATGTAACAACTATATAAATACTCGAAATCTATGCAGATATAATTTCCAGTAAAATTCATAAAAATGCTAAAAATCTAGAGAAGTTTGAATTCTAGAGCATCAAATCCGAAAAATCTACACAAATACGAGGTGGTCCTTATAAAAAGCAATTTTTACTATAAAAAATAAGAATGATAATAGAACATCGAAGTCCAGAAATCCAATGTAAAAATCCCCTAAATAATCAGGGATTTATAAAAATACTCGATTTCTACAAAATTTTATAGACACTGCAAAATGCAATAAGTACTAGAAAACTAAATACTCAAAATCTGTTAGGTATAACTTTTGTAAAAATTTATGTATTCTGTTCGTAAATTCTTAAAATCTTGAGAAATTTAAATACGAACAATCTATAAAAAACGAGATAATTCTTAAAACCGAATTACTGGAAAAAAAAATTATGAGCGATTACAGGAGTTCGATATCGTGATTATAATGTATGATATAATATGAAAATGATTTTTTTCAACTGCAAGGTTGAGCATGACAAATTAATTACTAAAGCTGTTATAGTTCTGCAATCAATATTTATACATTTAAATAATTCAAGCCCCCCCCCCCCCAATAAAAAAATAACTATCCAAAAACTTTCAATATTTCCGAAAAAAACTCATTAACTGTTCAAGAAAAGTTAAAATTTCTCTAAATTGTAAAAATTCAGTAAACAGCAATTTTCTACGTATACCATTCGACGAACTAGAAAAAAATTATAAAAAATTGATTAAAAAAATTTTCATATATTGATAATCACTCAAAAACTGAGCCCAAAAATCGTCAACACATTCAATGATTTGAAATAGTTCCCAGAAGTTATGAAGATGATGAAAAATACTGGAAATTGGCGAGAACTAAAAGGGGTTGTCGGAAAAATGCAAAAAAATCTTTTGGTTGCAGAACCACAGCGTCTATGATTCAACCCAGTTCGACACGAACGTAACTCCTGTCAACCCTTTGTACGCTGCGTCGCTTCAAAGTCCGGACAGTATTACGAGCTACAGCATAGAAAGCCAAGAATTTCACAACCAAGCCAATGGCTACCAACAATAAACTAAAAATTTTTCATTTTCAAAATTCACATTGATTTTGACACAGGGTTTAAACAGTTTACCAAAGACATTTTATAAAAAAAAGATTTTGAAAATCTTTTTTTTTTAATTACAAAACTTTTTTTCGATTTTTTTATGGCTGGAATGTAACAAAAATATAAATAATTCTAATTATACGTAAAAATACATTCCACAGTTTAATAATACTCAAAATTTTAACGTTTTATTATTTCAAATGGTGAAAAACAAGTCTAGTCTACTAGCTCGTAAAATTATAAAAATGAACGATATTAGGTATAATTTTTACAGATAAAAAACGTCGCGTTCAACGAAACACGTTTTTCAACTATTTCTAAACAATTTATTACTTGACATTTTTTTTTCTTGAAAAAATAAATGTACAGTGCGATGTATATTCCATAAAAAAATGATTTATCTGTATCTCGATTTGCCAAAGGTGTGAAAAGTATGATTAGTCAGAATTTCATTAAACTAAGAAATATTGCGAGTCAAATTATTTAAAAAAATTTAAGTCAATTTAAGGGACGTGGTTGGAGTGTAATTATCCGTCCTAAGTCAATAAATAATGAAACACATCGAGGAAATATACAAAAACCAGCGATTTGAAAATTAGGATATAATTCAGTCGTTAGTTTGTTGTAATTACTTGAATTATGATGATAAATGTAGAATTTTTAATGTTTCGAATATTCAAGAATTAAAAAAGACCATAATTTTTGTAAATTTTAGATCATTGTTCATGAAAACGAATCAAGTAACCAATTGGATTTTTTCGAACGATATTAAAAGTTGTAAAATTTTCATTTTTAGATCGTTGGGGATATGCTGCAAAAATAAATAATTTTTCTAGAGGGTTTAAGACTTATTTATTGTATATGCATTTATATTTGTGCAATCGTCGAGATATAGTTATAATATATTTTTGGAAAGTTAGAGTTTTTCGGTGCAAGGTTCAATATTCCCGAATTCGCATTTTTTAGGATTTTCGAAAAATCTGAAATTTCAAAAATTGTGCTGGTTTGTAATACATACTTTATACAGTAGTTTTGCTTTTTGTTTTGCTTACTATTGAATTTGAGATACATTGTAGAATATTGTGAAGGTGAATTTCAAATTCAATCAAACTTTTTACCCCCCCCCCCCTTTCCATGGATACACCACTAATACATCAATTTTTATGAAATTATTTATGTATCTTGGCTTTAAAAAAAACGAACCACATCCAAAAAAACTCTGACTTTTAGGAGATTCGTCGAATTTTCGATACTTTCCAAAAAATCGATAATAAACAATTTCAAGCAAAGACGTCCACGCGCGCGTTGCAAATGAGCTTTGTAAATAAATACGACTTATATATAGTGCCGAAGAAAATTCATGACGCAGAAGGGGAAAATTCGCAATTTCGAGATGACTTCAATTTTTTTATAGCACTCGTGTGTGCCAAGAGCAATAATAAATATTGATGAAGTATTTTAATATTTCACACATTACAGCGCTCGTCATTTCGTTACGTCAATGATCGCGATAATAACTGAAAAACCACGCGATTTTCAATAATAATTGACTTTTTGCGTATTTTCTCGTTCCATGATCAATGTTCGAATTTTTTTCCCATCATTTTACTTCGAGCTATCGTGATGTTTTTTTCCTCATTTCTGTCAAGTGAGGTAATAATTTAAAAAAATGCTCGATAATTTTATATAAAAAAGGAAAAAGAATCAAGTCAGATATGTAGAAACTTATTATTTTTAACTTGTATTTTTTTAAATTTTACAAATTCTTAAATACGTACATTTCAATTCATATTCGAAATTCAACTGATTTTAAGCATGCTAAAATTCTCGACTTTCGAATTTTATTATCTCAAATATGTAATATTTCAATTAATTTGTAATTCAGAGCTTGCCGGAAATTAATGCATAAAGTTCCTAAATTAAAATTAACAAAATTAGCAAATTTTTTCCCGAATTTTCCATTTCCACATCCAGTGTTTCATTTCTTTCGAACGAAAATTAATATTCGCGTTAATTATTCGAAAAAAACTTGGAAAGTTAGGGAAAATCGAAAAAATAAAAATACGCTCTTACTGCCTTTTTTTACCGTTAACTTGGAAGGTAAACGAAAAACTTTCTCCTCATTTAATGGCACTTTTTACTTCCTTTTTATGCATCGAACGTTCTCAAATTACGTAATTGTTTTTTCAAGTGCACATTGATGTTTACTTACGAGTAGTTGGCAAAAAATGAAATGAGATTTCATTTTGAATAACAATATTTGTAAATAAGCGACAAACGAATGTAACAGAAAATACTGACAAATAAAAGGAGTAACTATTTCTACTTGATTTTTGCGTACTTTTACAAAATCCTCCCTAATTATGTCTGAAGAAGTTGACCTTTTTTTTTTATTTATATGAATCGAATATGGGAAAAAATAAAAAGAAATAGTCGTTTATTAAATTTTGAACCTTATTGGCTCTCAAAATCAGGAATTCGTTGAACACTTAATCAAAATAGCCATTTTCTTATTTTATCAACATAAATTTCATCCATTGTGTTTATGATCATATTTCTTGAATTTATATGTGATAAACCTTGCTCATTTTTTAATAAAAATCTGAAAAAATTGGCAAGTGTTAAAAAATTACAAAAAATCTTACTGAGTAAAACAAATAATAATCATAAAACTTGGGGAGTTATTAATAGTTTGTATAATGTTTGATATTTTGAAAATTTTGAAAAGTAAAAAAACGTTAATGTAAAAAATTATTTTTCTACACAGTTCTCAAAATTGGTAGAATTTTAGAAAATTTTTATACACTTTGTCGATCGTGTTCATTATTTCCATTATTATACATACTTCTTCGGATTGTATACGATAAGTTTTTTTCATTTTTTTAATAGAATACTGAAAAACTATAGATGTATTAGAAAATCACAAAAATTTTAATGAGTTAGACAAATTTTTGAGTAGTTTGTATTGTTTGAAGTTCAAAAATTTGGAGAAAGTATTTAAATTTGTGTAGATTGTATATTTTCCTAAAATTTACAAAAAATAGAACTATTTTTAACAATGTTTATGAATTTTGAAGATAGTAGATTCAAAAATATTGTAAAACTGCAGAAACCCTGCAATATTCTTAAAATTTTTGAAATCAATTTATTTCACAGAGATGTTCGAATATTTAGAATTTCAAAAAACGTCCATAAATTTCGTAAGTTATTATGAAAAGTTCTGACGATTCGGTGGAGTAGCAATTCCTGATCTGATACATTTTTACATGAGTACCAAGCGTTAAAAAAAATGATGTGAAAAAAATTATACAGAAACAAATAATCTAAGTGTAAAAAGGATGTTGCAGAAACTTTTGTTGACCCCTTCAAAAATGAAAATAACTCAATTTTTCAAAAATGTTTATTTCCGACTTGTAAATAATTTAAAAAAAAATATGATTCCTCATCCATTATTATCAAAAATACAAAATTTGTGTACAACAATATTTATCCTTATGCACAATTTTTACAGTTTAGCTCGAGGTGGAAATTTCAGTTCCCAAACATCTCGAGCTGACTTTTCATCGCGTTTAAGTGCTTCCAAAACGGTCGGATCTGAAATTAAGCAATGTTCAGATTTCCAGTTCTCTCCAATAAAGGATTATTTTCATAATTATTATGTCACTCAAATATGAAGTTGCGCGAAAAAAATGTTTATAAGAAAAAAATAAATCGAGATTAGAGAATTTCGGAACTGCAAAATTTGAATTCACACAGATTTTAAACACTCTGAAGCAGCTCAAAATTTTCTCCAATTTCAAATTGAACGAATTCAATGAGCATCACTAAATTCTTATTTTCAAATATTTCCTTCTGCAAAAAGTATATTATTTTCAAAAGATTATGTAAGACTGTGACTTTTTCTAGAAGTACATCCAAAAATATCGAGACGGCAATATGATAACCTTTAGTTTCAATGTATTTTTGTAAAGGCCCACTCAAAACTGAAGAAGGTAATGCCAAATTCATTCTGGGTCGAGTTTTTCCATTTATTGGACAAATAACGTTGCACACGACAATTCCTAAAAGTTCTCCAGTCGGCCAGCGGAGAACGGGACCACCGCTATTTCCGTTTTGCACGCAACAAGTTGTGCTTAACGCGTGTTCAGAAATTTTCGCGATATTTCCCAAACTGATGCTCGGAGTTTCCGGAGTAAATGGGTAACCAATGACCGCGACAACTTCACCTAATTATAGATGAAATTTATTTAAAAAAGATCCTTTCTTTTGCACATGAATTAAATCGAGGACTAATACACAATCCCAGGGTTTGGAAAGTTACTTAAAAAAGGGTAACGCGTTACTTTACCGTCACTTAGGTGAAAAAAGTAATCTGTCACGTTACCGTTCAAAAAGGTAACGTTCCGTTACTCTCACGATACTTTTCGGAATTTTAATGTAAATAATAAAACATCGAAAAACCAATATCAACGTACTTGTGGTTTTGTTTTAGAAACTGTATAATTCAGATATAATAAAATAGTTTACGACGGAAAAATTTTGGATATTTGTATTTTTTTTTATTTCAACAAAAAAATAAATTTTCGAGATCTGCTGTTTGTTGTGACGTGCCTTCAATGAATTATTGTATGAAGCGAGGAAAGTCATTGAGTATTTTTTGTAAATCTGTATTTTTTCACACTGGAAAAAAATTAGTTTACTTGTTCGAATTTTTATATTTTTTTCAAGTTTCAAAAATGTTCGAATATGACATTTTATTCAATGTTAGCTGCTGAGAAAAACTTGGAAATTTCATAGATTTTTAGTATTTTTGACACTATTTGTATTTTTCAGTGCGCACAAAATGTTGCATCAGGATAATTTACTATTTTTTTTATACATCGCTACATAGATTTTAAAAATTTTATGCTTTAGAATTCTTATTTATTTTTATTATTTGAGAGGATTTTTGAGGAAATATTATTCACATAGATTTTTATTTCTTTCAGTTTTTTTAATACCTTTCCAGTTTTTTGTATTTTGTAGTATTTTTAAAATATTCGTATGTTTCAGTCTCTATAAAATGTTGCAGAATTTTTCAGTATTTTCATATATTTCTAGAATTTTTGATAAATTATTGTATATACTCTAAAAATATCGTGCTCTAGAATTCAATGTTCATAAAGTTTTACGTGTCTCAAAGGATTTTTCAGAAAACAGTATCTCAATAGATTTTCGTTTCTTTTAGTGTTTTTTGTATTTCTTCAATTTTTTTGCGATTTGAAGAATTTTTCAGTATTTTTCATACACTGATATATGAATTTCTGAAAATCTTCTCTACAAAATACAATCAAGGTTTTTCAGTTTTTCCAAAAAACCTCTTTGAATTACCAGAATGAGATTCCGTAGAATTGAATGTTTGAAATATTTGAGGTATTTCGATCGATTTCGCAGAAAACAGTTTCGTTGTAGATTTAAAGGACTTTCAATATTTTTTGTACTTTTTACAGAATTTTACACTGAGAAAAATTTTCTGGCATTTTTATAGACTTCCATACGTAAATATTTCTAAAATTTAATTCTGCAGTTTCTTGATTCCTGGAATTTTACAAATTTTTTAAAAATCTAATAGGTTTTATAAGGAACTGATTAAATTCTAGTATTTTGCGGTTTTTTTTACATTCTTTTCTATTCATGAAATTACGTAAGATTTTACAGCAAAATCTATAGGTTTTATAGATCTTGCTATAGATTTTAGGTATTTCTGTGTCATTTTTTCATATAGGTTTTTGAAATTCGATGCCTTGAATTTTGAAAGGTTTTGAATTCAAGGAAAAAACGTATTCTTTGTTGATATTCGTACTCAAATTAATGAGTAAAAATTACACATTAGGAATTTTTTACTCTAAAACAACGAAATCGAAAATTACTTTTATCTCAGTTTTCAAATTTCTTAAAATAATTACAAATCGTTCAAAAAACTTGATGAGACTGATAAAAGTAACGTGAAATAAGTAACGGGATTTTTGTTACTTATTAATTAATGTAACGTATAACGTCATTGTTACAGCAAAAAATATAACGTTTTAGAGTAATGCGTTACTTCCGAACCCTGCAAAATACCAGTAAAATAATGTTGAAATTCAGAAAAATGATAACCTTAACATGTATAATAATGAGAGTGAGAAATTTATAATCGCAGTTGATATAAAGTCGTGTAATGAGAAAAACAATGAATATTCATAGTTTATGGTTAAATAATTACACTCATTTTCTGTAAAATTCATTGCAACTGAGTGTTTTAACGTTGTGAATTGTTGCTTTCGAAATAAGAAAGTAAGCCTCTGAAAATCAGTTATTTTCGACTTATACAACCTGAAATAGTCAAAATTGGTTGACTCGATGTTAAACAACTCACGGAATCGGAATCTTACGCACGTGTGTACTATAATTATTGTTCACCTTGAAGAGCGGTATTGCTATTATCGATGGTGGCATCGCGCAGCGAGTGGTCAATTTTCATTTTCTCCGGGTTGATCTCCAGAACGGCGGCGTCGAAAGGCGCCGCGGCGGGCGTCGCGAACACGAGTTTCGCGTCCGCAAGCACGCCCTCGCTAACGAGAACCTTCACGCCACTTCGAGCCGCCTGAAACATCGCCCTTGAGTTTCTCTCCTTTTTTCCCCGGTCGTTCATTCGCACTCGAAGCGCATTCGAAAATGCTCGTAAAGTTCAAGTTAATCCTAGTCATATTTTATCCGATTTTTTCGATCCTTAGAATCGTTTCCAGGAAATGTAGAACATCTTTTATTTTTTAAATTCTTTTTCACATTGATGTTTTGACTTTTTTGTGATTTGGTAGAATATGAGATTAGAGAGCGTAAAAATAAATAAAAATTGTATTGAATGAAGTTTTATGCTATTGGGACTTCAAAGTTGAAGTTTTGTAATGTAAAGTAGGAAATACAGCATGGGAATTTCAAAACGGTGATTTTATGAAATGACTGAATTTTGAATTTCAAAGCTAATGAAGATTCAAATGCAATGCAGAATAAAATAACTTGAAATTCGAATAATAATATTTAAACACCCTAATACATACCGAAAAACAAAGAATTTTTATTTCTTCACTTGTAATTGAATTTCAGCAACTTTTTTATGATATATTGAACCTGTGATCCAACTACGGAAAATTCGAAAACAACTTTTAATTGTTTTTGAAATAATAATTTTTTCGAATTTGGGAAATTACAGTTTCAACTCTTAAACTTAATTTTTTTCATTCAAAATTATTTATTACTTACATTTTCAACGACATGTGCGCAAGTCAAAATCATGCCACTTTTTTTATCAACAATGACGCCTGTTCCCCAAGTTGGGCCACATTTTACTGCGACTACAATTTTTGTGAGATTTTCTGCAGATGAAAAGGAAGCTTAAGTAACTTTTCTTATAAACTATTATTAGTAAATTATGTTACGATATGATAAAGCTGCAAATTTCTAATCAATGTGAAATTAGGTATCTCAAGGGTAGTGAGGGTAATTTTAGTAATTATAGTAATCGAGCTTTTTTAACGTATACAATGTACTTTTAAGATTTTCAAACAGATTATGCCAGATTTCGAATTTTTTTTATAATATTCAAAAAAAGGAGTAGGAAATTTTTAAAGAATAATATGTTTGCATATTTTTATTTACCGTAATTTTTTATTTTTCCGAGTGTAGGAATTCCATCAGTATCTTTTAACATTCTGCTTAAAGATGGTATTATGTTTGCTGCAAATGTGTATCCTTGAGCTTCATCGTGCGATAACCCAAAAACTAAACCTGCAATATATTTGTGTCCGCTGGAAGTCAATAAAAATAAAAATTTATTTAACTGCACTATGAAAATTATTAAATATATTCATTTTCTGACATGGTTTTGAAGACTTTGTTGAGTGAGTAATCTTCAGTGTTTTTTTTGGAGGGGAAGGGGGGGGAATGCCAAGGTGGCAGTTTCGATAGGACTTTTTTTTATTTATATTAATTATAAAGTTTTCTAAAACGATTTAAATATATATTAATAACTTCAAAACTACTGCACAAAACGTCCTGAAATTTCGCACAGTTATTGACCATGTTCGTCTGAAGGTTATAGGCATGTTTTTATCAACGAACTGATATGGCCTCCCCCACCTACACCGACACTGCACTTTTGAAATATCACACACACACACATGCACGCACACGCAGACACACACACAGTCAGTGAATTATAACATTTTGTGAAAGTCGCAAAAAGTTACAAAAACTATAATCACTAAAACAAAATTCTGCAAAATATCACGAAAAGTCACAAAATCACAAAAGGGTATAAATCACAAAAACTCATAAAAATTTACGAAACCATGAAAAACAGGGTGTCCTAAAGTCAGCGGATCATCCGGAAATCATCAATTCCTCATAAAAATCTGAAACAATTTATCCTTTGTATTTTTGAAAATTTTCAACATTTGAACAGATATTAATAATTCAATTTCGTCTACTAATTTTTGGAGATGCAGGGCTTTTCATAAAAGAGACTCTTCCTCTTTCTTAGCTCACTCTCATAGGGATCACTGGGATCACTGAGGTGTGTATAATGAAATGTCGCTCAATCGCTTTTCTTATCTCTCTTTGAAAAAATTAGAAGATACTGCATTGTAAAGGTGACGATTGGATAAAATATTAACTAAAACGAAGGCAAGTCGACGAAAACTTTGATTCATAGAATTTTTTGTCTCAAAATTGCCTTTCAAGATAAGAGACATCATTATTATATATTCCATAACACACCTCAATTACCCCCTACTTTTCTATTAGAGTAGCTTAGAAAGAGAAGAGGTGAAGGGAGAAAGGGCCTTCATCAAAAGCCCCGCCTTTCCGAATTGTGAGTGGCCGAAACTGAATAATTAATAACTCTCCGAATTTCGCGAATTTATTATAAAGGAAAAAACGTCCTCGAATTTCATAAAGCATCGATGGTTTTTTGATGATCCAACGACTTTGGCGCACCCTGCATAAGAAATAACAGAAAATGTAACCATTTATTACACAAGTCACAATATGTCACAATGGCAAATCATCACCGAATTCCATGAATCACAAATAACGAAAAATCATAATAAAATAATTATTATAACCCTCATCATGATCATCTTTTAGTCCTGATTACCAAATAAATTTTCATGAATTTTACTCTTTACTTTGATCGTAGAAACATCTTTGAGACCAATATAATCCATTGTATTAGTATAATATCTCTTCGGAGTAATTCATTATTATCTAACCAATTCATATTCCGTGAAAAAATTAGAAATCGTTTCAAAAAGAAAAAAAATAGAAAATTTTAAGACTTGGGATTCAGATAATGTTTTGGCAAATTTCGTTTTTCAATTAAACAATTGACTCTTCCTGGCCGAACCGCATGTAACAACGTGGTAACTGCGGAGCAAAGCCCGCTGGGACAGCTAGTTATTTATATTTATTACGAAAAAATGCATTTTTCAAAATTCAACTACTGTAAATTTTATTTATATACACTTCAATTTGAAATAAATGATACTAAATTGAATTTGCATTCCTAAAAATAAATTCAAATTGAAAAAGATGAAATCAACTGATTCAACTTTTTTATTTTCGATAACTCTTTTGTGGATTTTTTAATTTTTGAATTCCTAATTTTCAAGGTTTGTTATTTGAATTTCTATCTATTTATACTAAAGCATGAAATTATTTCGATTTAATATTTTATTTCTTTTACTTTCTTTTATTTTGAATATCCAATACATTGTTTTATTTGTTGAATGAATTATGAATTTTTTTTTTTAAATGATTTTATTTATATGATCTGAGTAACACTCAGGTTTAGTCGCGTTTTTTTTCATTCAACCAGCATTTTTGTTGAGCTATTCAAACCACTTACTTTTCGTGCTTGACATAAACTGGAGCACCCTCTGAACCAGCAATGGTGCACGCATCGCTCGTAAAAAGACACCCTTCGAGGCCAATGACATTACTGATCACACCTCGTGTCACCGAATTCAAAAAAATGTGTGAGCCAAAAGGCGAAGATACTATTTCTGCGGCTTGACCTATCACAGGTCGAACCAAGTAACTTTCGTAAAATTCCGAAAGAACATTCTTTGCTTCCAAAACGGTATTTTTTTCTGGAATGTCGACTGTCTTCAACGAGAAAATAACAAAATTATTATGACTATACCTGATTTGTCCATGATCGTGAATTGATTTCAGAATAAATTGCAGGGTTCTTCAAGTATTCATGAGGTGAAATTTCGAAAGAAAATATCGTGTCTCAGAAAAAATTTTAGATTTTGTAGAAATAATTATAATGTCTGGAAAAAAACGTCAGTATCCCGAGTTATTCGGTAATTCTGAAAATGTTGTATCATTCTTAGAATATCACAAATGTTAAAAATTTACTGTCATCGAAAATTTTGTGATATCAATCTAATAAAATGCAGAATTGAGTAAGTCAAAGTGTCAACTTCAAACTATGATAGATAAATAAAAAAAAAAACTAAATCTCATTTTTATCGTAATCCTGAAAAAAAAAAAACATTTGAACTTCAAAAAATCGCACCTTCGTCCGCAATTTGATCACCATAAAAACAGGCCCTAAATCACTGGGCCTGCCGGGGGGCCAAGTTCGGGCCAGGTCGCCGAGAGTCGCCCTGAGGGCGGAACAGGCCCAGGCGACCGCGACGGAACCTTCCGCGAAAGTTCCATCGCCCGCGAGTACCCGAAAAAAGAGGCCCCTCGTAAATTCGGCCGGGACTTGGGCCATCTTATCTGATGCCATGGTTTTCAAGAAGTCCAAGGCCCCGATGGCCTCAGGGTGCAGAGCGGTACCGTGAGTCAGCACCCAATTACTGCCGATTGCGACACCTGAGCACCCATGCAGTCGGGGCCCCAAGTCCCCATCCAGGTCCCGGGTGTGGTATACCAACACTCCTTCAGGGACTTTCATGATTTTCTGCAACATTATTTGTTCGACAATTCATCTCATTTTTCAAAGAAATATAATATTTGTGAGTTATCATTATATTTGTTAAATAATACGAAATTTACATAGCATGCAGGAAAATAAGTGTTTACAGTAGCATGACAAGCATTATACATTTGAGCCTCGATTCTATGCATGGCTCGGAGCTCTTCTCCCTGAAACGGTGCAGTACGTACCTACTTACTATAGGTACCTGGATCGCATGAAAACACGATTAAATTTAACCTAGGTTGTTTACTAAGGCCCTTAATTGAGAAAAATGTATGGTCGTTTTATGGTTTTCATCACAGAGTGTGATTTTTCTTTATCAACGGTTTGTTAGAGGTTCTCGAATTAAGAACACCGAAATTGAAGTCCGAGTGTACACTGTCTTGCAGAAGTTTTTGGACCTGCAATTTTTCGTACATTATACCACTTGATATTTTTTCAATTTGATCAATAAACAAAACATTGTCCCACGCTAATACTACTGCCAGGGGCGGTAAAACGCAATTTGTTTAAAAAAGATAGTAATATTATGACTCATGAAACGGGGTGGGGGGGAGGAGCAGGGCTTATTATCATGTATCTTTGAAATGTGCATGATAATGTTCAAACATTTTTTATAAAAATCTGAAGAATCTAAAAAGTGTTAAAAAAATACGAAAAATCTTGATGAGTTGAAAAAAATCATTATGAAATTAAGCTAGTTTTACTTTGCATTACAATCAAAATTTTTGGAATTTGGAAAAAATGAAAATCGTTGAAAATTTCAAAGATTGACAATGATTTTGTAGGATTCGAAAAATTTATCTGGAGTCAGAAAATGTTGATGAATTTTCTAGATGGTGTTTATATCATCATTTATTTTATTGAAATACGTATGATTAATAAAAAAAAAAAAAAACCTGAAAAATTTGTAAAGTTTTATAAATTACGAAAAATTTTGATGAGCTCTAGTCAAACTATCGTAAAATTTGTAAGTACGGAAAAGTTTTGATTAAATTCAACATTTTATTATTGTTGTTTTTTTGATTCATTTTCTTTTTTTTTCATTTAATTCAATTCAAATTTCTAAGAATGTGTTCCGTACCATATTGCTTCGAAATATGCATGATACTGTTTTTCAATTTTTTAATAAAACCTGTAAACTTACACAGTATTGAAAAAAAGTCCTTATAAGTTGAAATTTTTTTTGTAGATTCTGGAAAGTTTGAAATAGTTTCATTCCATTATATTCAAAATTTTAAAGATTTTGATCAGTTAAAAATTTTCTCAAATTTCATAGATGGTCAATGATTCTGTACCTAAAATACGAAAAATTTGTAAAAAAATCCAAAAATGTGCATACATTTGTACAGTGTGTTTATCATTATATTTTTCCGAAATACCCATGAGGTTTTTCATTTTCAGATAAAAATACGAAAATAATTAAAAAGTACTAATAGATTTCGAAAGAGCTTGATGGGTTCAAACGACATATTATTTAATTTGGAAAGTTTTGAATAGCTTGTGTATTAGAGGTTCAATATATTTTGAAAATTCTGAACAATTAAAAAAATATCGAAAATTATTTTAAATTGATCAATTATGCTATAAAATTCTAAAAATTTGTAACTAATTAAAAAGCATGTATAAATTTTGTAGATTGTTTTCGTAACAATAATACTCCGAAAATATGTATGAACGGTTTTTTCATTTTTAGTAAAAACCTCAAAAACCTAACAAATATCACAAACTTACATTAAGTGTATATGATTTGGACAAACTTTTTTCAAGTTTGGAAAGTTTCAACAGTTCAAATCAAAATCAAATTTTCAAGAATTTTAAGAACTAAAAAACAATGAGAACATAAAGAAGGTTAATAATTCTATACAATATAAAAAAGTCGTAAAATTTTATAAAATGTTTATATATGTTTCAAATTCGGGAAATTATCGAAGAATTTTTGTAAAACCATAGAAACTGTGTAACATTCTTGAAATTTCTTTCAACCGAAATGTGTTTCATCGTAGGAAAATCATCGGCAATTTCCAAAGTAATAATAAAAATCCAAAATTCAAAAAAAGGTTGATAAATTTTGTAAATTGTAAAAAGCTTCACTATGTGGTTGAACCACGATTTGTAAATGAAAATAAATTTACAGCCTACCATGTTAAAAATAATTTTATATTTATTACTATAGTGTATCATAAACAAGTTTGATAAATTATAGGCATCAAGTGTATAAGTTTATCTTTGAGTTTTCTTTTTTTCCTTTTTTTTCACTTTCCTACCAATAAAAAACATAATTAAGTATATTGAAGTATCGAGATGTGGAGTTCTCGGTACAAGTAATAAAGAAACAAACGTTTTTCAATAATAGCTTCGATGGATCGGTTTATTGTTACGACGTATTAGATGGAAAATGTGACAACTCACTGCGGTATAGATGGATCAATTTATATCCGGCAAGTTGCAATGCACCATTGAATTAGTAACGTACGTAATGCGATACGCGAGAACCACTTCTAGCATGCTCGATTACGATGCGAGTGATCAAAACACTAACTTGCACGATCTAATCCATGTTATCATTTGTTGTATTTTATAAATAAAATATTAATTAAACGCGGTCAGGTTCTTGAGTTTTATTTTTCAATGAATAACAGGTTTCCCATTATTTCCTGTAAATTTCTAACATTCTGTAAAATTGCTATAGTTATTGAAAAAAGACATTTTTTCGTAACTGAAGACAGGAATTTGATGCAAGTTATGACAAGCTGATGAAATAAATAGTGATAGTTTTTATATACTCATTGTCGCCATCAAAATGATCATGCATGAATTTCCTTGAGCATTTCAATACTGGATAGATGAAAGGAAGGCATTTCCTTGTTCGAAGCCATCACGAATGGCCTTATGTAACAGTGCCTTATCAATCATAAAAATATGAAAAAAATCTGGCAAATATGCGCGAAGCATTGGTTGCATAATAAAAGTATCAAACGTGTTATTATAACGAATGACAAAGAAATAATGAGAAGCGACATCGTACGAGAGTCATTTCATCGAATGGTTTCGAGGAAGTTTAAGATGTGCATTCCATGTCGGAATCAGTGTAAATGAACTTCTTGACAGAGAAGGAAAATTAATCCTCCAAAAAACTAAATTCAAAAATATTTCATGCAAGTTTAATTTACATCTTCAAACTGCAAATTGTTTTTTTATTTTCGAAATTTTTACTTTCAGAAAAAAAGTTGTAGAAATGGATGAAGAAATCCAAAGAAACATTTCTTTGTGCAAAATTATTAAAAATAACTGTAAGTATTAGAAAGTTATAATATCTGTACATATGGCTTGTGAATTGAAAATTCATAAAATGAGGTTATAAAATAATTAATAACATTTCTCGCTGCTTCTGTCATTTACTCTGAATGATTCCTGTCAACTCCAACTATAGTTAGACCGTTTTTAGTGCAGTAAAAAATCATCAAATGATAAATGATTCCACGTATTCGAGACTTTTTGCGACAACACAACCTTAATTGATCCTCGGCAAGAACGCTCATTGACTTGCGTGGCCCCAAAGATTTTCATGACTCGGGGTGCGACGAACATCGTGAGTCATCGATGACGCGAATTAATTTAAACGCAGGCAAGGAGCAACGAGCGAATCATTCGACGAAATTTCGGGATTGGAAAACTTCAGTTCATTAAAATTAGAATTTTTCATTCATGCAATATAAAAAATTATTGACATTCTAAGGGCTTCGAAATTCTATTCACGAAATCGTGAGATTCATGAAAAAATCCATATAAGTACCAGATAATCCCTAAAATGGCACAAATATTTATAAATATTTATTATATATAGGTTTAAAAAATAAAAATTGATCAATAGAATATTATTATTGTTCTATTAATGAATATAAATATTTGATAATGGAATAAGTATTTATAAATTTATCGAAATAAATATACATTTATACATTGACCCTTTATATATCTAATTTTCCACCACCCTCTTGAAAAATTTCGTTGCAACGTCCCTGTTGAATCTATATTTTTATTACGTCAGTCGCAGATCAACTTTGATCGATCCGTCATCAGAATCCTTAGAAGAACTGGGAAAACCAATTTTTTTCATTCGCACATCGACGATTTCAAAACATGTTGACTAAACAATAATTTCTTACAGGAATGTTTTCAATTCGCTGATTCTCACGATTTCTAATTATTGTCAGAATTTCAAGAATCGGGGTCTTCCGGTAAAAATAACTTATGTTTACGTACGCCTTGCAATTTCAAGTGTTGCGTAGAGCGTGCAACATTTGCGTCATGCAAGATTCGTTTGTTTAACAATTTCACAGATTTCTTTCATCTGAGTTCAGCGGAATAATAGTTGGTTCGAAAATAGTTGAGGAAAAGCCACGAAGAAGCGTAAACTTCAAGAATCTAATATTTGTTTCTGAAATAGAAACAAAAAAAGTTTAAAATATCATGGAATTTTTTTTTATTCCACTTTTGAAGTTTTTACATTTTTTTCTCCTTGATAAAATACTTGATAAACTTACATTATATCTTTAACACTGAAAATATCTTGAATTTAACGATGAAGTTTAAAATGGAAGCGAAAAATCGTTTTTAATTCGTTATGTGTTCGACGATATTTCAAGTATTGAAAATTGATTCCAATACAACATTTGGTCAACCCAGCACGTCCTGAATATTTTCTATCCTAAAAAACAGGGATTTCAAAGCGCATCACGTCGAGCGATCACGCATATCCGGCATAAATCACTCTGTGACTTTGGCAGGGAATCGTTTCTTGATCGAGCTTCTGACTTCGAAAAAGCGATACCAAGAAATACTGCACTTCATTTGGGAAAATTTTTTTTCTATCGTTCTTGAAAAGCGACAAGTTTTTTGCATTGTTTCACGCGTAAAAGATAAACCGAATTTTTCATTTGTTGATGAGGAATACTATTTTCTTACTAATGGAAAAAAAAAGAGAAGAAAAATTGTTCACTTCTTTGAGAAAATATGATTGAAATAATATCTGAGTCGAATTAAATTTCATAATCATAGTGAATACAGATAAAATTTTGTCCTATTTTGGGAATATGTAAAAATAAGTAAAAAATTTAGATTCTAAAATTGTAGATGAATGTTTCTATAAAAATATTTTCTAAACTTACGGCTTCAATTTCTAAATAAAATTATTTTGGCTGCAGGAACCTTGCGACAAAATTAGTTTTTGGGGAAAGGAATAATTAAAATGTCAAGAAAAGTTGATGTATAATTAACGTACGTACATATTTCTTTAATTGCATTGATGAATATTTATTCTAGCATTATAGCATTATAAAAACGACTTGCGACACTAACGCTTTTACTTTTCAAAATATATATTTTTTTATGAAATCACAATATTTCAAGGTCTCAGTATTTATTTTTACAGTATTTTTGCCATTCAAAGGATTATTTCGTATTCGTAGGGATTTCTATGTAAGTTTCTACACTGAGAAAAAAAAATATAGTTATTATTACAATACTGTATAGTAAACGGGAATCACTCTGACATATTGTACTTTCTGCTAGATAATATATCAGTTTTTGAAATAACATATAGTAAATATTGTCAAATGATATTGTAGTTATAGATATATTTTGTTGTAAAAACTCTTATACATCTTCCGTTTTCTACTATACTTCTTGTTCTTTTTGCAATATCATATTGTAATTCCTATTAATCCAGATTTTTGAAAATTCCACACAGTTTATTCAGTAAACAGATGTGTATAGGTTCTTTTTGCAGCATTTTTGTGTACCTTCTAAGTCTCAAGTGCATCATATTGTAATATGATACAGTTTTTGAAAAAGCTGGATAAAAGTAATGTAGTTCATTTTTTTCGCCATTCATGGTAAAAATTACAGTTTGTATAGTGAAATTTGGATTTAAAGATTTAAAATTTTCCAAAATTATACAGTAGAAATTAGCATGCATATTGTAATTTGTACATTAATAGCGGTTTAACTGTATAATATTGTAATAAGTAAAATAAATATTGCAGATTTTATTGTTGTAAAAACTACAATACGAGGGGGGACCCAAAAGTAACGGGAATTGTGTTACAACTTTTTTATTGACAAATTTTTTCACACACAATTTTTATCACCTTCAAAGTAACCCCCATTGACTGTAATACACTTGTTCAATCTTTTTTTCCAGTGTTCAAAACAGTTCTGAAATTCATTTTTTTCAATGTTTTTTAAACCTTCCAGCGATTTTTGTTTCACCTCTTCTACAGTTCCAAAAGGTTTTCCTTTCATGTCCCTTTTGAGTCTAGGGAACAAAAAAAAGTCACAGGGGGCAAGGTCCGGTGAATAGGGGGGGTGAACAATCGGTGTCATGCCGTTTTTGGTCAAAAATTTCTTCACGGACAGCGCTGTGTGGGCAGGTGCATTGTCGTGGTGGAAGAACCAATCTCCTGTGCGCCAAAGATCCGCTCTTTTCTTCCGGATGTTCTCCCTCAACCTTTTCAAAACCTCCAAGTAGAAGTGTTGGTTGACCGTTTGGCCTGGAGGAACAAATTCTGCGTGCACAATACCTCTGCAATCGAAGAAACAAATGAGTAATGTCTTGATGTTGGACTTCACTTGGCGTGCCTTTTTTGGACGAGGCGAGAGAGGTGTCTTCCATTGGCTTGATTGCTGCTTTGTTTCGGGGTCGTAGCCATAGCACCATGATTCATCGCCAGTTATAACCTTGAGAAAAAAATCTGGGTCTTCATCCAACTGATTTTGCAGCTCAAGACAGGCCTGAAGTCGACGCTCCTTTTGATCGTCGAAGAGAAGGCGAGGAACAAATTTGGCTGCAATCCTCCTCATGCTCAAATCTTCAGTTAAAATCCTCTGAATTGAACTCCATGACAATCCAGACATCTCACAAAGTTGATCGATGGTTCGGCGACGGTCTTCATGAACCAGAGTGTTGATTTCTTCAATGTTTTCGTCCGTTCTTGAAGTCGAGGGGCGCCCAGAACGAGGTTGGTCTTCTATTGACATCTCTCCATTCTTGAAACGCGAAAACCAGTCGTACACACGCGTTTTACTCAAAGCATTATCCCCATAAGCTGTTTTCAGCATCACACGGGTTTCCGCGGGTGTTTTTCCTAACAAAAAACAAAATTTTACAGCCGCGCGTTGCTCTCCGCACTCAGCCATTTCACGTTTTCGCCGAAACGGAAAAAGTCGTTTCACTAGAAAAATTCTTACGGACGAACGAATGCACTCACAGCAAATGAACTTTGCACACTGACTTGGGAGAGTAGCAGCTTGGAAGAGAACCAGTGGAGAACCCGATCCCCCCCTCCGCGGTCCCCTCACCAACTAATTCCCGTTACTTTTGGGTCCCCCCTCGTATATACGGCAGAAAGTACAAGATTTTTTTCTCAGCGTAGAATTAGATGCTCTAGGATCTGAGGTTTAGAAAAGTTTCAAGTATATTTATTCGTTTTTGAGAAAATTATATTTTCATGGATTGATAGTAATTTCGGTGTTTTTCGTATTTCTCATACATTATAAAATCTGCCATGATTTTCTAGTACTTTGGTGAATTTTTATATTTATTTTTGGACTTTGATGCTCTAAAATTCGAAGTTTTAGAAATATCAAGTCTTTGAACCTATTTTCAAAAAAATCTTCACTTCATATATTGATATATTTTATGAACAACTGAAAGTTTTGGTATTTTTCAGTATTTGTATAACTCTGTAGGATTTTCTTGTATTTTTATCGATACGTACACCGTTTTTTAGAATTTGATTCTCTAAAATTTCGGTTTTTTATTGAAAATAGTATTTCCCAGATTTTCAAGAAAACAGTATGTTTATAAACTTTTTGCATTCTATAGATTTTAAGTGCTTCAGGTGTTTGTGTGTGTTTTTTAGTATTTATGCAATTTGAAGAATTTTCTAGTCTTTTTATGGATTTATGAATAGATTTACAGGATTCGGTCATCACATATTCACAATTATAATGATTTTTAGTGTTATCATATAGTTTGTTTGAAAAATCATATATTTACATATTTTAATCTTAGTAATTTTGAACCTTATAAAAAACTTGTAAGAAACTGAAATTTCTCATATTAAGAATGTATTTGATAAATCCTTAGAAGAAAAAAATTTTATTATATTTTTTCGATCGATTCTTTATCAAAACTTTCAGTTTCATTTAAGGTTTCATGAGGTCACTTTATAAAAAATTTAATTTCTGAAAGGACTTTCCCAGGTGCATTTTATAAAAAATAAAATTCATGTAAGAAATTTCATCTTTTTAGAAGGTTTTCATAAGGATTAAAATTACTAGGGAAGTATTTGAAGATTTTCGGTTGTTTTACAGACAACTTCATATATTTTAAAAATATGATGCTCTGTAACATGAAGTTTCATAGATTTTTATAACCTAAATAATTTTTTCAATAAACAATACTTTCACATACATCTAGTATTATATAAATCTTTCGTATTTTTTTAGCAGTTCTACAACCTTAAGAATTTCTTTGTATATTTATGGATTTTTATACAATTTTTTGGATTTCGATGCACAAAAGTAACTTCTAAAGATTCAAAGTATTTTTATACATTCGGAAAAAATTTTCGATTTTTTTTTAGAAATCTCAATATTCATAAATATCTGTAGGTTTCCCTAGTATTTTTGTAAGGTTTCTTGTACTTCTACAGATCTCACCATAAGTTCTTTTCGAGTTTCTCTATTAATTAAGTAAATCCTAGCACGTAACCTTCGCCTGCACACCGTATCATTCTTTTCTGCAAACCTTGAATATTTGCAAAAATTTTTTTCAAAACGCAAAATAGGATGCGTTCAAAGCGTGCCTGCAGTTTCTTGGGAGGGAAATCGCGAGGCGAAGAGGGACTTTGCGTGACGAGGCGTGTCCGAGCCTTCAGGACTGGTTTTTGCTCCGATGTACTGGTAGACCGCTTGGCACCTCAGTGATTATTATTCTTGTCTAGTCAACGAGATTCAAGGAATTCCGTTCTCCTCCGAGCAAACCGCTCGCCGATCGCAATCAGAAGGAGGTTACGCGTCGAGAAAAGTCGATCAACAAGCCTTTTTTCCCATATCCCACCCAAGAATGTTCAAAGGCTTTTGATCAGCCTTGTCCGTTTTTTTATCCAACTTCGTGTCGGCTTTTCCGCGTAGTTCCGAAAAAATTTACTTTTAAGAAATATTAGATTACTCGGTGATGAGGGAAAATGGCTTCATTCAAAGTGGTTTTAAAAGCTTCGAGTAGTTGAAATGCGAATGATAATTTTTGAACTTTTTAATTAAACATCAAAATATAATACTTACACCGGTAAATTTTACTCTCGATTCCATGTACCATTGCAATAGAAACATTCATTCATCGCTGTTTACCTAATAACAAACACTCAATGATTTACCGTTTTATTCAAAAATTGTCAAACACCCAAGTCATCTGGCCAGCAATAAAATATATTTTTTTCAGAAACAAAGTTAACCTTTTTTATGATGAACAATTTTTATTTCTGCTTTTCATAAATCATTTCATGAATTATTATTTCATAGGAAAATATGTCGAATATTCAAGCCATCAAGTTTGTGATAAAATGTATATATTTTTCAGAAACAAACGCCACTTTTTTTATTATTACAAATATTCATTTCTGTATATAGGTCCATAACCTAACAGTTCTTTTTTATAATTTTTTGCTTTTCATGGGGTAATTTTATGAATTATTATTCCATAGAAAAATTTCTCAAATATTTAGGCTATCAAGTTAGTGATAAAACATATATATGTTTTATACAAAAATATTTTTCACGATGAGAAATTTTCATTTTTGTGTATAGTTTATTGTTTTCCAGTATTACATTCATCATTGTTGAATTATCGTATCATTATAAAAAATGTGTGAAATGTTTGAGCTGTGCAGTTAGTAATAAAATATACATGTATTGTATATATTTTTAGAGATAAAGAGCGTATATTTTCTTATGATGGAAAAATTTTGTTTCTTCAAATATGTAGGTCCGCAATTTCCCATTCCTCTATTGATAGTCTTTACTTTTTTTTAATAACTCTATTTATTATTGATTGATTAAAATTTTCCAAACACTCAAGAGCCTTGAAGCCAGCAATATAAATATATATATTTTTGATGTATAAAGTAAACTTTAATTTTTTGGAATAATAGTTTTCGTTTTTGAATAATTTTTTTACTTCTCACGAATCACTCAATTAATTATCATTTCTTTGAAAAATTGATTAAATACCGTCATTCAGTCAGCAACAAAATATGAATATATATTTTTCGAAAACAAAGTTCAGTTTATTGTTTTATGATAAAAAATTTTTGTTCCCGCAAATGGACCCAGAATTTTCCAGTTCTTCTTGAATTGCTTTTCATGTTTCTCAATTAATTCTCAATCATGTTTATATAATTTTTAGAAGTACATAATGTGCACTTTCTATTTCTTTATGATAACAAACTTTTGTTCCTGCATATAGTCCTGTAATTTTCTAGTTTTTCATTCACTCTTTTTACCCTTCAATTACTCTATTAATTATTATTCCCTCGAAAACTTTGTCAATTATCTGAGGTTTAGTATAATATACATGCCTTTCTTTAAAAAAGCACCCTTCTTAATTTTGTAATGATGTAAAATTCTTGATTTGATATATTTACAGGCTTGTTATATTCGAATTTCAAAGACTCGCAGAAAAAAGTCTCAAGCCCCTACAAATCAGAAAAATTCTCTCCCCCAAAAAACATTTTACATCTAGATAACTCTGAATAAGTAGTATAACCGAGTTTAGTCAGACATTGTACAAAAACTTACCACTATCAATAATTACACCTCAAGCAAAATATTCTACTAGATAATTAAAATAATTTTTTCATGCTATTCTTTTACTTTCGAACGAGAATCGCTAACAATAAGCACGGTAAAAGCTCGCGGCAAAAGAAAATAGGACATTGTATCGAGTGTAGAATTACGTAAGACATCAATGCTTGGCACACGACAATTTGCATGACAATTATTCAGATCGAAAAACCATTGCGAATAGTTCATGCATGTCTCACGGCGGATTTACTGGTTTCAAACGTCATTGGTTACACTGTCGTATGTTATTATCTTCGGGATCGTAAAAAATTTTCTTTCTTACATAAAAGTCTCCCAACCATGAAGAACCGTAGTAAGCAGTTGTTGGAAAATAGGAACGATTGATAAAAAGGGTGTCATTCAATTTTTTTCTTTTTTGAAAAAGTTTCTACGAATGGGATTCGAACCCAGCATCTAATTTTGACGGCGCGACATGAGGTTTATCCACAAGACCAGTTCAGCTGATGTTGCATTGAAAATTTTAATCATCGAATACTACAAAAATCGAGTTTTCTCTAACAGGCTAAGAGAAAAATAATGACCCTGGGGATATTTTCAGTAGTTATGAACAGCTCAAAACTTTTTTTGTCTAAAAAAATTTTCAGTTAAAAATGAAAAGAGTTCACATGAACTTTCGAAATTAAAGCCACTTAATTTAACATAAGAAATTCGTTGTTTTGATGTCAAAATTATGAACTGTGTTACTAAAATTTTCGAATGAGTATTCTTCGCGACACGAAGTCTTAATGAGTTTGTTTTGCGGTTGGAATTCCTCTCAAAGGATGTTCTCTGAAACGAGAGGGCATAATTTGATTTTAATAAGGCAGAACACGAGCAAGGAGCGTTATCGTTGGTTTCTCGTGGAATGCCGCAAGAAAACGATACGTTTGAAACTCGAATTGGGAGGCATTTTATTCGAGTCCTTGAAGTGTGGAAGTGGCGATGGAGGCGAAGCCGAGGAGGAATGGTGGACGTCAAGAGCGCGAGAAAGACGCGAGCGAATCGGCAAAGTTAGAGAAGAAGAGGAGGGAAAATCGCTGGGAAAAAAGCTGCTAAAGCCTAGACAGCGTGGCAGCAGAAAGAGTAATCCAAAATAAAAGGAAAGCCGAACATACGCGCCAGCATGTTCACACGCACGCGAGTACAGTCCATGACAAAACTGAGATCGAGGATAGTTTTTCAATTTTTTAGCAGTGTAAACTTTTTTGTTCGGAATTATTTTTTTTCATAGGAAATTGTTCAATGTTGGTGGATGGATTCAGATTTTTGAAAAAGGTTTACTATGGTTTAGGAAAAAGTTGTTCGATCTAGAAGTCGCGAGGTGGACGCGTGAACGGAAGACATGAAAATTAATGTCCATTGAAAGAATAATTTATTTAAATGGTTAGTATGCAAAAAGTAATCACTCATCATGCATTTACAAGGTAGAGCTGTAAAAACAAGTTTTTAATGAATCAATAGAAACTTTGGTTACATCGTAATTGCGACATGACAGAAATCAGCCGCCATATTGGTTTTTCAAAGCAAAGACCTTTTCGAGATTATCGAAAAAAAAAAATACACAGTTATAACCATTTCGCACAGATAAAAAATACTTATGTCACACGTTTGAAATAGGACATATATGTACCTCAAACGTTCCTTCTTCCAATATTTGCAAAAGTCATTCGAGCGTTCGTAAACTGGAAGAATCTTCGTTTGTAAGATGTGGAATGTAGATACGTCTCATTAACACTTTCGTAAGTTTCTCTAGAATCTTTCATTTTGTTGGTTGGGAAAAAACTAATATTATTTGGATTCTGAAACGAGAAAATTACGAAAAATACAGTGTCCAACGCTCACCTACCGATATTTACTTAATGTTCACTGAATTTCATTCTTGTAGAAATCGAGTTATTTTTGTAACAAAAAATTGAAAAAATAAATAGTTATTGGAAATAATTAAATGCAAAAAATACATTTATTCTAATTGTTACATAAAATATGCGTAAATACATTTTCATCCTTCGGGAATTCAGACTTCAATTTTAGACCATGGCATATTCAAGGAGTTTTTTTTTAAATCAGGGCTTAAATTTTGGCGTTGATACTTTAAAATATTTCTAGGAAGTTATTATTAATATAATAACTATATATATTTTCATTCAGATGTACTTGGATAATTTTTTTGAATAGAGATGTAATATGAAACATATAAAAATCTATTTAAATTAGTCTAAAAGAGGTGATTCTACGATTTTACCATTTTCACTTCATGACGCAGTTTTTAGAAAACATGAAGTTCGATAAACTTGGAAAAACGACAAATCATAAAGAAAGGAGGACTTTTATAAATCACTCAACATCAGGCGATGCATTAAATGCATCGGGCAAAGGAAAGGTGGATGGCAAAATGCCAGCGGTATGGAAAATTGCCTTCTCCACGTGAAACTCATGTTAATGAAAAAGCGACGAGGCCATTTTGCAAAAGATTTCACACATGTTCAATTATATATAGAACTGTAATAATAAATATTCTCTAACATTAAAAGTTCCATGAATTTTTGAGAAAATTATACCGACACCGTCAAAATTTCTAGCGTTTTCCGCATTTTGCTAGTACATACGAAACCTTGTAGAATTTCTCAGTATTTTGATATACGTTTAATATTTTTGTAGATCGATTCAGAGATTTGAGAAATTCGATGCTCTATAATGCGAATTTCGATCTACTCCCAGTAATTCCATAGATTTATAAGAAAATCACATATAAATTTTTCATGATTTATTAAGTTCTTGTTCTTTGTATTTTTTGAGTATTTAAAAGATTATGTCTGGTTTTTGTAGAATTTTCATATATTTATAGTATAATGATACATAATATTATTTATATCGCTATTAAAGTATTTTAATAGCGGTTTTAAGTTGACAAAAAGAGCATGAATCAAAATGTATTAATGGCTGTAATATTGTAAACTAATGTAGTAAAATTAACTCCGTTTTTCAGAAATAGGTTTTTTTCAAATGTCGGATACCAGTTTAGGGCTAAGATAATGACTTTTATCGCTAGGACAATTCAGCGATCTGTTTTTATTTTTCGTGAGTATTTATCGACTTGTCTCAATTTAAGTAATATACATATATTCAAGCGAATTAATATACATATATTTTCGAAGTAATAATCTAACTTTTACGAAAAAACAGTAATACCAACTAAAAGCACAAAATTCACGAAAGACTAAGATCGCGTTCTGCTCTGTGTAATGCGCAAGATTAATTTCAGTAATACGGAAGTATAGTTAATTTATTCAACTTGTAGTTGATAATCAATGTATTTTGATCGAAAGAAAACGAGGAGAGCAAGTGCAAAATATCTGTATGTAACCCTAGCAAAGGCGTGGGGATTCAACAGAATAGATAGAGCATGCAGGCTGCTTTTATTCTTACTTAAGCATAGGCACCGATAGCCACCGAAAGGTAATTTTTTTGGCAGGGCAAACCAAAAAAGAAATTCAAAAACTAATGGAGGCCGATAGAGGGTCCCGAAAAGAAAAATAAGGAGAGCTGATGGTGGAGTTCCCGGGGAAATCTGGGAAAATCCGTCGATTTTGCGGCTGACAGTCTTGATGTAGGTTTCGTGTTGCAGTCCGTGCACCAATCAGAGGCCATCCGCGTATCTCGAGAATTTCCAAAACTGGGGGTAATCTTTTGGCCTCGCGGTGTTTGGAATAACCGCGCTATTTTTAGAAATCGTGAAAAACGATTTTCTCACTCTCAAAAAGCCACTTGCTCATATTTGATGGAAAAAATTGTTGAAATATTCACGTTTGCGTTGTGCAAAATGCAGTTTTTTCATATTTTGATGATCCTTTTTTGTTTTGTGTGACGATAGTCATTTTCAACTTGGTTCTGGTGGAAAAGATATGTTGAAAGCAATATCAAATGTAATTTTGCAAGTATTTCTATCTTTTATTCATCACAAACATTCATGAATTTTTCGACGCCATGAACTTTTAAAATTAAAAAAAATTGATAAGAAGTCTTAAAAAACCTACCGGAATTTACACAACCTACGACGTCATAAAAATTTTTCCATTTTCATTATTTTGTTATATTTTATACACATTCACAAAATTTATCGGTCAATGTAATGAAAATCTCAGGAACTTGAAAATTTTAAAATGTACGCAAAATCCTAATAACTCAAAAAAATTTTTATAAAATTTTGAAAGATTTGAATTATACTCTGAAATTTTGAAAAATGAAAGATACATCAAAAATTCAAAGATTGTGTATAATTCTTCAAATGCGAAATATTTGTGAAATTTCAGGAAATGTTCATTAATAACGTAGATATTGTTTAATATAAAATTAATTCGAAATATGCATGTTTTTGTTTAATTTTTTAATGAAAATCTGAAAACTTGGAAAGCATTGAAAAATCTTTAAAAACTTAAATGAGTTGGACGAACTCTTTTAAATAAAGAAGTTTTAATTTTGAAAACTGTAAAAAATAAAAATAACTATAATCATCGTTAAGTTCTTCAATAACTGTAAAAAATTTAAAAATTTGTTGAATTTCAGAAACTTTTTTTTTTACTTAATTTTTGTTTTTATCCATTCGTAGTAAATACAATTTTATATAACACCCATTAGGTTATTTGCTTCCGTATCAAAATTTTCCTTTGAAATTTAAAAAAAACTCCTAAGTTTTTCGTTAAACTGAAAAAATTACTTCTACGTTTCTACTCGAGTCAAACTTTCTTCAATCCTGATGCCTTTTTCAAAAATTTCGTGCCCGCAGCAATATAAATCGACACAAAAACTTCTCATTCAACGGTTCAGGTTCCGAGTAGTTTAAAATAAAATCCTCGTTCCCGGCACGACTCGAAATAGAAGAATAGAAAATTCATTCACCGTGAGGAGAATCGACGGGACCCAACGTTACCTTACACGTGAAATTTTCAGAAATTGAGAAAATTATGCGCAGCCACGAATCGCCCTTTAATCCGGAAAAAAATTGAAGAGTCCCATTGCACTTCGTAGCTATTCATGCGTGCCACCGACACATCTCTAATCATCCCGCGAAATGTCGAAAAATAGAAATAAACATTACCGAGAATAAATCTTGAATCGAGCCTAATGCAGCCACTTGTGTGTGAATTCTTCGCAGTAACAATTTGGAAAATTATCTCATGTCCGTTGGATTTTTTTATGTTGAATTTAACGAAATTTTCAGAATTTCGACTGGATATGCACTAACGTGCAAAATACTTTTGTACAACAAAAATATAAAAATACAAAAAAACAATGTTCATTAGGGTGATATGTTTATTTACAATAGGAATTATAGGGAAAAAATTCAAGAACACAAACAGTTGATTGTTAATTGCAGAATTCGTAAAGCATAGAGTGAATGTATCGAATTTTTCCATCATTCAAAAAATTAAATTAGGTAAATATTTTTGTCAATTCCAACTCTTTTTTCTTTTATGAACCATAATTTTTTGGTTTATTTCTAAATGTAGAAAATTTAGTTAACCCAACGTTTGGAATTGGATATGTGATTCTAAGTGAAAAATTTTATTTGTTCACTTTATGTACGTTTTGTAAGAATAATGACAAACTTGATAAAATTAACTCTTCAGGCTTTAGGTGCAAAATAATATTCGATGTATGGCGAAATGTTAATTTCGTCTAATAAATATAATAAAGTTTTAAATAAAATATTTCTGCATTTATATTCCTCTAATGTATGAAAAATTCATATTCCAAATACTTTTTCATAGCAGTGTGGTGTATTTTGACTGCTTGAAAAATTATTTTACTCTAGTATTTGACTTATCAAAAAAAACGTCCTATCTGCAACAAAAATTAGTCAAAGTGGACTATAAATCACTCTACACTGTTAAAAATGTTCTTAAATTTTATACAATTTTTACTAAAAATGTATGAGAATGTACTTTAGATATCCTAAGCCAGCTGTATAAAATCTATATTAGATACACACGTTTTAAAAGCGTATGATTTAGAGACACCTACTTGAGTTTAATACACTTTCCATAGATTCTGTATTGAAATGTACCTGAAATTCCATAAACTCGATATTTGAAACATGAGTAAGATACACATACTTTAAATGTGTACGAATTTGAGACACTAACTTGAGTAAAATAAATTTTTCACATAAGTTGGTTACTACATTCGTGCTCGCTAGGTGGCTACACCAAATTTTTTCTCAAATGAGAATCATTGTGAAAATCCTTTAAATATGAGTGGAAACCATATTAATATTGAGGTGAAGGGCCTGATGGATGGAATATCACATGAAAACAATGCGAAGAAATAATTTATCTTTGAAATTGTTTTATTCAACTGAAATTTGAAAATACTAACAGATACTAATAACTGAAATAAATAAAAAGGAAATTAAATATAAAAATGTTTTCTGTAAATCTTTTCTCAAAGTCTTCATATATTTTAAATGTATTATTAATACAGGTTATGAGAAATTTGCGTTGTACACTTTATATTAAATTTAAGACAAAGATTTCTAACAGTGTAATTTGACTTATTTCAAGTGAGGAAAAAGAAAAAATAACTTGATTTTCATCAGGTTTTTTTTCTGATTCCGAAATTTCGGGGGTTAATGAATGGAATCATTCCGCACAAATGCTGCCCTCGGGAAAAAAATTGGGGCTCGTGAATGCTTCCCCAAAAACGCCATGAGGAACTGATTTACTCCGCTAGGTTTCTTAGGGATTATCTGCAGGACACGTGCGAGCTGTTTTTCTGACTGCGAAAATTGCTTTGGTTCATTTTGATGCGATGTTCCCAACCAGGATGATAATCTATTATTGATTATAACTTTTTTTCTAGAATTCCATGAAAAACATGACAAGACTTGAATTATTCATGTCTCATACAGTATTATACTTTCAAATAAAGCTTGAACAGTTTCTCATAAAATTTTAACAATAAATAAAAGATATTTTTTATACTTTCAAGAATTTACTATGCATAGTTTCAAAATATTTTTACACTGTTGACAGTTGAGTGGTTCATGAACGTTATGACAAATTACTATCACACTTTAAAAATCAACAACAGTTTTGATAGATTTTAATTGAATTAATTGTCGAAACTGTTGAAAAAGATTAAAAATATCATAAATAAAGTTCAACTTTGAGAACTGTTGAGACTATTAGAACTGTTTGAAAAATTGTCTGACATTTGAAGGATTATCTCATTTTAAATCGCCCAGGTAGTTCAGAGTAGATCTTTCTTTTTGCATAGAAACTTTTTTATAGATTTTATATCGAAATCTATCGGACACGAATTTTTTCTTTTCGCTTGAATTTCAGTTGTTTCACTGCGGAAAATTGTAGGAATATCGGCTAAAAAGTTGATTTTTCTTCATGGCCACGTGTTGATTTTTCTTTATAATTGAATAGCTGGGCCAAAAATTGTCTTATTGCTACAATTTCATTTTTATTTTGTGGGTTAAGTTTTGTCCTACTAGAAAGAATTTCGAAACTTAATTTTTTGGAGGTTTTCTTGCAATTGTGATTTTTATGGAGAAACAAAACAATGTGCAACCTGAAAAATTTCTAAATGCATCATTTTTTTCTTCCATTTTCTTTAGAGCTAGTTAAATAAACACGATGCAGTACTAATCTTAAATAGCCGAGATTCTTTGTTTGGAAACTTCGATTTTTTTTGGAAATTGGAATTGGAAAAACACTTATTCAGTTATAATTATGCTTTATTTACTGAAAAGTCTAGAATTTCAACAAGAATGGTTTGACAAAATGATGAAAGTTCAAGTTAATCAGTTGAAATCATTTTTTGAAAAAAATAAATGTTGCAGCCTAATAATTTTAGAAAATTTTTTCATCATCACTGAAGATGTCTTGACTTTGAAGTTGTAACATAGAGTAAGTTTTTCTCCCTTTAGATGAAAATTTTTTTGATTGCTTTTGTATTATTTCGATTTTTTGCTTTTGGTGTGTAATTATATTTTAAAAATATAAACAATTTATTTCTGTGTCTTGAGTACTATCAGCAGCATTTCTACAAAAGCGTAAGATTTTTCAAGAAATAGAAACAAGTGCATGAAAAAATTATTATTGTTTAAAAAGAAAATTAAATAGTAGGTTTAGTGAAATTTAATTTACGGCTTTCAAAATTCTTTGGTTCACATTCATTACAAGGAAAATAGTTTTCGTAAAAAAAGAAAGGATTCTCACAGTATGACGGCATTTAACCTGAAAAAACTTTGAATTTTTTCGCACCATTATCAAAGAAATTTTGATAATTTAGGGGGTCTTGAATTTTTATCACAAGTGAGTCTTGACTTATGAACTTTAACGTAGGTAATTATTTATAATTTCAAGAAAATAAATAATCTAAGTAACTGCAATAATGGCACTTTGACTTTACAATATCGTGCATTTTAAAGAACGATTTTAGGATAATAGGTATTAATACAAAATGCTTTTTATTTAATCAACTTGTTATGAAAAAAAAAAACGAATAAAAGGAAAACTAATGCAAATTAAAAATTATGAGCCTAAACATTTTTTAATTTCTGAAAAAAATGACGATAGTAAAAATAAATTTTTTTTTTTCAACTAGAATCCTTTCATTTGACAATGAAACTTTAACTATAAAACGAAAATAAATATATAGCAAACTGACAACTTTTGGCTGATTTATTAAGAAAAGCAAAATTATCACGTGGTAGTTAAAGACATTTTACATTTCAGCTCATACATCAAGAATTCCTAATGACGAAACAAACTGAAATTCGAGTGCGAAAAAAAATGTGTCTCTTCAATTTCCAGAAAGATGCTGGAAAAAAATTTTAACACAAAAAAAAGACACAACCTGAACCACCTCGGTAATTGAGAATTAAATGATTCAAAAATTATTCAAATTGTTACAAACCGTTACAAACTCTCACAGTTCTAAAGTATATTCACAGTTTCTCGAAAATTCCAGGAAGTTCGTAATGTTCTACAGTTTACAACAGTTTCATTATACATCACTTGAATCAACTGTCCAAACAGCCCAAGTCATAAAAATCGTCAAAATTGCTTAAAATCAAGTTCGACTGTCAAAACTGTCTACACTGTTCTTTAACCTGCCTAAAATAAAATCGAAATTATCCAAACACCCATGCATCGCAAACCTGTCAAAACTGCAGAGAAACTGTAAAAAAACTGTATCAAACGTCATGAAAAACCGCCGAAAACTTCTACGTTGTATAGTACTATCAACTGAGATATCTTTCATACGCCTCATTTTCAGTCACGGTGGTTACTCATTGCTGAGATTACGGGGTTCTATTTATGTCTCTTCCTAATCACATCGTAATTAGGTGGATTAGGCCGTATGGGGTATGCACCGAGGCTCGGGGAAAATGTCAGGAGAGGGTGGTCACTGAAAACAGGACGGAGAATTATGGAAAAGGAGCTGCAAAAAAAGGACGAAGCAGAGCAATCTTTGAAGATGACGACTTGAACGCCCGTCGCGAGGTATATTAGACGCCGGACGTCGCGACGCTGGCTTCACAAACTCGCTAGTGACCAACGCGTTCTCTTCAGCGAATTCCAGGTTCGAGGTTAGTCCATTTTTTCGTGTTTTATTTATTCAGTGATTAACGACGGCATCGATTAAGTTTTTGAGTATTTAAACAAAGTTTTTAGAAGATTATGTTGAGTGTTTGGAATTAGTTGGGTAGTTTCGAGTAGTTTCGATCTAAACGTGTTGGATTTGAAGAATCGTGGATTATTGCACATTTCGGCTTCAAATCATCAATTTAA
This sequence comes from Platygaster robiniae, assembly GCA_028476575.1. Classification (NCBI taxonomy): domain Eukaryota; kingdom Metazoa; phylum Arthropoda; class Insecta; order Hymenoptera; family Platygastridae; genus Platygaster; species Platygaster robiniae. The sequence continues at coordinate 9,280,645 of CM052021.1, read as the reverse complement.
AAATTCTTGCGAGAGTTACAAATTTTCAGTGGAAACGAAGTTTAGGGTATTTTCCTTGCTCTTGAAGATTTTTATGGGATTTCAATGTAATTTTTGACGTTAATCGAAACTTCAGATTTCTAAATGTGGTTCGTAAATGAAATTTCCCCATAACATACGACATCCCTGAAACATATGGTAAAGATATGTTTAAATTATTTTTCATACAATTCAACTTCTCTGTCGTTAGTTGCGGTTATTTTTTATCATGAGTTCTTTTTGTTTACCAATTTAAGTGTAAATTCTTTCGTTTCATTTCTATCTATGAGGATATTCTGGATAATCAAACGTTTTGGAATTGGAATTCTTTATCAGATAATTTCAACACTTTATGAACAAGTGTATTGGATATCTGTATTTTATAATATTTTCAATAGTTTGACGAAAAATCAGTAAATCTTCCAAGAGACACTGTTTTTTGGAACTCATTTTGAAACCGTATAGTTTTTCATTCCAGGAAATAATCGATTTTATCTTTCTCTGATTTATGTGTGAATTTAAACCGCTCATGACGAGCATTTACAAGCCAATGCAATAAATCGACTTTATCTTCAGGACTAATAGTCAAAACATGATCAACCAAGTTATTTTGTTTAAACTTTGTTCTTTTAAATTTTGTATTATTAAACTTGTTGTAATGGGTAAAATATACCCATACCTATAGGGGTACCATACATTTTTCAACTTTTTCATTGTAAACGAAAATAGATTATTAAAAGCACGAATAAAAAAATTTCTCAATTTGAAATTGTTTTTTGTGACTCAGGTAAGAAATCATAATCAATTTTTAGGTACGTTTTTGAATATAGAAGTTATATCAAATGTTATAATTTTCTGATAACTAGGTCAAAATAGTGCTGTAAGTTTTTCTTTAAGTTTTGAAAATTCCTTTGCTTCTTTAAAATTATCAGTCAAAAGTTAACGTAAAATTTCTTGAGACGGTCTTTATTTTTAAAATCAGTTTGGTCGTCACTGACCCAATCACCGATTTCTCTCAAATTTTTTAAATTATGCGATAATATCATTAATTTTTTCATCCGATATTTTTCATTTTTCAGAAAATTCCCATACATTTTGAATCAAAACAAATACACATAAAAACAATATTTCATGTTTGAAAAATGTTCATTTTATTTTACACCAAATTAATTATTCTTCAACATGATTGATGTGCTCATGTTTCAATGTTTTTTCGGCAAACAAAGATACGTTTCGTCATTCTACTATTTCGTTTAAACATGGATACATCAAATTACTTTTAAAAGATATCTCAATTTTTGCAATCTTATCGAGGAAATTTCTTGAATTTTAGTATTTTTCAACGTGTGAAGTCCAAAAGTATAATATCTGGTGTGTAACCATAATTTAGTTACTCAAATATCTTCGCGTTTAAAATGCATTTTATGAATTTATATATATTAGCCTAATTTAGTCATCACCATCTATAAACCATATGCAAAGAAATATTAAAATCAAACTAGGTCCACGCAAGCAAATATAAATATAAAAATTATTCTCAAGAGACAAGCACAACAAATTTATTTCATGTTGTATTCCGAGTAATGCAAAATTAAATTGGGAAATTTTCGTTAAAATATACATTATTATTGAATGGAACATATATAATAATAGTGTCTTCAGATCAAGAAGTAAAAATATACTAAAATTTCATAATCACTTGGTAATGACAGGTTGGAAATTCGAAAAAAAATTTTCACTTACGAACGAAACGTTTTGGCATGTAACGGTTTTTACAGAATGTAGTTCATACCTTTACCAATTAATGAAAAAAAAAAAAACGGGAAGAAACAAGAATGATGCATTATGAAAATTATTTACTCAAAAATTCTTTAAAATTGTTTCATTTACGCTTATAACAATTTAACAACGTTACGAGAAATATTTTTACTTTATTATTCGTCAATTTCAAACGATTTCGAACGTTTTCATACAAAAATTATTGAGATTCATAGATTTTCCGATGAGAAATAAAGATTCAAAAAATTGAAAATCTAAATTTCTCGAAAAAAAACCAATTTTTAGCCCAAAATAAAAAATACGCATGTTTTAAAAGTAGTGTACGTGAAATTAAGAAAATTATACTATAAAACGCATATGAATATATTTTTTATGCCATTTTGATGACCCATATGATCTATTCGACCTTACATCTGTTTCTAGAATTTTTGAATGAGATACCTTAGTTGTAATCTTTTTTATACAACCATTCATGATATTCTTTGTTTCTTACTTTTTTTTTAACGAGTTTTCATCAACTTTCAAAAAATGTTATGATCATTTGATTATATTGGTATTTTCTTCATATTTATAAAACTTTGACCCTTTAGAGTGAGGAGTAAAAAATTTTTTCTTCTTTCTTAACCAACTTTATTACTCGACTTAAATGGAATAAAAAAGATCGTTGTTTTATATCCTGATGTAGGAATCGCTCAGATTGTAAAATGTTGGTTATAAAAAAATATTGCAAGTAATTGTTTTTATTAGAAACAACAATTTATAATCAAATGTAAGCATTGTAACACTAGTTTATTTTTAGTCTATTTTATAGTATAGGTATTTTCATTCAGAGTTTGAGTTGGTACGCGCAAGTTCATGTGTTAGAATTTTTGCTTTTAAAAATGATCAAGAATTTATACAAATTATTTTTTGTTTTATTAATCATTTAAAAAAATGTTCAAGATGTTTCAAGTTTTGAAATTTTTTTTTGTAGTTTCTGAAAATGCTCGCTTATTGTTTCACTTGAATAATGTTAAACAATCTGGAAGCATTCTTAAAAAAAAAAAAAATCGAAAAAGCTTGAGCAGTACAATTTCAACTTCCACGAAGGTAAAAGCCAAAAATAACGATGAAACTCTTGGAATCCTTACGTAATGTAAAAATAATTACTAATTTAGACGCCAACAATAAGTATTTTATACAGTGGTGATTGGTACCACCAGCTACCGTATTGTCACCAATAGAATTTACCGAAAAGGATTTAAAAAGTGAAAAGAAAAATAGTCAAAATAAAAGACTTTATTATGAAAAAACTCTACCGTTACTTAAAACCAAGATATATCAACACGATTATTGTTTCAGCATACAAAAAAAAACGTGTAATTGTATGAAAATTTCCTTTAAACCCCCATTTTACAAAACAATTATCCCAAAATCATGAAATGTGGCGTGGAATGAGAAAAAACTATCTATAATCCATATTTAAAAAAAAGCGGAACAATCGGTAACGACAACGCTGCAAAAAGGTCACCGGGGTATTGTCGTAAATCGGCAAAAACCTTTGCGCACTTAAATAAACAATGTGCAAACTTTGTCACTTATGTGCATGACGGATCGAGCGTCATGAGGCAAAGTGCAGGAGCAAGACACCGAGAGCACGTGGAAGACGAGGGAAGTCTCTCGGTGCGTCCAGCTGTCTGCGCGAACCCCGGTCCGCGTAATTACAGTTTCATTCCAGTCAATTGAATCGCTCCCATCTTGATACGAAAAAATTTTCAGCCCGGCTTAAACGCAAAATTCTATCGTTGAGTTTCAATTTCTCGCATTCTTCTCGCGATCATCGATATCGAGGTCAGATTTGCATGACGAAACCGCGAGCTCTGTTTCGTGGGGTGATTTGTGGCTTAGTTCATTGAGAGCGAATTAGAATCGAGGAGGAATTGTTGTGCGATGAAATGTGACAGTTTTTATTATCTATGAATGCGATTGGATGAGGGGAAATGGAAGGAGAAAGGCGTGGTCTTTTTTTATAGCATAGAGTGATGTAGGTGAAATGTTCGAACACTGAGATTTCAGTTTGAGTGTACAATTTTTTTTGTAATTTTCAGAAAAAAGGTTAACAAGACTTACAAAAACTCTTATTTGTAATATCAAATCCGTAAACATGAAATTTTAGAAAAAGATTCAGGCATTTTAGTTATTATTTGTTATTTATAATTATTGTTGTTTATGGTTTTGTCAGAGTCATATTCAGTCACGACTCAAATGAGACTCAATCTCACTAGAGAATTTTGATATTTTTATTAAAACAAGTCGACATGTATTTTAGTGCGAGAAAGACGCGTAGAGCGGAAACCGGTTGAGAGGAAGGAGGACGAAAAAAAATACTTAAGAGTTGTTTTATACCGTATAGCACTGAGAAAAATAAAAGCATTTAACAGAAATTTTTGAACAGTTCTATTAGAAGTCATTGAAGATTTTGGCAACTACTAAAGTAATAGAAGTATTTTCGATTCCGGATTTTTCAAAATTTTTCGCAGCTTTTAGAATTGCGTTAGGTCGTCGTTGTATTTTCAAAAATATCAATACTATAGTGAAAAAAATATAAAAATAGTAAAAAAAATTAAGAAAAATTCCACAGATTTCTATAAATCGAAAGATGTTGGATATTTCTTCGAATAATTTAGACAGCTTTTTTTACACCATACGAATTTTGGTACTTTATTACAAATTCAGTTGGCTACGAATATTGAAGAATTTCAAATAAAGTTTATGACCTTATCGAAAAATGTTCCATTTTTTCCACACAGTGGAAAATTAAGTAAAATTTTTACAAAGTTTACGAAAATATCTTAGAATGTCACTAAAATTTCGGAGAATATTTAAAATTCGTTAAAAACTACGAAGTGAAATAGCTCAACATAAACTTAATTTGTTATATAAAAAAAGTCTTCTATAATACATTACTATATTTAAAGACTTTTCGATAATATTTCAATCACAAAGACTCACTCAGGCAGTGTCTTTATAATAATACTAACAGCCTAAAAAAATTATTCAAAAATGTAAAATCTTAGTTAATTTAGAGAGCCACACTTCAGTAAAATCGCATTTAAGTCACACTGGGTGCAATTCACCCAAGTTCCAAAAAAGTGACATTTTGTTTCAACAATTAATTTTAATAATCTAAAAACATTTTTCTGCTATCCTGAAAGGATCTAAAAAAAGTTATATAACAAAGATCAATTGTTTAAATATTATAAAAACCTGGAAAAGTGATGAAAACTAAAAATTTGGTTCCTAACATGAAAAAAAGTCTTCTACTACGAAGTACAACTCAAGAATAAAAACTGTTGAAAATTTTCCGCAAAAGATCATATTAACATGAAATATTGTAAAAATGTAGAAATAAAAATGGCAAAAAGTAAGACTGTAAAGTCAAAAAATTACCATGTAAAAACATGAAATAATGCAGAAATGTTAAAATTACGAAAATGCTAATTGTGGCTTATTTCTACACGCAGAGAAAAGCTTACTAAAATTGACTAAATATTTAGTCACAATCGAACCTAATAAAGTTTTTACTCATATCTACTAAAATATTTAGACAACTTATTGAAAATATAGCCGATATGACAAAATTTTTAGGACAATTGGAGAAAGAACCTAAAAAAAGGTTCGTGTTCGACTAAAGATTTTTCTGAGTGTATGATAAACAATCTGATAAAAATTTCTATGATTGATGGTTTTTATAAAACAACATACATAACATACTTCACGAAAAACTTGAAAAATTTTGTCGGTGGATTTCACCCATTGTGACCTAGGGTTAATGCATATCAATCCTAATTCTTAGTAATCGAAAATTATGCAAAACGAATCTTTGATATTATCAAGTTGAAAAAGTTCGAAATAAATAAACCAAAGCTACTTATGAGCTTACGTTCCCCAATGAAAATAAATTATGTCAAATCTCTAACTTCAGATCTGACGTCACATTTAAATCAATTTTAAGTAAGGTTGACCATACCACAATCACCTGGTCACAATAGCCAGATTTTGAGATTTTTCCAAATATCTAAAATTAGCTGTTATATCTATAAAGTTCCCAAATTTCACTATTTTCTACATAGCTGCATATGTATATAATCCTAAAGTTTCTCTCGCATAATCGTTTCATTCAAACATTAAATGGACGACCCTGGTCTTGATTTTCGAACCCAAGTTCCGGGACGTCAATGAGAAGACAATGTACTTGACCTATTGCCAACTACAAAAGCTTGGGTTTCCTTCTCTTCGTTCATCGCTCGTATTAAGATTCACGAGCGATTAGACCTCTGCGCGAGTCGGTTAAGGTTAGACTAGGTTGAAGATCATATCACTCCCAACGTTCAATAACCCGTGCTTCGGTCTAAAAATAGGTAAAAAATAATAAAATCTCAAAAACATGCAACTCGCTTGAATGTAATATTTTAAACTGATTCACAGTTTATCAACTCGAATCCAAAAAATTCGAAAGAATCGAAGTTTTACTTTTATTTTCATGTTTTAACTTCATGGCACGTTGTGGCGTTTTATTGAATGCAAAATCAATCATCGAATTGGAAATTTAAATAAGAATATTTTCAAACAGACATATTCATAATTGAAAATCATCTATTCATCGCCCGCGTTAAGATTCGAGTGGTCAGTAAAGGTTAAGTTGAAGATCGTATCAGTCACGACGTTAGTTCGGCCTCACTCGAGGGCAGAGTAATCATCAAATGATTTTTCGTTCGATTCGTCATTCATTGACGTGGATCTGAATGTGAATTGTTCGTTTTAAAAAACTGTAATAGGAAGTTTTTGGATTCGCACCCAGGTTGGGTGATCTTGAAAAATTGTAGGTTTTTAAACTACTTCACGCAGCTATGAGAATTAAAACCTGCAAAAATTCTTGTTCAATGAAGTAGTCGATAATTCTTCCCAGATTGATTTTTATTGCCCTCGAATAAAAATGTCAACGAGTGAAGATAGAATTATACCGTCAAGATAGTTGAATGTTGGGCGTTATTAGACTTGATACAAAACTAAAGCGAAGCTTGTTAACCGTATCAATCAAAGGCTATTTATTTTATCTGGAGTCACAAACACAAGTTCAATTTTCTGGAAAAATGGGACGAGCAATGTTGTCACCAATTCTATTCATAACCTAGAGTCCAAAAGATCAATGTAAAGATTTTCAAACAGTTTCTTACAATTTTACGTATTTATAAACAAATATGATTACAAGTTGTCACTGTAAAAAGTCATTCGATTAATAATAAAAAATTAATTTTTTTATCAATAGTTTAGTTCAAATTCACAAACAACTCGAAACCATAAAAATGCTGCGAAAATTATAATATTCGTTACCAAACACTTCCTACTCCGCGCATGCGCCGAATTTCTCAAAATGGCGATTACCGTGATTCTCTTGTCTCCACCTCGCGATTACCGGTCGGTTTTCCCAACACGCAAATTTATTAAATGGAAAAAACTTGAGTGGAAAATCTGCACTAGAGGTGAAACTCGCGCGAGGAAAAAAATGTGACAGTTGAAGTAACTCGCAAAGATTCTCGAAGCGAATTTCCTTTTTCACTACGCTAAGGAGGCTATAAATAAACTGTGGAGGGAATAGTAGCTCGCCTTCGGGTTCCGTAACGGATTCTTGGGATTGTTCGCTGGATCAGCGATCGCTAATGACAATTAATCCACTCGGTTAATGGACGCGGTCGCGACTTCCGGCAAAGTTCTCTCCATACATCGTGTTTTGGGAAATGGCTGTATCGGTCATTCACATTGATGAAGAATTAGTTAAGAACCAGTTTTGCTTTTCTAAACTTTTGTTTTTGTTTTCTTTTCATTTCATCTCGTGGCTTTGGGTTGTATGATAAAATATTTTAGATGCAATAAATGAAAGATATTTGTGATTTATAGATGCTTATAAAAATGAGAATAGTTTTATAAAGGTCAAATGTACGTAACTTTTTTACTGACGAAACAAATTTTAAAATTGTAATTGACGATTTTTTGGCCGATCAATACTTTGGAATACTACTTTTTTCCAAACTAACAATTTCGAAAGTTCAGATCTTGAAGTGTCTTGTTATAGAAAAAATGATTTTAATTCTAAAATTCTTGGTTTAAAATCATGAGTTGAAAAATTTTCGAATGGCTAAGTTCATCGAAAAGCCATGTGTGTAACGTTAGGATTTCTAGTATAAAATCAAATTTTTTACAATTAACATTAAATTTTACAATTCAGTAGAATTTTACACTCTCAAGGAAAAGAAGTCAATTTAAGTTTAAAACTTTGCAGTTCTCAATTTTCAGATTTCAATAAGTCAGCTCTGCCAGTTGATTCATTTTGTTCGGAATTTCAAACTTTAGATAGACAAACTTGCAAAATATAGGTTGTCAGCTATTAACATAATATCAAGTAAACAGGTGTTATTTAAAAAATAAGCTACTTTTGCATATCACTTGCAGATTTCAGTGTCAAGGTATTTTAACTATACATAAGGCATTATCGTAATAAACGTTTCGATTTTCACATTCAGTGACAATCCAATTTCCTATACTTGATTTTTTGAATGGGAATCGATTCTTCTATCACACTGTAGAAAAATCATTCAATATTTTTCACACATATCCTCTTCAAACCATGTTTGAAATATCATGGATACTTATTGTATAAAGAAGATTTCAAAGAACTTACTATTAAATTTACTGTTTTTAAGTTTGTTACAATAAATTCACTATATGTTATTGAAATTCATATTCTTTTTATAGACAGTTGTTGAAAATTTGTCTATTCGATTTATCATACGTGATAGCTGAAATAATTTTCGAAGGTAATTAAAAATAGGTATCTTATCGAATGTTAATATTGGCAAGTTTTCGGGCACGTATTTTCGATGTTTCGCTAAAATTGTGTAAGGCAAAATGGAATCTGTAGAAAAATTTTGAAGGAAATGAAATTGAATTATATTCCCTAAATGGCAACTGTACTGGGGTTGTCTCTAAGACGTTCTCAAGAGGTCCGTAAAATTCCATGATATGTCCCATAGGCTCTGATTTTATGGACATTATGAGATTTTTATGAGTAGTATCTTTTTTCTTCATACATTCATCCATAACTCTAATAGACTGTTGAACATAACATCAAGATTGCTTTCATGGACGTTTTATAATTTCAAAAAAAGGTGTCTATTTTTTTTATACCTACATTCATCTATGGCACTAACAGACAAATACTGCATTTAGATTTTTATTCATGGAAGATACTGAATTTGAAGAGATAGTGTCCATATTTTTCAAATATTCATCCACGATCTATGAAATCTGTTTTACACATAGTCTCCTTAATTCAATAGACAAATTCCTAAGTAAACATCTACACTCTCACCAGAGCCCACGTGAGCTTAACACTCCATCCAGGAAACACCCCCAAAAAACGTCTCCCCAACCATTAAAAGTACCAAACCCCATGTTCCCTCGAAAGGTTCACTCTTAGCCAACATTTTCCCCTACACCCCTTCCCTCTATCTACCCCCAGATTTTCCCAAATCGTCTCGAAAATCGCGAGGTGCGACTTCCGCCCGCCATTTTGGCCCCAAGCGGCGCACGCGCCGAAAAGCCATTTTTCGAGGTGCGGCCGTTGGTTTTGCAGTGCAGTCCCATTATGGCTTTATAAACGCCAGTGTAGGTCGTGAAACGCGCGGAGGGTCTTTTAACAGCGTTTAAGTGTCTATACGTACCTGCGGCTGTACTTAACCATTCGCACACGAGGGCGAACCCTACGACCGCAGCAGCAGCGTCCGCTCTCGTGGGTGATCTGACCGAGCTCGTACAGTCGCTTCTCGCGAGTTTCCGCAGTGCCATGTCTGTTCGCGCTTCGGCACTTTTTTCCCACATCCAAACATTTTAACCCACTAGGGTCGAAACGCGCCTTTTTCCGACCCGAAAAAGAATATTTCCACCCGAGCCCGCAAGTCCTTGCCGCTTTTCCGTGGATGAGCGAGTTCGGGGCCGAGACAGGCCTACCGTACCGGTCCCAGCGACTCGGCCGAATTCGGCAACGAAAGCAGGAAATGGCTTAAGGGCTTTGCGGAAGCGAAAAGCGATCGGAAATAAAAGCGTGAGAAAACGGACAAAGCCGCTCGGCCGACGGATATAGACGCTATTAACACATCAGCGCTCTCGCACAGTCCCCGATACGAAAGTTCTTGGGTCGACGTTGTGTCAGAGCCAACGCGGCCTATTAACATTCAGGGATACCCGGGTCTATTTTTAATTGGGAAAGGAGTTTTTCGATTTTGAGATTTTTCGGCGTTTCCCACATGGCCCGGGAGATGCTCCTCGGGTGTGGAAGGGACTGAGGGCGGTGGGGGGATTTTTTGATTTTTTTTTTGGCGTAATCATGGAACGCCATGCGGTTGAGGAACGAGGGAAATTCGTGATCTGTTACGTGTGCTTCGAGAGTGAAAACGGTTGACTGACTCGGTGAAAAGGGCAAAGAACAAGTGAAAGATAAGGGGACACGTGGGAACCGATTTTTATTGGACTCAAGGCCTTCTTCGCTTAATAGATCCTGCTTTATCGTGTTTCAAGGTATTGATTTAAAAAAAAAAGCGATAAAAGAATGACTTTGAGAGATTTTGTAATTGTACCGAAGATGGGAGAGTGTGGTCTAGTGGTTGAGCGCGCGGTCTCTGCACGCGTTAAAGGCACCGAGTTCGAATCCCGGCACCCGCGGCAGGGTTTTGACGCAGTTTTTTCGCGCATTTATAGAATTTGTTAGAAGGGTTTATTGAATTTGGAATAGGAATCGCGTAAATATTCCTGAACTTACATATTTCCACTTACCTTTTGAAGCTGTCAATTCACATCTGAAACACACAAAAAAATACATACCTATTAGGAAAATACAATCGAATGACGTGTTTCTTTACCCTTATTCTTTTCAAAATTATTGATATAAAAATCTGTACAATAAATGTATTAATATTTTGAAACAATAACATCAATGCACTCAGAAAGCTATTGCATTATTTCTGTCATTAAAAACAATTCCAATTACTACATTTTTTTTTCTAGTTGTAAATGCATATCCTTTGATTCACGTGATCTACTTGATTAGAATTTCGATTAGGAAGCATCAAAATGCATTTAATTTTTTCACGAAGAGTGCCTTTTGAAATTCACGTCTTTTACAGCGATTTTCCTCAATAGAATATGCATTACGTTTGTGAAAAAAAAGCTGAGGGCCAAAGAAAACTGCGTTACCAGGAAAATTATTTTAATGAAATCAGTAAAAAAACGCTGTCTATTCACATTGTCACATGTGACAACCTAGCACGTGTTCGCTTTCTATCGTTACGAACAGCGCACTTTAAAAGAATTCTTGTTTTACGATCGGATTTAACATTCAGTCTTATTGTGCAACTAAGAAACGCAATATAAAATCAGTTCTAGAAATAAAACGACACCATAAAAGTCGTCGTGTCTGTTTTTTTGTTTCAGAATTTTACGTAAACATAGGACTTTTTCAGCCCCTAGAAAATATAGAAAAAAAATAACATTCAGTATATTTTAAAAATCTTGACAAGCATTCAACAAACTTTTTTGCAGACTTTTCATGATATTGTGTCATTTATATTAACTTTCATCGATTCTCAGAAAAATTAAGAGAAAACTACGTCACTGCAAAAAAAGCGGAGTCATAAATAATCATTAGAAACTATCCAAGGTAATTAAAATCTGGCTTGAAATCATATTCCGAATAAGATCGGTGACGATGGTTTAACACAATGCTTTCAAGATGGATTTACATAATATCAACATGAATTTGTGAATTTTTTAATCATCTGAGAACTATAATGATTCATCAAAATGACTTCATAAAAATTTTTTCAGCCGAATAAAAATTTGTCATAAACAGACGCTAAGGACAAAAACTGCGTCAGTCATACATGTTGTGCATATTTTGATAAATGTTAATTTTGCTAAATTTCTAAATATAGGATAATAATCTGAAAAATAAACCGAGTTCAATGATTCCAGTTGTGCCTGAATGGTCCAGTACATTTGACATTAATGTTTCATTTAAACTAGTTAACATCTAAAAAGGATGTTTGCACACGAAGAATTTGAAAATAATGTACAAAATTCAAAATTTTTGAAAATATTAGAAGTAATTGACATACCTTCATGGACAAAAATTTAGGGCTTTTGATAGTATTTATTTTAAAATTAAAAGTTTGTGTGTATTAATCTTGAATTCGCGAAGTTTAACAGAAAATTCGATCATATCCCAAAAAATTTCACATTTTTATTAATTTTGTAATTAATAGTTGAAATTCTAGTGTTTTGGTTCTAAATTTCAAAAATATAAATGATAGATGAATGAGTCATCAACGAAATTAAAAATTCATAGTGATTTTGTATTTCTAAGCTCCAATTATGTATCAGAAATCTGATTTTGAATTTCAAAAAGAGAACCAAAAATTCAAAAGAAATTAATACTTTTTTTATTTCCTGGAATTTTCAACTGTTGACTATATTTTCGATTGATTCAACTCTGAATTATATAATAAAAAACAATTGAAAACAGTCACAAAAATCTGACAACTTGCGGTAATTATATTATAATTTTCGAGTTAAACTTTGAGGCATGCATTTCTGAATTGCATAAAAAGAAAAAATTAAACAATATTACACTATACTGAAAAATTTCAGCAATTCCGAATAAAAGTTTCAATCATAATTTCTGACAAATTCTAAAAATTTTTAATACATGAAAAAACTTCTTATATTTGCATAGGTTTTCAATTTTTAGTACAAAAATTTTCGTACATCAATTTTAATCTTGAGCCTGAAAAACGTTACAAAAAATTTAAAAAAACCAAATGAACTTGAAAGTTGTAGTTATTCTGTACTTTTGAACCTAAAATTTTTGTGTCTAGACTCTGAAAAATAAAACCTACGCTTGATACAATATTACAGAACTAAATAGTTCGAATAATTTCTTACTCCTGAACTCAATTTCCATCTATTTTATTAAACATTCAAGAAATAATCAACTCAGTGATAAATTTTTCGTAATTTGTAACTTGTGAACTAAAATTTGAGTTATTTAACTATCGTTTTGAAAACAAGAAAAAATCATTGAAAGATTATAAACATTAATAAAAATAAATAGTAGTTTCGTATTTTTGAAACGGAATCTAAAGTAATTTAATTATAAATGTCGAGAATTCTCAAATTCAAAAACCTTGTAACAAATTATGTATGTTTGTCATGCCATTTATAAATAAAAAAAAAAGAAGTTGGAAAAAAATTTTAACTTCGCTTTTTCAGACTACGTTACGTTACATCTTAGTTAGGGGGAAGGGGAGGGGGAGGGGTCAGCAAAAAATACGAAAAATTTCATTATGTTATTTTTATAGACAGTCCCTAAGTTAAGGGCAATATTTTTTCTACACTACCAAAAAGTGCGAGTTTTTCTCACTGTTTGTTAAAAGTAATCAAAAATTTTTGTCACAGCTAGCTCGCTTAAAATCTCATTTTCTGCGCCCAAAAAATATTTCCAAATACCAAAAATCAACGAAATCCATGTCTTCGTAGAGAAATTTTTTGTGAAATGACCGAATTCAACATGTCAATTACGAACTCACGCGTGACTGATCGACGTATCGAGATGAAATAGGTCAGTTTTTACGACACAGCGTTATTTTATCGCGTTACCGCACGGCAATTAAAGCAATGCGTATTAATACACGCCGCCGATGTTGGGAATCGCCATCAATCATGTGCCTGCAAAAAGGCGATTTGAATTTCAATAAAATGAAACTAATCGAAAAAAAGCCTCAAAACGTCCAGAAAAAGTAGGAATAAAACGACGGTATCGGCGGCGTTGATGAGGCACGTTGCGCAATTCATCGAAAAACAATTAACGCGATTGCGCAACTTTTACGATAATAAAGATGAGCGTTATAGCCGCGAAATTTATGGAAGACGAAACGACCGATGAAGAGCGCGCGGAAATTCGCTTGCTAATGTGAAAAGATTAAGTGTTAAAAAACATGGGAAAAATGCTTGTTTTCCTTACGCTTAGATAGTACCAAACTTGCATTCCCAAATTTTTGAAAGAAATTTTGTCTCTCTTCAGCATGGAATACGTTTCTCAATCAATCTAGTAAAATCTTTAAGACACGGAGTTTTTACTATAGCTCAGAAATATGAATATTGAAAAAATCAAAATTGTTGAAAAAATTATTACATTTATGCGAGAATTAACAGAAGTTTGTAAAATCGTGAATAAATATTCCTGAAAATAACGTTTTTTACGAGTTGAAGACGAATTGAAAAATTTTAAATATTATAGAATGAATTGTATAGTGAGGATTTGTAAATATTTGAAATTTTCTTGCAAATTTAGGACCTGAATAATCTAATTGTAAGCTGGAGACTTCAATATTCTCGAATGGAAGTGATTTTAATATATGAATCAATGTTTAAATTACATATGGGAAGATAATATTTCAACTATGAATGCAAGTTTGAAAATGTGAAGTTTGAAACTGTTCGTCGTAAATGAAGAAATAACTTTCATTGCCCTAGAGTCATCTTACTGTCAGATGCACTGACACAAGAAATTTCAAGTTCATGGAAGAAAACCTCGTTAAAAGTTTTTGTGAATTAACAGTATACACACAAAAAATTTCGCTTGTTTTATTAGAACTAACGAGTTTGAATAGTAATATTTTCTATGTTATTTATCAAGAACTTTTGAGATAAATTAATAAATGGACCAGTCCATACTAAAATACATAAGCGTTTAGGAACTTATCAATATAAATTTCTGAAAACAATAATGTAAGAATTACGATTCAAAAAACAACAACAAAAATTTTTTTGCACAATCAACGAAATTTAAGCTTTGATTCACCAATTAAAAACTTTCGGACTCTAAAATTCCAATTAAACTATACTCAAATTTTGGTATTCAATTTAGATTTGAGGAAAATTTTTTTGATGTCAAACTCGAAAGTTTGAAAATGAAAAAATCTGAACTGCATATCACACAAAAAAGCAGATATTTTTTATTTACTTGGAAATCATTAACAATTTTTTTCAGCAACTTTAGTCCTTTATTTCGAGATTGTAAAAAACCTAAATTTTAATTTAAATATACAACATTTTTTGTTATTAAAACAATGAACCTCAAAATTTGAATTCCTAGCTCTTGGACTAAAGCTATTTTTTTAATTCCAACATTCAAAAGTTTGTAAATATAAAGATCTGAATCATTCCTCACAAGAAAAAAGCAACTCTTAACATTCACATTAAAATCCGCCGACACGGAGAAAAAAATTCTAGTTTTAACAAGGGAAAAATTTATAATTCTTATCACCCGTAAATTATCAGCATAGACCCGAAAAAGTCGCGACCAATTATTGGAACTAACGAGTTTGCATATGCAGAAAAGCACAACGAACCGAAACCTCGAGGTCGAGTAATTTGAAATTATGGGCGGTATAATGTATTTTCGATCACGCGGAAAATGATTAACACGTTGCGTAACGAACATGAAAATCACCTGAGGAGTTGAAGTAATTATGAATTACCGGTAAGATTTTTCCAAGTGAGAACTGAAAACAATTTTTCCACGGTTTGATCAAGTACTGATTTATTTGCGGAGAAATTATTTTTAAGAAAAATCTTATTTCAGCAATACAAATGTTTCAACTTTTTCATACAAATCATTCAATCATACTTCTAAATAAGTTTATAAATTCCGAACATTTTTGAAATTATTGGATCAATAAAAAATTTCCAGTTTTATTATACGATAAATACCTATAAAATAATAAAGTACATTACATACAAAATCATTAATATTGTCTCCGATATTTTGAATAGTTCATAGTTAATGTTATATATATATTTACATTCAAATATACTTACATAAGCATTTGAAGCAAATAGATAAAAATATCTGTATTTATAAGTACTATGTCATGTCTTTTTCTTTTGTTTTTTAGTGAAATTTTTGAGTATATGAAATTTGATTCTTCAATTTTTCAGATTATTGTATTGTGACATAGAAATCGATTTTGCATCATAAGATCTGGTTTCAATAAGTAACGATACTTTCGTTGCAACGGCGTGGTCTTACCAACACGTCTTTTTTCTACTTGCCTGATTAAAGCAGAACACTTCCCTTAATGTAATCTTGAAAATGAGAAAAAACGGATTTGAATTAAGAAAACAGTAAAGGTTAAATTGATTATTCGTATAATTTTGAGATTTTTTAGAAGGAGCTTTCCAACTCGAAATACTTGATTATCAGAATACCCGGTTATGTATTATTTATCTATTTTATTTTACTGTAATTCCATGTAGTAAATGTTCACTAACAAATTTAGTGAGATACAAAAAATATTTGAAACATCAAATTTTAGAGTGTGAAATAATAGAAATATATATTTGAGTCCGTGGAAATTCAATAAAATTATAAAAATCTCTGAGAAGACTTAAAATTTTCCAAGTACCAAAAATACTGAAAATATCAGCAGTCTTTATGATACTATGAATCTATTATGACTGATGTCCTTAAAAGTTTCTATAAATTATTCAAACCTATAAAAATTTGAATCTGATAGCATCAAATCTTTAAAGCCAATACAAAATTTTCATGAGTACAATAAATCTATATACATTAATTTTCATCGAAACCTAGAAAAAGTTTGAAAATTTTAAGACTCTGAATTTTTTACCATCAAGTTATTAAAAACGTATGCATGAAAATCCATTAAAACAAGAAAAAATCTTTTAAAGTAGATAATTACTGAAAGGATACAAAAAATACCAAGAGCATCGGAAATGCATGAAATACTAAGAATCTACGTAGATACGTTCTAATTAAAAAATACTTTAAGTTAATGTAAGTAGATAATTTTCCCTAATCCATCGATTCTTAGAGTTCCATCATTGTCATTAGTTTTAACCTTCATAAAAGACATCTTGAATCTTTCGATTCAATATCAATTAAGTTTCAAACACACTTCCAAAACTCAAAGTTACTAATACACTTTTTTATCCAATTGATAAAGTAAAAAACGGTATTTGCAGATATTTAAGCACTTAATAAAGTATAAATTTGAATACGTAAATTTTACTGTAAAAATTCAAATTATGAAAACAAAAAAATTAAACCGATTGGAAATATTTTCATCAGAAATATTTTGCGATGAGAAATTTCAATAACTTGAGTTCGGATATTCTGTTTACTATTTTTCAGCAATATGAAAATTTTTAAGTACTTCGTTACAGGCTAGGAGTAGGGGAGGATGGGGGGGGGTGTATTAAAATAGACAAAAAGTGTGCTACATAATACTTGAAAGAATCTGAAATTAACTAATATACTTTCATCCATGATAATATTTAAAAAACCGACATATTTTCATAAAATTTTTCAAAATACCTAAGTGCTGGAAATAGTGCAGTCTATAATGAATTTGAAACATATGCAGATACCATAGCTTCTCATAATATCTATGGAAATACAAAAAATATTTGAACCTGGAATACTAGAACATCGAATGTTGAAAATCTTTATAAATATTGATTAAAACAAATACGTTATCATTAAAAAAATGGCATCAATACACAATACACAAATCGACACATTAAAATCAATATTCATATAGTCAGTAAAAATTGATGATCCTCGAGGCCAAATGTAATTAATTATGAACTAACGATCGATCAAAATATTTTTTCCACCAAATATTTTTTTTTCCCGCCAGTACACGTGGCTTAATAGGTATCTGATGACAGTAATAACAATGGGTAAATTTTACAAGAATTAATAATGCAGTTGAAAAAAGCAGGAAATGGAAGATACTTTTCGATTGAAATAATTGGTTACTGTTAGAGTTTAATTATTGTAATTTGTTAAAAATATGATAATGTATGTTTTTACTGTACGCATTGATAAATATATATATTCTAGCAAAGGTCAAAAAATGTAAGGTCGAAATCTTCAAGAAGAAATGAATATAAAAAATTTATTGGACAAAAAATGTTAATCGAGTATTAACTTATAAACGAATTTGCACTTGGCTCCGAGGATCATTGATTTTTACTGACTGTTACATGATAATGAAGCGTTCATCTTTATACAATTCAAATACACATATCAACCTTTTCGCCATCTGATCGCCCCCCCCCCCCCATCAAGTGAAATGTACAACCTCTCCACATTAATACCCAAAATTTCTTCTACATCTATCATCACAATACTCAAAAAATCCCCTTCGTACCTCTAGCATTAAGCCAACAATGACAAAAAATATTTTTTCCCCTGGCGCCATTCAAAGCCATCGGGAAAGTATGACATAATTACCAAACGATTTATCTTCATCTATTGCAAATATAAGTCGTACATTTCATACATATTAATCCTTCTGCCACTTGATCCCCCCTCCCAAGAAAAATGTGCAACCTCTCTTTATCAATACCCAAAACCCCTACCACATTTCTCATCATAATACTAAACAAATCACCTGCAAACCTCTAGCATCAAGCCAACAATGACAAAAAGAAATTTTTTCCTAGCACCATTCAAAGCCATCGAGAAAGTATCACATAATTACAAAACGATTCATCTTCATATAATTCAGGCAAACATACATATCTACACATTTTAACCTTTCTACCATTTGATCATCCTTCCAAAAAACAAAAAAATTGGCAACCTTTCCACATCAATACCCAAACCCTCTGTCACATTTCTTATAAAAATACCAAAAAAAATCACGTGCAAACCTACAACGCCAATTCAACAATGACAAAAAGAAAATTTTCCCTAGTGCCATTTAAAGCCATCGAGAAAGTGTCCCGATTTCGCTCATCGCGCACCTGTTAGCCCAAAACCCGCGGCACTTTCTGCATTTTGGTTTTTCCATAACCGCGTATACCCCTCGATCCACTCTCATTGAAGCAATAAAAAAGAAGGAGAAATAAAAAAAAAAAGGAAAAAAAAAACCAAGAAATCACGATCGAAATAACACGCGGGGGGTCTGGCTTTAGCAAGGGGGTGGGGAGTGGGGGCTCGGGCAGGAGCGCGGGATCCGATTGGTTCGCGCCCCAGCCATATTATAAGGCGGCTGCAGTCGCGCTAGTTAATGTAAGCCCGAACCTTCACGAGAGACGCATCTCGCGATCCTGCTCCGCTCAAGAAGCGATCGGCCGATTTTCGTTTTTCCTCGCAATATCGCGTTTTCACTTTCGTACCCGACCACCGCGTTATTTCACACCTCCCCAACCCTCTCGGGTACCATCGAAATAAAACGCGAAGGATAGAGTGCCAGTGGATTTAACACGCGTTAAAGTGTCACCACAGGACAGGCAGTGCGGTGCAACGAAAGTTGACTCCAACACCAGACGAAATGTAAGTCCCATTTCACATCTACCGGACCCACGGAAAATTCCCTGCCCGGAAAAACGAACGAGAATCTATCTTAAGGGAATTCAATTCGCTTTCGGTCCCATTTTCTCGGGGGACCAGGTTCGCGGTACAGTCGCCATCGAAAACCGCGAAACATGGTCTTCCGGCATCGATCCGCGGGCAGAGGAACCCTTGTCGGGAAAACGAAACGCCGGAAACCTCGGGGGATGAAAGCGTACGTCACGGAAGACGAGACCGGATAAAAATGTACAGGCGGTTGTTAAACCGGGTGTCGGGTTGTTAACATTGGGGAACGCGACCAAGTTCACTCCGAAAGGGAGTGATTTGGGTAGAGTCTGGTTTCGGTTGCAATTTGATGAAGGTTTGGGTGTGAGGTAGGGCCTCGAAGGTTTCCCTTGGGTTGGTAGTTGGAGGACCTCGGAGGTCGTGGAAGAGATGGGGTTCTTTCTGTTCTGGGGGGGAAGTTTCTGTTCTGTTTTCGGTGGATTTTCCGGGGAAAAGAAGCTGGTAAGGCTGTGGAGTGTGAAGGGAAGAGAGATGTGGTCTATCTTTAGATTCATTGAGTGAATCTTTGGGTTGAGCAATGCGAGATCCGAACGTGGTTTGACTGACTGAATTACGCTCTCTTTTCCTTTCTCTCGACCGCGCACACATAGAAATTGCGTACCGGTCGCAGGGTTTCTTTTCGTTTCTTTCTAGCCGCGATGAGGAAGAAGCCACCGGCTTTTGCCACCTGTAGCATCGGTCCGATTGCGCGAGCGGAAAAACGAAAAATTGCGAGCACGTGGGGGTTTCCCTTCGGGAAATCACCACGTGGTCTTCCCGGGCGAACCGGACTCGGTTGGATTGAGGAGTCCCATTGTATGCGGAACTGTGAAAAATCAATTGTGATGTTTCATTTTTAGATGAACGTGGGCAAACAAAAGTGAAACTACCAAGTTGGCTTATATTTTGGTACTCGATTCAATAGAGGTGAAGGCCAACTTTTTCTGAAGACAATTTTTTTCATCATCTATTTTTACGACAACTTTTTCTAAAGTCATCCAATTCCTGTAAAAAATCTATTGAACAGCGCATTTCACTATGCATTAACACGAATCATCAGCAATTTCTGATTGTATACAAACTTTCATGTAGTAAAATTACATAAATTATAATATTATTACAGAATTACATAAAAAATAACGATTTGACCAAATATTCGAAAAATATTGGATATAAGATACAATTTCAAGGTAGTCCATTATTATGCCATTTCAAAAAAATTAGGACATTGGAGAAGAATATTAACCGACAATGAGTTTCATTCTACGCAATTCCAAAATTTTAAGACTCTGGAAAAATTCGTTTGGTGCAAAAAGTTTTGAAAAAAGTGTATTTTTTTAATATATATTTTGAATAATTGACGATTTCACAGTACTAGCAACATTGGCTTCATTTTGTTGGGTTTCGAAAATTTTCCTAGTGAAAAGACGCGATTCGTTAACAATTATAAGTGACTTTTTATTTACCTAACTACTACATCTACATAAAATAGAAGAAAATAATCAGTTTGATTATCCCAAAGGTTAAATACTTCAAGTTTACCTGACTAATCGAGGTTTTCCGTATTTAACTTTTAACCATTGGAATTCGACAATTTAAAATGACATTCGACATTTTCCGCATTTTCTGCAGTATTACATTTTACTACACGAGAAAATTATTTACGAAGACATTTGAAACCAAGCATTTATAGAAACTGCACGTCTTTTTTTTCTAAAAAAATAAGTATTACTTATTTTTTTTGCGTCTATTTTTCGTCCATTTGCCACAATTAAAAAACCAGGTAAAATTTCATTTTCTCCAGACTTCCGCAAGTTTCACCAAAACATCATAAACCGTTCCAAACTTGGCATAAACAATTTACAGAAATCAGCAAAATTTTGCTTCTGTATCGACATTTCCTCCTAACCAAATTTTTCCTGCGTCACAGCAACTGACCACGCACTTCTCGATCCATCACACGTCCGTCAAAACTGTTTACCCTCCCCAAGAAAAAGGCTTCTCCCAAAATAATAGCCCCGTTAGATTAGTTCCGTCTGCGTAAATCTGACCGGAAAGAGCCGGCCCTAATTTATCGGCTTGACCGCGTATTTTCGTTCGAGGAACGGGAGAAGCTCAACAGGGTTAATTTTATCGAACTTCCAGCGGGAAACGATTTTTCATTTCTTCGACGCAAAAATACGAAATCGAGATCTTCAAACGAGCCGTTGTACACGAAAACACACATACGTATTTTATTTTTTTCGCCTTTCAATTATAAACAAGTAGTAGTACTTTCATCTGCAGCAAGTCATTGAATGATTTGAATGTTCTATAAATATACCCATGTATTTCAATTTGAATACTTTGAATGTGACGACGATGAGAATAAAAAAATGTGGACTCATTGTCAGTCGGAAGATTACGAGGAAAGTAAAAAAAAAGCTCGGAACTTTTTCTAATAAAACGTAATGAGTGTATGTCGGTTTTCCAGATTTTCTTAAGGTTAAAAAAATGCCATTATACTACACAGTTTCTATTATAAATCATGTATTTTAGTTGTACTAGAATTTGTCGTGTAACGTGAGTCACTTTTTCTGAGCTTAAGATGAATCTAAATTTAAAGTATTGGAAGCTAGAAAACAATAGAAATCAATGAAGATACTGTTTTCTAGGAAATTTGTTGAAATACCTTAAATCAATAAAATTTTTTATTTGAGGGCATCCTATTCTATAAATCCATACATCTAGAAATTCATAAAAACAGAAAAAATTTAACTACAACACATATTTTAAATACTTACGTCTATGTCAATAGAACTTTTTACGGGATCTACAAAAGTACCAAAAAACTCACAAACTTCTAATTCTCAAAGCATTCAATTTTACTAATATACTCTATGATCCATGAAAAAAATAACGAAAATCTATGTTACAAGGAGCTATTAAAATACTTCAAATAAATTATTCTTTCAATTCTAGTGCATCGAGTTTTATAAATTTATGTAGCGGCCTATATTAATATAATATCTCTCGAAGAATACTAGACAATACTAAACAATTTTGTAAGTACTGAAAAAAAATGTTTATACTAGAAAAACTATATTTTTTTTCAAATCTGTGAAGATATTTTTTCTAAAACAATTTGAAAAATTACGAGAAAACTTTTGACTTCATAGTTTTATAGAATTAAAATTCTAGAACTCTTTAAACTAATTTTTAAAATGCTGAAAAATTATTCAAACTGTATACATATTAAAAAAAATATCAAAAATACTAGAAATCCATAAAGATATTCGTTCTGTAAAACCTCAGAAATGTTGGAAATCTACATAACTTTCGAATTCAATGCATCAAATTTTAGATGAAAATCCATGAAAATAATACAAATCTATGGGAAAACCGGAGAACCTTACTAAAGTACATAAATTTGAGAAAATACGAAAGAGGCAAAAAATACCAGCAGTACATGAAGTACGATGAATCAATAGAAGTAGTATTTTCTCAACAGTCAGTGAAAATAACGAAAAACTTTGAAGCCTTGGAAGTTTCCTAATAGCATCGTATTCTGCGAATCTATAATATTTACATCAATATATAAGGAAATCCTTAGAATTCATAAATATTGGAAACATACGAAATATACCAGAAATTTCTGAACGAATTGTTCTCTTAAAAATCAAAGAATATTGAAAAACTACAAAACTTTGAATTCTAGAGCATTGAATTCTAGAAAGCTACATAAAAATCCAAACAAATTGCAGAAACCTATGGAAACACAAGAAAATCTTCCGAAATTTCATAAATATTGTAAATACCTACTATCTATAAAATACTCTAAAAGTACTATAAAAAATTTTCTAAAAACTCTATAAATCTATAGATAAATTCATAAAACCAGTAAATATTAAAAATTTTATAATTGCTGGAAAAATATTGAAAGTACCTACTAGAAATCTATGAAGTATTCTCAATCCATGAAGATAGTATTTTCAGAAAATTTCCTACAACCATTGAATACTAGAGAAACCAATTTTAGAAATTTGTTAAACAAGACTTTGAACCTAAGAAAACATTTGAAAATTCTACAGTACTGTAAAAATAAAAAATAAAAACTGAAATCTTTGTGAATTGTGATCCTTGATTATCAAATTCTAGAAAACAATATAAAAATTTATAAAAATACGAGAACTCCCTAAAATCCGAAAATACTGAGAGACGTTAGAAATAAATTATCTCATCAGACAAATGATATTCACGAGTCGATTCCCAAGATATAATAATACTCAAATAAATATCCAACGCCACATTCAAATGAATATCATAAGTACCCATAACATATTGTCCCTATATACTCTCAAGTTCCCTTCCCCCCAATTAGAAAATTTCGTTGCAACGTCCCTGAAACGCCGCGAAATAAATCGCCCCCCAAATCCGGGGCTCGCGAAAAAAAGCCGAGGAAAATATTGCAGACGCGAAAAATAAAGCCGGGGTATCACCTCGAGATACGCTGCGAAAACACTGCAACAGGCCGTAGGTTGTGACATATTTACGAGGAAAGTGACTATAAAGGAGGCGCTCGAGGAGGATAATTTGCGAGCCGGATTTGCTATTAACGATGTGGTCGATTTTTCTCTCGAGCAATAGCGTTACATTCGGTGTCTGACCTCGGGGATAAAATTGTACCGTCATCGTAACCGCCTGACTGGCCTTCTCTCACTTGTAGGAACGTATGCAAAAATCAGCGAAAAATATCTTCTTTGGACGAGATAAATGTTGTTTGACACTTACGATGCGATGGGAGGTGAGAGCTGGCGTTTGAGAAACGCGGAAAAAATGCTTTGGTTGGAAAGTGTCACATGTATATCAATTGTTGATCCAACCATACGACCTGTTCACTGTAATGTGACTGAAGTTATGATAGTTCAGTAATTTACACAGTTTTTACAGTTCAAAAGTTTAGAAAAATTTTGACAATATGGAAAACTCGGCCCGAGGGAAACCGACGTGCTCGTGATTTGCGAAATTTTGTCGAATTGTGTAAAAGAACCTGAATATCAAGACCGCGTTATCGCGGAGCCGTTCGCCTTGCGCATTTCCTCGCGTTTAGCCTCGGGCGCAATGTGCTCGCGTTAATTCCCGTGTTTGCACACGCAAAGCGACTCTGTGTACATATGATAATTGGTACGCGTCGCAGCCGAGGCGACTGGCCGAGATTAGCGAGCGCAACGGTGCATTTGTAAAGTGGCCTGCACACGTACAGTGCGATTTTTAACCGAGTAGAAGTTCGAGAAAAGTTTTTCCTGAATTCGTACAAAAATAGACCATTCCCTGAGTATTTTTCTTGCCATAATGATCAAATTATTCATTACTTCATACTTGGGAATTAAATGGATTCAATTATTCAAACTTTGGGGTAGAGCTGTTTTGGATACTGCAAATTTATGATGAAGTCAAGCAAAAGTGAAATATTTTGTCATGAACGACGTAGCTGCAGTTTTGGAAGAAACGAGCAAATTGCTTAAAATGGAAACATTGATGATATGACTTGAAAATGTCAATTATCTGATGACGATAAATAATATAGAATTTCCTGCTTCAAGCTTTTCCAAATCTAAAACAAATCTGAAAGTTGCAAGGCAATTAATTTATTCATTATATGAAAAAACGCCTTTTACTGTAATCAAGAGACTTGGGTTCTATTCCTCACTTGGCAGTAATTTTTGTCTACAAAGAAAAAGAAATAAAATCTAATTATCTTAGATAAATTACAATTCTTGTAGATAACATCAAAATATCGAAATGAAAATAATTACTTTGACTATGGGAGACCCAAAATTGCAGACACATAACTTTTCAACAATTTTGGAATGTGAATAAGTATGCGGGCATCAATGAGACTTAGGATTATTAAAAAACACTTTCAATAACTGGTTGATCGCAACTAGATCGAATTATTACCAACAAAAAATTGCTGCATGAAACATTCAATAAATGCATTTAAAATTTTTTTATCAAAAAATTATATTTTTGTTTATGTTAAGGCTTTTACGATTTTAGTCATCCTGTTGATTACACGTTTTTAAGTTTTGGTTTTGCAAGTTTAGTACATTCATTATTTAAACAATGCAAAAGTTTTTCTGAGAAGATGGATATCATTTCTTGATTTATTGATCAACTTCTTCCTATTATGTATGAATCGATTTTTCGTAAGATAACTTTAAATTATGGAATTTTTTTCTGGTCATCACTTTACTACATAGAAATACTTTATAAATTATTGTAAAACCTCTTATTTTTTTCCAATTAAAGATCAATCATTAACAAATGAAAAAAAATTGAATTTCTATTCTCTCAGATCTAAGACCTCCAAAAGACGAATTTTGTTGCATTTTAGAAAAAAGTATTCGATCAATATTGATAGAAAATTATACTTCAAAAAAGCATACATTAGCAATAGGACATTTGAGAAATGATACTCAAAAATATTTTAAAGCTCGATTAAAAAGATTTTTTATCATATTTACACTTTATTTAATTTTTTTAATGATTAAGATTTAGGATTGGGACGAGGGCAAATAAATTATTGTAATTTCACTATACTGATGTAATCACATATTTAAAAAAATAAATAAATAAAACTAGACAATTCGAACAATTACAAAATGATTTATCTTTTCAGTGAAAAATCAAGGTTTTTAAATGATATTCATTTCCAATAATTGACTTTTCTGTATTTTCCTCTTCTTCTTGCGAATTTTCATAACCTTTTTTTCTGCTGTACCAAAGCCTAAGCTTTAGATAAAAACAATCAATATAAATGTCAATTTTTCGCCAACAATGATAAAAATCACTATAAATCGATGGATTTTCAGAATAAATTTTCTTCAATTCTCTTTTACTGATGTATTTGTTGTAGAACTTGAAGTTTTCAAGTAAGTCGTTAAAAAATGACACCAAAATTCGTCTTTTGGAAACCTATGTACTTGAAGTTCCAAACGTTTAAAATTAAACGAAAAGACAAATTTAATGAATTTTTTATTTCTCGTCACGAGGAGGATTCTATAAAATATTTTGTTGGTGCGCATAAACTTTATTACTTAGATCCAAGAGTCCTTGAAAGCACCAGGAAATTTTTTTTCTTGAATGCACGTCTGTTTTACTTTTTCGTTTAATTCTAAACGTTCGGAATTTCATGCACATTGGAAACCTCAGGCACCGGAATTTGCATTCTTATAACGTATATGTGTAAAATTTAAGAACTACTTTTTTAAAATTGTCTTTAGAGATGACCAAAGATTAGAGTGCATGAAGCGATTCGCCTTTCACTGGCCGCACAGCTGGTGCTGCCGCGAGTTGGCAGTGGTGGGGCCTCGCGTTGCGGCAGACAGCTTGGCGTCCTGCGAATCGCGTTGCGAGAAACTCGCGACCTTTCTCTGTTTTTCACCTCTTTTTGCCATTTCACGACATGAAAAAATACAGCTACGAGTAAAAAAGTGCAATTTTTTAATACTAGAACAAGTTTTAACCTTCTACATCAAGTCAGAATCGAAAAAAAAATCATTTTCCAACCCTTGGTGATAAAAAGCGACTTTTCGATCTAAAGTTAATGAAGAGATTTGAAAAACTTTTTTCCAACCAACCATGAATTTTATATACTTCTTTCAATGATTCTGATATGTTGAATGCATTGTTCTAGAAAAAAAAAGAAAACAACAATAAAATATCGGTTTTTTTTCCCTCGAGCCATAAAATAAAAAAAATAAAAAATAACTAAATGCGGTCGCTCTCGCTCGACATTTGCCAAGACGTGTTTCTCCTTGAATCCCTGACCTCGTCAACATTTTCGTGTACTCGTACTTTGAACCACGAAACGCATTGAAAATTTGAGCTTCTTTATGGGCTTGAATTAAAAAATTTCAAAAAGTCACTTTTCAACTTTTCCATTAATCAACATCGTACCTAGCTCAGTTTTCGCAGTTTCTTGCGGTACAAAAAACTTGGCAAACAGGATTTTGTTATGGCTGTAACTGCCCGCATAATCGAGTGCAATTCCACGTTCTCTCTACACCCCCCCCCCCCTCAGGGTTCTTTGAGACGTATTTCGCATATCAACACGATCCGAAGCACGATTAATGCCTAATTATCACGGTGCTTATTCTTTTGAAAAATTTTAAATGCAGATTTTTTGAAATCTGAAAAGTCAGAAATTCTGAAATTTTTGCATTAATTCCAGAAGCGAAATATGATTTGTGATTATGAATTTGAATTCTAATTTCTTATAAGTGTTGGAAAATCAAAAACTTTGTTTTGCGGAATATTTTGAATCGAAAAAAAAATTGAACGTAGAACTGCAGTACTAAATATTAGGAATTTCGAATTTGTAACGTTTTCAAAATCGAATGTGCAAAATTTGTATTATCTTATTCGTGATTACCTTTTGCATTCAAAAATATTTATTGAAACCTTTCGCACTATCTACACTATACCTATATCAAACATTTTTTAATACTAAAAATAAGTAGCACCTAAATGAAAATTTTCCATGAAACGTTCTTCCCATCTTCTATCATATATTTTTTTACCATACGATTTTTGGTTTTTGTTTAGGAATCGATTACATCAATAAATTTTTCTTCTAATTACAACATATTATAGTTGCATGTGAGTACAGATTTCATGAAAAATTGTCATTGTGTCTATCTCATGTACGAACTTCGTTAATAGATAAATTTGTTAGTTCTTTAAAATATTTATTTTCTTATGAATCTTTAAATACCTACATTATGACAAACTCAGTAGAATAATTGTCCTATAAGAAATCGAAAAGATAAATGAATAAAATTTTGAAAATAATAACAAAATAAAAAAATATCAATAGTAACCAATGAAAAAGGAAAGAAAAATATTTCTCAAATCCAAATATTCCGAATAAAATCCAAGATATTATTTAAAGCACTTGTAAGATTAAGTTATTGATAACGCTTTGAAAAATGAAGAAAAAAATTATTATTTATGCACAAAAAAACTTCATTTTTTGATGAGTGTAGTCCATTGGATTTGATAAACAATAAACAATTTTTTTCTGATATTGACATTAAAATTGAATTAAAAAACGTCACAATATAGAGAAAAATGTATTCCTCTGATTGATTACTTAAAAAAACTAAAAAAAACTTTTTCATTTATAACCCATTGTCATCATAAGACCTTTGATTTTGTGACTTAAAAAAAAATACTATTGATTCACATCAACAACACCCTTATGAAAAATTTCAAATTCAGCAAAAATTCTAGATTCTAAAAACTCAAAAATTTAAGACTCGAAAAATCACGTCTGAAAACAATGCCATTTAACAAATTAGAAACTAAGCTCCTTTCGATTGTACAAATAAAAAACCTTCAACTCTTTTACAGAAAATCTTAACATTCTCCATCCAAAAATGTTAAAATACAATTGATAACTTTGAAAAATTCAAACTTTGAACGTTACAAGTTTTTAAGTTCAGTAATGTGCAAAATTCGTATATATTCAAACTCGTGAAAATCATTTGCATTAAAAAACATCGATCAGCACAACAACAAACGATTGCCTCATTTACATCTTGTATAAAAAATTCTGCGAATTCACACCAAACGACACCATTTCGTGAATATGATAGTACTTCAGTGTTTCCTGGCCAGGGTAACCCGATAACCCGTTTGCAATTGTCTTCTGCCAATAATTTAAGGCGTTTGAGGCCAGTTAATAAGCGCGTGCGAGCACCTGTGCGCTTTGCAGTGGGTAATTTTCATTCGTACATGCGGGCGTTCGTGACGGAATGTTCAACAGGTGTGCCGTTGACACCGCGGGTCGGAGGGCGATTCCACCCTTTCCCGGCTGAATGTCATTCGAGAAAAAGTTTTTCATGCATTGAGCACTTTGAGAATCGCATTTTATTAAAGTATGAAGTATACATGGCATAAATGAACAAAAATAAGTTTTACAAGTATTTTTGATACGATCCTCATAACCTTTTCAATGAAAGGTTTTTTTCACTTTTTCGTGATATTTTTTTCACCCTTTCTTCAATGAAGCTTTTTTTGTGT
Source organism: Platygaster robiniae (assembly GCA_028476575.1). Taxonomy (NCBI): domain Eukaryota; kingdom Metazoa; phylum Arthropoda; class Insecta; order Hymenoptera; family Platygastridae; genus Platygaster; species Platygaster robiniae. Next base: position 9,251,256 of record CM052021.1, on the reverse strand, counting down.
AAGGTGAATTAATTATATTTAACAAACCTATACATTAAAACAAATAACTTCGAAAAGGACATTTCAAAAAATACTGATGAAATGGAAAAAATTGGAAAAATTATATTGCATTAGGAGAATGAAGAAAAAGTTTGAAGTATGTACCACGACAAAATACGGAAAAATGTGAACCTTAAAAGGAAACCAGAAAAATAATATCGACAAGTATGAAAATCTAAAATAAATAAAAATAAAAATAAAAGAATTTTATAGTAAAATTTGCAGTGTTCAGAACTAAGGTGTTTATTATAGCAAATAATAAGTACCTAATTGGAGTTGAATTGAAGTGAAAATCAGTTTGATCTGAAATCTAATACTTGCTAATATTTTTGACACATCTGAACTCAAACAATTTAACTCACTAAAACGTAAAATTTTGTTTTTCATGTATTCAATCAAAAATTCACGAATTGTGCAATAGCTATCAACCATAATAAATAACTTAAAACAAATTAAATATGCATGACATATAAGAAATCAAGATTCTATGCTCCGTTTCAAATATATAATGTCGAAGTCAGGAAATTGATCACTCGGAGCTAATCTCAGTTAATTTAATTTATTCGATCAATATTTCGGCCACACATGGGGCCCTCATCAGGATCCTTCAAAATCAAACCATTGAAACACTTAATATACAATGAACAAAAAACTTTTTCAAACAAAAACATATAAAAAAATTATTCGTACTCACAAAAAAGTTTTTTTTAAAACCCAAAATAAAATTATTATGTGTGAAATGTAAGGTCAAATTTGACCATCGTCGTAATGAAAACTTTTCAATCACAAATTTCTTATATTCCAACAATAATTTTTTCTTTCAGTGCGTCCGAGAACAGACATACGGAGCGCATCAACGTCGAATAACAATGATTCCAAAAGTCAAAGTAATACCATAATCTTATTCCCAAAACAAATTGAAGGTTAAAGATAACAACACATCCTCAAAAAATATCCAAAATATTTATCGTAAATCACACTTAAATTCTTTGTATCTTCTTGCCTGTTAAGTGTATTGTCAATTTTCTGAATGAAAATCATTTCCGAAATATCCCTCTTAAATTTCTTACTCTCTTTATCCAAAATGATAACATTTTTCCAATTAAAATCATGCCCTGTATTCAACTTATGTTCTGGAAGAACATTGTGACTCGAAACCGGTAGTCTAATGTTATTTTCATGTTCTTTTATTCTTGTTTTTAGATTTCTTTTTGTTTGTCCAATATAGCAAAAGCTACAGTTGTTACATTCAATTTTATAAACCACTCCTTGTTGGTCAAAAAAATCCAATTTATCTTTACCTCTTCTAATAATACTATCATTTAATTTATTATTTACTTTATTGATAATTCCTACATCATATGTAATAAATATTCTCTTCAATCTCATATTCAGATCCTCAACGAAAGGTAACATTAATTTCTTCTTATTCTCTATATTTTTTGAAATATTATCTCTTTTTTGATCATTGTGATTAGACTTCAACAAATAATTAATTCTTTTTCTCATATATTTTTCAATAAATTCATCTGGATGATTATTCATCTTTAATATTCTTCTAATTGTTTTGAAATTCCTCTCATGAAATATATAATCAGACAATTTTAAATTTTTATCAACTAAACTTGTAACAATACCAATCTTTTGATGCAACGGATGCTTCGAAAAGTAGTTGACGAATCTTTCAGAAGAGGTCGGTTTCCTATACCAATCAATCTTTAATCGATCACTACTTCTAATTATTTTTAATTCCAAAAAACTAATAACACCATTATTCTCAAGTTCATAGGTAAATCTCAATCTAGGGTGATAAGAATTAAAAATAGACAAAACTTCCATGAGTTTAGTTCTAGGTATTAGTGCCAGAATGTCATCCACATATCTGACAAAAAATAGACATACAAAATCAAATAATTTCAAACAGGTATTCTCCAAATCCTGCATCATCAAGTCCGCCAAAATCGGCGACAAAGGAAAGCCCATTGGAGTACCAAATACCTGTTCATATGTCGAACCCCCGAAACTGAAATATGTGGATTCCATCAAAATTAAAATACAATTAATAAATTCATCTTCAGGAATCTTAGTAAATCTACTCAAAATTTATCAAATCTCCTCTCTAAAGCTGAAGCGATTAGATCCTTTGGAATATTACTAAACAAGTTCGCGACATCCAAAGAAGCAAAAACATAATCATCAGGAATATTCAAATCTTTAACCAATTTTTTCAATTCTATACTATCTTTAATAAAAGTCTTAGCCTTTGGTAAGTAATTATTCATAAAATCTTGTAAATGTTTACTCAGTTTATAAGTAGGACTTCCGATCGAAAAGACAATAACCCTCAATGGTTTATCCTCCTTATGAACCTTTGGTAAGCCATAAGCCCTTGGGAGACAACCCCCACTCTCCATAATAGATCTATACCATTCGTAAGTAACATAACCCTTCCTCGACCATCTTTTCAAAACATCGTTGCATCTACTTCTAATATAATTTAACGGATTCTTCCTTTTAACAACTCTATAGGTTTCTACATCATTTAACGAGGTTTTCATCTTAGATAGATAATCATCTTTATACATAACAACTGTAGCTCCGCCCTTATCTGCCCTAGTGACAAACAAATCCTTCTTTTCTCTAAAAAACTTAATAGTTATCTCAAAATTATGTAGAATGAATCTCTCATAAAATTTCATATTTCGTTCGCATATATGTATGCGAACGAAAATATCTTGAAATTTCATATAAAATTTTAGTTCCAATTTCGTTTTCTATCTTCTCATCGAAGGAAAATAATTTACTTTCAATTTCTTTAACGAATTCTATAGGATACATAATTTTATGAGATATAAACGGAAAATAAATTTATCACCAAGAGAAAGAATAAAATGAACAAATTCAGGTAACTTCACTTTAGTCAAATTAAAAATACACTTTTCATTTCTTTGGAATAAATTCAGAGTCTTATTATTCATCAAAGAATAAAATTTCCTTCTAACTCTAAAAAATTGTCTCTCATAAGTCCTTTGATATCTATATAAATTATATTGAAAAAACTGTTGGACAACACAAACAGGCAAGAAATGAAATAATTCCCTCTCAATCTGATATACCCGTCTCTTCAAAAACTGCAAGTGAAAATAAGTATCTTTGATCTCCTAATTTTAAAACCGTCTTTAGGACAAATTAACATAATTAGAAAACTTCCGATTAATAAATCTACTTTTAAACTCAAAACAAGAAAAATTAAAACCTTCAATATGTTTTGGAAACAAATCACATTTCCTACATTCAGTCAAAAAAATCAATCGGTTCTTAGTAATCGCAATCAGAAGTATAATATTGAGCCATTGTTTTAAAAGAGAAACCGCTTTGTATCCAAAGTTGAATTCAATTCCCTGGAAGTATCCCATGTCCTGATGTATATAAATGATGTATATTAAGTGTATATTAAGTGTTTCAATGGTCTGATTTTGAAATATCCTGATGAGGGCCTCATGTGTGGCCGAAATATTGATCGAATAAATTCAATTAACTGAGATTAGCTCCGAGTGATCAATTTCCCGACTTCGAAACTAAGTATGCTTTCTAAAATTCTTAAACATTGAAATTCCGGACATAAATTTTATGAATAATATATCAATCGAAAATTGCTAAGTTGCACAACTTTGAATTCAGAAATTTTGCCTATTAATATTTGGATATGAATTCTATAACCATATTCTCATAGAGTTTTGTAAAAAGGCACTGACAAATTCAAAGTTTCAGTCTTCTGCTAATAATATCCCGATTAAGTTCTTGAAAAAAACTCCAAAATCTCAAGTCCCGAAATACCTCGTTCTACTTCTATTTCCTACAAGGCCAATCTTCCGAAAATTTCGCAAGATCGACAATTTTTATGAAAGCGACCGCATAAAAGTCTCGTAAAAAAAATATAAAAAAATGTCCTCATATGAATTTTTTTCCTCGTAAGTTCTTGATAAGGTCAACCTAATGTGAATTGTAAATCTTGCTAGATTGAAATGCAATAAAAATAAAATAATTTACTAAAATTGAAAATCTTTAGGTAAAATTTAATTTCTGCAAACTGAAAATCCAGGATAAAAGAGGCAAGGGTTGCGATTTCCAAAAAAAAAAAAAAAAAACAAAAAAAACTATTGAAGTATTAAATATTTTTTTCAGTTTTTAGAAGTAAAAAAAAAAAAACTTGCAAACAATAATGAATGACTTATTCAATCAGTGAAATATTTTTACTACTAATAAATAATTTTATTTGTAAACTGCGAGAAAACAGTGCATTTCCGGTAGTTTTGATTTACAAATGCACGTTTTACTCGAAATTTACAAATAAAATATTGTATTGACAGTTTTGGGAGATGCTGTTTTTGACGAAACGAAAAATTGCAGCCCGAGGCGAAGCCGAGGGATGTAATTTTTCGTTTCGTCAAAAACAGCATCTCCCAAAACTGTCAATAAATAGCTATTATTCGTCAGGAAAGTCTTCTACAAAAAAATGTAAAATTTGACGAATTCGAAGTCGCATTCTATTTAAAGTGGAAAAAACTATACAACTGCGAAAATTCACAAATTCTATAGACAGCGAATTGACGAATTAAAAAATTGAATCTGAGAAAATTTTTAATTGAAATCATCTTTTTTGAGAATATTTTCATAAAATATTGAAAATCTTTAAGTAACTATCCAATTGACCTAGAATAGGAATAAATTTATTTTACTTGATAAATTATTATTAAATGAGTTTCGATCATTGCTAAAAAAAAAGGACAGAATTTTTTTGTATTTTCAATGAAATTCTTTCTTCTTCACTCATAAACTATTCTCATCTGGACATAGAAGATTTTCGGCTTGAAAAAAGTTTCACTTTTCCGTAAGTTTCAATTACTATATCTTCAAACAATTTGACTATCCCCATTAAAATTTTAACGAATAGATGAGAATTTTCCGAAATGTGGAAATTTCTCATCTACTTCATATCATGAAAAACTTGGTTATGAATCCATGACTGATACAAATAGTACAATTTTGTGATTATTAACATTTATGCTATCAATGAATGACAATGAGAATCCTCAAAGCTGAAATAAGTAATGAAAAATATTGACTCATGGTAAATATTCCGATAATTATCATTCAAACACTGAAATTCAGCAATCGTTTATACCTAATTGCGCGAAAACGACTATTTGCGCAGTTGAAATATAAGAGTCTCATTTAAATGGCCAAAATTTGTTTATTTGAAATCAGAAGAATATCGAGTTTCTGTGAAATGGCGTGTCAAATGAAATCGCGAAACGCGTAACATCTTCATTTGCTCGCGAATATGTTCGATTGGACGCAATTACGTCAGACCGTGGGTTGACGCGAACCTCGTGGCGGAAAATCAGCGTTCAACGCCCCAACGTTCAATAGCACATGTATTTTCATGGAGATATGCCGAGCGAACATGTGTCATTACGCTTTTGGCGAGCCCGTTTCATTTCGTATTTGCACGCTTATCGTCGGCTTTTTTTTCATTCATCGCGCCAGTCGGCTGGATTCATCAATTTTTTCCCCAAATGTGGATCGAGGACTTTGAAAGATGATGCGTAATTATTTTTTTTGAAGAATTGTTTATCGTAAAAGTAATGACACTAACCTTGAAATCGATAAAAACATTTTTGGCAATGACGATTATGCTGGCAATGTTTTGAGAGAACCAGATAAGATAATTAAATCTCTTTAAAATAGTACGTTTGTAAACAGAGTCTGAGTCACGTGTTAGATGGAATATAAATATGTAAATATGGAGAACTGCAATGAGTATTTTTTTGAAGAAATGAGTAACAAAATTTTTTGTAATTTGCTGAACGTTAGTTTGTTTTTTTACCTTTTTTATGTGAGGTAGAAGAATGGGAGAATGATAGAGTTAGTATACAGTTTTGAACAAGGTACGAAAAATCTTTAAAATATATTTTTCTGGCCTGCTTTTCAATTATTTTGATGGAGATTGTTTTCCAATTTAGACATAGTAAAAACTGGAAAAAATATTCTGGAATTCGACGTAAATACAACTTTCTCGAAAATCTATATAAAAAGTAAGAATCTATAAAACTCTACATGTAAGAGAGCCAAATTATAGAAATTTTTCTCAAAATACATAAAAATTTTATAAAATTGTATAAATACTGGAAGCATACGAAAAATACTAGACGTGTTTGAATATGAAATACTTGAAATAGATAATGTATAGTGTTTTCTAAAAAATTTATAGAAATAGCTAAAATATACTTGGGATCTACTTATTTCAGATTTTAAGATTAAAGTAATTCAAAAATCGAAACCCTCAAAATCTTCGCATTCTAGAGCATAAATTCAAAAAAATGTTATAGTTAACTATAAAAAAAAAAAAGAAAAATATTGAAGACATAGAAAAATAGAGATATAAAAAATGTATGAAATACTTGGATTCCACGAAATTACTGTTTACTTAAAAATGTATCAAAGTACTAAGTATGTATTAAAATTCAAGTTAAGGACATAAAACTTTAAAAATCTATATAGCAATACATAAAAATTAAGAAATCTTCGAACGATCAAAAAAATTTTCCAAAATTTGTAAAATATTCTAAAACTCTTAAAAAATACACTAAAATATTATGAAGAAGCGTAGATTGAATTTTTTCAAAAATCTATAAAAATAGTCAGAATCTAGAAACCCTCGAAATTCCAAAGTATCAAAGTCTGCATTTTTTATAGAAATCTAGAAAAAAGTTAGATGATCCTCCAAACTATGAACATGCTAAAATAATGCGAATAAATCTAAAAATACTAAAAATCTATGGATGTATGTATTCTGAATAATTTATTCAAATTTGAAAAATCTTTTTAACTTTCTCTATAGCATCGAATTCTAGAAATCTATGTACAGTGATTTATGAAAATAAAAAGAATCTAGAAAAATACCATAAAATCCTACAAAAATTTACAAACACTAAAAAATACTAAAAATACTAGCAGTTGTCATTACCGTCAGTGCATAAATTAAATGAAAATTTTTTGAGAAAAAATCTAGGAAATTTGGATTCCTAAAGAACAAAATTTAAGTTACGTACGCAGAAATTCATAAAAATGCTCCAAAATCCACTAAACTGCAAAAATACTGAAAAAATATGACAAATAGTAGAAGTTAAATATTCAGAGATGCCAATTATGTCATTTTTGTTAAGCTGGATTGATTCTGTGAGATGAACCAGGGTACAATGATTTTTCAAAGAAATTTTTAATAATATTGATAGATATTAAAAAAAAAGTTTCAAAAACTTTTCACGAATCCCAAAATTCTTTAACTTCCACAATTTTTCCAGATCACTCATTCCCCTTGAAAATCCTACATTCACCAGAGCCTTAACAATCCTGAATTTTTCCCTTGTCGTTTGTTAATCCCTCGTTTATGAGAGTCAGAATTCGCAACAGGAAAAAAGTCGCGAAAAAAAGACGTGACATGCGCTTTAATGGGACAGGTTTATCGGCATAGGTTAGCAGTTAATGAGCGGACCGCGCCGGCTAATAAGACCGTTTTTATATATAATTCGAGTCCGGGTTGACGTCATTGACTCGAACTGTTATTTGCTAGATAGTGTCTTTGAAGAAGCGAAAGATGTATTCATCAATGTTTTGTTTCCGTGTTGCCATTCTAGTTTTTGTCCATCTTAAATCTCGTGCCAAAAATAGAAATGATGTTTGGGATCGATTTAAGGTTGATTCATCGTCATTATCGAAAACGAATTCGAGGAATAAAGAAGTCATCGGGTCGAACAAATTTTTTTATTGTCATCTACATTCGGGACGATGGATTTAATTTATGTTTACGAATGAGGGATGTGCATATGTAATGTGCAGGGGGAAAGTGTGGAGAAATTTTCTATATAAAGACATGATTAAAAGTTTTATAAATTTGAGTGTTGCGAAAAGTTAAATATACCTTTAATTTGATAATTTCGAAAAAATGCCATACTTCCAGTAGTGAAAAATTTTTTTAAAATTATTTTTTTAGCAGTTCGATAGAGTGAGGGTTCAGAACATTCAGAATAATTCGTTTTTTGATATGTATATGATAGTCCCTCGATTTCCGTTCGATCTCGATGTCTTTCGCAACATTAAAAGCTGCATGGTCGATGCAAGAACACGGGTAAAAGGGGAGGGATGAGATCGAGTTGAACGGACGACGAGGAAGGACGTGGCGGGTGAGGCACACGGCGTCCTCGATCGGAACCGCGATGCAAAAGCTAGGGTTCCCAGGTCGCGGGTACTCGGGACATCAGATAATAATTGCATACCCTCCACCGCCACCCAGGTGCAAAAGAGCTTTCACGAAAAACCAAGCTTTGGCCAAAAAAATTCACGAGATAATCAGTAACGACGCGCGCCACTTCATTCGGTATTATCTTGAGCAGTGTCAAATCATGCAAATTTTACATATGTCTAAGTCTGGAAAAATTAAAAATACGTACATCAAATATTAGTAAAATCTGAAAAACATTTAATCCATGACACTGCAAAGAAATATTTCATGGGGAGGGGGACGAATTCAAATGTCCAAAGGGTCAGTTTATACGATTTATATATAACTATCAAGTATTTATAACGTACATATAGATATTTAATTTTGAAACATCTTATTAAAAAAATCTATGCGGTCTATGAGAATACTAGAAAATTTTGCAAAATTTGATAAATACGAGAACAAACTAAAAATACTAAAAGTACTGGAAATTAATGAATACTTTTACTGCATGGATGAAATTTTTTCAAAGGTTCAGAAATTTTTGAACGTTAGAGCATTGAATCCTAAAAATCTATATAGAAAACCAGAAACATGCTGGAAAATTCTTTAAATTGTATGAATTCTGAAAACATAACTATATGTATTGTGTGCACATTAAAAAAAATTTAGATACTGAAAATCTATGAAAAATTAGGAATTTTAAATATGAAGATATTGCATTCTGGAAAATCGAAAGTAGTACTAAAAATGTTTAGATTTTGAAAACTAAAGCATCGAAATCTACGAATCGATATAGAAATTCATTAAAATACTAAAGAGTATGGTAAAACATTTAAATAATAGCAGTCTATAAAATAAATATATGTACCTATGATTTTCTCGAAAATCTATAAAAAATTAGGAATTTTAAATATGAAGATACTACATTCTGGAAAATTGAAAGTAATACTGAAAATTTTAAGACTTTGAATACTAAAGCATCGAATTCTACGAATCGATATATGAATTCATAAAAATACTAAAGAGTATGTTAGAAAATCTAAATACTAGCAGTCTATAAAATGAATTAATGTAACCATGATTTTCTCGAAGATCTATAAAAACACGAAATCTATTGCAGTTTATATTCTTACAAATTTTTTATATAAATTCCTAAATCCTAGAGCATTGAATTCTAAGATTCTATATAAATTGATATGAAAATAGCAAACAGTCCTTATAAAATGTAAGAAATACTAAATAAAAAAAAGAGATATGTACTAAAAGCACTTACAATAAATGTAATAATAGGAATTCAATAAATGACTGTTTTCTGAAAAATTTACCTTAGAACTACAAATCTATTCAATTCTGGAGCATCAAATTATTGATGTATAATATCTATATAGCAACTTACAAAATTATTAAAACATATGAAAACACTGGAAGATGCAACAAATCTTTGTAGATATAAAATATACGAAAAAAATTCAAAACACTAGCATTCCATAAAATACAATTAATCTACGTTGAGAAAATTTTCTGAAAAACCTATAAAAATACTAAACATTGATTGTAAAGTTTATATCCTTCTTTACTTTCCTCATGCATTTTTTTATCCTACAGCATCGAATCCTAGAATTTTGTTAGGGTAGCTTGTAAAAATATCTGAAAATCCTTGAATATTAAAAAACGGAAACAACATAAAAAATTTGAAATCTATAGAAACTGATGAAACATTTGAGATATCGTTCTATGAAAAATCAACAAAAATACTACAAATCTGTTGAATGTTGAATTCTCAAGCATAAAATCATAAAAAACTGTAGGGAAACGCACAAAATAATTAGAAAATATAACAAAAGACTCAAAAATGTTATAAATACTGAAAAAATTGAAGAATACTAAAAACACTAGCAGTCCAATAATTACAATAAATGCATGCAAAAAAAATTTACTCAATATTCTAAGAAAGTACCACAAATCTCATGTATTTTGAGTTCCAGGCCACCAAATTTTAGAAATTTATTTTTAAACCTCTTCAAATACGAAATATGACATCCTTAAAATGGCATAAATATTTAAAAGATACATACTGAGACATGTCAGGAGTAAGATTTTGTTATTTTTTCAAAAAAATGATACGCTAAATAAAAATGAAAGATAGAGCATTATAAGTCAATTTCTGAGATGTCAAGGTGCTTAAGTAAATATTTACTGACAAATGAAAATAAATATCTATGTATTCATATTTCAACTCTTTTGACATTCGAATTCAACTACCATGAACAATGTCGTTATTTTATTCTTTTATTTTCTATTTTTCACGACTCTCCTATTTTTATTATTTATTAAAGGAGAAATAAGTATCGCACAGGAAAACAACACATCATTTAAAATATGTATGTTCAATATAGCTAAAAAAAATATTGCTACATTTTTCTTATTCCCAAATTTCGGCGTATCAGTCAAAGCGAGAGCGTTAAAAACGACGATAAAAGCCGGTAGGAGGAGTGGAAAAAAGGCTGCCCTCTAATTAGCCGTTCGGCCGGCGACATCTCCTCGGTGCTCGTCGCGTAACAAGCCGTGCAACGCGCGCGTCGCAGATTCGCGAAGCCCAAAACGACGAAAAGCGTAAATCAAGCAACAACGAGGCTGCGGCCGCGCGCTCGTAACAATATTTCATTTGCTCAATGAAACCATATCGGACGTATCGCTTTACATACGAGCCGCGTCAATGCGAACGCATTCGAACGTTCTCTACGATCTTCATCTTATATATTACATGCGACTCCATTTTATGCAACGTATGGATATATGTAAGCATGTACTTTTCATCTGAATTACCGATATTTCTTAGAATCCTAGAAAAAGTTACTTTTTTTGTGGGGTATTGGGATTTATGTTACAATTCTTGAACAGTGATTTTTCAAAAAAAAGGAAGACATGGAATTCTTCGAATTAAATGCGACATTCGAAAATCTTTTTCTACTTTGAGTAGACAGCGCGAAAAAATTTTAATTTTCAATAATAAATACTAAAAAACTTTTCAGGTATGACAAAAATTTACAAAAATACTTAACATTCGAGAAAATTCGAAACCTAGTAGTTACAATTTTAGAAACTAATGTGTACATTCAGAATGGTACTAAATACATGAAAATACTTGATGAACAAACGAAATTTTATGAATACAAAATAGTACGACAAATATTGATGAATATCACAAATATACGAATTACGAAAAAGTTTTACAAATATCATTTTTCGGAAATTTTTAAAAATACTAAAAACCGAAGAATATTTGAAACTCTACAAGACAATTTTTTTATAATGTTCGATTCTAGAGCATGTAATTGAAGAAATCAATGTAGAAATCTGTAATAATGTTCAAAATCTTCAAAATTGTGTATAATATATATACAGAAAAAATACAAGTACTGGGAGTCTATGTAATGTAGAATGATACTGTATTCTGAAAAATTTATCAATACGGAAATTTTACTGAACTTCAAAATAAAGTCCAATAAATTCTAGAATTTTATGTACACTGTGAAAGAATAGGGAAATCTATAAAAATACTAGAATAGCCAACATAATTTGCTATCAATTTAGCATCTAAATTTAAATATTTAGGTAAAATTTGCTAATTTACTACAATTTAGTAAAGAAATGAATGATTTAAGCAGAAAAATTTCAATCATAGGTATGGTAAATCTTCAAATCTTTAATTAGGTTTCGAAAATAAAACTTTGGTTACAGTAACCAAAATCTTGGTTGTCATATCCAAAGTTTTGGTTCGTCTATATTTTACTAAATGAAACCAAACGTTTCTTTCTCTATAAAAGTTTATCAAACTTTGAATCCAATGACATCGAATTCTAGAAATCAATTTAGAAATTCGTAAAAATATCAGAAAATCCTTCAATGTGAATTTTGAAGAAATACGAAAAAGAACCAAAAGTCGTAAAAATATTATATTAAGTTACGAGTTCTTGAAAAATCTGTTCAAAAGGCTAAAATCTGATAAACTACTAACTTTAGAGCATCGAATTCTTGAAATCTATATAGCAATCTTAAAAAACACCATAAATCTGTAAAAATATCAGAAAATCTTACAAAATATTATAAATATTTCTTCCACATAAGAAAAATACCAAAAACACTGGCAATCTTTAAGTTAGCAGTTCTTACTTTTCCCTAATTTACCCACCTATTACTCTTATTATTCTCAAATTCAGGAAATTCAACCATTATAATCTAAAAAACATATTTGAATTTTAATTTCATCGGCTATTTATCAAAATCCAAGCAACAAATATATATATTTTACTTTTACACACTTTATTATATTATTCTCTGCACCGGAAAAAAGTGACTAAAATTGATCTAAATTTGACCAGGCCATAAATATTGTGAATTCGTTGACTTTCGCATCGTTCCAAGCTTTTTGCCGGATTTCGTTTTTGGAAAGAGTCCAATATCTTCAGTAGACAGAAACGATTGGACAAGACAAGACTAAACTATTGGGTGATTTTTTTGTCTCAAGCCATGAACGAATGACGTCTAGAGTACGAATTTTTCAAGGTTCGTTGAGAACATTGAGCCGTGACGAAAATACTTTAAACAATTGTAAATTTCCAAGGCACTGGTGAATAGAGGTCTGTAATATGTGACAAAATGCGGGACGACCGATATGCAGGCCGTGAAATGATGTCAATTATATCTTGAGATATCACTCGATGATTTTGCATTTTTTCGGCTTATTATTTTTCTGTCAGACTTGAAATAAGAATTTAACATTTCGTGGGCCATTTTTTGTTTGGTATAGTTTTCGAAATTTAGTAATTTATACAATAATTTTCTCGAAATGTTATGATTATTTGTTAAGAAGATAGAATTAATTTCAATCTTTCCTCAAAAAATTTCCATTCACTGCACCAACTGAAAATTCCCACGAAATCGCCCACGAAACCTCGACCTTAACGAGGTGCTCGCGGAAAGTTTCGCTGATTGCACATCTGTGCGAGGTCGGGAAGACCTCACCTGTCGAGCAACCGGTCTCCATTGACTTTTTCTTCATTTACCCCAACTCTCCCACTCTCTCAGCTTAAGGTCATTTGTACAAAACCGATTCACATAGATATTCGATCATCAACCTTATATTTCTCAACATATCGTTTATAAAAAAAAGTTTCACTCTACACAGCCTCCATGAAAGTATCATTTCGCAAAAAAAAAAATCTCGATATTTTTTAGGTTGCAGTCATGGTCCACACAAATCAATCATAGTGATGACAGAAATATGTATAAAATCAATAATTATCAGAAAAATTTTATAATTTTTAAGACATTGAAATTTTTCCAACGAATTCATAATTCACGAAAAAACGTGAGATTTTTGTAGTGATATTTCTTTTTTTTTACTCGCATTTTTGTAGTGAAAAATTGAAAATTTTTATTTTCACGAAGACAGTTTAAAATTGTGGATTATTCGAATGTGAATTCGGCTTTTGGGTGGGTAACCTTCATTGTACTGTTTTACTTGGTTCGTCCCAAAATTCGTTTCAAACGATTTTTTTACTCGAATGGTTAATAATCAAATTTATATTACTAAAACCATTTTAACAAATTTTCTTACATGAGTTCTTGTAAAATTAGTAAGTGATTGTTTAGAAAAAAATTTTATATCAAATTCAAAGCTTGATCTCGATGTATGTATGCTTTAGAGCAACCTCAAAAATCGTGAGTAAAGGTCGCTACAATCAGATATAATTGTTAATTACAAAATAACCTTTAAAAAGTATTTGTGTAATATGTAGTAGCTTACCTCACAACAATTAAATTTTTTTTTGCACCGATTTCTTGAAAATTCGAATAAATTGTGAACCAATAAATATTTATGACAAAAATTGTGTCCACATTTCTTTTGCTCGATGAAGTTATAGTTATATATTAAAAGATCCTAGGACCTTTCGTCAAAGTGAAAACAAGTAAAATTTTTTCGAATTAAAAAAATTTTTATTATAATATTATTAGAATAATTTTAATCTATACATTCAAAAAACAAATTTTAAGGTTAAGAAGTTACATAAATTTTAAAAAGCGAAAGAAATCGTAGCGAAAATTTCGTCAGCCAATTTTTGGTAAGGGGTCGTTCACATATTACGTAACGCTTTTTTCTGTTGGTGTCTTTATCTTACTTATCTTAAATCATATTCTTGTCCTTATTAAATCGCGTTACGTAATATGCGAACGACCCCTAATATGTATTAGTAAGTAATTGTTTAAAACAAAATTATGCTAATGATTTTGAGCTCGATATCATAATATGCTTTAAAGCAATTGAAAAAGATGAAACCAAACTTTAACAAAAATCCGGTATGAACCAATAATTGTTTATAATAAAATGAACTGACGAACAATTGTGGTTTCATATAACTTATTTTCAGAATATCGAAAAAATTTTTTGTAAACCAATTCTTTGTCAATTAGAATAAAACTTTAACTAGTTATTGTCTATGATACAAAATTACGTTTACGATTTTTTGTTTGATATAGACATGGAATACTGGAAAATCGATAAAATTATATTTTTATGGAATGTTCCAATTTTTCAAGCATTCTTAATACATATCGTCACATAATAACAATAATTTTTTGTCAATAGTATTGATAATATTCCTTATAAATGACATGGTAAGAATTGATCTTAAGATCATAAATATAGTAGCTTACATTAAAAAAAATATAAACAAACTTATTATCAAATCAATCTCTTATCAACCAGAAAAGTATCCATTTTCTATGACGCAAAATAACGTTGAAAATTCGCGACGCTTTTTTCTTACATTCTTTAATTTTCAAAGATTTTCCTCTGCCTACAATATCCACAGAATCTCTGTTGATGTAACCGCTACAGAGCCTTCAATCATTTATAATCACTTCTAATCTCTTTTCCCGATATCAATCAACTTTCTCGAAACCGCGCGAGAAACTTCGCCCCGCCACTCGGGCCCCGTACGCCTCCCCTCCCCCATGGAACCGAGGAGGCCCAGAAACTTTTCTCGATACGCATCTGGAATACGAATGTCCCGATTAAAGTCCCTGACATTTCGTGTGCCCGATGAACGATGATCTTTGGCGGCTTGTGCGAACACTTCGCCTGAATATTCATGCGAAAGGAAGAGCACGGGCGCATTGTAAATATCGTCGCGCGATAAGGATCGCGAAAACGTTAAAAAAGAGTCATATCGAGGCGAATGACTGTGGGAAAAAGTGCGGGTCGTTAGGGGGACTCCACGAGATGCAGTTATCAATATCGCGCGCCCCGTTGATAGCGGTCGGAGCAGGGGGAAGGGGGAATCGGAGGATGTTCCGAGAACCCGAGCCACTGTGCGAATATATCGCTTCTCCATTGCGATAATGGTGGGGAGATGATATCAAACGATGGGGCGGAGGGGAGGGGGTAGCGAGGTAAAAGAGAGATGTAAAAACGTAGAAGGAAGCGAACGAAAGTTTAACGATTGCCAGCACTCGGGGCAAATTATCGCCGTAAGTGTCCTGGGGCAAGGCGGTGACAGGCGGGGATTCGGCGGCGATAGCACTGTAAAAGCGGATTCTGAGAAGCCCGGTAAGAGAGTAAGATCCCACCCGGGCGGGCCCAAGAAAAAAGGGGCGACAAGAGTCGCGGGGAAAACGGCCCACGTAGCGCTTGATTGAATCGCTTTGGAAGACCGAATCAGTGAGACAATTTTATTTTTCTTAGGCAAAACTAACGAATAAGTAGTTTAGAACCAATGAGCCAATCACTGCCTTAATTTTCAAAGTAGCAATGTGTATTATTGAAATAAATCATTTATATTGAAAATAGACGAGTGTTGTAATTTTACTACTTTTACAAGGCGAATTCTACTATTTGAAAGATCATTTTTCAACTTATTTAACTAGAGAATCAGTTAAACGTTCTATATTGCGATCATTCATTACAGCTTTAGTCATTTCTAATAGAAAAACTATTTAAAATATCAAAATTTGACTATTTTTGTGAGTAGTATTTCCACTGATTACAATAAGGTCATTCAGTGAATAATTTTTCGACCTACCGAAAGGATCATTTTTAATATCTACCCATTCCAGCTAGACTCACAATCAGCTGTAAATATTTCAAAAATGAGTATACGTAGACAATCGTGAAAAAACCACAAAATCCCTTGAATTGTACAAGTACTTGAATAATTTGGAATAAGGTATGTAGTAGCATTGAAACCAAGAATATACTAGAAATCTGCTCTCTTGATCTGAATCTGTTGTGTTCTGCAGATTTCGATGTCAAAATTTTCACAATTTAATCTGGGAAAAATCAACAGATTGAATTTGTAGAATACAACAGAAAATCTGTTAAAATCAACAGACAATCTGTTGAATTCGACAGATACATCTGTTCAAAGTACAGATTTTTCAGTGAAAATTTTTAACGGATTGCAATCTGTTAAGATTCAACAGATTGAGATGAAGAGTGTGTAAATAAAATCTATCTGACTATTAGAAATAGATATAATTTTTAATCCTAAAGCATTTAATTCTAGAAATTTATGTAGCAATTTAAAAAAATCCTTCAAAAACTTTAAATTATAATAACTGAGAAAAAACTTAGTACGCGAACAGTAAATATAATACTGTAAGGTTCAATGTATATTAATCTGAAAAATCTATGAAAAAATGAAAACCGACAAATTTTCAATTCTAGGGCATCAAACTTCAAAAATATAATATAGATATTGAAATCCAGAAAATATAAGAAAATACATACTTGATAGCGTATATGAAAATACTGAAAAAATACGAAAAATGCTAAAAGTACTAGTAATCTATTAAATACTTGATATCTATGGAGAGACTGTATTCTAAAGAATCTATATCAAGATATAGAAAGTTTAAAGAACCTTGAATTTGATAGCATCAAAGTTTAGAAATTATATAAGTTTATCCGTAAAAACATTAAAAATAGTATTAATTTATTGAATTATATCAATCTGCGGAGATATTTTTTCAAAAACCTGCAAAAATACAGAGAATTCAAAAACCTTATACATCTAGAACAATTAAAATCTTGAAATCTACATTAAAATCCCGAGAATACGAAAAAATCCTGCACAATATATAAATACTAAAGAATTTAAAAAAATACTAAAAGTACTGGAATCTCTAAATGACCAGTTGTTTACAAAGATATGTACTTCTTTTGAAAAATCTATAAAATACTGGAAATGAATTAAATTTCGAGTCCTAGAGTATGTAATACTTGAAATCTGTAAGTGTTACATAAAAAAACTAAAATTCTAAATAAATACATAAAATCCTATTAAAATGGTCAACTTTCAACTATTGACTGATAAAAATAACTATTCTGAATCATCGATTTTTGATGATTTATTAGCAGAATGAACCATTTTAAGAGCCAACTTTTGACTGATCAAATGGGTGGAAACAGACGATTTTTTTAGTTACTTCCTTCCCACATTGAAAGTTATTTTCAAATTTACTAGAAACTGTTTTTTCGTGTTTAAAATTGGTCAGATTTAATCATGGACTGATCAAAATCAACTAGGCTGAATAGTCAATTTTGACAATCAATTCTAAATAATAAAAATGACTGCTAAACATCGTTAGTTTTTGACTTTCATTCGGTTGAATTGACAGTTAAGAATAATCCACTTACGATTTTTTAAGTTAGTAGAATTTTAATATTTCTATGAGTGAAATATGAAAAAGTATTACTTGAAACCGTCTTTTTGCTAGGCGAATTAGTCAAATTTGACTGTGAAATGGTCAGAATTGACAAATGTATGGCCTTTTTTGGCTCTTTATAAAAATTCATTTCCCTCGAAGATAAGCCTAAGGTCCTTCATCATTGGGTCTATGATGATACAAGATAGCTTTGTGCTAAAGAAGATAAAGTTGTTTATTTAAAAATAGAAGTGACATCGTCGTTTAAGATGAGATTTTTCTTTTTTGTCAAAATCACTGTTACAAACTACATGATAAATTTGTAACCTATAATCTAGTATTTAAGAAAACGTCATAAACGTCTAATCACTTTCCAAAATTTTTCAAAATTCGTCATTAACGACGAAAGTACATATCATTCTAACAATTCACCGTAGCTACTTTGACAACTCTTCAATAAGTTTAAAAATAATTATCTCCAAAATAGTGCCTCAATTCCTTCTAACTTTGGAATAAAACTCTCTCTGAATCGCACCACGTTCATCCCCTATTCCAAGTAAACATCGACAAAGTTCAACGATCCCTCAACGACCAACGAATTTCGTCCAAATCTTATTTTTATTGCATCCAAACAAAGTCAAAACCCTCCCACCCGACCAATCTTCCACAAATAAACCAAACTCTTCATCTTCCAAGACTATCAATTACGCACACTTCATCGCTTCCAAGCCATCAAATGTCACCTTCAAACCCAAAATCCCACGCCCGCTCACGTACTCACGTACTTTCCTGACACTTCCATTTCCAAAACCCCATAAGATATCTTTAATCTTCACACGAGACCGAATCATCCCACCCATGTTCCCATCCTTCCTTCCACTCATTCCCCTCTTCTCCCAAAACGAGCCTAAATAAAAATTTACGTCTAGATTTCCCACAATATCCCAACATCCAATACACATTTCCCTTGGTTGGTTTTCGTGCATAATGTATATCTGCGATTTTTTCGGTGTGGAAGGCCGGCAAATGTGGAGGGGGTAACGGGAGAGACCCGGTTAATGAAGTTGTCGGGTTGGGAAGGATTACAGGTGGGGTCCCAAGCTGTGTGTGGTCCATTCAGAGAGGCCGCCGCCGGCTTGGGACTGGTTAGGAGTTGCTTTACATCGTCCCATAGGTGTATATAATACACCGACGTGGGCGATCTGAAATTTATACGTAACAAGCGCCTCTTATCCGCGATTCTTCGCCGTAATTAACTTGGCTCTCGGCGTTCCCAATTCCCGGCGTCCCACAAATAGTGACCGCTTATTACTGCAACGAGTGAAAAAACGTCATCCGAAAACATGGCGGGTGTACCATGCTTTTCGAGCTTTGCACTGGACCCTCGAATCGGTGACGGTGCGGTGGGAGAGGGGGTAGAGTCTCTACCATTGGGATAGGGGGTTTTAATGTTTTTCGTTGATTTTTTCGAGGCGAGCTACGTTCATTTCTAGGGATGTTTAAGAATGGGCTAAGATTGTTTGAGGACATACACGGAAGTGCAAAAGTATTTGGACACTATTGTGTATCAATTCCTTATTTTTTTTTAAGCTGTCAAACATAATTCAAAAAGCACATTGTGCCAACAGTCTTTTAATCGAAAAATCTTCTTTTTGTTTTTATAATTCAAATCTTTTTTGTCAATAGTCAACAAGTTTCCCTGAGAAGTGAGAGGCAACCTCCCTGGAAATCAAACTTTAACCTTCGGAGGTTATAATTGGGTTAAAGTTTGGTGGTAAATTTTTTAAATGAAAAAAATAGGCCTTGGGCACGATACTTTTGCAAGGAATGGCATCGGTTTATCATGTTTGATTGTTTATTGACAAATTTATTCGTCAGAACTATAAATTTTGCCTTTAATTGTTATTTTTTCTCTTTTATGGCTGGAATTTTCTAAATTTACACGTATCTATTGATAGCTTACAATTTTTAATAAAAAATAATAAAAATTAACGCATCCTACAACGTAGAGTGTGTCAAAATGATTTTAGTTATCTGCATCGTCTTTATAATCTTATTGCGTTTTTAAATATTTCAAGGAAGTTCCAGCCATGGAAAAAGATGAAATAACAATTAAAAGGCAAAATTTACAGTTCTGACGATCGAATTACCCAATTAGTAATCAAACATGATAGACCAATGCAAATAATATCGTGCCTAAAGCCTATTTTTGACACTTAAAAAATTTACAACCGAACTTTAACTCAATTATAACCTTCAAAGGTTCAAGTACAGTTGAAGATTGTTTGCCAGGGTTTCTGATCTGGTGGTCCACATCTTTCTATAGCAATTCCATTGGTTTCAAATCAGAAGACTAAGTCCCTAAGTCACGATATTCAGGGTTCCATCTTTTTCTTTTGCTTGAGATAATTTTGGCAAAGTTTCGAAGTATGTTTTAGGTCATTATCTTGCTGGATAAAAATGATAAGGCTATGAAAATTATTGCAATTCATGTTGTTTTAATGTAACAACACCAAAAAAAAAAAAAAAAAAAATTAGAATGAAAATTCAGAACTCGTTTTGTAGAAAATCAAGTTTTACAAATTTGTCTTGACTTTTTAGGCTGATTTTCTGTATCTTAATCTCATTCTTATGAATTGAAACAGATGTGATCTGAAGAAAAATTATATTTTTCTACTGTATCAGTGCTAAAAATAATTCTGAATTGATCAAGTTAGAAAATATTTTGTAATGTTTTTTCTCTAATGCCTTTTTTCTAATGTATTATAGTCGAAAATGAATTTTTCGCTCCATGACGTTCGAATAAGTGCTTGAAAAATGCAAAAAAATTGGTCTCTTCGAGGCCTCAGGCCCTAACACTTGAAAAATCTATTATTTTAAACAAGAAAGCTTAGCCGAAAAAATGGCTAGCATCGAAAAATTCAGCGTACTCGAATAAGCTTGAAAGACCTTGTTTGATAGGAGAAAAAGTCTTCAATTCGAGCATAATGAAATTATTGTAAGCTCATGCAGGGTCCTCGCTTGGCACTTTTACACATTGCAACTTCTCCTTTTGACGGTGGACCCAAGGCCCTTTTTTGTTTATAATGTTAATCGGAAGTTTCACATTTCAAAATTATTTTTAGAGAAATGTTGATAGACAAATCTGAAACTCAGGACCTCCTTGATATTGAACAATTGATGTTACACAGTCAGTCTCTTACTGCCAAAAATGTCTGATTTTGAATAATTTGCTCCAAGAAAACTTTTTCGAAATTGTCAACTAGTTTTTTAGTACACTAAAGAAATTCTTTCTTGATCTTTGTCGCTATAAGATTTATTTCCACACAACAGTCTTACCGTAAAAGCCTACTGAACACAGCCTGCATTTTGTTTACAGTTTCTACAGAAATGGTTGTGCATCATATGTTCCTTTAATAAAGTAAAACGATTGTTTTGTCTTCTTATTTCGTTGCTTTACGAGGTCTACCACTTCGTAATCTGTCAAAATTTGACCCAGTTTCGCAATATCACCTAATTGTATGGGACTCTGTTGATTTCGGAATCTCAAGTTTTACTCACATTATTCCTTCAAAATGGTATGAAAAAAAGACAACCCTTATTCATAAATCAAGATAAGCGTGTGAAGCCATTTCGTGTTCTAGATCCCAAATGTCAAAAATAATTATAAAACAGTTGTTCATCAAATATATCTGCAGTTGTATCCCAATACAATAATACGCAAGACTTTTGCCCAATATTCCACCAACATCCGATATATACCCGTTACAAACGGCTCTAGAGAGTTGGATTTGAAGAATTCCTCGAAATTTCTCATTTCACTTTTGTCTTCAGTTTCAACAGTTCTCCATGTACTCATTCCAGATGATGCAACAGAGACGAGCCAACCCGTCGAGTTGTCCACCCACTGAAGCGTCTTTCGAGGCGAGCCCGAGCCCGGTGGCGCTAGTTCCTTCCTCGTGGACGACGTCCACGTCGCCCTGCCCCAGCCGCGTGACCCTCTTCGCCTGGTCCATGGCGTTCGTCCTCGTGTCGACGTGCCTGGGCCTCACCGACGCCGGCGTCCTCATGGGCCACTCCTTCAGCAAAAGGTCCTTCATAGACATACAATGCAAGGGCGTCTACGACAAGAGCCTCTTCGCCAGGCTCGACCGCATCTGCGAGGACTGCTACAATCTCTTCCGCGAGCCCCAGCTGCACACGCTCTGCAGGTAATATCGCTGAAAGAGATGAAAGTACACGTACTCCAACTCGCATTGTCGGCACGAGTTTCTCTTCTATTTATAGCACCGATCTGAATGATGGCGTTCGTCCGTTATTACCCTTTGGTCACGTACCGACTACTTTTTCGTGTGAGATATTCGCGATACGTCGATATCTTGGAAGATACGATTTCTTGATTTTTATGGAATAAAAGCACTGAGAAAAAAATCTTGTACTTTCTGCCGTATATATTCTAAAAAGTACAATATTATTGTACTTTTTACAATAATATTGTAAAATCTGCAATATTCATTTTACTTATTACAATATTATACAGTAAAACCACTACTAATGTACAAATTACAATATTTATGCAAGTTTTTACTGTATAATTTCGGAAAATTTTAAATCTTAAAATGCGAATTTCACTATACAAACTGTAATTTTTACCATACATGGCGAAAAAAATGAACTATATTGCTTTTATCCAGCTTTCTCGAAAACTATATAATATTACAATATGATGCACTAGAAACCTAGAAAGTATACAAAAATATTGCAAAAAGAACCTATACAGATCTGCATACTGAAAAAGCTGTATGGAATTTCCAACAATCTGGATTAATAGGGATTACAACATGATATTGCAAAAAGTACAAGAAATATAGTAGAAAACGGAAGATGTACAGGAGTTTTTACAACAAAATATATCTATAACTACCGTATCATTTGACAATATGTTATTTCAAAAATTGATATATTATTCAGCAAAAAGTACAGTATGTCAGAGTGATTCCCATGTACTATACAGTATTGTAATAATTACTATAATTTTTTCTCAGTGAGCATTAATTGGTTCCGTAAATAAGAGCTTTTTTGGGGAATAGAAGAGTTTAGTTGTTTTGATGGGAATGTTAGCTTTTTTTGAAGGGGGAGTTAAAAGAGAGAGCTGAAATGAAGGAAGCAAATGTTATTGGATAAAAAAAGAAATTGAAGAGATTGAACGATGTAGTATGTTTTTGATACTGCATGGCTGAATTTTGTCTGTATGGGGGAAAAGATAGGAAATCTAAAGGTACTTAGTACTTTTCTGAAAATTAAAGAAATTTTTTTACTTGACTCATTCTATGACAAATCATCCTAGTAATTCAATTTGTCTTTTTTTGCTTGAAAATTTTGTATATCTTCTCTATCGAATTCAGTGAAACACGTATTTTTTCTTTTCTCTAGAATTTTTGTTGTTTCGTCAAAAGGATTTTTGAAATATCGACTATAGAGTTGATTTTCTTTAATCGCAAGTTCATCATTTAATAACTCGGTCAAAAATTGTCAAATTTATACAAATTTTTTTTATTAAGTTGGTGAAATTCCATCCTAACAGGAAAAATTCAAAATTCAATTTATTTAAACAATTTGACTGTAATTGTAACTTCATTGAAAAATCAAAAAATTGTTACCGACAAATTTCGTGCAACACGTCAGTTTTTTTCTCCAATTTTTTTAAACAAGCAAGTTAACTAACTAAGATGCTGCATTTATCTCTAGTAGCTGAACATCGTTGTTTAGGAATATTTTTGAAGTCAAAGTGTCACTTTTGCAGTTCTTTTTATACTTTTTTTTTCTTGAAATTCGATTATAAATTTCACATGGAAAAAAACGAAAGTTGATTTTCTAACCAATGTTTTGAAAATCCCTCACGTCTAAACAACTGAAATTTAATCAAAAAGGAGAAAATGAGTGTTCTATCGATTTTGATGCTATAAAAAATGTCAAAACAAAAATCTAACCCTACAACCTGAATGATTGAAGATGAAATGGCCTTAAAAAAAAATTAAATTACAATTTTCAATTTTCTTGATATCTAAAACTGCATCAAAATTAATAGGTGATTCTAAGATTCGTGTTGTAATCATAAATTTCTCCCAAATCTTCTCAAAAAATAGACTGCATGTATATTTTTAGACGAGAATTCTCAAAACTTTTTTTTCATATAATTTATGAGCATAGAAAGAAAAGTCATCTAATCACTTTGAGAATCAGCTTCGACATTCCACAAAAAATCAAACAAACTCGTCTGATAGGATAGTTTTTACAATATCAGCATCATATTCACATTTCAGCTGAAGTCTGAACAGAATAAATCAACATCAGGCATTTCTTTCATTTTTAAAAGGCTTAAATTAGTTCAATCTTCTACAATAAGATAAAAATTTCCTCACGATTAAAAAGTTTTTCCAGTTTTCGATCTCTAGGTACGATGACCAAATGTGATTCTAATTCCACACTTTCAGGCCTGATATCAATAAAATGCGAACCCTCGAAAAAACCGAATCACACCACTCATGAACTTTTGCTTCACTCATCACACGAACACACAATCACAATCTCACGATTTTGCAGAAAAAACTGTTTCACAACGGACTACTTTAAAGGCTGTTTGGACGTGCTGCTTCTGCAGGACGAAACCGAGAGGATACAAACGTTTATTAAACATCTCCATGGCGCCGACCCAGGGATTTAGGTAGCTTCTTAATTTTTTATTTTATTTTCTTCCAACTAAGATAGCAAATTTTTCCGAAATTTCGTTCCAGGGAAGAAGTATGATTTAGTTACCTGAAGAAAAAACTTTTTGGTTGAAAAAATGAGGAACACGAAATTGCAGGATACTCAAATCAGAATCCAAAAAAATTTCAAGTTCAAAACCTCACAAAATCTGAGTATTTGTTGATATAAATTGAAACACCAAAAATTTTCTTCTCAAAATCTTACTTCTTCTCTGAAACAAAACTACGAAAAAATTTTGCTATCTCACTTGGATTCTCCCAAAACCTTTCTCCTTCTGCTTTCTCGACCCAACCTTATTTACTAACCTGCTTGAAATCTAACCTTTCAAAGCCAAAATCTTTTCTTTGATTTCCATTCTATTTTCTTTCGCAATGAGAAACGTCGTGGGACCGAACAACTCCCTAAAAATTAGGTAATCCAACGCTTCGACGAGTCGCGATTTTTGCGGATTTTTCCGCGACGATTTTTTCCAGCGTTGACTTTGGGGACTTTGATTTTTGGCCCTGCAACTTCTACTAACTTTCTGGCACTTCTACTAACACGTGGTTTTTAGCAGAAATTTCAGAGCGAATTTTTACTAATTATTTACTTTGCTCGACAGGCAAGACTGCTTCAGTACTGAGTACTTCACGAGCTGCATCCAAGCGCTGCTGCTTGAGGACGAGAAAGAAAAGTTCCAAGAGATAGCCGAGTACCTTGGCCGCAGAAAATAAAAAAAAATGGCGGTTACAACGGGGGAAAGGGTGGGAAATATCCTGAGGAACGAGCATTTCCGCTTGCCGATTTCCTTCGAATTCGGAATACAGTATTAAAGGAGCCTTCTCGTTTTCCAACATCGGAAAAATCCTGACGCGGTGGGAAAGTTTGCATGTGCGATAACGTTGGTCGGTCATGAATTATTCGCACAAATAGTGAATCCAATGGATTCTTTGAAAAATACAAAACGAAAGTTCCTCAGTCTTTTTTTTCAAAATTCAAAAATTATCGAGTTATTGATGTTTGAAGTTGAATCGCTGGAGAATGGGGCGTGGCGAAGTTAGTTACATGACGCTACCGCGTGGTGCGCTGATAGCTCAATTTGAAATGTGAATAACTCGGCTAGTTTCGTATATAAATGAAAACTTTAAAGAAAGTATCGTTTTGGAATTGGAAAATGAATCTTTTCATCCTGTTTCTATTTAAAAAAGGGAGTTATTGATTACTCAATTTTTTTCAATGAAATTTTTCAATATAAATAATGAATTCATATATTTTTCGTGGAGCACACCTAATTGCTTTAGAAATAGAAAGATATACAAGAATCATTGATTAAATTCGATTAATGAGAAATATTCAAATCAGTAACATGACGATACCGCAAGTCGTTGAATTTAGAATATCGATAACTTAGACAATTTTGAATTTTGATGAAAGTAACTGAGAATCTTTCATTTTGGATTTAGTAGAAGAGTCCATTTTTTCAAAGGTTAATGTCAAAATGAACGTTCAAAATGAATTATGTTTATAAATTGAATACTGTTCGATTTAATCTTTTAGTCATCTTCCGATTCGGAAATTTCAAAATTAAAATGATTTACGTTACTTTCTTTTAAGTCACGCTCTTGTTTTTAAATTATTTTGAAACCAAAAGTGTCTTTAGTTATAAGTAATTCGACATACTTAAAAAAAAATTATGTATGTTCTAGTTTTTTAAATTAAAAATATGAAGAAATTTCAATTTTAAAACATTATAAGAATTTTTAAATACATCAATATCAAAAAATTGTATTTAAATTCATATACTCCTCTTTCTCAGCTGTCATATTTGATTATACGAAAAGTATTCTCGTTAAAGTTGAAAAAAAGCCAAAACGAAATCATGATTTTTCCAACTTGTTGGCAAAATCTAGCAAGTCATACACGCAAATTTTCCCACAGCGTGAGCTCGGCGTCCCGCGCGGAAAAACGGTACAAGAGCCATGTTTTTGTTTTTCAATCCCATACGAATTCTAGTCGCAAAAAAATATCCACGCGTAACACACAATGCGTGCACAAATTTTTATTATTACCAACGTAATTTTATTCGTCTGTTCTACCTAACGTTAATTTTTTCATCATTATTATTATCGTCGTTAAAACGTTCCTCGAAGTGCGATCGACGAAATAATTCTCTACAGTAAGTAAACAGCCTTCATTGACATGTTTACGCAAAATTTACACATTCCTACGTGAACACGTTCATGAAAACAGATTATTAACACGAATTATCTCATGCATTTGAATAAAGATGCATGCACTTACGAAAAAACTGACATGTAAGATTTACGTAAACATGCACAGTAGAGAAGTTGAGTTGATTCAACTTCGAGGAATAATCGTCCATTTAATTTTTCGATTATTGTTAAGTAAGAATATTTCATGCGGTCATTATTGCATTCTTTATGATTAATATTTATTTATTTTTTCACGTCTCTAAGTTAAGGAACTTCCAAGTATTATCGATTCGCGAGTACGTTTGGACGTACTGAAATTCGTGTAGGTACGAGGCCGAATTATTTTGCAGCTACCCATGTTTTGTACATATGTGAATTTGTGAGGACTATTTAATAACGTGAATTTTTGTTCGTTATTTTTCATGAACAACGTGTTATTCGTAGCCCTTTTTTACGAGAATTTGGTGAAAATACTTCTTATCGATTTCAAAAATGACTTACCATTTGATGAGATTGCATTTTGATTGGTGATTTGGATTATGGGAGGATGGTTTGCAGTTCCTGGAAATAAAAAAATGATTTTCGAATTTTTAAGACTTGAATTTGCAGAATATCATTATTCAATTATTATTTATTAACAAGAGCAATGCACGATAAAAAAGGGCATTTTCCACCAGCTCATCGATTGCCATAATCCGAAACTCGCCGAATCGCGGCATGTCGTTTGCGCGTACCTACATGAAATCGATTTTTCTTCGTTTCAAAACATTATCCCGTTTTTTAGGTTAAGTTCTTCAATTCCGAAACATTCCAAAATCAGTATTCAATGTATTTTTAATCAACAAATTTTTCTGTGTGACTCGTTATTCGTTTCTAAAACAAAGGACGAAACGTGCTGACGCTGGAATAGACGACGGAGTGGGAAGTCACTCCCCACTCCGCGTCAAAAGTAGAGGGGAAAACGTTCGCCTATTCGAGCGTCCAGTGTATATTTTTTGAAAGCGCAAAAAAGAATTTTCTTAAAAATTTTCACTCAAAATCAGCTTTATCTAATATCGCCCGCAATTTTAAATTTGAATCTCAGACTGACATCCATATAAAAAGGAAATAAACGATCAGTAATTACATTTTGTACGAAAATTTTCATCATTTTCCACAATATTCCAATCGACGAGCGGAAAAATCTCAATTCAAAGAATGTCAATTTTCCAAAGCAAAACAATGATTGATGGGATTATTTTTGTTGAGTCGTGAAATTCCTAATGAAGAATGTTAAATCTATTGAGTGAAGAAATGCGGTGAAAGAAGGTTATATTTAAAAAACGCGACGTGAAATGTTCACACATGCATAAATTATTGAGATATATG
This sequence comes from Platygaster robiniae, assembly GCA_028476575.1. Taxonomy (NCBI): domain Eukaryota; kingdom Metazoa; phylum Arthropoda; class Insecta; order Hymenoptera; family Platygastridae; genus Platygaster; species Platygaster robiniae. Next base: position 9,222,894 of record CM052021.1, on the reverse strand, counting down.
TATGTTATATAAATATATAAATATATATATATATAAAAATGTATGATAATTCAATGAAACCATATGCGTATTTGTGCCACATTTTTTGTGTATATGCGTATATAAAATGATTATCTAAATCTATACTTGTTTGCGTGAATAAATTGATGAATCATAAAAATCACGCGAATTTTTACTTGTCCTTTTGCAATTGACATGCATAAATTTCAAGACATTTTTCTATTGAAAGGGAATAAAGATTTTTTTATTTTCTATAACATTACAGAATAAACTAAGAATCTCTAATAACAGTTTTTCATAAATCAAACGCTGGTTTCCGAATGTTTATAATGAAATTCCGGCAAGGATCTCAGTTTTTCAGCAGCTTGCTCTGGAGTCAGATCCCTTTGTACTTGAGCCAACATTTCGTAACCGACCATGTGCTTTTTTATAGTCGCAGAACGCAATAGAGGTGGGTAATAAATTCCATGGAAAGTCCAATGATTAAAATCATTACATATATCAGAACCAGTTGGAGCACCTAAAAATTTCTAATTGGTTAATAGAAAGGTTGAGACTTGTTTCAAGTGTCATTTTATTTTTTCATGTGCAAAAAATTATGACGCGAGTTTTTGTAGAGATAATTTGAAATACTGTGTAAGAGGATTCAGAAAAATTTCTAGTAATTTTCGTTGATCCAAAAGATATTGAAGAACGTCCAATTTTGAACAAAGTATCTTTCAGATAAATAGTGCGAATTTTATAACTGATAATTAATAAACATATAGAGTTATCGAATTTTTGAAGCTTTACAAATTTGTGATTTTTCTTAATTTTTCAAAGTAACGAAGAATTTTTTTTTACAAAGTTAAACTGTACGAAACCAAAAAAAAGTGGACAACTAGCATTAATTTTTTAATTTTATCAAATTTTCTGCAAATTTATAGAAGTTTGCCAGCAATTTCAAAAAATTTGATTACAAATTACTATTTTTTTGAATCAAAACTTATTACATGTGATTCATTTATTCTCTTTGATTAATGTTAATTTTTTAGAATGGAATCCATGTTTCAATCGTATAATAATTTCGATTCTTCTAATTAGTTGTTATTTTGATTTTTACTGTTCTGTTCATTCTAGTAACAAAATTTTTGAATTATTATGAGCCATAAAATAGCATACGTTTCTATACAGGTTTTTTTTTGTTTTTAAGAGATCGTAGAAAACAAAATAAATAGAAAAAAATTACCATGCCAGCCCATGGAATAAGGAAACGAGCATTTGAACAAATTGTCATACTTGGTACACAATTTTTTCATGGCTAAAGCGAGTTTTTCTTGTTGAGACTCAGACAAATCCTGCATTCTCAATACTTGTTTCTTTGGCAAAACCATGGTCTCGTAAGGCCAAACAGCCCAAAATGGAACGACCACGAGCCATTCGTCATTTTCCAAAACTATTCGTTCCTAAAAATATTCTTACTTTAAATTCTAAAAATCATGTATCTATTACAGAAGATCAATAAATAATGACAAAACCCTTTTTCCTCAGTAAAAAAAAAGTATAATACAAAGAAAAGTCCATAGAACATAGAAAATAAAAAAATTCCCAAATTTGAGAATATATTCGAAAATGGGATTCATTGCCATTTTGATCAAATTTCATCCTGACTTTTATGTATTAAAATAAGTTTTAGTTCATGTAGTGTTGAAAATCTTTCCAAATCTTACTAAAAATTCTAATTGTAAGTGATGTACCTTCTTTTCCATTTCTTTTTGAACGTAATCAATGAGAAGTTGTTTTTTGTTCCGAACGAAATAATCTCTCAAATTCGAGTCCTTGATTCTGGGCTCGTTTGGCAAAAAAGAGCTTGTCCATATTTGACAATGCGGATGAGCGTTGCTGCATCCCATGATGGCGCCACGATTTTCGAAAATTTGTACCCAAGTCCATTTTTTCCCTAGTTCTATCATTTCGTTTATCCATCTATAATTAATATATCACGTCCTGATCCTCACACGTTTCATTTTATGAAACCTATCATACAATATTATAATTTCAATTTGTTATTAACTTCATTGCCAACATGTGCAGAAAAAAAATTCAATACATGTTGCTTACAGTACTTCATTATTTTTTAAATGTTTTTATTTTTGTAGGAGTCGGAAACAAAAAATTTATGATAAACTTTTTGAAAAATAAAATATCTTCATATTAACACTGACCATGATATTTAGATGTCATGCAGCAATAGTATGATTTTTGTGACTACTAGTTTCAGCATTTGAAAAATTTTAAAATTCCTACTGTTTAATAACTTCCACGATTTCTTCAACTTTCATCAAAGCAATCGTCACATTCGACTTTGGATGAAAGCACATAACTCTGCAATTTCCCCGAGCTGGACCCATTTGGAAAAGTTCGTCTTCGGATTTTGGTGGATCCGGAGCGTCGTCTAATAACGCCGGAAAATCATTGTTGAAAGTAAATGTTTTCTCGTATTTCGGAGTTTGCTGTAAAACATTTGCAACATTTTTCAATGTTTTATCGTTTTTAAAGACATCAAAACAGTTTGAAAACACTCGAGAAATTTTCCAACCATCGGAAATTTAATGATGAATGAAATACATTGTATTTATTAAAATTTTTCTTTGATTGATCCTGACATTGTTTTTGAAAGTTTTTTTGAGTATTGAGTTTGCAAATTTGATTTTTGGAGGGAATTTTTTGCAACCATTCCATTTGCTCTGACATTTCCAGGACATAGGGGATTTTGAGGATCGTATTCTGGAGGATCCTCGTCGTTGCTAGGCTCGATTTGCCCACTCCAAGGTCGTTTCATTCTGTGAGGTGACACCAAAACCCATTCTCCTTTTAGGGGATTGTAACGAATGTGTTGATGATCTTAAAAAATTATTGGAATTGAGAAGAAAAAAAAATAACTTTATTTGTGATTTGACGAGTTTTTTTAGAATAAAATTCTATTATTATATTTGTTAATGTTCCCTTGAGTGAGTTAAAGAACAAGAACTTTTGATGATTTTTTTGAATAAATAATAAATTCTGAAAATTACTAGTTGTGAAAAAATTATGAAATTCAAAAAGGTGCCACTGCTTTTATATTTTCACTGAAATGGAGTAATTAATAAAATAAAATTAGCACTGAATACAATCGAAATATGTTTATTTTTTGAAGCATTTGTTATTTGTTTTTTTTTTCTACGCTCATAATTGACAAATTTAGTAGACATGTAATTGCGAACATTGAAGACTTCGGTACATTTTTTATCAAAAGGTCAAGTTTTCCGGAATTCTAACTTTGATATAAAGTTGACAAGTGTTTAGTTTTTTATTTCCAAAAAAATTATCTCAGGACATAGGTATCAAGAAAAATTAAAAATTTTCAAGAACCTTCAAAAACGTCTAGTAATTTAATTACAAATCACAATACGAAATTTCATTAATTTAAAATGTCTCATTTCTATCATAAGAAAATGATTCTTAATTATATAGTAAAAAAACAATATTGTAGAAGTCTTAAATCATATTGGTTTCTATTTTCTTTAGCATTTGTAATTTTTTTAAAAATATGCATATTATTTCCGAGTTCTATAATTTGAAAATGTTGTTTATAAAAATAAGTTTCAAATAAAAAGTGAACCATCTTAAAAACTGTAACTACGAGAGTATGGAAAGTTTTTAAGTTTTTCATTTTCAAAAAATTTAGTTCAATTAGGTTATTATAAAAAGAAAGTTTTGAGGTTTCCAAAATATGCATCGAATGTATTAAAATAAAAATTTATGAAGTCAATAAACTGAGTATATATAATTTAAAAAAAAACATCCTTATAAGTGAAAAATTCGATTGTCAAAAATACCTAAAATCAAAGAATCCTAAATAAAATTAGCACTAAAACACTGCAGACATGTTCTTTTTTTGTAGAATTTGTATTTTTTTGAAAACTATGTTAAAATTCTCTAAATTCAAGTAAAATATTGAAAATATTGAATAATGAGATTCTTGAAGAGAGATGAAAATATCCTGCAACTACAACTTTAAATAAGAATTCGAAAATGTTCATTTTCTCATTTTTAGAGAAATTGGTCATTAAAATATATTAGAAAAAAAAAATCAGTAGGTTTCAAAAGCTTTCAACAATAGACAGTTATTTAATAATAGTACAAAATTTTTTCAGTTGAAGTACCTAATTGCGATCACCAAAAAATTTTTTCCAGTCAGTACAAAAAACAATAGTGTTCAGAAATCAAGCAGTCTAAAATGAAACTGGTGCCATAGAAAATACTCAACCCAAATACTACTTTTTTTTTTCAATATAAATATGTTTTTTGAATATACTTATGACTTCCAAGTTTTATTTATTTAAGATGCCAATTCGAGTTTTTTCATTAAAAGAGGTATACTTTTTTGAAAACTGTAACTGTGATTTAGAATTCAAAATTTCCATATTTTTTGCAATAAAAATTCCTAAAGTCAATTTTTTTTTTATTATTGACAAATTATTTTTTCCAGTAAAAAAATTATAGTGTCAAAAATTAAAGCGTCTTCCTTAAAATTTGAGTTGAAAAATACTCGGTCAAAACTTTCTTTTTTAAGCATTTGTATTTAATTTTTTAACTAGATATATCAGGAACAAGCTTTGAAAATTTTATAAAATCAGATCTGATTTGTATCAGTGTTGAAATTTTCAAAATCTGTAACTGTAATTTGAAAGGATCAAAATTTTACATTTTTTTTTTTCTTCAAAATAACAGTACAGTATGATGTGAAAACTTTCAAACATAATAAAAATAAAGATATGTCTTTTTTTGAAAGTGGTCATTATGTATAAAAATTTTGATTATTGTCTTGGTTTTATTTTTGATTATAATCCATACTTTTTCAAGTCATAAAAGTTTTCATTAATCTACAAGTCTTTGAGTTAACCAAGAAGTCGCAATGCTTTTGTCAGAAAAAAAATGTTCAAAATAATTTCAAAAATATCAAATAAATGGCCATAAAAAATGTCGAGTTATTATTTCTAAATCTAATGAGTTGCAATACCTTGTAACTTTTTCTAATAGTTATTAAAACTCATGATACTTTTCTTGATTAGGAAATTGGTAATAAATTTTTTAATTCCCAAAATTTCAAATCAACATATATTTAATATACCTGTTGCATTAAACATTTTCCCTTTTTGTTCTTCCTCAAAGAAATCTGGAAAAAAATTATCGTCATTGATAAATGCTTCAAAAACAATCTTTTTCCCACGAAAAAATAATCGTTTTTCATCAATTTTCAGGCAATTAACACAACTTACCTCGTTCAATTCGACAGAGAATGTCACTGAAAAAATCAACTGATCATGCACATCGCACAAAAATTCATTATCATGACCTATTACATCACACGCGATCTTGGTTTTGTGATAAGGAAACAGATCGAGATAATCGCGAGAATTTCCTCTGATTATTCCGAAAAAAAAAGAATATAAAATAAGAAATCAATTCAAAACTAATATTTTGGAAAAAGGCAGCAATCTAAAGTGCCAAATAATGTCCAATTGCATTGTTGTCATCAAGTGATAATGATTGTAAAGTCAAGATAAATATTTTGGAAAAGCCTAAAAATGTGGAGAAATAAAAAATACTCACTATTCAATTATTTATTTGTTGTATAAACCAGTAAACGACACATCAATTTCAGGCAAAACATCAGTAAATTTCGAGTTTGTTTTTGTTAGAGCAATTGTACCAACTTTTGCGAGCGAAATTGCATCGCAATGTCAGGTTTGGTGTGTCAGATTCAACTGTAAGTTTGATGAGTTTTAAACGGTTTAGAGTAAATAAATTTTCAATAATAAACATTTGAAATGATGTAAAACTTCTTTTTTAAATAGGTAATTAATTACATTTTTTTCAAATAAAATAAATAATTTGCATTTCAATTTTTATGAAAAGATTTAACAATGTGAACCAGGCTGCTTACTTTGGACACGAAAAGCCAGGCAAGTCAGCACCAACACAACGAAAGTCGTGTTGATGTTTTCAGCCTACTCACGCGCGCGGCAGTTTGAATAATTTATGGGCTATAAAGTCTTCGGTTCCTTCTTTTCCTGATTCTGGGTTTCGGGACCCCAGAATGAATCCGTTATTCGGCGCTGAAACGAAAAATGTGGTCTAACCAATAATTTCGTGTTCGAGATTATGTTTACATTAGCAAATTTTCCCAGTGATAAAACTTTGGAAACATTTTGTAAAAAATAATATCTGGAGTAATTTTTATGCAAATTCATGATGTTTACATAGACTTTTTGACTTCTTTCGACATTGTAAAATTTATGATCTCCAAAATTAAGCTGATCTCGTACTTTCAAGGTTTATTAACCAATCATTGTCCAAAATAATCCGAAAATTATCAAACGCTTATTTATCATCTCAATGATACGCAATTTCTGTTTTACATGAAAAACGTGTTCTCATTAAAATACAAGCACTTTCAGATGGATTGATTTCTGTATGGTTTATTATTATATGACACATTATTATAATTGCGTTACATATCCTTCGGAGCTACATAAATAAATACTATAATACAGAGTTCTCGATGTCAATTTCGGTCTATGATTATTTCATACAATAATATTATTATACTTATATAAGTTTGAAGATTATTCGTTGTAAAATTCTAAATTTTAAAATCATTACTTATATCATAAATATGAATATAAATATTTATATATTATAATACATACATATGTATCATCTAATATAAAAGATTCAAGTGCTAAAAGAAAATTGGTATTTTTGCGAATTTTCACAACCGTAGGAATCGAGGGTTTTTGATGGTACAGGTGTCACAGGGCTAGATGGAATATAGCCGAAAACCCATCGAAGAGGGGTTCCTGGCTAAATAAAATGGGATTTAAGAAACAAAAACCCAATATGCTGTTCCTGTTGCGGGAATACCCCGAACCGGGGGGATCTAGAGGGTTTGAAATTTAACAGCCAGCTGGGAACTAGAATAGTTCGGGTTTTTGGTGGTTTATGTGGCAGAGGGTTAGATGGAATGAAAGGGGATTAGGGAAAACCCAAACCAAATTGAGATGTTCCCCGTTTTCGGGGTATTCTGGCTACTCGCGCAGCATTTGTTTTTTGGTTTTATCAATCTCCTTTTATTTAGCCGGAAACCCCTCCTCGAGGAGTTGTCGGTTTAATTAAAAGGGATTCCCAAATAAACCTAGAATGCTGCGCGAGTAGCCGGAATACCCCCAAAACGGGGAGCATCTAATTTTCGTTCGAGTTTTTTTAAATCCCCTTTCATTTAGCCAGAAACCCCTCTTCGGGGGGTTTTCGGCTATATTCCATTTAGCCCTGTGCCAGCGCTGCTACCAAAAACCCAAACTATTTTAGTTCCCAGCTGGCTGTAAAAATTTAAACCCTCCAGATTCCCCCATTTCGGAGTATTCCGTATAAATTTGTTCCGGTATTGATTGGATGTATTTCTATTGCTTTTGTTCATTGAGTCTGTTTTTGCTGTTCCCATTAGCACCATGTCATATAGTGATATACTAGAAACCGAACAGTAATGTTATGGTTATAATTGATGAATTTATTTCCATCTTCTAGAGCTGTCTTCCACCCGAACTAAAAGAAAAAGAATATCTTTAAGTGAATGATTCGTGTCAGTTTTCTTGAAAAACTGTTTAACAATTACGAATGGTACTTGATGATATATAATTTGATTTACATTACTTGTAGCCAATGGCTAACAAAGTCATTTGTTAGTCTTTAATCAATTCAAAATATTTCATCCTACTTTTAGGATCCATCACACATTTGCTATCAATAATTTTTATCCTCATATTAGGGTACAGCACCACTTCTTCTTCTCCTTTGTAATTGTGATTTGTCGATTCCAAATCGAATCGGTAAAGCTTCTTCGCTGCTTTGATTTCATACAGAACTTTTGCTTTTATTTTTTCTTAGAGTCAATGGAACCTTGAGTGAAACTCAAAGCTATAAATTTGTTCTTGCTGAACAAAACGAACCTGTCACCAGTGGAAAAGTGACCATCAGTGAGTAAATCATTTATATCTTCTCGATTTCGAATTTCACCTTGCCACAAAGATTCGCGTTCCTGAACAAAATCTTTTTGATTGTCACCTGTTTTTCCAGGTCTCAGAACAGCGTTGTGTACGATGTTTCTTGGGGTGAACTTTTCTCCAATGTGGAATAATGCTTTGATTGTGGAATAATGCGTTGATGTCTTCAACAGCTGAATGGAATATGGATTCTGTGATGACCGTTATTTCATTTACAGGGTAATATTGCCTTGGCAAGTCTTCAGCTTCTATTTCACTTATCTCCTTGATTTGGTTTTTGTTTGTTACATTTGCACCTTGGCATGTAGCGATACACCAGAAACCAAGCAGCAATGTTAAAGTGGTGATTGATGTATTTGATTCCATCTTCTGCATTTTTCTTGAATCTGAAAAAAAAACGAATTGGTTTAATTCACGATCACTTTTTACTTTCCTTTTTTAAAAATCAGTTTATAAATACGACAGTATTACATTATTTCAATGAATAGTAATGAAATGGATGTAAATGATTAAAAGTACCATTTTTTCCATTTTCTTCAATAAACTCATAATGAATTTATTTAAAGAGGAACAGTTGATTTTTTTTAAATAATTTTTCTTTGAACATGGAAACAGCTTTAATATTAGAGTTAGTATTGGCGATTTTCGATTTTACTGAAATCAATGATAGCTTTAGAATTACTTTATTCGTCTGAAGTGTTCATGAAATTACAATTCATGTACAATATTTAAATAAATAGTTCTTTTAATCGCAAATCATAATACCAATCACGTGCCATTTTCTTTTATAATGATGTGAAAATTACGTCGTATTCGATATTTTGAAGAAATTTTCAACTTGAACAAACAAAAACAAAACAATAAATTCTGACAAGTATAACTAAATTATTTGTGAAATCTTTTGTCTACTTTTGAAGGAAATATTCTACACTGGAATTTTAGTTTACAATTAGGTAAATATCCATAAACGTTTAAAATTTCAAATACTTACTGAAATTTCTGCTGAAATATTCAGCCATTCAAACGTTTTCTGAAAATTCTTAAATACATTACAAAAGTTACGTATATTTTAAGAAAATTTTACATTTGATATAATTTCTATATTTTCTCTGCTCTGATTTTTTAAATTCTAAAATATTTTGAAATTCAAAAAACCTTCTTAAATTCGTGCGAAGTATCGAGATATCAGGAAAATTATTTTACAACTTTCAAGCATATTGAAACAGTTTCATGTATTTAAAAGGATTTTCATTAATTGTTAAAATAATAAATATACCCTATTCTACATTACTGAAAAATTGAGAAAAAAATATGGTCAAGTCAGGAAAATCGATGAAATGTTAAAGAATTTTTTTTCAGGTGGTAAATTATCATACCAAAAATTTTATTTTATTTCCGAAAAATTTTGCTCAAATGTTTGAAAATTTAGCCGATTAAGAAAAACTCCAAGAATTATTAAATTGTATTATAAATAATTATTCAATTGTGGTAATATAATCCCAATGAATCATATTAATTTCGGAAATAAATTAATAATAGTGTCCTAGCAAAGAAAAAAATATGTTTAATGTAAGAAAATTGCCGAAATATATTACCATGTCCACGTGTTCAAAAATTTTCATAGAATTATATTCCGTTCGTCTTGCTTTTCTCAATTTTATATAAAGATATAAAGATAAAAATATTATATTTTTTAAAATACATACCTCCAAAACGACGTTACTCGGAAATCAAACTTATTAAGCTCTTTGCAAAGAGCTTAAAAACACATGTGTTTTTCGGACTATACTCCATGACCCAATATTCCTTATGCTCCATGTATTTACAGTGAGAATTATCTTGACAAGATGAGATCCTAATTCTAGTAGTTTAAAACTGAATGTGCTTAAAAATTGTTCTCAACAATACAAGACTGCTGATAATGATCCTTAAAATGCTATATTCCGGATGGATTTTTAAAAGGAATACTAGTAGTTACAAATTTCATACAAATTTCATATATTTAGACCAACTATCTCAAAAAAAAAATGATAAGATGTATGCTATTCATTTCGAATGAATATCATAATTTTGTTGTTCTTTTTTAAAACTTCTGTAACAGAAACTTTTATTTTATACTACTGAATTTCAGGAGAGAAAATTTTAGAGTAACATCTACTTTGATTCTAAAAATAAGTAATTTTAGAAAATGTATTTAACGAGTTTTTTTCATTATTAAACATTGTTAGTGTTAGTTTTTTGAATGAAACATAGAAAAATTTTGCTGATTTTTTTAACTTATATCCTGCAATATTTTTAACAATCTGTTGAGCAATTTGGAAGCGCTAGAGATTCACTAATATTTTTCGCTAAAAATGAAGCCAATCCGATTATAAGTAATCAAAATATCACAAATTTAAAATTTCGTTCCGAAGAATCGCTAGCCATCCCCTCTCTTGCCTATTAGGATACTAATAGTCACGCCCATATCGCGTTATGTTAGGTGCACCTTCAATAAAATTATTCAAAAAAAAGTTGTTAAATGATAATAATAATAAAAAGTAGTCGGTTCCCTCACCATATGGATCTAAATTGAAAATCTTTTATTATGTTTCAAAAAAAGAACATTTCACATTGTTCTATTGTTTTTGAAAGTACAAGCACCAATATCTTCACATTTCACAAACCTTAAAAAATAAAGTAACTGTACAAGTATACATTTTGAATTCAACTTGTACATGCGAAAGCTGGTCATATTCTTAATTGTTGAAACAAATTGCACAAACTTTCAAAACTTCCACTTTCTGAAAATGAAGACCGTGGTGTCAATGGAGCTCTTGGCAAAACAGCTTTTGTCTCGAACAATCTTACATTTTGTGTCCTATTGTAATACTTTTGAAGCACTTCATAATTGTTTAGGTTCCATTCTTCTTCAGTAACTTCTTCCGTCAAAAGCATTCGTATGTATCTGTATTTCATCCCATTTTTGGGATCCATCACACATTTGCTATTAATTATTTTTATCCTCATATGGGGATAGAGCACAACTTTCCGCTCTTCATTGTCATTAAAATTTATCGATTCAAAATCACAGCGGTAAAATTTCTTGGCTGCTTTGAATTCATACAATACTCTTACCTGGTTTCTCTTCGGCTCTGTGAAACGTCTAATGAATCTCAAAGCTGTGTCTTAGTCTTTGCTGAATGAAACGAACCTTTCATCAGTTGAATAGTAACCATCCTAGATAGAATCGTTTATATCATCTCGATCTCGAATTTCCCCACGCCACAAAGATTCGCGAATCTGAATATAGTATATTTCGTAACAGGCACGGATGTGCTCATAGGCAAAACGGGTTACAGTCCTCGACTTCGCCTCGGACCGTAATTTCCCCGTTTCGTCAAATTCGCACATCCGTGCCTGTTACGAACGATATTTTATGTACCGAGGGCATAGAAAACACGTTTAGAGATCTTGAGCTGGCATAGAAACGCGTTTTCTATGCAAGAGGTACATAAAACGCGTTTAGAGATTTCGAGCTGGCATAGAAACGCGTTTTCTATGCCAGAGGTACATAAAAATCTTTTAGGTTCCCACAAGTTCTTCGAGGTCTGAGTACAGGGTTGTGAACGATGTTTCTCTCGGTGAACTCATCTCCAATGTGAAACAATGCATTAGCTATTTCGAAAGCTTGATATACAGTATTTCTTTTATGGTAGGGCAAACACTTGTATCCATGATCAATGAAGTTTGTCACTGTGAAATATTCTCTGAAGTTTATTTTGGCGTTTCCTTGCATGACGTATTTGTTGAATTTGAAAACAGCTTCTTCGAATATGTATTTCTTGATGAATTTAAGTTCATTTTGCGGGTAATATGGTTTCAACAAATCTTCGGCCTCTGTGTCACTTAATTCCTTGATTAGGAGTATTGAAGATTGTTCTCCATTGAGTTGGTTTATGTTTGTGTCATTCGTACCTTGGCATGTAGAGATGAGGTACAAACCAAGTAGCAAAGTGGAAGTGAAGATTGTTAACTTAGTTTTCATCTTATGCATTTGTCTTCCATCTGAATAATGGATTAATTGATATTTTTAAAAAGGATTCTCTGTGTTAGTTTTTTATGAAATTCGTTTACAAGATTCGACAGAATCAGAAGACTTATATACTATGTGTATATTTCTCCAGGATAACAATGAAACGATCATAAATGGTACAGTCGTTTTTTCCATTTTTTCAATGAAACGAAAATAAATATGTATAGACAGAAACAGTTATTATATTTTTGATATAATATTTCTTGAAGATCATATCAACTCAGGTAGGTTTTCATGACAAATATTTTCAGGATTTCCTGACGTTATTTACAGCTTATTTGCTACTATATTTGTTTCATCATCTCATGTGATTATTATTGATAATGCACATCTAAATAAATGTTTCACTGTATCTCGTTTCCTCTGTATCTTGTATCTTGTTTCCTCAAATTTTACGCTTATTTTTTAAAAAATTAGCTTGCTGTTGATGTCTGCAAAAAATATTCATATTCGTGATCAAAAAAACTGTTGAATGAATTTTGACATATCCAACTGGAATAATTTTGATATCAACCAAAGAATCCAAAAATATTGAGACATCTCAAGATTTTCTAAACACTTTTCAGGATATTGAAAAGTTTCGTTGATTTCTTAAAAATTAAATAATCAGTATATGTAAATTTATTTCGCTCTTTATTTCTTGAATGACAAATTTTCAGAATTTTAAAACACTCATAACGATTCTTGCGAATTTTAGATAACTCTTCAAATCGAATTTCTAGGCATATTAAAATAGTTTTTTATGTTTCTGAAATATACTCTGCTCTGTATGTCTAAAGAATTTGAGAACCAATGTGAAAAAGTTATAGAAGCATTTTCGAAGGATTTTTTAAGAATATTTCTTTAACGTGTATCGAATATACCATCAAATTTGATAGTATTTTTAACAGTCAAGTCGACATATTTAAAAAGCAGTAAAATTCTTTGAAACCTAAGAAGATGTGAAATATTTAAGAAACACCTTAAAAACTTCCTGATTTGTTCATTCGAACATTGTTAAAAAGTTTTCACAAAATTTTGCTGAAGTATTGAAGTTTTTTGACATATATATAGTTTGGAAGAAAATGAGACAAGTGATTTAAAAATTTATTACAAATCAATTAACATTTCTAGGGATCCCAAGTTTTTAGAAAGGAAATACTGATTTCGTTTTGTTATTTTTGAATGTCAAAAGCCATATTCATACTGTGCTTTAAAAATACATACCTATAAAACGTTGTGACTTTGGATTCTGACTTGTAGAGCCCCTTGTATTTTTCCAGACTGTGTTATACTGTATGTAGCAATATTTTTTATGCTTGAAGTATTTATAGTGAGAGTCATCTTGAAAAGATGACTCTCGTGATAATGAATAATTAAATGGTTTGTTTAATGAATTTCGTGGAATAGAAAATACAGGAAGTTACAAATTTCATCCTCTTTGAGTAGGTACGAATTATTGAAAAAAAGAGTATAAGATACTATATCGATATGAGAAAAATGAGTTTTTTCCTCTTTTCTCCAAAAGTTCCGGATCAAGATGTTGTTTTTGTATTTTGTTGAATATTTGAGAGAATCATGTTAAGTAAAAATCGTAGCTTCTAATTTGGTTTTCAATGAAGAATTTGTACAAAATGAGTAAGAAAAATATCTTTTTTTTTTCTACTGTTTTTATCTATTTTTTTTTTTTTATTTTTCTACGTTATTGAAAAATCTTTCAACGTCTGAATATTGGTCAAAACAAAGCTTTGAGCAAGATTTTCATCAATTTTTAATGAAATTCTTCGAAGCACGAGTAAATTGAATAGTTTTTCTATTTTTAGATATGTTAAATTTTCTTATTATTCATAAATTTTTGATAATGAAATGGATGTAAGATGAATCTAAGTTGAACATCAGAAACATTTTTTTTAATTAGTTATAAAATGTTTTTCTTATAAATTCAAGCATTAAAATGCTTCCAAGTTCTTTCAGTATTTATTGTGTTTGTATACATTACAAACTCATCCTGTACATTCAAAAGTATTCATATTCTTAATTGTTGAAACAGCTCGCACAAACTACCAGAACTTCTACTTTCTGAAAAAGACGACCGAGGTGTCGATAAAGGTTTTGGAAAAACAGCTTTCGTTTTAAACAACCTTACTTCTTGAGCTCTATCGTAAAATTCTTCAAGCACTTCATGTTTGATTCGATTCCATTCAGTTTCACTAATTTCTTCCGTTAAAAGCATCCGTATGTGGTGGTATGTCATCCTACTTTTGGGATCCATCACACATTTGCTATCAATAATGTTCATCCTCATATGGGGATAGAGCGCAACTTCCTTCTCTTCATTGTCATTAAAATTTATCGATTCAAAATCACAGCGGTGAAATTTCTTGGCTGCTTTGAATTCATACAATACTCTTACCTGGTTTCTCTTCGGCTCTGTGAAACGTCTAATAAATCTCAAAGCTGTGTCTTTGTCTTTGCTGAATGAAACGAACCTTTCATCAGTCGAATAGTAACCATCCTGGATGACATCGTTTATATCATCTCGATCTCTAATTTTCCCACGCCACAAAGATTCGCGAACCTGAATAAAATCTTTTAGATTGTCACCAGTTATTCCAGGTCTGAGTACAGGGTTGTGAACGATGTTTCTTGGGGTGAACTCTTCTCCAACTTCAAACAATGCAATTGCCATTTCAAGAGCTTGATATACATTAGTTCTGCTTGGTTCAGACAAACATTGGTAACCCTAATTTTTGAAGTTTGCAATCGCGAAATATTGCCTAAATTTTATTTTTGCATTTTCTTGCTTAACGTATTTGTTGTACTGGGTAACAGCTTTTTTAAGGAAGAGTCCTTTAATTTCGTCGATTTCATTTTGTGGGTAATATGGTTTCATCAAGTCCTCGGCCTCTGTTTCGCTTACTTCCTTAAATGAATGTAGATTTATCGGGTTTTCATTGATTTGGTTTTTGTTTATTTCATTGGCAGCTTGGCATGTAGTGATGAACTAAAAACCAAGCAGCAATGTTACAGTGAAGATTGTTGATTTGGATTCCATCTTCTGCATTTGGCTTGAAACTGAAGGAAGGATCAATTGATTTTATTCAACAGGATTTCTGTGCTAGTTTTTTCAAAATTTTTTATGAGAATAGTCATAATCTAAAGACTTGTATACAATCCTCTTTTCAAGAATGACATGAACGATGAGGCTTCTTTGCTATTTTTTTTAATGAATCTTTAAAATAAATCCATGTAGACAGAAACAGTTTTCGTTTCGTCATTTTTGGAAAACCAAAGCCATACTCATATTGTATTCCTAGAAATACATACCTTAAAACGACGTGATTTTTCCAGACTGTGCTTTACTGCATACAGCAATATTTTTTATGCTTAGCATATTTATAGTAAGAGTTATGTCTTGACAAGATGACATCCTCATACTATTTAAGTAAGACTGATTGTAGTATAAACAGAAGTTACAAATGTCATTCTCTTTGAGGAAGTAGAAACTATCGAAAAAAAAGAGTATAAGATATCATACTACTATGAGAAAAATGAGTTTATTGTCGCTCTTCTCCAGAAGTTCCGGATCAAGATGTCGTTTTTGTATTTTGTGGATTATTAGTGATGGTGAAAACATTCATGAATTTTTTGTGGTTTATTCCTATTTTTTAGCATATTTTTCAAAATTATACCTGTATAGGTTTTAAGTGTTTGGAGGATGGCTTTCGTGCTTTAAGTATTTCAAAGCTTTGTCAAGATTTTAAGTTAAAAAACAAATTTTCCAGAATAAATGTAGGTTTTTATCATATATTTGTATCATTTTTTAGATCTTTCGATACATTGATTCGCCAATAATAGGAAGTTACAGCATTAGATGGTTTTTAGCAAATTTCACAGATTTGAAACTGTCGAAATCCTCAGGTCGTTCTTTTATTTATGTAATTCTTCTAGGAATAGCTGTGAAAGGGTCGGGTCGAGATAATACCGTGCAATAAATTGTATGTATGTGTATGGATGTAAATAAATTGAATCAAATAAACGAACAATGGTTTGGGTTGATTGAATCAAAACAAAAAAAATTAAAAAAATTGAATTGGATTACCATCATAGAATTTATAATATATTGAGTTGAATAAAATCAAATGTCCTTGGAATTATATGAAATTTAATTGAAATATATCAAGCCTCATAAAATTATAAGTAACTTATTAGAATTAATTAAGAAAGATAAAGAGTAATTCATATTTTACTTTATACTTTAATTGAATTTTACCTATAATATTTTTCCTATCAATTTTCGATTTAAATTTCAAACTGTACATAACTTATTACATAAATCGAATTACAAGAAATGAAAAAATAAGAGATTGTAAACTATATGCAGAAGTTAATCAACTCATAATATCAAAGAAACTGATGAGGAATCGCGAATTTATATTTTTGAATTTAAATCGTAAAAAATTGAAATTTCAAATCCTTGAGAAAATATATCTCTCAGATAAAACCCTGCCTGAAATTTCATTGCTGACGCCTGTATCTAGCAGTTCAAAAAGTTTGATTTTCTACTCCTTTGTTTTCTTAATTGGGAAAAATAAAACTAATATTCAACTGACAGAGCACGTCATAGCGTGCGCGCGCCGAACCAAATCACTGATTCGAGCTGTTCAGTATGGTTCATCAGTCTTCAGTATACCTCGTTCGCGCCAGTTCGAGCGTGGACACACCGTAGGAAAGAACAGGTTAAAGTGTACTGTTGTTTCGTAGGTTGGAATTTTTCTCTTCTCTATTAATGATAGAGACAAATTCAAAAATCGCGATAGTGAATTTCCAAAAAGGTGGTCCGCGGAATTTTTAGTTTTTGTGATTTTGCAACCGCGTTCAGAAATCGGAGTGACCAACAGTGAAAATGACAGCAATTTGTACAACGTGGCAACTTGAAGAACGCCGATGTTGGGATGAAATCGCCGAAAAAAGATAAGTGTAATTTTTAAGACTGTACGAAATGATTTTTCACGCGGGGGAAAATTTGTTTATATAATATACAGACTGATTTATACAGACTGATTTATTTCTCTTGAATTTAAGTTTTTTTTTTGTAGGGAATACTGACTGAAAAGTTGATTTTTCTCGATTGCCGCGTGTTAATTTTTCTTTGTGATGCAATAAGTTAGGGAAAAATGATCTAATTTTTACAAGGGGTCGTTCATTAAACTTGTGTCATTCTAAGGGGAAGGGGGTTCAGAAAACCGAAATTTGAGCCACGTGGCTTATAAACCGTCCTTACTCATTGCTTTTAGTGTGTCCAGATTGAATGCGCTCACTTTCAACACACTCAAGCCGGTCTCATGCATGTGAGAGGAACGTAGTATGACATCACGTTCTCTCCTTTCACACGCATAAGACCGTTCGAGTGTACTTAAAGTGAGTGCACTCAATTTGGACACACTGCTTGCTTCATTTTTTATGTATATAAAGTTTCATTAGAGAAAATAGAATCATGACTTGAACTTCTTGGGAGAAAATTTGTCGCGATCGCAATTTTTATAAAAAAATCGATGAATTTCCAAACTGAGGATTTCAACATTGCATCGCTTAATCCCCTCTAATAAAAAAAACTCGCTGTATTGAAAACAATCATAATAATCTTTATAGGATACAATTTTGTGTTTGGCAATCACGATATTTTATAGTCAAAGTACTATTTTCATAGTTATTTTTTTGCTTCATTAAGGGTTGATTTTCGTTGGATAAAAAATTGTCAATCTCGGTGAATTTTGAAGAATTCTTTAATTATGATGAACAAAATTTTATTGTTTCCAACCTAAATATACTATTATATACTTACTATATATACTTTTTTTTTTTTAGAAATTTCTATCATAAATGACAATGTACTTTTAATCAGAGAGTGATTTTTTCAGTCATTTAATGATTTGTTTTCTTGATTAAGTGTCACAAACAAAAGTTCGTTCAAAGAAGTTTAATTGAAGTTCATTAACAATAAGATTGTATTTAAAAAAACGCACACATTTAGGTCTCAAAAAAATTTTGCGATTTCCTATTATCATGAAAAAATCGAATAATTGTAAACCTTCAAATTCCAAAATTTTATGTATTTCTTTCAATATTTCATTCCTGGTAACAATTTAGTGAAATCAGAAAAATTTGATAGTATATTCTAATAACTGACATTCGTTTCTTGGGAATTACGATTTTGTAAAGTCAGAGAAATATTTTTGTTGTCATTTTTACGCTTCCATTAACTGAAAATATATAATCAAATTCGTTCAATTCGGTTCAGTTCGGTGACTCATGATGTTGTATATAGTACATTATAATACTGGCGCGCAAGTGTTGACCGTTGAAAGTTAGAGTATTGTAAAAAAACAGTAAAATTCATATCATATGTATTATCGTTGTTAGGATCAATTATTCGAAAATTAATTATTATAATATTCTACACGCGAAATACAAATGTACCGACAAACAAAAACGTTGGGAGAATTCGAAAATTATTGACTTGCCATCGGCTATCGATTCGATCTTGTATAGAATTGGCATCGCGCCGGCCTGTTTCAGGAGTCAGTAGCGCCGGACATATTAACTCGATGGTTGGGCGTAACTATAATTTCATTATAGATAGTAAACCGGATCAACTAATCGAGGCCGCTGTATTTGAAGGGATACAGAAAGGAGCTTTCATCCTCTGCTACTCCGGTGCCCTTTCACAAGTACATTTATATCGAATCGAATACTGGTAGCATGCCAATAAACTTTCTTATTCGTCCCCAACAACAACAGCAACAAATTATATCCGTACAACTTAACCAGTTTCTATTCTACGCGCCTCTCTTGCACTACAGTATGTTCTGAGTCGTATTAACCAAACATAAGAGCGTTCCATAGTGCTCTGTTTGTGAAGCACAGATTTTTACTGTTTTTTTTTTATCAACAGTTTTGGAAGATGATAACTTTTGTAAAAACTGACCTCAGCAACAAACTTTTCACTGAAGCGCAACTAGAAAATTAATGAAGTTCGCCGTTGCAAATTTTATCCATAAGACAGAATTACAATGTCTAAACAAAATTTTTTCCTACAGATAGATTTTATGATGTAGGAACAATATTTTTCTTATTTGTGTTGCTTGTTGGTACATAGTTTGTCGCTGAGATAAGTTTTCGAAAAATAAATCCCTACTGAAATTACAATAAATTGAAAAATGTTCGATTTTCTACATAAGTGACAAAGCACTACAAGATAAATTTTACTGAATATTGAACTGAATTGAACGAATTTGCTAGAGTCTAGAAGGTTTTGAGATTTGAACTTTTTTTTTATTGAAATACCAAAAATCTGATAAAATTCAGATTCTAGAGTATCTATTTCCAGAAATCTGTATAAAAATGGAAAAAAATACAAGATATCAATCAAACCCTTCGAAAAGCTAACTAGATTCTAATAATTATAAAAAATATGAGAAATACTCGTAATACTAGAGATCGCTAGAATACTAAATATTCATGTAGATGTATCCTTGAATGTAATTATAACTGATGAATTCAATGAAATTTGTGGGTGACGAAAAGATGCAAAATGAACTGAAAGTTTTAAAATCTGTGAAATACCCAACAACTACGAAGATACTGCTTAGTTGAAAGTTTATTGCAATAGTAAAATAGCTCTAAATTTGAGTTTCGAGAGTATCAAACTCTAGAAATCTCTCCGACAATCATAAAAAATACTAGATATTCATGGAAAACATGAAAAATACTCTTAATACTAGAAATGGATAAAATACTGGAATTTGATGTAGAAATCTTCCTTCAATAACTTCAAGATTACAAAATATCTATAAGACCTTGAATTCTAAGACATATTTCAATTCTGAATATATAATCATTTTATAAAAATGTATATAAACGTCAGAAAATAGTTTTAACTGTAAAAACCCTCAAAAAATACCATTAATAATAAATGTACTAAAAATCTATAGAATTTCAGTTATCTTCTTCAAAACTATTACTTCGAAAGTTGTTAAAAATTTTGAAAATCAAATAACTTTAATTCTAGATCACTGAATTTTCCAAACCAATTTTACAATTACAAAAATGTGAAAAATGTATTTAAATTACCCTACAAGAAAATAAAACTGAACCTCTCAAAAGAAAAACTAGAAATTATTGAAAATTTCTTTAATTATCTTCAGTACGAAAAATCATAAACATACTAGCATGTTTATGATATTATATATTTTTTTTCAACAGGTTTTTTTATAAAACAGTGAGATTTTTCCATTAATTTAATGTAAATTACCACAAACAAATTACAAAAGTATTACTAAAAACTTAGTTATACAAAAAAAGAAATAGACGGATACATCAAATTTTATGATGTTTCTGTCAAAAATTATATTTGAACGAAAAAAAAATTGTTGTTTTGCTTTGATACATAATATTGTCTTCGCCATATTTCTAATTCCCGTGTATTTACCATTAAAATTGTATGCTGAAAAAATTTGGAAACCGATCCCCCCCCCCCCCCCCCCACGCCCCACAATTCACCCATAGGCCCGCCACTGCACTTATTTTAGTGATTTCAGAATTTTTTCCATTCCAGAGCTTTAAATCAATCAAAATATAAAAAAAAAAATGTTTCGTAAAGTTTTAAGCGAATCGTGCGTGATAAATACGTGCCACAAAACGACTCAAGTTTTAAATGAGATTTACATATAGTATTTCATAAATTTTGTTTAAAAATTCATATATTGTGAAAGAATTGTGATTATAGCTTGAAACTTGGCACAGTTTGAGTGTACAATGTTACGTTCAAGAACAAATTTCTCTGCAATTTTTTATCTTTGTTATTTATGTTTTACAAGTACCGAAAAAGTACATGTTTGCCTTTTTTCGGTGCTTGTAAGACATAGATAACAGCAATAGATAATTACAGGAAAATTTGGCCTTGAACGTTGTTACATCATAGTATTATACTCTCAAACAATGCATTGTTTCAAGCATTTATCTCAAGTTTTTCACAAGATATGAATTTTTGAAAAAAATGTATGAAAAACTACATGTAAATCTCACGTAAAATTTTAGTCATTCTGTGGCATTTGATGATCATATTAAATTTGCTTTAAACTTTTCAAAAAAATTTTTTAAATATCTGGATGGATATAGAACCCCAGAATGGAAAAAATTATGAAATGGTAAAAATAAGTGACAACTAATAGCTATAAATAGTATAAATAAAAATCTCCCAAAATAGTACATAATGCGACAATATCTTATGAAATACTAAGAAAATCGTAAGCACAAGAAATCTATAAAACATTTAAAATCTGTACATGTGTAATTATTATAGGAATTTAGAAAATTACTAAAAACGATCGAAATTCGAATTCTAGAGCAGCGAATTCTATAGCAAATTATAAAAATACTTAAATCTCTTAAAGTTTCATAGATAGTAAAAAAAAGCAAGGAAATACTGGAAATCTCTGCGAACTCAACAACTACGAAAACAGCTTTTTCAAAATTTTAGAAAACTGCGAATCCAAGAGTTTATAATTGTATAAATATTTATTAGTAATCCGTATGAATACTTGAAAATACTTTATATCGAAATTATAGTTAAAAAAATGCGAAGAAGAAAATAATTAAGGAAAATTAGAATCTACGTAAATGCTAAAACTTTTGAAGACTTTGAACCCTGGAGCACCTCATTCTAGAAATTTACATGAAAATCAATGAAAATACTGGAAATTCTTTTGAATTATACAGAGTTGAGGGATGTACAAAAAATGACAGAATTCTATATGAAAGAACTGTTTCCTCAAAAATCCAAAAAAAAAAAAAAAAAATACGCACGATCTAATAATCCTTCAAATTCTAGGAAATCAGATTCTAAAAAAAATATACCTATAGTCACATAGTAATACGATGAATCAAAGAAAATTTATATAGAATATGTAATTTACCCACAAATCTATGAAATCACTTGAAACTAATCCAAATTTCAATTTCAGAGTATGGAATTCCCGAAATCTATATGCCAATCGATAAAAATACTATAATTCTATAAAAAACTAAAATATCCTTCAAAGTTCCATAAATAAGGAAAATAAACGAGAAATACTAGAAAACTATAAATATACTAAAAAATGCAAAAATATTATATATAATACCAAAATCACGCAAATAAAATTAATCTACATGTAAAACATAAAACATCTATACAGATGTAATTTTCCCAGAAATGCATGTGATTACTGAAAACCAATAGAAATTTGAATTTTAAAGCATCGAATCAAACAAGTCAATATAAAAATCCACAAAAATAGTAATAAAAAAAATTGTTTTCAACTGCATGCATATTGTAAAGAAACGAGGAATATTAGAAATCTTTGAGTACCCACAATCTATGTAGATATAATTTTGTAAAAAATGTATAAGACCTCGAATCCTAGAGCATATACTTCCAGAAATCTATGCGGAAATCCATAAAAAAAACCGAAAAGTTTTCAAATTCTAAAAATACCAACACAATGCGATACAGTAATTAAAAAAAAATTAGAACCCAAAAAAATATTTATTATTTAAAAAAATAGACTTTGAACCCTGAAGCTTGTAATTCAAGAAATATACATAGAAATCTATAGAAGTACCAAAATATTTTTCAAATTACACTAACTCGAAAAAAAAAATTCAAAGTAAAAGAACGCAATAAAATGCTAAATTTTGATATTTTTTTTTTTCGGGAGTCTTTTTTACACACCATTGCTTGAATTCTGTTTCTGCTCGATAACACAGCCCCATAAAAAAAAGTGGACTGTGCAACAGAGTACAGTAGTCCTATCATATGGATTATGGGTAGCTGAATCCGAATCCTTAATTAGAATTGCAAGATTAGTGACGGTTTTTGACACAACCTCAAAAAAAATTGTTTTTTCGGCTAATTTTGCATTAAAAAAACTGGTGTGAGTTTAAAAAGTTGCGAGAGAAGTGTAACTTCTCATGGCGAACAACTGCAAGTTCAATTGAACAAAAAAGAAGGTTAGTTCAATTTTATGAGAAAAACACCCTAAGAGACCATAAGAAATTAAAGCATGAACTGCGTTAAAAACTGTAGCTTGAAACTGATTGAATGGAAATTGGAATTTCAAACGATTGAAATACAATCGTAATTTTTGTATATACTAATCTAAATTTTTTCTTGAAATTAGGTGTCAAAAAGTAAATTCGTTCATAAAGAATTCATTAAAGTTGTTCAAGTTATACAACTTATTAATATTTGACACTAAAAATTAAAAGTTTCTCGACTCAAAAGTCAATCAAGAAACTTTACTCAAGAGTAGGTGAATTTTTAAATGGAAAGTTAGTTCAGAATAGTTAAATTTAAGTTCATCAGTATAAGATTGTATTTAAAAAACGCACACATTTAGGTCTCAAAAAAATTTTGCGATTTCCTATTATCATGAAAAAATCGAATGATGGTAAACCTTCAAATTCCAAAATTTTATGTATTTCTTTCAATGTTTCTTTCCTGGTAACAATTTAGTGAAATCAGAAAAATTTGATAGTATATTCTAATAACTGACATTCGTTTCTTGGGAATTACGATTTTGTAAAGTCAGAGAAATATTTTTGTTGTCATTTTTACGCTTCCATTAACTGAAATTATATAATCAAATTCGTTCAATTCGGTTCAGTTCAGTGACTCATGATGTTGTATATAGTACATTATAATACTGGCGCGCAAGTGTTGACCGTTGAAAGTTAGAGTATTGTAAAAAAAACAGTAAAATTCATTTAATATGTATTATCGTTTTAAGGATCAATTATTCGAAAATTAATTATTATAATATCCCACACGCGAAATACAAATGTACCGACAAACAAAAACGTTGGGAGAATTCGAAAATTATTGACTTGCCATCGGCTATCGATTCGATCTTGTATAGAATTGGCATCGCGCCCACCTGTTACAGGAGTCAGTAGCGCCGGACATATTAACTCGATGGTTGGGCGTAACTATAATTTCATTATAGATAGTAAACCGGATCAACTAATCGAGGCCGCTGTATTTGAAGGGATACAGAAAGGAGCTTTCATCCTCTGCTACTCCGGTGCCCTTTCACAAGTACATTTATATCGAATCGAATACTGGTAGCATGCCAATAAACTTTCTTATTCGTCCCCAACAACAACAGCAACAAATTATATCCGTACAACTTAACCAGTTTCTATTCTACGCGCCTCTCTTTCACTACAGTATGTTCTGAGTCGTATTAACCAAACATAAGAGCGTTCCATAGTGCTCTGTTTGTGAAGCACAGATTTTTACTGTTTTTTTTATCAAAAGTTTTTAAATATGACAACTTTCGTAAAAACTGACCTTAGCTACAAACTTTTCACTAAAGCGATAACTAATGGATAAAGTTTGCTGTTGCAAATTTTATCCATTAGACGGAATTACAATGTCTAAACAAAATTTTCTCCTACAGATAGATTTTATAATAAAGAAACAATACTTTCAATATTTTTGTTGCTTGTTGGTACATAGTTTGTCGCTGAAATAAGTTTTTGAAAAATGAATTGGTACTCAAATAATAATAAATAAAAAAATGTTTCAATTTCTACAAAAGCACTACAAGATGCCTATAACTGAATCTTGAAATGAATGAAACGAATTTGCTTAAGTTTAGAACTTTTTGAGTTTTGAACTCTTTTTTGTTTATTAAGATACTGAGAATCTGATAAAATTTAGTTTATAGAGTACCAAACTCCAGAAATCTGTAATTAAATGGAAAAAATTTAAGATATCAATCAAGCCCTTCGAAAATCTAACTAGATTATGATCGTAAAAAAATATGAAAAATACTTTAAATGAAAGAGAACGATAAAATACTAAAGATTAATGAAGATATATCTTTTAACGTAATTATTTCTGGCAAACTCAATGAAATTTAAGGGTGTTGAAATAATACAAAATAAATTGAAAGTTTTCCAATCTGTGAACTACCCAACACTTATGAAAATGGTGCTTTGTTGAAAGGTCATTGAAACAACTACTAAATTTTAGTTTCCAGAGTATAAAACTCTAGAAATCTCTACGATGATTATAAAAAATACTAGATATTCATGAAAAATCTAGGGAATCTCACTAAATTTTGATAACATGTTAAAAAAACATGAAAATAGATATTTATTCACCAAGGGAGGAAGAGGATGATTTCCACGAGCGTGTGTTTGAGTCCGAGCGGAGCGAGGTAAACAAAGCACGCGAGGTGAAACCACTTCCTCCCATGGTGAATCCAATATTATTTTCCATATATGTACAGAAATAGCCAATTCATCGATGCGATTTGCAGGAACAGTGTCTTTTTTTTGGGTATCCGCGATGAATTTTTCAGCGGAAGCAATCTAAGTGATTGCTTCCTAGGGAGATTACTCTGCGGGAGCAATCGCTTAGATTGCTCCCGCTGAGAAATTCCATCTCGGGTATCCGAAAAAGAGGGCGTTATTCCCGCAAATCACGTCGATAAAGTGGGCATTGCTGTGTATGTATGGAAAAAATACTCTTCATACTAGAAATGAATAAAATACTGGAATTTGATGTAGAAATCTTCCTTCAATAACTTCAAGATTACGAAATATCTATGCGACCTTGAATTCTAAGGCATATTAAAATTCTGTATATCTGATCGTAGTATGAAAATTCATAATAATGCCAGAAAATAATTTTGTTTGTAAAAACGCTAAAAAAAAACCATTCACAAAAAATGTACTAAAAATCTATAGAATTTCAGTTATCTTCGTTAAAACTATTACTTTGACAGTCGTTGAAAATATTGAAAATCAAATAACTGTTGAATTTTAAATCACTGAATTTTCCAAACCAATTTGACAATTACAAAAAAATGAAAAATGTATTTAAATTACCCTACAAGAAAGTTAAACTGCACCTCTCAGAAGTAAAACTAGAAATTCTTGAAAATTTCTTTAATTATCTTCAATACAAAAAATCCCAAACATACTAGCAGTCCATGAATAACCTCGAATGTACACAACATAATTTTTCCCAAAATCTATAAACAAACTAAAAATCTATAAAACTTTTGATTCTAGAAATCAATGACTTGATCCAAATTCTTACAAATACGAGATAATACTTGAAATGGTATACATACTGAACAAATTAGTACTGATTGTAAGAGACGTAAGAAATGAGATCTATTGCAATTTTGTATAGAAACTGCTGAAAAGTCATTTTCAAACTGGGTAAATTAAATTAAAGACAGAAATGGGTAGACTCAAGAAATCATTGTTTACGATTTTGTAAAGTCAGAGAAATATTTGTTTGTACTTTAATATTTTTAAATATTTTACTAACAATATTTTGTTTTATTTAATTTAATTTTAAATATTATTAATATATTTTCCGGTATACCAAGAAAAGCATATGCATATTAGGAAATATAGTTTTTTTCATAATTTGTTGAAATGAATTCATTTTACAGAATCGACTCTGAACTCATGATCAGCGGTCCAAAAAACCATGGAAAGCATATGCATATTAGGAAATTTAGTTTTTTCTAGAATTTGTTTGAAGAAGTTGCTTAAAGAAATCAGTCGTGCAAAATCGATTGTGAATTTACGATCAGCGGCCCAGAAAACCATCAAAAGCATATGCATATTAGAAAATATGGTTTTTTTCATAATTTGTTGAAACGAATTAATTTTGCAAACTCGACTCTAAATTCATGATCAGCGGCCCAAAAAACCATGGAAAATATATGCATTTTAGAATATATATTTTTGTATAATTTGTTGAAACAAATCGTTTCAACAAATTTATTTTGCACATTCAACTTTGGATTTATGTTTAGCAGACCAGAAAACCATGGAAAACATATGAATATTACAATATATAATTTATTTTCATAATTTGCCGAAACAGATTGTTAAAACAAACTTATTTTGCAAAATTGACTCTGAATTCATGAAAAGCGGTCCCAAAAACCATGGAAAGTGTATGCATCTTGAAAATATAATTTAGTTTAACAATTAGTCAAAACGAATTGTTTAAACAAATTACTTTTGTGATTTCGACTTCGAATTCATGATCAGTGGCCCCGAAAACCGTGAAAAGCGTATGCATCTTGAAAATAAAATTTAGTTTAACAATTTGTCAAAACGAATTATTGAAACAAATTATTCTTGCGATTTTGACTTCGAGTTCATGATCAGTGGCCAAGAAAACCATAAAAAGCATATCATATTCCATATGCATATTAGAAAATGTTTTTTTTTTTTTTTCATAATTTGTTAAAACAAATTGTCTAAACATATAAATTTTGCAAAATCGACTTTGATTTTATGGTCAAAGGCTTAAAAAATCATGGAAAAAAAACATATTTTAATTACAATTTGTTGAAATACGTTGTTTGAACAAAATCATAAACAACCTATTGTGACGTCAGAATAGTAATTAGCGACCTCAAAAACTCTTTGAAAAGCACTGATCTTAGAAATTCATTGAATAGAAAAGTGTGCTCCTGGAATGACATGTCAAAAATAACAGATTAAGTCTGTTTTAAAAAACTACAGGGTACTCTGCTGCAACATTTTAATATAATCAATGTGTTATTTTTACAGTTTATCATTGTTACGATTTTGTTTTATTGAAGCTGTTGAATATAACAGGAAATATGTTGAATTTACTAAATTCAAATTAAGAGATAGTAAATTTTGTTTTATAAATTTTTTATAAGCTCCTTATAAAATTCCGGTATTTTCAATTGAATTCCGCCTTTTTTATGAAGTCACTTTTTGAAAACTCATCAAAATCTTTATGAAAAGACACAATCTTCAGAAAGTATATTTTAAAATCCACTTTATACAAATGCCGTTATTTGATAAAGATTTCGTAAAGTTCTCATAATGTGACTTTAAAAAAAAAGGGGGAATTTTATAACAAATATCGACATTTTACCAGTAGTTTTATAAAAACTTTATCGAAATCCAAATGACTAGGGAGAGACTTATTTTTGTAACGAAAAAACTAACAACAACTATGTATGATTCTTTGTCAATTAATGGGCGGCAAATTATAGTAGGCATATACTTTGACTTTTTCCGCATATGTTATCTCACTAAGTTCGTAAGGATAGCGATATCACGAAAAAAATCAATGTTCATTGCATAAGAGAGATTTCACAAAAGAAGTTTCTCCTAGTATGTGCAAATGAAAGAGAGCTTGCGGAAAATATGTTCCTCCACCTCCGGATAGGAGAAAGATTTCAAGAAGCGTTCCTCTCCAAAGCCGGAGAGGAGGAAGATTTTGAGAAACGTTCAGATCCGGGGAGAAGGAAAACTTCGACGAATTTTTTTTCTCCTCCTCCGGAGTAGAGAAACATTTCAAAAAGCGTTCCTATCCGAAGCCGGAGAGGAGGAAGATTTTAAGAAACGTTCTTGTCCGAAGCCGGAGAAGAGGAAGATTCTGAAAGAAGTTCCTCTCCGGAGGAGCTTTTTCAAGCGAATAGAAGCGATTTTCTACTCCAGTTCAATACCCTGGTTTTGGATTTCAAAATCCCCTTTTATTTAGCCGGAAACCCCTCCTCAAGGAGTTTACGGTTTAAGAAAAGGAGATTCCCCAAAAAATCCAGAATGCTGCGCGAGTAGCCGGAATACCCCAAAAACGTAGAATATCTCATTTTGGTTTGGCTATTTCTGAATTCCATATCTTTTAGCCGGAATTCCCTCTTTGAGGAGTTTTCGGCTATTTTCCATCCAGCCCTGTGCCACCTGTGCCACCAAAAGCCCAAACTATTCTAGTTCTCAGCTGGCTGTTAAAATTCAAACCCTCTAGATTTATCCGGTTCAGGGTATCCCGGCTACAGGAACAGCATTTTGGGCTTAAATTTCTTAAATCCCTTTTTATTTAGCCGGGAACCCCTCTTAGATGGGTTTTCGGCTATATTTCATCTAGCCCTGTGCCACCTGTGCCACCATTAATCTAAAGTATTCTAGTTCCCAGCTGGCTGTTGAAATTTAAACCCTCTAGATTACCCCGGTTCGGAGTATTCCGGCTATTCACGCAGCAAGTTGTTTTTTGTTTTATAAATCCCCTTTTGTTAAGCTGGAGACCCCTCCTCGAGGGGTTTTCGATTGATAAAAAGGGGATTTTACAAAAAACCCAAAATGCAGCGCGAGAAGCCCGAATACCCTTAATACGGGGAACATCTCATTTTTTTGGGGTTTTTCTTAATACCCTTTCATTTAGTCGGGAATCTCCCTTCGATGGGTTTTCAGGTATACTCCATCTAGCACTGTGCCACCTGTGCCACCAAGAATTCAAACCATCCTATTTCCCAGCTGGCTGTTAAAATTTAAGCCCTCTAGATTCCCCCAGTTCAGGGTATTCCGGCTACTCACGCAGCATTTAGGGTTTATAAACGAAAACTTCGCTTCGAGATCTTTTCGTTTATATTTCATCTAACTCTGTGCCACCTGTGCCACCAAAAACTCAATCTACTCTATTTCCCAGCTGTGTGTTAAAATTTAGAACCTCTAGATTCCTCTATTTCGGGGTATTCCGGCTTCTCGCGCGAAGTTTGGTTTTTCGTTTTATAAATCTCCTTTTATTTAGCCGGAAACCTCTCCTCAAGGGGTTTTCGGCTAAATTCCATCTAACCCTGTGCCACCTGTGCCACCAAAAACCCAAACTATTCTAGTTCCCAGCTGGCCGTTAAAACTAAACCCTCTAGATTCCCTTATTTCGGGGTATTTCGGTTACTCGCGCAACATTCTACGTTTTTTGAAAATACTCTTTTATTAAACCGAAAACTCCTTGCGGAGGGGTTTCCGGCTAAATAAAAAGGGGTTTATAAAACTATAAACCAAATGCTGCGCGAGTAGCCGGAATACCTCGAAATAGGGGAATCTAGAGGGATTAAATTTTAACAGATAGCTTGGAAATAGAATAGTTTGGGTTTTTGGTGACACAGGTGACACAAGGTTTGATAGAATATAACCGAAAACCCCTCAAAGAATGGTTTCAGGCTAAATAATAAGAGATCTAGAAAACAAAAACCCAAAATGCTGCGCCAAAAACCCTAAAAAGACCTCAAATCTCACAGCAAGCTCATACAATATTCTAACATGATACTGATACATAATATATAAACATTTTTCAATGTAGGAAACGGCGTTAATATCAATGGGCGCATCCTGCTGAAAATTTTCCTTGAGAAAGATTGACAGTAAAGTCTCGCATCAGATACAACTGCAATTTTATTTTTGTTCTATGTACATTCGACGGAAAATAAATTTTATTTTATTCAATGTTCAACTACAAGTTTGCGCCAAAAGTTCTAATTTGCCAAGAATTTTGGTTTTATATCTATGTTTTTTTTCAATCACGCGAAGAACTTTGCTTTTCAGATCTAAAATTTCAGGATGTTCAATGTTCGTATCGGATGCAGATTAGGACTTAACATGGAATTGTATTGATCATTTGAATCAATCGTTCATCAACGTAAACGATTCATAAGGTTGTGAAAATTCGGAGAAATACAAATTTCCTTTTAGCGCTTGCATCTTTTACATTAGATGATGCATATATAAGTATTACAATGTATAAATATTTGTATTTATATGTATAATATGAGTAATGATTTTAAAATTTAGAATTTTACAACGAATAATCCTCAAACGTATATCAGTATAATAATATTATTGTATGATATAATCATAGACCGAAATTGACATCGAGAAATCTGTATTATAGTATTTATTTATGTAGCTTCGAAGGATATGTAACGCAATTATAATAATGTGTCATAAAATAATAAATCATATAGAAATCAATCTATCTGAAAGTGCTTGTATTTTAATGAGAACACGTTTTTCATGTAAAACAGAAATTGCGTATCATTGAGATGATAAATAAGCGTTTGATAATTTTCGGATTATTTTGGACAATGTTTAGTTAATAAACCTTGAAAGTACGAGATCAGCTTAATTTTGAAGATCATAAATTTTACAATGTCGAAAGAAGTCAAAAAGTCTATGTAAACATCATGAATTTGCATAAAAATTACTCCAGATATTATTTTTTACAAAATGTTTCCAAAGTTTTATCACTGGGAAAATTTGCTAATGTAAACATAATCTCGAACACGAAATTATTGGTTAGACCACATTTTTCGTTTCAGCGCCGAATAACGGATTCATTCTGGGGGTCCGAAACCCTGAATCAGGAAAAGAAGGAACCGAAGATTTTATAGCCCATAAATTATTCAAACTGCCGCGCGCTTGAGTAGGCTGAAACGGCTGAAAACATCAACACGACTTTTGTTGTGTTGGTGCTGGCTTGCCTGGCTTTTCGTGTCCAAAGTAAGCAGCCTGATGTGAACTGCTGTGAACAGATGTGAGCCAGTGCTGCAAACATGCAAAATACAATTATCGAGGTTCTCAACTTAAAGGAGCTGTCAAAGCTGTCATTTATACGTCAATACAAGTAATATAACAACAAAAATAATCTCGCCGAAAGGCACCGAAAGGCAACACCTAAAAAAGTAAGTCAATAATTTTACTGTTATCAGTATTGTTTCACATATTTTAGGGTTTCAACATTTTTATTCAATTGATTTGTACACATGAACATATTTAAAATGTTGTTCAACCCAATGCTAAAAAAATCAAAAGGGTCTATTTAAAATTGGAAAATTATCATTTGTTTATTTATACACACATTTCACACGCAATCAATTACGTAATACTACGAATAATACGTTTTAATATGAACTAAGGAATCTGATACGCTTTTTTATTTGTTTGTCAAATCTATCTGATAATTTTTTTTTATAAATAATATGCATTGATGGTCGATCTTATTAAATTTATTTCAAAGAGATGCCTGCATCTCTTTGAAAAAAAAACACTTATGATTTTTATCCTTATTAAAAACCTTATAAAAATATGAAATTCCTCTCATAAGAATTCAATTTCTTATAAAAGGTGCACCTTATGATAACCTTAAAAGAATTCGATTTTTGTATAAGGTGACCTTATAAAAAAACTTATAAGAAAGGAAGATTCCTTATGAAAATGCATATGAAAAAATCTTTTTAAAAACAACTCTTTACAATTTTTTCGATCAATTTTATTCTATATAAGAAAATTCAGTTTCTTTTTTAGTTTTTATAGGTTAATTTGATAAGAAATTGAATTCTTATGTCAAGTTTTCTTTTTGTATAAATTTTTTATAACAATCAAAATTACTAGGGAAATCATGCCCATTAGGGAGGTCCTTAAAATAGGTTCGGTGTAATTTTCACTTAAACGCTCCCTTAAATGTTTTCAAATAATTCGAAAAAATTCCCTTAATATTTTCAGATTTTTAGAAAACTTTAACCCGTATCGATAGAGTCGTCTTTAAAGCTATTTGAATAACGTGGAATTTCGTGCTAAACACAGTCTAAAATTTTTTTCAGACACGCATCACTCTAAAAGTCGGTTCAATGCGGTAATTCATCTTTGATAGTTATGGGGAACTGCAAAAAAATATCTAGTTCCTGAATCAACGATCGATACTTTTTCCGTTAGTTCGAGACCGAAAGAGCGAAAATCATACAAATCCCGCATATTTTCGATATATACTACATAATTTTGCAGAAATTCGATCGGAACTGTATAAAAAACGCAAAAAAGTCATGCTTTCTTATGAATAATATTATTCAAGATAATTTTACAAGTGTAGTGTGCTAGTTGTTTGAAAAATACTGATAAAAGTTATTTAAAAATATTGTGGATGAATTAATTTCTAAGGGTTCTACTTTTAAACAAATTTTCTCTTTAGCCAAGTTTCACACATTTAAGTGGTTTAAATCCTGCGGAAAATTAAGACCAACGATCAACATCTGGATAGATGATAATAAAAAAATTATTATAATTATAATGATTTTTATCATCATCAATAATAATAAAAATTTGTTTTGATAGCAATAAGTACATCGACACTAAAAAATTAAAAAACCACATTTGATAATTTCGATTATAATAATCATCTAGTCTCGAAATCTTCGTGATAATAATTATTTATTTATTGTAGGTTATAACAATAATGATTATATGAACAATATTGATAATGTAAAATATTATTCTTTGTGGATCATCGTATATTATTCATATATTATTCTATATTCTTATATACAATAATAGTAGTAATACTAATATTATATCAATAACAATATTCTACATTATCATCTATATTGTTTTAATATCATCACGAACATCGTTAAATTCCAGCTCAAATCAATATTATAATTGGATTTATCGAAACTTTCACTTAAATTTCATAGTTTCGATGTGAATAACTATTGACAATAATATAATAATAATGATCATTATCATTACCTAGATGTTATTCGTTGGTTTTCTTTTTCCACGGGATGTATGCCACTTAAATGCGTGAATCTTTGCAAAAAAGAAAATTCGTCCAAAAACAAAATCTCTTATAAATTTATTTATAAACAATATTTTGCTATAAATATAATGAGTATTTTTCTAAATAACCAACAAAATACAGTTGTAGAATGATCTTCAATATCAATATACATAAAATATCAATTTTTTGCGTTTTTTACAGTGCCGATCGAATTTCCGCAAAATAATGTACTATATCGAAAAAATTCGGGAACTGCATGATTTTTGCTCTTTCGGCCTCGAAACAACGTTAAAGGTATTGATTTAGAGACTAGATATTTTTTTTTTCTTTCCCAACACTGTCAATGATTAATTACTGCATTGAACTGATTTTTACAGTGATTCATGTGTCTGTGAAAAATTATAGACTGTTTTCAGGACGAAATTCCATGTTACTTAAATGGCTAAAAAGACGACTCTACCTGCACGCGTTAACGTTGTTCTAAAAATTTGAAAAAATTAGATAACTTTTTTGAATCATTTGAAAACATTTCAGGGAGCGTCCTAGTTTTCCTTCGACCCATTTAAAGGACCACCCTAATGTCCACACTAAAAAAATCAAATTCAAATTTTGAACTTCAGCAGTAAGAACTTACGATTCACGTTAATTATAATAATTTTTTCAATGAACGTATTCGATGATTTACATTTATTTATTTCGAAACCTGCTGATTGCAAATTTTGAGTAAAAACGATATTTAAATCGAGATTTTGTCGCTACCTTCGAGTTCTCCTTTTTCCTCTCACTTAGCTAATTATAATTAAATTAACCTCATTTTTCTTGACTACGTTATCATGTAAATGGCCGTCATCAATTTTTCTCCAGAATTATTTTCTGACGTTGAAGTGTTAAACATTGGAGAATCTTAAATTCCGCTTACGTGTTTCACATGATATACAAAATCTCGAGTTTAAAAAACATTTAGACGCTTTTAAAACTATCTAAATTTTACATAACACATCGAAGTTAAACTTCATCAAAACCTTAAACAAAAAAAATGAATAAAAGCAACAAATCAAAATCAAGAAAAAAATGGTAATAAGAGAAGTGATCACTTCCTCCACACTCTCACCCCGCGAAATTCGCAGGCAACTAAAATACCACCCTTGAAAAGTGTTTTATAAGATTTTGATTATTACACTGTTTCGTTTAATTAGGAAAATTTTTCGCAAAAGTCAGGTATAAAATCAGTAGCAGTACCTGTCTTGCGTTAGAAAAGTGATGGATATTACTGGTTGACAAGTAATTGAATAATTATGATTGGCTCTTTCCGATTGACAAGTTATAAATTTATAGTAATGGACTATTACTGAGTGACAAATTACTAATAAGAATTTTCCGAAACAAATTATCGAAAAAACCCTGTCCCATTTATTGCTAACTTCTCACGCATGAGCAAGTTGCTACGATTACGGAGCCAACTTCACACTCGTCGTGTAAGGCAAGCGCAAGATAACAAACTTCTTTTGAATTTACTTGTATTCATAAAATAGCAATCTGTAAAAGTTCGCTCAAATTATGTTACAGAATAAAAGACAATTTAAAACAGAAAAAATTGATTAAATTGCTGTGGTTTTTGGAGTGAATACGAATGCTTCAGTCAAAGTAAGATAAAATTTTCAGAACTAACATTAGTAGATGGTATGTAACTTTTGACTTGAGATTGTTCGATTATCCTTTGATTCATGAATTTCTATTTTTTCAAAAATTGCTTTTCATCTCTCCACACATCATTTAAACAAATAAAAACACCTTTGCTTCGAGTAATCATAAAATACGTTTCTGCACCTAGGGCTTTTTTCCGTTTAATTTCGACCAATTAACGTGGTCGACCGATTGATCCGATTGGTCGAGAGTCAACGGAATGGTAAAGTGTATGACATACCGTAATTATTGTATTGCAAATTTAACTAATCTCGTTCTATTCGATGTGAAAAACATCGTAAATTTGTCGAGGAAGATAATCCGAGAGCAATATTTGTAATCTTTCCTTGTGAGACACAGGGACGTATCTTTTCATGGGGAAGGTTTTGACGACGCTGTCGACCAAGGCGCGGATGACGCTGGTCAGGTCGGCTTCGGGTCCCTGGGTGTACTTTTCCAGGGCGAGCATTTCCTTCTGGAAAAGCTCTTTCCCGTAAGATTTTCGTATCGCGGGGTCCAATTGGGTCCACATTTCCCGGGCCTGATCCAGGAGCGGGTTGTTATCTTTCAGCCACGCGTTTCCTGATACGTATTCGCCGATTTCGACGGCGATGACGTCGATGCGCCAACGGCGCATTTCCAGGCGCAGGCACGAGCCCCAAGCTTCGGCCGCGGCCTGGAAAATTACGCATTTTATCTTTCGAATAACGGAATTCAATCTTTTTTCAATGGTCATTGAGGTCTTGCTAATTTAAATTAGAGAAAAGTATGTTTCGATTTTAAAATTTATGAATTTTAATTTGGTAGAGTGGTATGAAGTTGGTTGCCTAAGATATTATTGTGCCCTACTTAACACCATTAGGAAAATAAATATTTTTTTTTTCAAATTCGCAGTTATCAAAAGATTTTTTTTAAGAGGCTATATACACTTGTTCTCGAGAAAAAAATGCGATTTCACAATTTTTTTTGGAAAAACAACACAATATTGTTTGAAAACCTTGTTATCTGTTTATTCATCAATGTCACGAGGTATTTTAGAAATTTTTTCAGAATATAATTTTGGCCATTGGGTGCACTACAGCAATTGTGCAAAAATCCGATGTTTTTCCGCGATCAGCACATTTTCTCAAAAACCATTTATCTGAACGGCCTGGATTGTTTTAAGCTTGTTTATAATTATAATAGTATCTGTATGAACGAAGGATTTTGAATTTTAAGCAAAAATTTTTTTTCTTGCTGCAAAAACTGAAATCCCAGACGTTAAAAATTAAACATTTTAGGAAAATGACCACTATTTTCGTGAAAATAATAATTTAGCAAAATCCTTCGTTCACGCAGAGTGTGAAGGTAAAAGCTATAGAGGTTTTTTTTGTTTTTCGTATTACAGATAAACAGTTCTTTATTTATCATGCTCACCGCACGCGGTGTCAGAAAAATTGTGTTTTGGCACAATGGTCGCTACGACCTTAATTATGAAAATTGTTTTCTAAAAAAATTCATAAAATACCTTGAGACATGAATACATAAATAGGCTTCAAGAAAAAAAAATGTGCTTCGTTTTTATAAAAAAAAATCGTAAAAATGCCCCTTATTTCTCGAGCGCAAGTGTATATAACCCCTTAAAATAGTACTGTAATCATTTTATTCGTTATTTTGTAATGATTTTTTCGAAATAAGAAAGTCGACAAGTACATCCCCAAAAGTTGCGAATTCGATTATTTAGATTGTTTTAATTTGTTGAATCTTCATAACTTTACAAAACCTGTAGGATTCGCTGGTTCAAAATGACCAATATTGAATTTATTAACCTCCCATTAAAGAAAAAAATGAATGCATTTAAACATCCTAATTTAATACCTTCGAATTTCAATAGGTTACGTTCAATTAATCATTTAACAGTAAATAAAATAAAAAATATACCGAAAATTTGAAAATATTAAACCGTTGTCGTTTAATGAAGTCTGCGGTGCAACGGTCGAAATCCAACCGGATTGCGAAATACAAAATGTGATATTTGGAAATTCTCTGGATAATATATCCGCTCAAACAATCGCTAATGTGTTTATCCATTTGCAGTCTAGACTTTACAATTAACATAAGTGACAGTTATAAAATCATTCCATCATTAATAAAATATCTAAGAATAAAAAAATTTGTTAAAAGAATGTTTCTCTATCAACCAATTCGGTGAATGAAAAATATAGAACGTTAAATTTGGTAAAATTATCCAAAATTACTTCGAGTAATATATAAAAAATTTCCAATATTCCCCAAAAAAATTTATTATGAGTCAAATTTTTGAGGCATAAAATTTAATGACTTCCGACTGTCATTTAATTTTCTCAGTAGAATTATAATGAACATTTAGCCCCTCTCAAAAGAGTGAACACTAAATAACTCAGCACTTTATGATCTCAACAATTATAAATAAATTTTAATTATTCATAAAACTGGAAGTTCCCGAGGTCAAGCGTGGAAAACGATCGGAAAATTCGCGAAACAGTGAAGGAAGACAGCCGTTAAAATCCAACTTAACGCTGCTCGCATTATTTACTCGTTCTCTTCTCGAGTACCAACAAAGTATGTAAATGAATTTCAATTGAAAACATCGTATAACTCGCAACTGACGTTATAAAATCTACGTGAAATTTACTAGTTAGTGAAATTTGATGACCCGAAACACTGCAGGAAGTAAATAAAATGAACTTGCTTTGCTCATTTGTCTTAATTTTAGATCTTTCGAAAATGACTGGAATTTGTCGAATTGTTCTTTTGAACAAAAATACAATAATAATACTCCCAACTTTATCATGAAAAGTTGCTAATAATAAGGCTAGTTTTTCAAAATCTTTCTGGTATCAAAAATTATCCATTTAAAAAAATACGGAATCTCCCCAAGACCACATTAAACTTCCACTCGGGTTTTTGTTTTAACCTTTTGAAAGCGTACGTCACTCGACCTCATTTATTCTATCGTGATTTTTCGAGTGGTAATGGAACAATGTGAATTTCTTCGTTGAGAATTAAATTTTTCAATATACAAGGATTTCGGAATTGGAGGAACCAGGCGTATGATTCAAGTGCTCGAGCACCATGTCAAGGGATCAAATATTCAGAGACGTCAAGGGACCGCGATCTGCCCCGGGGCTGTTTAATTTTGGAAACGTTCGCGTTTTATCTTGACATTCACCTTCACGGCGCAATAAATGCCTCGTACCGGGCTCGGGATCCGCGCCAGAAGGCTGCCGATGATGATAACTCGTCCTCTGGACCGCCTTATCAGCGGCAGGAAAACCTTGAAAAATTTCACAATAATAAACATTCAGGCGCGTGGCTGAAAAAAGGTGCAGGTGGAGGGAGCTACAACCGAGGAAAAATGAAAAATTCACGAGGTTCCTAGAGTTTTGAGATTTTTCGGGACAAAGTTTCAAATGCAAAATTCATTCGAGTGCAGTCGGAGGTTTTCAACTTTAATATCCATTTCTTTAAAAGAAGCATGTAACTTTAAAATGTTTGAAACAAATTTTCTTCATTCTCAATTTTTTCATTTTCATGTTGATTACTAACTTATTACAAAAATAAAATTTCAGGATACGTATGTTTTCTTTCAAATAAATGAATTTGATTTAGTTTTTTGATTGAGCTTGAAAATGTAAATGATTAGACGAGTTTCACTTTCTCTGAGTTTCATGGAAAAATAGTTGACTTTTGCAATTACAAGACGTATTTAGTGTTAAGGTATAATAATTTTTTTTATTCGATAATTCACCTGAGTCAAACGCGTAACACCAACGAAATTTGCGTCGACGCTACGCTTCAAAATTGACGGCGGCACCCACTCGCATTCCCCTAAAGTTACCCATGCTGCTGCATGAATTAGAGCCCAAAGTCCTAGGTAAAAAAAATATTTCATTCAAGCAATTGGTATAATTCCGACAAACTTTGTTTTTTCCAAGGACGTGGCAAAAAAATTTTTTCTTGTGAGGGTGGGCTGAGGGGAACTGAAATCCTTAAAGGATTAATCGATAAACATATTGACAAATATTCATAGAAGAATTGAAGTTTTAACTTTGAAAAAAATCACTGTTTTTGATAATTATAGCATCTCATTGATTACATCTCTAACTGTTAACTTTTTCAATATTTTATGTCATCTTAAGGATTTTCTCGTATTTTTATGGATTTATATGTAGATTTCTAGATTGATGCTATCCAATTCAAAGTTACATAGACTGCTAGTATTTGTATAGATTTTTGGGAAACTCACATTTACCATGTTTTCATAGTATTTAATAGACTGCTGTTATTTTTAGTATTATATGTTTCGTGCCTACTTTTGAGAGTATTTCTAAATTTGTACCATTTTCCAGTGTTTTTTAGATTTCCATAATATATGCAGTTCTGATGGTTAATATTGTGAAATCAGAAGTTTAATGTATTATCAGTTTAAGAATACATTTTCAGACAACAATATCTTTATAATTTTATAAGCTCTATTTCTTCGGTTTCTAGTACTTTTGGTATTTTTTATATTTTTTCAGTATGTACTCGTATTTGTAGGATTTTTCGGTGCTTTTCTGGACTTCTAGATTCTAGAATTCGAAGCTCCAGGATCCAAAGTTTTATAGATTTTGGAGGAAATCGCATCCACATAAATTTAGAGTATTATATGGACTGCTTTTATTTTTAGTATTTTTCGTATTTTTTAGCAGTTATAAAATTTGGTTGAATTTAAGTCCTTTTATGAATTTTAGTATAGATTTTTGGAATCCGATCTTCAAGAACTGAAGAATTTGTAGATTCCGAATTTTTCAATAAGATTTTCAGAAACGATTGTTCTAATTCATTTTTAATATTTTCTAAATTAAAAATTTTTCATTATTTTTCAGTATTTATATAATTTGATTTAGTTTCAGGTATTTTGATAGTTTTAAACAACTTTCTATAATTTGATGCTCCAAGGTTCTTAATTCGAAACATACTGAGTATTTTTCTGCATTTTTGAGATACATAATCATCTTTATAAATTTACAGCATATTTGACATCGCAAACATTATGAGAATTTTTCGTTTTTTTTACTATCGTTATGACATACAGGATTTTTAGTTTTTTTTTTTAATATAGATGTTCAACATTTTTATACATCACTTCATACATTCTTTCAATTTGATGCTTCGGGATTCAAATTCGCAATAAATTTTGAGATTCATAGATTCTTTAGAAAACGGTTCTAAATATTTCTTGTATTTCATAAATCTCTAGCACATAAAGTGGTTTTCGTAGTGTTCCAGTTTGTATACATTTCAATCAATTTCCTAGTATTCTTATGAATGTTTCTACAGATTCATAAAGTTTAATGCTTTAGAGTTCTATGTTTTTTAGATTTTTAGTATCGTAACAGATGTATTAGAAAGTTATATTTCTGTAGACTTTAAATTTTGTCTAGTATTTTTCGTATTCTTTGCATTTTCTTATATTTATGAATATAAAAAAGAATTATTGTGCCTCCCCCCCCCCTTTTGAAATTCCTGTAAGGCGAGGAGAAGTTTACAATATGTCCCCTAGTTGCAATGTCCCTATTTTTTTCCAGAAGAAGGATTCACTTAAATGAAACAGTCCATAAAATTACCTGACTCATGAATTTCTGGAAAATCATACTTGAAACATAATTTCCTAGTGCACTATTTAATTCTCATAAACTCCATCAGTTTAATCGTTTTAATTGCTCCTGTTTGATAATAAGAAATAATTCTTCACAGTGATTGCAACTCAATAACCTTAATTTTTTCTAGATATCGATGATATAAAGTCAAGTTAAATTTTTCCATCTGCACTATTCACTAGATAAAACAATGCACTTTTCTCCCTTTGGTAATGCGTATTTTCAAGAGACTATCGTAATTCATGGATTCGATCAAAATATATATGTCCCAACTGTCGCATTTACCAGCAATATATCACGTTTGCGTGTATGAAACTTGAGAGTTGTTTCCCAAGAAACTACTTACCCGAGTTACAGTTGGCGACTACGTACAAGAAAACCAATAGAGATTTGCATCAAAAATTTCAAAAGCAAGTTTAATCAAAATGTTCTATGTGACTCGGATTGTTCTGAAATGAATGTTTCGGAGTTGTAGTCATTCGTTTTCGAGTCAGGAAACTCCATCATGGAAGTTAAATAATTTTAGCGACAAAACTCATTTATTTCGGAACAGTTCTATTTCTCTTGTTCGAAATTTCGTTGCGGTGATTTACTGCTTAAATTATTTTCAAACAAAGTGCTGCGATGGAACGAAAAGCATTATTTGATATTTTTACTTAAATTGAGATGGAAATTTATTTGTAATCTTTGACTGAAAAAGAGTTTTTTCAGGAATCCCTTTTACTGGGGGAGGGGGAACTAAAATTGTAAATCCACAGTAATAAAAGGCTCTTAATTTCAACATTCTTCAGATGACACGTATTATTTCTTTTTGCTTGAACTCAAAAGTTTCGAAATGAAATGACGCTAGTAAATTTTGACGAAAATTCTATGAGTCAGTGGTGCAGTAGACTCCTCAGTAAGTGCTTTTTTTTGTACTCAACAATTTATAAATCCACGTCAAGTAAAAAATTGCATCAGATGTTGCAGGAAAAGGCACTTCAAATGACGAAGACTCCCGTTTTTGACATATTGCCTGAAACCTTGTTCTGGAAAAAGAAAAATTCTATCCCGCCGGAGGTATAAATCATACCTGGCGCGTCATCCGGCAAATGCTCGTTGACGTAAAGAAACGTGTAGTGCACGTCGTGTTCGCTGGTCACGTCGAGCTGCACGATCTTTAGCCTCTCTGAAGCATCTCTTTTCAGCTCCTCGACAGTTGTCTCATTTTCCGTCGTACTCGTAAACCCAGCGAAGACCGTGAAACCCTTATTAAAACAATGTTCACGAAATTTTCATGGAACCCGAGAATCAGTGAATATGTACACTTCAAGCTCGCAATCTGTCCCTGGTCTTGTTTGACACTTTACGGGGATCGCAGTTTGTAACTCGAGTTTTACGACTGTTTTAGGAGAGATCGTGTAACTTGGAAACTAAAACCCTTATTTAATAAACTAGGAAGTATGTTTACAGAAAGAAATAAACTTGGTACTTGCTTTTAAAAATTTTTGAACTATATAGAAAACATTTTTCAACTATTATTATCACTTTCTGTCATTATGAAACATTCAGTGATTCAAAGAAATCCTTACATTTAAATACACTTCTTTAAAATGGAATTTATTGTTCTTCAATTTTTTAATTTATTTATTCTTAGTATATAACCTTTAGCAACTTTTTTTCTCAAATTACAACATTTCTTTGTTTCTATAACCTCTGTTTCCAATGATTTTTCAAAGTCATTCCCAACAATGAAATTCAATCTAGAAAATCGTATTCTTAAATGTCACTTGTCTAAATCCCCAATGTATACCGAATTTTCGAAACCACATTCGAAGTTTCTTTTTATTTGGGCGCTCACGAAATAGACTTCTTGTTCATTTTTACTATCGTTGTCACACAGAAAAAAAGTTGAAAAAATAACACGATTACCATTGTTATCTCAAGTCAGTGCATGCAGATAAAGCAATAAATAAATAAATCGATATTACGTACTAGAGTGTCTAATTTTTTTGCCAAGGCGAAACCAACTTTTGATTCACACCCGGTTATGAGAACTGCTTTGCTCGAAGTTGTTACCTGAAAACAAAAAAACAAAAGAACAATATAAATAATGCAATAAATATTTATCCAGAAACATTAGAAACAACCTTCTCAATTCGAAATTTTAGGTTTTTTACTGATATGTGAAAAATCTGTATTTTCACGATTTATACAGAAAGGTTACACAACCTTTTCCAATCAAAATTTTCGTCGGCATTCTCAACAATCTGACTTATCTTGGAATTTTCATTTGTATGCTTACGGATACTAAAAAATTTAGAATGATTTCAACCTTCAGAAATTTGATAAAATAATACACAACTATTTGTTATTTATTTACTTACTAACATTCAAAAAATTTTTCAAGATAGTATCTACTCAATATGATACTCTTTACAGAACTAATAAATACAGGATTATAACAGTCAAAAAATTTCTTCACTCGTATCAGTAAAACTACTTTTATTTTCATTATAATTTTTTTAACAGAAATCTCAAATACAATTTCAACTTTTGAATCTTTCACTACCTCAATTCACAAAAGACTCTAAGTTTCTAAAACTCCCAAAAGTAAGTGGCAATTAAAGAACCATTCTACAACATCGTTTTTTCGCACTTGTGCAATTACACCAACAAATCTCTGCAGCAGTCACCGTATTATTCATCAAATTTACTACTCTCATTAATGTCATGTCAGATACCTCAAGG
Source organism: Platygaster robiniae (assembly GCA_028476575.1). NCBI lineage: Eukaryota > Metazoa > Arthropoda > Insecta > Hymenoptera > Platygastridae > Platygaster > Platygaster robiniae. The sequence continues at coordinate 9,179,229 of CM052021.1, read as the reverse complement.
GAGTGATAATTTACTGCGAAGTTCAAGGGCTCACCGGGGGTGTTAGGGGGGAGGGGGCGTGGGAAAACCTGGAAAACCTTCGCAACTTGTGAACTCTCGGCGGGCACGTGGACGCGAAACTTTTTTTAACAGGAATTTATTAACTACGATTTTAGAACATTGGAAGTTAGAGTTGGTACGATAAATGGTTTTTGGCTATTCTGAAACAAATTCTATTGAGTGATTTTATATTTTTCAATATGAAGATTCTGAGATGAATCTTTTGAAGCAAATTTTCATTTATACGTTTGTTTTATTGAAAGAAATGTTTAAAACATTAGCGAGAAAATAAAACGTAGAAGTTACAAATAGTATCTAATGGAGATTTTTTTGAAAATCGAACAACAAATGTTTGTTTGTTACGAAAAAATAAATATGAACACTTTTTTCCAAGTTTTTTTTTTCATACCTTGACTAATTTCAAAGAAGTTGATCAGTTTTTTAGTTTTTTTTTTTTTTATTCTGTACATATCTTTAAAATATGTATTTTAATGTTTTCCCATTCGTAAACGAAGATTTGGGAAACCTGACAGGTATTTAAAAATAAAAAAATTACCTTTTAAAGTAAGACAATTTTCTAAAAAATTTGAAAAGTTTTGGAACGTGCTGTTTGAGATTTTCAAAATTTTGAAAAATTTCATAATCATTGAATACTTAAAATCTTTCAAATTCTTGAAAAATTGAGAAAATTCGAAATATTGCAGTTGATTTCCATACCTTTTGTAGATTGTGATTATTATTAAATTTCTACGAAATTAGCAAGATGTTCTTTTTTGATGAAAATCCTAAATAATTCAAATGTATTAAAAATTCACGAACAATTGGTTGAACAAATTTTTATACAATTTGAATAGCGTTGGAATTTGATTAATACGTTTGAAATTTAAAAAATTTTAAAAATACAAATACTTGACTTATTTTATAATGTCAAAAATTCTATAAAAACCTTGAATTTCTCTAACAGTAGAATTTGGGAAAATGTTCACAAATTTTGTAGATCGTGTTATATACCATTTTTTTTTCGAAATGTGTGCAAACATAATTTACAGTTCTCAATAAATATCTGATATGTTCAAAAAATTACAGTCAATTACGAAGAACATTGACGAGTTCAACAAATTTTTTTTTTTGCCGGGTGGGAGTTTGTTTTAGGTTTGAAATTTTCAAAATTTCTAAAAATGAAGATATTCCATACACCAAAGATTATAAAAAACGCTATATAAATTTTAAAAATTTAAAGAATTTCAAAAAGGTTGCAACAAAATCTTGTGCATTGTAAAAATTTCAAAACCTACGTAGATCTATGAATTTTGTATAGAGATATCGTGTCATATCCTTAAAATTTTTGATACCAGAAAATTAATTCATCATATGCTGATGGTTAATAATTGCGAAATGTTCAATTGAAATCTGGAATTTTCTTAAACAATTAAAAATTTTTTTATTTTCATAACCCTTCGATTTTTGGAGCTGATTTTTTTTTCTGGATTCAATTGATCCGTATTGTCTTGTAAATGCATCTTTTTTTTTTTCAAAATACAAGGCGTAAAAAAAAAAAGGTTTTTTTACAAGACTGTTTGGATTAATTGAAACCAAAAGAAAAAGGAAATTAGCTCCAAGTATTCGGAGGATAATGAAAGTTGAAAAAATGTGGAGCATTATCGTTTTTAAAAATAAACTTCTCAAATTATAAAAAGTTTTGACGATAAGTAAAACTACTATTTCCAATTTATTGCATTTTTGCGAGGGGATATGATGAGTATTTTTCACATCAAGAATTTTACTTGCGTGTATTACTGATCACTCTTTACTGCATATTAAAAGCAAAAACGATCCTCATATATTAAAATATATCGTTTTATTACACAATTCTAAATGAAAGTATCTTATGTCATATTATATTGAAAAAACTTGATTTTTAATTTCCATGATAACCACCCTCATTCAAAATCTACCACTTTTTCAATCCTTACTGTAATGTACTAAAAAAATGTAAAACTGGCTATTTGTCGTTCACTGACAGAAATTTTCAATAACAATATTTACTGTTAAAAGTTAAGATTAGAAAACTAGGATATAGTATATTCTCAGTCAATTTTCCGACAACACTAAAAAAGAGTTTAGTTGAGGCAGCGAATTTTTCCGTTCACGAGAGTAAACTTATTTGCTGCCTTAACAAAAACTTTAGTAATACTAACAGAAAATTCGAAGTCATCAAAAAACTTCGCTAAAAAAATTTCGCTATCCCAAACAATATCATTTTCAGTGTACAATTATCAATCTTAACTAGAAATACATGACATTCACAAAAATCACAACATATTTAACCGATATTTGCGTTAAATATACTTATACCTCGTGATTCATATATAGCAACATTGCCACTATGATACAAGTATCTTGAACTGCCCGGTAATTTTTATCGGTAAATTAACTGTAAATATTAAAGAGAATTCTTATCAGTGTTGTGTCTTGAAATCCTACTCACTTCGAGATTGTGATAGAACAAGGCAGTGCCGACGGAGATGACGACGAAGACGAGGAACAGGACGAAAGTTGAGATTTGCGAGAGGCCCGTGAGGTTGAGCGCGGTCGCGATAACGACCGCAAACGCGTGCGAAAAAGCCACGGGGATGAGGCACCTCTCGGCCAACTCCCAGACTTTGCCGTCGTCCTTGTCCTTGCTCGTCGTCATCCCGGCGGCAGAAATGTCCCGATTTATTGGGACATACACGAGGAACCCGGCTCGATACGAGCTCGGCCCGTGCTAACTTTAAACTAATTCACAACGGACCGAGTCGCCTCGGCTAAATTTAGGCGCGAGCACGAAACTTGAAATTTACGGATTTGTCGAAATTAGAAATTTATGGTTTTCGAAGAATCAGCGGGAACCAAAAAGGGATGAAATTGCTTTTGGAACTCGGGGTTACCCTTTATTTGGAAAAGTAGGACGTCAGAGATCTAAGGAAAACTAATTATTACATGGATTATTGTTTTTAGAATGAAATTCATAACTTTCAAGATTCAAAGTTCAGAATTAGATTTTAGGACTGGTGATTGTAAAGAAGAGAATGTTCAAACTTAATGTTCGAAGCTAATGAATTTTCAGTGTATTGAAGAATTCTGTGAATGAATTTCAGTTATGAATATTTTGAGTGGGAGTTCATTGATACAGTTTTGGGGATTTGTTTTGAATTTTTCGATTTCATTAGAAATTCGTGATGTGAAAATTTAAATCTAAAAAGCTTCAAAGTGTAAAATTTTGAGATAATGAATATATGCGATTTGGGGTCACAATTTCGAATCTTCTAAACTCTTGGGTATCGAAATTGTATCATGTACTGAACATTTTGAGTTGAAAATGCAAAGAATGCAAAGTTTTAATTTTGCTCGTTATTATAAATTATTTTTATAATTACTCTGAAAATTCTGTATTTTATCTGATTAAATTTACGAAAGTGAAAACTGGAAGGATATTTTCAAATCGTGGTATTGCCGAAATCGCAAATCATGTTTTCACATTTTCGTAATTCTGAATTCAGAAACGGACTATAGAAATAATTGACTACACTTACTGAGTTGTAAGCATTTTTCATGACTAAAGTGAAAATAAATTTTTGGAATTTAAATATTGCTATGTATTACTTCAAAAAACTAGGCATAAAAATCTGACAATTTGAGTTTCGTTATGTATAAATTTGAAACTGCCGGTGTATTTGTTTGGCGTTCAGATTTTGTTCATCTTTACGATGTGAAAACTAAGAAAAATTTGTCCTGATTGTTTGAATTTCATTATTAATGATAATTCCAAGAATTCCAAAGTTTCAATCTGAAAATTGAAAAATTAAGTGTTCTTCATTGATTTGATTTTAATTTCTTACTCCCAAATTCAGTATTTAAAAACGGAAAAATGCGCCGAATTTCACACGTCATTACTAGTAAACCTAAAAATAGGTTTATTTGTATAAAATAGTGTATATATATTCACAGTAAATATTATAGATTTCATATTTGAATATAAGCAAATACAAACTGATTTCAATCAAACTAACCAATGTTTCGGGTCATTGCGTTGCTTCTCATGCATTATTTATTAACTGTAAAGAAATAAAAAAAAAAGCAATTTGATTAGAACAAGCCCATTTTCATTGTTGCTAAACAATTTTCTAGTACATAATATATTAAATATAGTAAATAGGATATTAATATGATAGTACATTATAAGTTTTTATATAATAAAAATATAAAATTGCCACTTATGCCAGAATTCACCACACTAATTGTAAGAAAAATAAAAATTCAGATTTTGTATCGTACGTATGTATAAAAGTTTGACTTGAAATGTAAAATAAAAATGCATACTATTTTACTGTATTTGCAAACTCCGCGAAATATTTCTTCGAAAAAATTCTCATTGTTTTATTTTAATAATTCCATATGAAAAACATCAACCTCAAATAAAATGTCAAAAACTTTACTTAAGGAGTTTACAAACAAGAGGAAAAACTAAACTTGTTACTGAAGTGCCAAAAATCTTGAATATCGCTGCGCTTGGAGCACGATAAAAAAAAACGTACTTTTGCGGCAGGAAGGGTCAAGAATCATTAGTCAAGATGGTGATGATACGATCTCTCATTTTGAGTGTTAAAATTTGCGATTCTGCATAAATGGAAGCACAAAAATCAAGTAGGCGATGCCTGAATCCCATTTTTTAGTTTTTAATGAAATAATAGTCAAAATCAGCGATTTAAGCATCAACAAATTTATAAGGAAACAAAATTGTTCATAGTTTTCTTATTAGAGTTGATCTACCAAAATACCTCTGTAATATAACTTTGAGGTATGTACTATTACAATGAATATCAGCTGCCAAAGTCTATAATTACGATTTGGGCTCTTCACTGATTGTGAGAAAAAATCTAGTAATAGTCGCAATAAAATACTGTTCTGTTGAATTAGTTTGAAATATTATACTTCTTGCTAGTTATTGTTTGCATTTTTGTCATGTTATAATAATAACATTGTCAAATGATATTGAAGTAGAAGATATATTTTCCAAAAATTTGAAGATGTATTGCATATTATATCATCCTTCTGTTTTAATTTCTGGAATATTATATTGTGATTCCTACTCATCCACATTTCAAAAAAAGCCATATAGTTTTTCCTGTATTCGATCCAGAATACATTTGTTTTGCTATATTTTTGTGTAGTTTCTAGTATATTAACATTGTAATTTTGTTTTATTTTAATTGCACTAGTATCTATATTCTACATTTTACAATATTATATGATTTTAGCCACTACTTGGTATGGTACTACATTTCCATAAATGACAAATTACATGGCACGAACTTGAAACATTAGCAATCAAAGGTAAAAAAATTATATTCGTTTTCTTCTATTCACGGATATAAAATTCTGCAAGCTGATACAAGAAAATATACGATTTACATGGTACGATTTGCAGTCTGCAAATTTTAACTGTTCTTATTTTATTCATTAAAAACTGGCATACATGAAGTAACTTGTTCGATGTAAGTATTCTGATCATAAAATATTACCATAAGTTATAATAAAAATAACAAAAGCAGCGATAATATTGTTAAAATAATATTTTCGTACTGTTTACCATGAATATTTCCAAAAGTACTAGAATATTTTCTCGGTGCAAATCTCTTTGCCCAGTGCCATGCGATTTTAAGCAAATCAACCTTCGAGAATTCTTCAATCAAGAATACTTTCTTAACATTTAACTTTCCTTCAAAAACGCCAAATTGCGATGCATTGTTACTACAAATAACATCTCTCTGAAGTTCCAAGCCTTGAAAAGTAAACAATACAAAAAACGTCGTTCCCATTGCCTTTTATAGATAAAACTCATGAAAGATTATAAATACATAACAAATATTTTTTACTTTTATTTTGATTTGAAAGAGAAAACCAATTTCTTTCATTTTCGTTTATTCCCCCAACGTTTGTAACGTCAATCGCCTGAAATAACCCTTCTCATAAGTGAAGGCAAGGTTTATCCCATTCCATCACGTCACTGCTCGTCACCCCGTGGTTCATGGGACCCTGATACATTCGCGAATAAAAACGAAAGCGTAGTGGGGTAGGTTATTGATTTTGTCTGCCATGTTGGAAGGGAGTACTGAGCGTTGGGGGTGTCTCGTGGTACTATAAAAGGCCAGGGTAGGCGCACCATTAACCCAGTGCGCGACCGAAGCAGTCCCCGAATCGAAATCATCGCGCGTCATCGTTCGTTGATCTCCGCGTTTGTTGATCTCGCAAGCACTGCCCCCGACCTCGAAGCACAAAATACCAAAAGCGCGCGCTGTAAATTCGGGCAATATTCTCGTTTCCCATTCCAGAAACGAAGGAAATGTCGGAAAACGCGGAGACGGTGCAGGCTCCGGGAAACCCTTACAAAATCGTGGACCATGCCAGGGAGCGGCGAAAGGGCATAACCGCCACTTCCCTCAAGGAACTCACCAACATCGCCCGGAGCAGACTCGCGATACCGCATGACGCGGAACTCACCATTGTTTTGGAGCAAGATGGTAATCATTTTGAGGAAATAATGTTGAAGAATTCGTGAATTGGGATGGTTTAGGGTTTCGCATGAACTTGGCAATGTTTTGGTATGAGACAAGGGTTATTTTGGAAGAGGCTGAATAAGGGTTCTGCTTTTTGAGCCATGATCTATACGAAAATTTAGTCCTAGAAACCAAGGATTTAGTCAAACATGACAGGCTAATGTATTGGATCCGATAACTTCAGTTCTGGTTAGGACAATTTAAATTTTTGTTAAGAAAATGAATTTCATTGTGATAAGTTCTGTTCTCATATCCAAAACTTTGGTTGTCATATGCTTACATTTAGATATTCTACATTTTATCAATGCTTTAGTTGCTGAAACGATTCTTGTAGATTTTCAATACAGTTTAGTGGAATCCACGTGAGATTTTAATTCCTTTATGAATTTTTATGATAGTTTCGAGTGCTGGAATTATACTGTGTTATGTAATTTATAGGTATAAATGTTAAGTGATTTTAAAAGTAAATCTTTATGTACTCTATATAAATTCTCTCATTTATGAGATGAAATTTTATTTGTTTCGGTTTAAGATCGACATTTTTTCGAAAGAAATCGTCACCAAATAGTGTAGAATGTAATTATTGAATGTCTTAAGATTGTTTTGAAGAAGAGTAATAAACTTTTTAGACGAAAATCATAGTGGAGTTAATCATAGTGGAGTAGTGTTGATAATTCTCATACATTTTTGCAAGCTTTTATATACAAATGTAATAATTTCAGGAGAGAAAAGAAAAATTAGAGTGAGATGAATTCATTTATTAGTTAAAGATCTTTTTAGAGCATAATGTACTTTTTTTTGAAGCCTTTATGACAATTTGGGTGTTTTCGTGCACTTGTTGTTTAAGACGCACAATCATTTTCAAACATAGCAATTGTAATTTTGAAAAAAATTGTCAGTGAGAGTCGAATATATGTCTAATTCGAATTACTCAATAAATTAGGGTTGCTTTTTTTTAACTCGAAAAGTTAATCTGTAGAAAAAATGCAGGAATTGATTCATAATGTGATAATAATATTATGTGATTTATGATTTAAATATTGAACAAATCAGAAATTATTTGCTATTGCATTATTTTTATCTATATAAATATATATGCATACATTGTGACGTATTATCAGCACTATGATAATTTTAATTATAATAAATATTTCTGTTTCTCTTTGTATTTTTATCTACAATATTATTACTATAGTTAATATTATATTGTTCATACTGATATTGTTATATAGTCAAAATTGATTTACATTATAGTATCACTGCATTTTTTTTTATACGTAATTATGATGATCAATCACATATTTTAATTATTCAAATGATATATTATAGTATTGTCATATTGATTAATTTCAGCAATTATATGTTGTGTGAATATTGTTCACCAAAATATCAATAAATAATGTAGTAGTTATCTACGATTCCCATTGTAAATTTAAAAGAAAAAATTTTTCTTATTCTTGGAAACAATTTGTTTAGTTAAGATGTTTTTTGATTTACTAATGCACATATCACAGTTTTAGAGCACACAAATAATGATTTTCAAACCTCAGTTTCAAAAATTTGGGTAAGAAAAATTTTCATGCTTAAATCCAAAATCATAAAACTCGCATTTACTTAGATTTTGTAGAAATCTTTTGAAGTTTTTTTGTCATAATTTTGTCGAACTTTACAGAGCTACTTTTCATTAAAAAAAAAACACTATCAAAATGTTAGGTTTGTGAAAAGAATTTCAACTTTATTTTCGTTATTAGTTGCTTAAAACTCAACAAGATATGATATCATGTTTGGCAAAGCGTATTCAAGGTTTTAAAGGATAGTAAAAAAACCTTAAAAATAATGAAAAACTACCTAATAGATACTGCTATGAATATTTATAACTTCTAAATTTTTTAGAAGTAAGTCGACAAAAATTCATAAAATAGTAGCTGAGCCAAATTCATATATTTTTACTAATTATTCGCAGTTGTTTAAAAAAAATTAAAATAATTATAATCACGATGCATTCAAAATACCAATTAATTTCATATATTGGTACAAATTATAACGCTTGCTTTTTTTTCATTGACAGCCAGAGGAATATAAATGCAATACATGTAACAATGTTATTTACATCAACATGTCAACTTTCGACTTTTTCACAGCTTAAAACGTTTTACCTCCAAAATTGAGTTTAATACTTCGCATCTAAAAATAGAAATAAACGACACATGTCAAATGCACAATATATGCACGGCATAGACCTCAAAATCGAAGTGTATGACGTCACTCGCGCTCCAACTAATGACGTAACTTTTTGGAGCGCGAAAGAATAATTCGTATAAGTATCATAAAAATTTACAGCTCACCATAAAAAAGTTCGCACGCATAAAAAGTTCCGTAATTTTCATCAGCGAAATTAATGATAAATGTAGTAATAAATTTTCGTGCTATCTTGTTCAGTGTTTCGAATTGGGGCAAGACGGACAATTTTTTTGATTTTAGAATCAAGTATGTACGCAATACACTCATAAATATACAACAGTAAACAAATTTTTCCGAAAAAGTTAAACGTATAAACGTTTCATGGAGCTGCTTAAAAAAAATTTCATTAATTATAACATTCTGAATGGAAATTAAAAGAATTATGATTTTAAATGAAAAATCAAAAGATATTGGTTATCATTTTATTATGGTCTATTTTCTTCACAAACTGCGATAAAAATAAGACTTCCGTAATTGAAAGACGAGCTAAAATTTCACGAATGTCCAAGGTAGAGAATGATATCAAGGCATCTATTTTCGAGCAATTTATATAACTATCAATCATCAAAAAATTTTTTACTAAAGGTCTATTGTAAATGAAAAATTTGAAATGTATATTGAAAAAAATATTTTCGTCGATTTTTTGACATAGTACTTTAACGTTTTTATTCTATTTTACTTTTAAACAGGATTCAGTTATTGAGGTTATGTTTACGATTATGATCAGGAACTGAAATCGATGACGAGGAATATTTTGCTACCCTGGAGAGAAACACGAACCTGATGGTTCTTCAGGGCAACCAAAAATGGGTGGCAGTGGGAGGAGGGAAAGGGCCGTCGCAATACATTGTCGTGGATAACGTGGACGCGGTAGAGGGCCCTTCTCGTGGTGACGAGGGCCGCAGGCACCTGGCCCTCGAGCCCCTGGTTTCGTCCCTGCACGGTAACCCCGCCCACATTTCGCTCTTAGGGGGGCAAGAACTCGAGCTTCTTAGCGATATGGACCCTGACAGTCTTACAGACATCGTTCAAGACAGGTACATTTTTTGCAATATTTCTGATTTGATGAGATCTATTTTTTGTTACATCTTCATTGCATTTCGTTTGATTAATTAAATTGAATTTTATTACTATCATCAAATTTTATTATTATTTTTAGTGAAATATAAAATCACGAGATGTCGAGAACTATAGTGAAAAGTTATTTTCAAAAATATATAATTGATGATGTCACGTTCGGAGTTGAGCTATTGAAAGTGTTCAAAAGACTGCCATTCGTCAAAAAATAAAGTCTAAACTATTTTTTAGTTTAGTAATGAAAAATTGAAGGACTTGAAGAAATGGAAGAGTTATCTTAATTAGTTTGACAAATCTTGATATTCTTTCGAAAGTTTCGAATAGTTTGCATAATGTTCGGAATTTTGAAAACTTCGAAAACCTAAAAAAACATTTGAATTTAGAAGGACGGTCAGTAGTTCTGCACAATTCAGTGAATTTGTAGAATTTGAAAAAATATCCACAAATTTTGTTAATTGTACTTATTACCTTACAGCATGCATGGTTTTTTTTCCTCTAACTTTCTTCTATTGCCAGTGTGTGAATGACGATAAACAATTAATCTCTACCAGTATCGAAACCATTGTTCACTTTATTCTTCCAAAAGATGAATGATTGATGAGAAAACATGTGAAAATATTCATGAGCTTTGCAAGGCCACGAAGAAACTCGAGCATCAACGTGTTTATAAATATTTGATGATTTGCATTATGCTCTTACATGGAATTTACGTTGAACATAAACGTCGACAACGTCGAGATCGACGTAGAAAATAACTTTGGAAAAGTGTAAAGTGTCATTTGGTTAAAGACACTAATTTTTGCTTTTTCGAGGAAATTGAGGAATAGAGGAATAAACTTGAGCTTCCAAAGGATCACAGAAAAAATGTATAATTGAACTCCAAAAATTAGAAAACTCAAGATTCTAATCTAAAAAATCCTTGTTCTCACACAAAGTATACGAGTACAGGAAAGAAAAACGTTAAAATTGCATTTTCTGACAAATAAAAAATTCGATTTAACAAGAGACAGTGATTATTTGTAGTAGAAACGCACACAACACCAGTAATTACGCCCCTGAATTTATTTCGAGTACCAACCATAAACTGCAATTGTAAATAATTACGAAGTGGAAGGAGTTTACTTGACATTCAAACTTCTTGATAGACTAAAATTCATTTCGTTAAAAGGTTTCTGAATTTTTCACAAAGTGTTTTCCTTAGAGCATCTTTATTACAGACGATAAAGGTGCTAGTTAATGTGGGCACGAGAAAAAAAAGCAATTTTTCATCATTAAAACCTGACATTAACGACGTCATTTTCAAGTGTAATTACGCATGAAAAATGTTTTCTCATTTTTGGAGTGGTATTTAAAATTTCTGATATCGTTGAAAAAAGTAAATTCAACAATTAACTGGGATTAGCTACATTTGTTCAAAAACAGAAAAAAGTCTTTTCCAAAATTTTATTCTTCATTGCTCTAGATAAAATATAAAATTCTTGAATGCCTGAAAAAAGACGTTATTCATTTTAATTGATGGATGAAACGAAAAAAATAAAATTAACCCTTAGTTTCGAGAAAGTAGAAGGTGATAAAAAAATGCGGTAAAAGTTGTCGTAACTTCAGATCTAAAAATTTGTTCGTAAATGATTACGAAGCTTGACGTGAAGTGTTTTTTTTTTTTTTTTAATTGTGAAGTATTTACAAAATAAATACAAATTTGATCCTCTAGTTTGAAAATTTGTGTTGGTGAAAGAAACAAAAGTCGATTTCATAAAGTTGGGAGAGTCAGAATATTTAAATGATGAATTCATTTATTTTTCTGTTTGGCAGCATGAAACGAATTGCGAAAGTTCTGACGAATCATTTTGTTACACGGAATAAATTATTTTTATCGACAGTTCTTTGATTGAAATTCAATTTCTATATCAATAATTAATTCGAGATCCAATAAATGTGACTTTTTATCCTTGGCACATTTCTATCGTGAATTGGTCATTAAAAAATTACATGTGGCTTCAGTATTTCAGGATTGCGAGAGATAAATTGAATGCCAGCTGAAGTATAAAATTATCCTCTTGAAATTGAGTTTTGGTCTAAACATTTTGCGAAAATAAACTTTCACATTATAATTTATTACACTTTTTTAAAAAAGGAAGAATTTCTATATGATGCGACGAATAGGTTTTATTTTTTTTTTTTTTTTTTGCAACTAATTTTCGTTTTGACAGGGTGTCTACTGAATAGGTCAAAAAAAATTCCTGTACATTTCCCGTACATCTCTCATAAATTTTTCAGTTTTTTTGTACACGATTTAGAGAAATTCAAACACTGAACAATAATGTTATAATTTTTGTTTTTTTTTATGATGATGCATGAAATCGATGAATAACTAGCAGCACTTACGAGTGATTACAAAGCGAATAAAATAAAGTGATAATCCATGTATTCCTCATATGAAAAATTGCACTTTCGATGATCGATTTAATAAATTACGACTTATAAAATAACTCATCCAAATATCAAGGTAGGAAATCTATTTTAATCTAAAATTTGTACGTTTCATAATTTTAGTCTGTATGTATTACTATTTCCTGTTTATTTATTTTGAAAATAACTCATAAAAATATAAAAAATCCTAAATTGTTCTGAACTTAAAGTTATTATTTTCAGTAATTGAATTCAATAAGGAAACTTTGGTAATTTTTTATTTTTCGCCTTGTTTTTGTCTCTTATTTTGTTGTCGGTCCGATGGAAAAAGTCGTCGTAAACAATTCATGATTTTGAAAATTTGAACATAATTAATCTTTAAGTAGTCGATATCAGTAATGTATATTTTTTATCTAACAATAAAAGTCCAAGTCACTAATTCATTACTTCAATATTCACATTTTGATTGTTCATTTTCCTAATTTTTGAAGAGAAAATTTGAAATTTTTCAAGCAATAACAAGTTTTAGGATGAACTTTTGATTTCAGAAATCACAAAGTTTCAAATTGTTATTTTTGCAGTGATAGCTTTTGAAAAATACAGATATTAAGCTTTTTTGATCAAGTTTTACGGTAACTTTATATTAAAATGAACGTAATTTTTGAAAATCTAGAGATATTATACAATCTGAAACACTAAAAGTTTTATTATTTTTCAATCAGTAAAATTTCAATTATTACATATGATCCAAAATATTGAGATCTTGAATCTATTTTAATCGAAAACTTATGTTTTATCAGTTATGTCTACACCTGTAACTGTTGTTCATTATTTATTTGTTATTTTAGAACTTTTAACTTTGCAGTAAACTCGATGAAAAAACTGTCATTAAAAATTTATGGATTCGAAGTACTAAATAATTATGATAAGTAGAAATTTCATCATGTACCAACACAAATTTGTAAGAGAACAGTAAATTTGGTTTTCAGATGCAAAATATTTATAATTGTGTAAATTTCACATCCGAAACAGAAAAATTACAATTTTTTTCGGATCTCAAAATTTTTATTTGTCATTAATTGAAAATTTCGAGATGAAAACACTTTGGTATTAATTTTCTTATTTCTTGACTTACAAGTTAGTTTTTCACTCTTATCCCGTTGTAGATCTGACGAAAAAAGATATAATGAAAAATGTTAGAAGTTTTTCAATCGAAGTAATCGATGTTCAAGTAGTCGATAGCTGTGAATTATATTTTTTATATAATATTTATTTCATCATTCGACATTCATTTTTTTACTGTGTAATTGTTTATTTATTCGAACGAAATTTTATATTTTTAAACCATTCAAAAACTTTGTTATGAAGTTTTCAATTCAGAAACCGTAAAATTTTCTTTATTGCAACGGAAGGTTTTAAAAAATTCGGTAAATTTCGTGTTTAAATACATATTTACGACTTATTTCATGTTTAACAATAAGAGAATCGTAGTTTAAAAAATACTCATTACATAACTTGAGATACTAAAAAGTGAATTTTTTGTTAATTAGTTACCTTTTTATACTAACGAATTCCCGTACTTTACGAAAAATTCCCGTGCACTTAAAATTCCCGCTTTTCCCGAGTTTTCCGTCTAGTGGACACCATGTTTAAGTTATCAACGGAAATTGAATTATTGTTCATCACGAGGTTCCTAATTTCCACTTTTGAAATGTAGCTGCTTTTCTGTAATATTATATAAAATAATTTCTCATAATATATAACTTATATAACACTCGGTAGATATAAAAAGTGAACATTTTCTCATAAATTGTTATTGTTTGTAATGAACATTCAAATAATAATATTCTGAATTTCGTCATTTTTCTGCAGTCACCTAGAAGAATACATCTTTTATAAAGTTTGCACATTCAAGTAATCCATTTTTCCATTTACCAGCTTGAAATAGTTCATAATGGTACTAAAAACAGAATTCATAAAATATTCTTTTCCTGAAACATGGCATATTTAGCATCCAAGCCGCTGTATTTTTTTCTTCCGAATAGAAGACATTATATGGTCTGAAAAATCGATGACTGAAAAACAAAAAAAGCTTGAAGTGTGTATTCTCCAGCGATTACAAAGATAAAAATGAAACTTCAATTTAATTTATGCTCCGTTCCTCGTAAATCCAAGTAAAATGTCGAAAAATGACCCCACAGAGCCACAATTCGTTTTCATCTCCTATATATTCATCAAATCAAAACTAGTCAAAAAAATAATAACCACTCACAATTATAAATATTTCCATTCCTTTTGCCGAAAAAATTCTTTCTTTGTGATCGGGAAAAATCAGGTCGAACCGACCATCATCAAAAACTTTCTTTTCACAACCGAGACACGATCACAATTATGTCACCATTTTTCCAAAAAAAATTAACAATCAACATCTATACAAATTACCTCTGACAATAACTTGTACTGGCAACTACCGACCAACAAATGACCAACGACATATTAAATCTATACTAACTAAGTCATTTCAATAACTTGTACTGGTAGTTGCCAGTACAAGTTATTGTTAATTCAGAGTTAATTTGTATAGATGTTGATTGTTAATTTTTTTGGAAAAATGGTGACATAATTGTGATCGTGTCTCGGTTGTGAAAAGAAAGTTTTTGATGATGGTCGGTACGACCTGATTTTTCCTGATCACGAAGAAAGAATTTTTTTGACAAAAGGAATGGAAATATTTATAATTGTCAGTGGTTATTATTTTTTTGACTAATTCCTGTTATTATTTTTGTTACGATATTATTATAAAGGAATTGTGAATTTTTGTAAATATCCTGATGACGACCCAATTTGGTGGTCGAAATATTGATTGATTGGATGAATATATTGGAGATGAAAACGAATTGTGGCTCTGTGTGATCATTTTTCGACATTTTACTTGGATAAAAATGAAAGATATAAAAGGTTTTCTCTACTTCATTACTTTTGGGGAAAATAAAAACAAATATTATTTCTACAATGACCCGTATTCTGATTTTTACAGAACGTTCTTGGAACAAGTGAAAGAAGCTTCCGGAAGGTTCCTCGTGGAAAAGCGTCAGGCCCAGGAGTCCATGGCTCTTTTCCAGATGTACGCAAGTAGTGCGGAGATGGAGCGGGCGTAGGCCATGTGGGGCGTGGGCGCCCTGACCCTGGCCAACATGTGCCGCATACGCCGCCAGATATTCTACCGGGGACGTCAGTTTCAGCAAACGCTGATCTTCCTATGGAATTGAGCCCACGCGAAAAACCTCAAATTTTGCAAATCTCTGCCTCTCGGGGACCGAAGAGGACGCCTTTGCGTTTCCAAAAACACATTACATTTTCATTAGAACTTCGGGTGGATTCGAAAGAATCATCGCGATTTTGCATCCCTCCTTCGATTCCACTCCGAACCCCCGAAAATCCCAGTCCGCAAGGAAAAAACTTTACAGAAAAGAAAACTTTCCGCAATATAATGTTCATTTTCCCGTTAAATACGGGTGCTTCGTTACAATCGTGCGTTCCGTCTAAACTTTTTAGCGAATATTTTCTAGGCACGACATAGCTTCGGAAAATCAAAAGGAACCCGCGAGTTCAACGAATATTGTATTCCATCCTGAATTCCATATCAATTGTTGGCCCAAAAACGAATTCGTTTCTCCGCCGAATTGAGATTTTCCGTTTCAACCGAGAAGACAGAAATCTTCAAGACTGATTTTATAGGAGAATACCGAAGTTCACGCCCATCGTAGATCACCCAAATAACTCACTTCGCATTTTAGCCATGTAAAGTAACGCAAGAAAATATCAGCCCTTTGATACCAAGCGTTGAGAATTAGAAAATTACAAATACAACGTAACGGTTAGTGGATTTTCGCAGTGAAATTCGTTTCACTCGCGGAGCTTTTTTCTGGGCTTCGAGGGATTTCACTGTGGAAGAAAATATTTGGGACACCAACGCATTTTTTATTGGGCACTGCAAGGAAAATGTCGAATTCGACGGTTGAGCTTTTTGTCGAATCGAAAAAATGTGCCTGGAAATGTGGTTTGGGCATCGAGTTTTTGGGTTTTTAGGACGACGCGTTTTGAACGCGATGTTAGAGGGTAATTCATAGAGTATGAAATACTTGGGAATTAGGTTTGATGATGATTATCAATGATTATTAATGTTGATTATTGTGAATGTAAATAATGTTTTCCATACGAGAGGTGTTGGGGAATGTTATTTGTAGTTTTGAAAGAAATTTGAGGTTTGGAACGATATGATTGTGTCGTGTGACGAAATTTAAGGTAACAATTGCAGTATGGATTTTGACAGATAATTTTGATGGTATCAATACCAATGAATGCCCGAAAGTAATATTACGTAGAGATTCGTTGAAATAATAAAGTCACAAAAAATTAAGGTCACTTTTAAATCGCTGATTTTGAACTTTTTGCGAGAAAAAAAAACGAATTTGTGGCATTGCTCAAGTCGTTTTTTGTATTTTCTTTTCTATGAAACTACAATTTTCAAACATTTACTGTGAAGGTTCGTATGATCATCAACTTGAATAATTTCTCGATTCTTCACACTGCAGGTATCATCGCCTGAAAACATATATATTTTTTTCTTCTGCCACCAAATTTTCAATAACAATAAGCATATAGTTTTTCTTCACGTTCATAAACACCTTGAGTAAACTTTTTTTTTAACTCTTCGCTCAAATTAAATGTTTTTAATATCCCATTGTCGAGAAGAAAAATAAGAGTAATTTAAAAATATAAAAATTTCGACTTTTAGATAAGTGATTCTGAAACTTCGAGTAAAACATCTTGCAAAATTTAAGAATTCATTTAAATATGCATTTTTTTTATAGAAAATCGATTTCTGCTCATTAGTATGTACTATTAATATTTGGAATTTTCGTTTTTCGGAGAGGCTTGAATTTCTACGTAGTCACAAATTTGTTTTAATTTATTATTTTGTAATGGGAATATCTTTGGAATCAATAATCTACTCATACATGGCAATTCTATTTTTGCAATCAGAAGTAAAACTTATTACATAACCTCCAAAAAAATTTATTATTTTGAATATTCCACTATTATAATTTTCTAAAAAATTGAATTACATCTTTGATTGTTATAGGATTCACTTTACGTATCAACAAACTTAAATATATTTGTAAATCATCTCAAAATTCATCATTCTCTTAAAACCGAAAATCTCAAGTTTTTAGTGCACGCAAATAGATAAGTATGTTTTATCAAAAAATGATAATAAATTTCCCAATGAATATATAAACCATAGAACGTATTTCGTGACATAACATTCATAATTTTTTTACTCGATGATGTAATATCATAACTATTAATTTTTAACGAAAAGTTACTAAGGGTATTCATGAACAAAGAGAAAAACAGAGCTTTTTGTCTTCATACGTCTTTCATGAGAGCATTAGAAAAAAAAAAGATACTCTTCGGCGATGATACCTGTGGTGCGAAAATTTGTAAATCGTTAGTCACGGTAATGATTCTACGATATTTCGTATAAATTTTTATTATAAACGATAATGTAAAAAATAAATTGGGCGATGCTAAAAAATAATTTTTTCATTTTCTTTTCCTTCTCAAAATAGTTAAAAATCAGCGATATCACAAAAATAAATTATTATTGTTGTAGTAACTTTCTTATTTTTCGAGAAAACCGAATAAAATCATTCGATAATATGATTTACAAAACATAAACCGTCAAAGTCCATATTGAAATTAGGACCCTTCATTTTGTCACACAGCATTTATTTGGTCAACGTATTTTTCACTCAAAGAAATTTAAAGAGCATTCATTTTGTTTTGAGTAATAATTCAAATTATGTAATCTGGAAAATGTGATACTCTCTAGCCAAAAATATTTACAAATCATTGTTTAATTCGCCAATTAAGTTTCAAATAAAACTGAAAAATAAATACACGTATGTATCTGAAGATTCTCGTGGATTCAGGAAATTTTTTGAATTTCGGGACTACAAACTTTCCATCTTTTGCCGAAAATTACAAATAACAACAAATTGCCCATTTGGTTACGGTAATGTACATAATTATCAAATAATCTAATTATATCTAATAATAGAATCTTATCGGCATTGTTTTTTAATAATAAAATTTATTGAGTGTTTTTTTCTCAAAGATTTAAACAAGTTTACTCTGAAATGTTTTTTAAGGTGGTTTGTACATAAAAGTAAAGACACTTCTCAAAGAAAAAAATCACAAATGTATATTGCTACTAGTAATTATACCTCACTCGTTTTTATTCAGAAAAATCAAATCTAGAAAATGATTAAGAATTGCCTCGAAACTGATAATACTAGAAATAATATAAATAACAAAAAATCATTACTTCAGAAAAAAAAATGCAGCATAATTTCATTTTCGAAACATCTACTTATTTTCTCAGGCTTTGATTGAACTCTTGACTTATTTGTACAGAAGACACCTGAAAAAAACGCCATACACAACTGTAAGTACCAAAAATACCTAGACTTAACACGTTCAATAACTTACAATTAGAGTAGCAATGGAAAAAATGACCAAAGCTGCTATAGAATAACGATTTCTCTAAATAGAACTGCCAAACAGAAACTCAATCAAGTACTGCTCAAAAGGCCGAAATAAAAAAAAATTTTGATAATAGTCTGCGTCGTTGAAGCAAACTTTGATGATTCGCTCTACGAATAATACTTTACGTCAACGATTTTGCCGCTCCAAAATACTTACCAGTATTATGTCTTCTTTTTTGTATTCTCAGAAAACTTTCTCTGGGCAACTTTTGCAGAATATAAATGTTCAAAAGCAATTTTTTTATAAGCGAGCACAATGTAACATAACGCACTATCGAGCATACACTGGTCTCTCGCTATGAGGACGACGGAAGTCGCGATAAGCGAATGCGCGTCATTTGAGTTAATGATGGGGAAGAGCGTGAGGCCCAGTGTATTTCGAAAAAAAAAAGTTACAAGGAATTGTCAAAGCTTCTCGTGTTGGCCTCCAACGTTTTTTTTCCATGAATACATGAATTGTATATAGAGTTTTCGAGAGAATTTTACTTTTTATAAATGTTTTTAATGCGTCGCAATTTGGCAGTTTCGGTGTTATTTATAGGCTTATAAGTGAATATTTACGATTAGTATGCATTTTCTCCGAGCGCACTAAGAGAGGTTTCGTCTTGTGAATGCTGCTTTTGCGTAATTTGTTGGCGAATATTGATAGTAGAAATTGTAAAGCGAATTGTGTCTCCGAAGTGTCAATAAAGTAATGTTACTGGCATTCGAGTAGAGTATGATTGCGATTCCTTCAGTTACTTTTTTACAGCCCTTAAAAGAATTCTGTGATATTATCCACTCAGAGTTTAGGAAACGTAAGCTTATGTCCTTCTTTGCGTTCCCCAATCCGCTTGCTAAATCCCTTTTGACAAAAAAAAACACAACTAAAAGGCTCAAAATAGTGCTACTAATCGTTTTTTTATATATGTAAACCAGAGATGGACATTAACAGTACTTTTAGTAATCAATTACTTTTGGATTACAAAATACTTGTAATCACCTGATCATGAATACTTGATTACTTGTAATTATGTACCTCAAAAAAATGCACTACGGGGATACTTGTATTTCAATAATCTGGAGTAGCGTGCTACAAGTATTCCAGTAATCTTAGAGTAGCGCGCTACTTGTATTCTGGCGATTTTCAATCATAATTATCCAAGCAGTCCAAGCAGTATTTATTACAAAATATAATAACTTTAGCGTTTACAATACGCTGTATCCTACTTGGACATGAAACGGTGTCACGAAAATTTGACGTAAATTTTACAATTACAACTACACTTTATGTTGTATTTCAGTTTTCACTTTAAAAGGTTCCACTTTGGCTATGTGTTCTTAAACACATATAGTTAATGCTTGTATGCTTCATAATATTTCATAATCAAGTTTTATTGCTCATTTGAAAAGTTTTTGTGAAATTTACTTTAACTCTTAAAATTTACTTAAATTTGTAAACTTTACTCAGATTCGTGGAATTTACTTCAATTTGAGGAAGTTCGTTGCATCATTCAAAATTCACCTAAAATCATAAAAATTGAGTCAAACTTGCAAGATTTACTTAAATGTGTTTAATTTACTTGAACCTGTGGAATTAACATAACTTCGTAAAATTGGCTTTAATCCATAAAACTTACATTCGAAAAATTCACCTATATTTAAAAAATCAACTTTGATTTGTAAAATTTACTCATTCTCTTCAAAATTTCCAGTAAATCGTGTGACTTAGGGTAAATTTGTAGAATTTACTTTCAAATTTTCAAAAATTTACTCAAACTTGGCAGATTTACTTAAACTTGTAAAATTAACTTCAATTCGTACAGTTGGCTATTACTTGTAAAATTTACCAAAATTTGAAAATTTTACTTATACTTGGGAAAATTTCACAACTTTGAGAAATATAATTAAATTTGTAAAATTTACTGATATTCGTAATTACTGATGATATGCGCATAATTTGTTTGAGTTACTGAAATTTACATACTTACATTTGTGAAATTATCTTCCTTTTTTTGAAATTTACCTTGAAACGTAAAAATTGAGCGAAATTTACCAAATTTACCTAAATTCGAGAAATGTCCTTATTAAATTAAATACAAGTTAACTTGTAAGACCTATAACATAAAATCGTAAAATTTGCTTCAACTTGTAAAATTAACTAAAATTTTCCAAATTTACTACTAGTAAAATTTACTAAAATGTGTAAAAACTACTGAAATTCGTAAAATTTACTTAAATTTGTGAAATTTAATGAATTGGTAAATTTCACTATAATTTATTAAATCAACTTACTTTTCTTAAGATTTACCTAAAAGTCGTACAATTGACTAAATTGACAAAAGATATATCAGTTTTTAAAATTTACTCAGATTTGTGAAATTCACTGAAACCCACAAAATTATGTTCAATTCGTAAAATTGGCTTTAGCTTGTGAAATAGACTTAAATTTGCAAAATTTAATGTAACTCGTGAAATTTACTCTCATTCGTAAATTACCTACATTTCTAAAATATTATTGTTTAAAAATTGACTGAAATTCGTGAAATTCACGTCAATTAGTAAAATTCACTAAAGTTCCTAAAATTCACCTAAACATGTTTGTGGCTTCTAGGCATAACCGAAAAGATCACTTCTGCCATAACTGTTAACATTTTATCATATCATATAAAATGAGCCATATGGCAGAAGTGACTTTTTAGTTTATGCCGGGAAGCTACAGATGTATATTCGCTAGCTTTTTTCTAAATTTACCTAAAATCGTGAAATTGAGTAAAATTCGTAAAATGTACATAAATTTCTCAATTTTACTGAAACTTGTTAGGTCAGAGTTTTTTTGCAACCAATCATATTCTGTTGTTGTGCCTGTTTTCAGTACGTATGATAAAAAGGTAATTCTAAAACGCTTAAGTACAAATCTGGTTCAAAATGTATTTATAAGTTTAAAAAATGCTCAATGGATTAAAGTAAATACCCTAAGTGCATAAGAAGTTGGTCACTTGATCGAAAACAATATAAAATTATATCGTGTATTTAAAAAGTTGCCAAACATGGTATATCTGTTAATTCTCAAACATGTCAGACATTTTTTATGCTCATCAAATCTCATTATATACCTACATTGATACAGATTTTTAATCACCCATTATTTTATACAGCATCCGATTTGAAATGCGCATTTGTAAAATTAAGACATTTTTTTGAGTCTTGATTTTTGCAAAATTTTGAGCTTCTAAATTCTGCTTAGCATAGTCGAAATTCATATGCGTATGCAATATAAATTATATAATTATAAAAATTTATTATAAAAAATTAATCTCAAAAGCAATATTCACAAAATATATCAAAAAAAATAGGTGTGTAAATTTTAGGAACTCAAATAATGTATACGAATTTCATTAAATTTTACAAATTTAAGTATATTTCAAAAATTTGTGGAATTTTCACAAGTATAAATAAAATTTTCAAATTTTGGTAAATTTTACAAGTGAGAGCTAGTTGTACGAATTAAAGTCAATTTTAAAAAGTTATGTTAATCTCCTAATTTTGAGTAAATTTCCGAAAACTATTAAGTAAATTTTTCAAATTTACCTTAATTTACACAATTTACTGTGAATTTTGAATAAAATAAGAAAATTTCACAAATCCAAGTAAATTTTACAAGTATAGGTGAATTTTGCAAATGTAAGTAAATTTTACGAGTGAAAGCCAGTTTCACGAAGTTATGTTAATTTAGCAAGTTCAAGTAAATATAACGAATTTAAGTACATTTTACAGATTTGACTATATTTCTATGAATTTAAGTGAATTTCGAATAATGCAACTAACTTTCTCAAATTGAAGTTAAATTGTAAATAAAATCACTACGTCCCTTCACTCAGAAAATATTCTAGGAGAAATTACCATAACCCTTAAAACAGTGATTCCACTAAGCAGTTTTTGTAAAGTTATACTTCATACACTTTTTTTAATTCAGCATTTCTAAAGGCTGAAAATTTTTCCATGAGGAGTGGTAATGATCTGTGTTTTTGTGACGTGTTCTTCTCTGCGAAACCAACCAACCTATGGAATCCACAGCAATGCAGAATTCACTATAAATTCATTTTTATTTTATTATTTCTTCACAAAAAACTGAAAATGAACTCATTCAATTTATTTCATTGGGAAACGAATAATAAAAGCTTATAAGTTAATCTCAACAAAAATGTTTTCTTCTCAATTTAGTTTAATTTGCCTAACTTTACAAAACTTGTTTATGATAACTTTATGCTGATATTTAATGTCAATCATTATAATTTTATTATATAGTACCCTTGGACATAGGTAGTGTTCAAAAATATAGAAAATTTGCAAGAAACTATTGTTTAGAATCTTTGATATACCATAAATTATTTGAGAAAGAAGAAAATTTCATGAAAAAAAGGATGAGTTCAGTCCTGAATTGTCATTAAATAACTTGATGACGATAAAATTAAGATTTCGAAATAACAAGACCTGACGCAGGGGGTACTCACATCAATGCAAGAGTATTCATTTATCACTGATTGTGAGTAACTTATTAACAACGTACAATGCGTTTTAACATTGTAAAAATTGACAACAACACCGATATCTATCAAACCTTATCAAAAGCGATAAAAATTATCTAAAATGAATGAGATAATTTTTGCTCCTGAGTCAGAGGATACCTAACACATTCTAATACAAACTGTAGACACATTAACCTGTTACACTCAAAATTCTGTTTTGAGTTGACAACAAGGTAAAAATTCTAACATAATCATATTTTTCAAGATCATTTCTCAAAGATGGATGTTCATCATCATCTGCTAATGACAGCAACATTCATTTTTTTCCTAACAACTTTCTGCGAGTGCCATTTTTTCGACAACTCAGGACCTTGGATTATTGCAACCAAAGGAGAACCCTGGCCACAAGTAGAAAATAGGAAACTTTTCGATTCTTTCTTCACGATCGATCCCGATTTTCGTTTCGAGGTAATATGTCTTTCAAAATGAATTTTTGTTAAACTACAAGAATGATTTGAGAAAATCATGTTGCTAACAAAAACGAGTTTTCTGTGAAATTCAAGATAAGACATTGATATAGTTATTTGTTCTATTTTTAGTAAATAACAATTGTTTCTAGGTAATTAATAACACTACAAATAAACCATGCGACGTTTTGTCGAATGCTACTCAAAGATACATGAAAATACTGAAACGAGAACTAGAACTTGCGATGAAAATCGAGGGTGATCCTCCAAAAGGCAAAAATTTGAGTCTTCTTTCTGTGCTCGGAATTTCCGTTTTGAATCAATCAACTTGCTACGAGATGCCAAGTTTAAATATGGACGAAAAATGTAAGGTCGAGGACAAATAATTCCATCCGATAAAAAAAAAAAATAAAGGCGTTGTTTCACTATTTCTCCTCAATATTTGACTTTCAGATAAAATATTGATAAGGGACGCTGCAAATAGTAATGCTGTTTTGATAGCTAATAGTGTTTGGGGAATATTACGTGGCTTGGAAACGTTTTCGCAGTTATTGTTCGCAACTGGAGATAAAAAAACCGTAAGTTTTTTCACCGTATTCTTGTTAATTACATAATATTTAGAAACCATCATTTAAAAGTAAATAGTGTAAATCAACATCATTAACATCCAAAATTTTAAAGAATGATACTGAAAAAAAAGGTTGATTAAGGTTATCAAATTCTTTGCTATGAAAAAAAATTTCGTCAGCGCTGAATTCGTGCATCAGTAACTGTAACGCAATATAATATTTTTACCTATCAGCCCAAAAGTTCATAAATTCTATTAAATGAAGGAATAAAACTGTTTTTTTTTTTTTTTTTTTTTTTTTTTTCGGTTTTATTTTGCAGTAAGTGGTGCCGGAAAGACAACTTTTGTATATATAAATGAGCCAATAATATTTTATTGTATGGAGTTTTCGTCTTCACGGCATCACCTACTGCGAAATAAAGCTATTTTTATTTTTTGTTTTAGAGAATCTATATGAAGTTTTAGGCAGGTGTGTTTTTTTTAAGGACGCACTCATATACACATCCATATATATGTCAGAGAATCTTATAATCTAAAAATGATAGAACATTTCAGAAAATATTGAAAATACTAGATATTTAATAAACTACCAGATTTCTTTAAGTTGCCATTTTCTGAAAAAGTAAAGAATAAACGAAAATGTACTAAACTTTGAATTTCGAAGTTAAAAATATAGATTTCTCTTTTGATTTTATAATATTTGAAAGTCTTTACAGAAATTTATGGATATGATAAAAATTTATTTGAAACTGTTATATACTGTTACAGTAAAAAAAAGTGATAAATAACAAAAATCCTGAAAATACAAGCAGTCTCTAAAATATCTAAAATAAATGCAAACATCAATATTCGGCTATTGCTATGTTACAATAATAATATACCATATTTGTATTATTGTTTCATTTATTTATAACTGTGGAATATGCAACAAATGAAACTTCTTTGTTACATAGAACCATGTTATTGCGAATAAATAATTGCACTGATGTATTGTTTCTCTCCATACAAAAAGAATAAATAAACTGATATCAATTATCACACAAAAAGCAATTTCTTCAGTCAATTTTTAACATGTTACAGCTCAGCATCAAGTCACAATATTTGAGCGATCAGCCCTACTACAAGTATCGAGGTCTTTTGCTCGATACTTCGAGACACTACCTACCCATACCCGACATCAAACTGACATTAGATGCAATGTCTTACAATAAATTCAACGTTTTCCACTGGCACATCGTGGACGACAATAGTTTTCCGTATCAGAGCACAGAGTTTCCTAATTTGTCAAAAAAAGGAGCTTATCACTCGGAGATGATATACACCAAAGAAAACGTGCTTGATGTAATAAATTATGCGAGATTACGCGGGATCCGGGTAGTCCCTGAGTTCGACAGTCCAGGGCACGTTGCCTCCTGGGGATTAGGCTATCCTTACTTGCTAACAACTTGTTACGGTAAAAAAACAGTTGCTCTTCGATACTATAACGTCAATTTAATTATTTCACACCTAAATTGCTTCAGTATTGTCAAGTTCTTTCATAATTTTTTCACATTCTTACATAATGTTTTTCGGTCAGTCAGTCTCCTTCAATCAAGCGAATAATGAATAATCTTCATCAGCCAGTAAATTTTGTTATTTTACTATAGGTAACGATGGCAAACCAAATGGCAAAGTTGGCCCATTGAACCCTTCGAATCCAGAAGTTTATAAGTTTGTGGCTAGTCTTTTCGGAGAAGTAACCCACTTATTCCCTGACGAGTTTTTCCATCTGGGAGGAGATGAAGTGCCATTTGATTGCTGGAAAAGCAATCCTGACATCCAAAATTACATGTTCGAAAATCATATTCCAAGTGCCAGAAAACTTGAAGAAAAGTACATTTTAAGAGTGATGAATATCACGAAATCGTTTGGAAAGAGTTCAATTGTTTGGGAAGAGGTAATCAATTTATGTAATTTTCGGTAATACCTAAGAAGAAATTCCAACATCAAATGATGAAATGTTTCCAATTATTGAAGCACACATAATTTTTTATGTAAAAGTTTTTCAGGTGTGTAATATTTTGTATAAGACTATATAATTCAAAGGCTAACTGAATTCTTACGAATGATCAGTGAGTTTGTTTGTTTGAGTGCAGATTTTCAACAATGGTGCTGAAATGCCACAGGACACAGTGGTACATGTCTGGCAAGACAACTTTTTATCAGAGCTGAAACGAATAACGGACAAAGGTTATCGTGCTCTTTTGTCAAGCTGTTGGTATTTGGATCATATGGGTGACGGCAGTGATGCCGATTGGAAGAAATTTTACAATTGCGATATCCACAGCTTCGATGGAAACAAAGAGCTTCTAATTGGTGGAGAGGCTTGCATGTGGGGCGAATTTGTTGACAGGTATGATCTAACATATAATGTCAAGTTGATACTCAAATATCTAATGGTGTAGATTTCACAAAATAATAGTGAAAAAAACACGATATCCTACGAATTATTTGTAGAATAAACAACGTGGATTACGGGCCTCAGACATTAGAGTTGCGAAGATCAAAACATGAAAAACAAGTTTGCTTCTAAACGCTTGAATCTATCAAAATGAAAGTTTACAATTTTGAACATTATGTTTCAGAACCAATGTTCATCCGAGGATCTGGCCTAGAGCAAGCGCAGTAGCCGAACGTTTATGGAAAAAAAATCAAGAAGAAATATCGAATGTTGAAGAGCGTCTAGAAGAACATGCTTGTCGAATGAACAGACGAGGAGTTCCAGCGCAACCACCGAATCGTGCAGGATTTTGTGTTTTGTGAACTATCATGGAAGAACCTCAGTTTTTGCTATCTTTCATCGTTAATAAAGAAAAATTTTAAATCATTTAGACATACCTTTATTAATTTCTGTAGGAACTGATGCTTGAGCTAGGATGATGTCAAAAACTAAATTATTTCAACTGCTGGAACTTCTAAAGCTGTCAAAAGTGTTAAAGCGACAGAAAGCAGCATACATTTGATATTTGTAATAAATGTTCTAGAGTGCTATAATGTTTATTATGTCTTTTACTTCGAAAATGATATCAACCCATTCAGCTTGGGATAAAAAGTATTCGACGTTTTTTGTTTTTTTTTTTTTCAATTTTACGTCCTCGGTATAATTTTTTTCATCATGTCCAACGAGCCGTAAAATTTCATGTTCTGACGAATCAAAGTGTTTGAATAAAAATTGTGATTGTTTTGATGTTTGTGAGTACAACTTTTTTCAACCAACAAACTAACAATATTTATACTATACATTTCATGCCAAAATATGTGCGCTGAGGCGAACTGTGCACGCTATTTATTTATAATACAAAAAAATTAACATTACGGTACGTTTTGCGTATCAAAATTGTTGAAAATGATTGATAGTTCGGAATGAAAATGAAAATCAAAATGACCCGTTGAGCAAAAACGTAATTTACAACATTAATTAACCCATATTAACGTTGTTGAATTGTCTAACTTTAATGTACCATATCTACTTTTTTTTCTTTTTTTTTTCTTCGTCTGACTTGTTTTTATCTTCTCTATCCAGTCGATTTTATCGTGTATTACCGCGGAAAACAGGCGTTGCAGGATTTCTACTTACTGTTCACATAACTCTGCATAGAGTGGAAAAGTGTACACTTTTTGTGTACACGTGTTACACGAGATTAATAGATTTTGACAGTAATAATTTGATTTTTTCATTAATTCCAGACACAATATTCGAATTTTTAACTATTCCAGAATAGGAGAAAAATCGAATATTTCTTTCAGTGTTCAAAGCGATGAAAACGGTACACATTTTTGATAGTGCCGTGAAAAGAAAAAAGTGTTACTTTTTAGATCACTTTTACACTTCATGATTGATACAATTTTCACTTCAAGATTGTGGCGATGGTATCATTTAACGATAAAAGTCTTAATCAAAATGAACACTATGGAAAAAGTGTTCTCCAAGCACCAAAATTAGAGAAGCAGAAAAAAGAGAGTAATCATGATCTGAACGACAGAATCAAGATTAGAGAATTTTGCAAAAATAAAAATTCTTGTCACACCAGCCAGGTAACTTTAGTCGGTATTTATGACGTTTTCGTTTTTTTTTACCAATTTTTCTAACAATTTTTTCAGCGATTACTTTGAAGGTGACTTCTAAAAAATCATCATCTATTTTCAACTGGTGATTTCCTTGCCGAGAGGAAAATTATTGTTCGTGGTAATTTTTGAGATCTTTATATTGTTCTTGAGTAGCTGTTTTTAATTACAGACATGTTCTTAGCAATGTTTTAACTAAGTTTTCCATCGTAAAACATTTCTGAATAAGTATGATTTTAGAATATACATAAAAAGTGGTTCAGTTACAAAATTTTTTAAAACCAAAAAACTGCTTCATAATCAATGTACTACATTCTCCTTTTACTTGTAATCATGTTTTGTGTGGGTAATTCTAGCAAAATTTGCATTTAAAATCAATCACGAACATATTTTACTGCGATGACTAAGATAAATAATAATTATCTTGCTGTTTGAAATGCTGAATGTTGCTGTAATTACTTCAAAACAATATTATTCAATTTTTATCATTTTCTCGTCATTGATAGGATTTTTCTTTCTCTCTATTCAGCGAGATCTAGAAAACAATCAAGTGGCCCTTTGCAGTTTAAAATGGAATTCAAATTACCCAAAAGTAGCCTTGTATCTTATCAGAGACAATTACCTTATCAGATTTTCGTAGTTCCCGCTGCTTAACTCATATCAACTGTTAATCAAATTTTCAGTAACCTGCGCATTAGAAAAAAAAAACCAATTTTTCAAAAGAAAACTTCTTACTCCATAGATCTTTATAGATCTAATGAAGATCAATGAAGATCTGTTCGAGATCTATGAAGATTAAATTGCGATCAATGTAGATCTACTTTTTTCATCTGGGTTGTTACTGATTTAATCTAAGATATTATATTGCTCGAATAAGGAAACTTTGCTCACCTCATCAAACTTCGTGCTACATCTATTCGTTTAAGACCATACAATGTATAAATTCACTGAGCTCGACTGTACCGACGCTTCCTCTCTTTATATGGTGCCAGTAATGCCAATAGAAGCATCTGCTTCAGAGCCATAGTGTGTATCATACTCGTCCCTTCTCTAACACCATAAAAAAAAATCAACCTTGACTTTGGCCGAACTCCCTAGGACGTAATGACTGTCGAAGAGTTCGCGTAATTGCTCTCGTCTCGCGAGCGGAATGTCGGTTCAAGGGGGTGGGAAGTAATAAACGCTAGGCGTCGTCGGCGTCCGCGGGTTCTGCGCGACTTGTTCTACGAGAATTCGGGTGCGAGTGGACGAGTACAAGACCATCTTTCTCGACCCCCCTTCCCTACTACACCCATCATTACCCTGGGAAGAACGGCGATGATGAAATTGTGATCGCACCTGGAATGCGCGTTCCTGGCGGCCGCGGGGCAGTGGCCTTCGCCCGGGCATGGAGTCGGAGAGCGTCAAGTCCGAGCTCAGCGAGCACACCTTGAGCGTCAATAAAACCTCCTCGCTCAAACACCATCGCAAGAACCATAAAAATTCGCACAGGAACAATAGGTTAGAATGGCTAGAAGTAAATGGTTTTGATAGTGAAGAAAGTCCTTTCCCCAATTCTAAGCTGTATGTATTTTGGCAACTGCTAAGTTCTACACATCTTCAGTCAAATATGTACCTAAAAAAGTTCTCTCTCCAATCGACCTAAAAATTTTGTCATATCGACTATATTTTTCATAATTTGACTAAATATTTTAGTTAGATATGAGTATGATCTTTGTTATGTTTGTATGTGACTAAATATCTAGTCAATTTTAGTAAGCTTTTTTCTGCATGTAGATGGAGGGTAATTTAGAATTTTATTATTTGACCTATCACCCTAGTTTTTAGATTAAAACCCTAAGAAAGTTTGCTAGTATAATTTATCTCTTTAAAATTCTTGGGAAGCTGGAAGTAGTGGTCTTTTTTTGGTTTTATAGAAAAGCTTTGATAAAAGTTACTAAAATTTAGTTAAAATAATAAAGTCTAGTGGGCTAGGATCTGTTTTGACAGAAGCTTTTCTTTCAATTACCCAACAGATTTATTGTATCTGAGAATATTAAATTGACTGTTGAAACTGTTGATTGAATCGTCCGAACAGTCGAAAAAGTTACAAACTGTTTGTAAAACACAGGTAAACTGGAGTTGAATTATCTAAAGTTTGTGCATTTGAAAGTTTTCCATTTTTGTACCTTTATTCTAAAAAAATGTATATTTGTGTGCTAAAATCTTCTAGAATATGTGGAAATCCGAAATTCTACAGGTACTTTTGGTTCTATCAATTATTCAATTTTTTGTGTCTAAGAAAATTGAATCGATTATAAAATATATTGCTTGTACTATTCGGAATGTTGGAATTTTTATATGTCATTTGTTAAATGAAAACGAACTAAGAGTTGAATGATATGATTTTTACCCGTTCGAAAACATCTTATTTTTACGAATTTTTCAAATGTATGCCGATATATGCATTTCAATCTTTGAAGCAGTTAATAAAATTAGGATTACAAGTTAAAATTGTCTCAAACAATAATGATTTATCTATGCCTCGAAAAATTGTACTGACTGTCAAAACTATTGATCGACCTGTTCGAAACGTCAGAACATTCATACATTGTTTGTAAATCATACATGATTTCAAAGTTAAACTATCTAATTTTTTTTTTTTATAAAAATCTTACTTGTTTAGAAAATTTTTGTACATAAAACTTGAGAAAATTGAGAGTGAGTGGAAAGAGGAATTTTCCGGTGGATTGAAACAGGATTATGAAATTTGGGAATTTGCGAAAAAATTGAAAACTCCCAAAAAGTTTAGAAAATCTCGAATGGATCAGAAAACTCTGAAGAGATTGCGAAATTTTATGTCCAGGAAATCATAGGTTTAGAAAATCTTCGGACAATAATTTTAAAAGTTCGGAAAATAATTTCTGAGTTCCGTAAATTTCAAATTCTGGATTTCGGAATAAACCAAGTTCGATAGATTTCGAATTCGAGACATTCCGATTGGCAGTAGTAAGGTGTGTTGTAAAATTTAAATTAACTTGTCTTAAAAGTATTTCACATTACCAATATATCGTTAAATATATGCTTGTGTTCTTTGGATTTTATACATATATACGTTTTTCAATCTCCATCGATTGATTTTTGAATTTTAGTGTACCGGTTTATCAAGTACTTATATTCAATTATACTAATGTTCATGAACTTCAATGTAAAAATCATTTTTTGAAGAGCTTATTTTAGAATGTCACTTCTTTTTTCCAATATAGGCTTACTCACTTTCAGTATTTCGTTTATTATGAATTGGAAAAAAAGTACAAACTTTACAACATGCTATTGTTAAAAACTCCAACGACAAGTTTATTTACACATATATTTACGAAAAATTTCACTAGTGCAATTCGGGATATCTTGAATTCGAGATCTGTCATACTCAGGTTATGCCGAAATCATAAATTCAAGACTGAACAAACTTAAAATTCCCAAACCTTCTGGAATTTATTCAGCGATCTTCGCATTAAGAACCTGCTTTGATATATGCCTAAATATCTAGATTATATGCCTTATTATTCTGAAATTGTTAAAATATTTACACGAAGTTACTTCGAATTGAATAAGTTAATAAAAATTGTGATATGACTCCGGAAAATTTATGGGAACTATCAAAGCTATTGGATAAACTACTCAAAAAGTCAAAACTGCTATTCTCGATTTCAAAACTGTTAAAATAAACTGTCTAAACTATTATACACTGTTAAACTGAAAAGCACCAAAACTGTTAGAGACTCCAAACTGTTAAAAGCAGCAAAACTATTGAAAGTGTTAAAACTGATTGAAAATGGTAAAAATAGTAAATATTATGGTAAAATCGCGTAAATGTTAAGAATTACAAAAATTTTGAAACAGAGGAAAATTGTTAAAAACCGTGTAAAACTGCCAAAATCTCATCTAAAGTAACTACTTTAACTAGTTTAACTTACTACTAAAGTAGTAAGTTAAAACTTTTTTATAAAACTATCACCAATGTTAACTCTCTAACACATTTTTGGACTGAAAAAATTGTCGAACGAACTATGTGTTTGTTTTAAATTAAAACTAATTAAAAACAATGTCAAAACTGTAATGCGCTATTCAGTTAAAAAGTAACGCAACTGTTTATTGCTGAAAATGATTAGAAATAGACAAAACATTTGAGAATGTTAGAAATAATGTAAAACTATCTAAAATAGTTCAATGCCCAAATTTACAACACTGTTGAAACTGCCAAATTTTCACAGCCCATCAAAACCAACAAAAGTGTCAAAATTTTCAGATTTTTTCCAACTATAAGACACTCTATCGGATTCCTATAAAAACTGTTGTAAACAAATGACCATCAAAACTAACAAACACCAACAAAACAATGAAAAAACTTAAATATTCTCCTGTCGATAACACCATTACAATATTCTTTACATTTCTTTTGTATTCAAACTTTCATATGCGCTCTGAAAAATGCTTCCACAAAACAATTCTTAGCATTACAAGCTGGCCACCAAGTATACAAAATTTCAAAAAACCAAAGTCAAAATCCAGACCATGCCTAGTGGTTCATTCTAAGCTCATCAGCAAAGCTCAATTCCAAATTTCGCTTACGAACGAACAAATACTTTTAATCGCAAAATTTCAGATTCCGTGAGTTTATTTTTTTATTTTTCTAGCACAAGGAGCCACAAAAAGAACGGATCTAGCTTGGAAACGGTGGAAATGGCACCGTTCCAAACGACGGTCAACGTCCGAGGAGACGGAACCGAGAATATGGGCCAAGAGGTTATAGAAGTCCAGATCTTGCCCCAGGACGAGAACTGGGGCGAAAACACCACTGCCGTAACTGGGAACACGTCTGATCGTTCTGAATCCACGGAGGACGTTTCACATTGGCCAAACGACCATGAAGGATCGTTTGGTTTTACTTGTCATCGATATTTTGCGCCTATCGTGGCATTTATTTTAGGGATCGGGGCTTTTGTAAGTCCCATAGCCATGGTGGTGCTGCCAAAACTAGGCTTCTTCCCCGACCACACCATCATTTTGACAGTGCAACAGAGACTGCGAATCCTTTCTTGCAACGCCGAGTGCAAGGGCCATTTGCTGGGCCTTGCCTTCAAATTGGTCCTTCTGGGAATCGGGACTTGGGCCGTTTTCTTAAGGCCCCGTAACGCCACCATGCCCAGGATATTTTTCTTCAGAACAGGGGTCCTAGTGCTCACCTGGCTGTGCATATGCACTTTTTGGTTGTTCTATGTAGTTCAGGTGAGCAACATTCAAGAATCTTGGAATTCATTTAAAAGAATTTTGGTTTGAACGCATTACATCAAACGTTTGGCTGCTACTGAAGAACCATTGTTTCAGATTCTTCAAGTGTTTTAAGTAGAAACTCTATTATTAATACTTCTTTCAGGTAACGGAGAGCGTAAAAACAGCAGCTAATGGCGAGATCACAGAATACAAGAGTCTAGTGATTTATGCTGGGACTTTTGCAGACACGCTTCTGTTTATACATTACATCGCTGCGTTGCTTATGGAAATACGACACTTACGGCCGACGTATTATTTAAAGGTAACGCAAAAGTTGAAGCATATCAAAGTTTTTTAGGCTGAAAAACGCCTTAACAATTTTTCAAAGAAAGTAGTAT
The DNA here is from genome assembly GCA_028476575.1 of Platygaster robiniae. NCBI lineage: Eukaryota > Metazoa > Arthropoda > Insecta > Hymenoptera > Platygastridae > Platygaster > Platygaster robiniae. The sequence continues at coordinate 9,144,952 of CM052021.1, read as the reverse complement.
AATAACCTAAGTTATAATGTTCAATCTTGATTTCCGTTGTTAGCAGCGTTAACAATGAAAGATGATCCTTGACAATCTAGTTTTGGGAGTATGATTTTTCAATTCTTAAAATATTGGGAATCTTGCATTTTTTATGCCCGTATTTAATATAATCGAATTTAATTTTTGTGATTTTCATGTCACTCAAGTTATAATTTTTATTTTTCATTCTTTCAGTAGTTTTCATATTTGTTTATTTTTCAAATTTAAAAGATATCCTTATAATAATAAATATTTTATACAGTTTTTTTAAATTTCGATGCTCCTAGATTCAAAATTTTTGAAATTTGTCAATTTGTGTAGAAATTTATAATAAAATAATATCTACACAGAATATCAATCATAAAGATTGATAAAATTGTCGTGTAGTATGTTATTTATTAAATTTTTCAGTATTTCCTGTTTATTGCGTATATCTCTAGTATATTTATAAATCACTTTACAAATTTCTAGAATTCGATGTTATAATATCGAAAATGTCAACGATTTCTGATATTTTAACTGATTTTTCTGACAGCTGTAACTTTTTATACCGAACTCTAATAGTTTTTGCTTTGTTTTTTCTTTTTCTTTTTTTTTTTTTTTCACATTTATACAATTTGATGGAATTTCTTATACTTTTTGGATTTTCATGTAGATTTTTCACACGCTCGATGATTCGAAGTTTTTTTTTCAAATTTTGAGCATTTTCGTTATAAGATTCTAATTTTTATTTATTACTGACTGAATTAAAATGATTTCTACAATTTCATTATCTACTTCATACTCCTTGAACATTTATATTTATATTTATTCATTTTGTATTATTATTACAATTCTTAGGCTTCATTAATTTATATTTTTATTTTTGATATTGATTATTAAAACTTTTCTTATTTCTCCATAAAATTAGAATTACTTATACCTAAACTCTGGGAAGTGTTTGAATCCTTAGACCTCCCTCTGATGCCTAAATTCCTATTCAGTAAAAAAAATGTTGCAGAACGTTTATTTTTTAATGTTGTCCCCAGGAACTAGCAGCATGCTGTCTTTTCACAGACAATATTTAAAAAAAAAAAAAACTTGAGTGGCGTGATCAGGCACTGATAATAAGAATATTCGCGATAAGACGCAATGACCATGATTGTTGACAATCAGTTAACAATTTTTTATTTCCCTTATTATTTGCACTTTGACAATATTTCTTTGTATAAATACAGTCTAGTAATACATTTACCATCTATTACTTTGGTAGCACTTACATCAACGTACCAAATTTACTGGCGGTTGCAATCCTACCCCTTCTGAAGGAGGTCGTTTTATTAATTTTTTATATCAAAAGGTGTATTACTACGGATTTTCAGTATTCTTAGTAGACGCTTGTAAAATCACTTCATCCAGTGATGTTTATTAACTACACACTGATAAACTCGAATTTTTTTCCTAGTACATTGACTATACTGGAATAAGTAGTAACACCTCTACTACAACCTGGTAACTCTGCAAGATTTTTTTTTATTGTGGACATACTCCCATCCGACCGTTTTTTTTTTTTTTTTTTTGTAAGGGCTGCCCAATGTTATTTCCACCTTCAAACCCCAACTTAGAAACTCGAATAAGTCTCCTAAATTTCCTCAGGTCGTCAGATCTCCTGACGGAGAATCCCGCTCTTACGCCCTGGGCCAGCTTTCCATCCAACGAGCCGCAGTTTGGGTCCTGGAACGCTACTACACCGAGTTTTCCATCTACAACCCCTACCTAGAACGCCTCCCGGTGTCGAAATCCGGCCGGAAACAGTCAAGTTTCAAGTTCTACGACGTAGATGGCAGCGTCGGCGGCAGCGTGCAGCGCGCATGCGCGGATGGTGGGGACCGAGCGGTACTCGCTGCGCAGGCGCGCCGCCGTGACTCTAGCCATAACGAGCGTTTCTACGAGGAACACGATTACGAACGGCGCGTGCGCAAGCGCAAAGCGCGCCTAATCACCGCCGCTGAAGAAGCGTTTGCGCACATAAAACGACTTCACTCTGACTCGGAGGCCATACCAAATCCGGGCCCGATGGATCCTATGGAAGCGGCCCAAGCGGTCTTCCCTTCGATGGCTCGTGCCCTTCAAAAATACTTGAGGGTCACACGTCAGCAGCCAAGGCACTCGGTGGAGTCCATTTTGGCACGACTCGCGCGCTGTCTCGCTCAGGACGCGACTCCAAGGGCTTTTCTCGAGCCCTTTTTCAGTTGCGGGCCCGTTATCGCGAACGAAAAGGAGAGACAACGGGGCTGCCACTATTGGGCCTTAATTTGCGAGGGGGATTTGCCTTCGAGACCCTTGAAGGACGGGTCAGAGTTCCAGTTGAGGCAGGGCGAGGTGGCACTGTTATGCACCGTTCATCGGTTGCCTTACTTTAGCTTGACCGAGCAGCTCGCGCATCCTAAGAGCAATAAGTTTCTGCTAAGACTCAATTCGGAAACATCAGTTTGAGGGGGTTGAAACGGTGTTGCTAAATAGGTCGTTGATTTTTACACACAATTACGAGGTTTCGGCATTTTTATGGGTGTAAGCGAATTGTGATGAGCTTTTGTGATTGAGTGATGTGATCGGCGAGTATTTTTGAGAATCAAGTGATGAAGCTTTGTATTTTTTAGTCTTAAGAGATGGCTGGATTCGCTGTAGTAGTCATAAAAGATGGCAGGATTTTGTTATAGTAGCTCATTTGTGTATTGCTTCAACAAATCTTTGCATTGCCTCAACGAATCGGTTTTGCTGCCTGAGCACACTTTTTTCTTGTAAATTTGGCACTTAAAAAGTGTGCTCTGGCAACAGAATATATTTGTTGAGGCAACACAAAGATTTGTTGAAGTAATACAAATGTGAGCTACTACAGCGAAATGATATAAGTTAACCCAAAATAGCAAATATTTTTGCTGCCACAGCCAATCCATTTTTTCCGTGTGGTTTTTTTGGATTTTTTATTCGTTGACATTTTAGAAAAAGCCACTAACTTTGTGGCCAATCATTAACATTCTTAGATTTTCTAGAACAAGGAGTATATGATCAGAGAATTTACGATATTGTGATTACACTCGTCCCCTATATCTGTCAGTGCTTCGGGGCACGCCCGACAACAATCGATATAACTTTTTTTTTCTGGTGTAGCCAAAATGAGTAACTTTGAACTGGTCTTGATAAAATGGGCATGGAACATTTTGTCGCCAGCCTAGTGTTCATCTAGCCAAGCGATAACGCTTCAGAATATTTAGTTTTCTCTTCGCGGTATATTAGACAGCCGACTGAACTCACAATAATCGACCTGATATAAATTCAATATAGCGGACGAGTGTACTTTGAATTTCGTACAAAAGGTGAACATTTTGTGAAACTCTTCAAATTTAAATTATTTTTTAGAATTTCAAATTTGTGGTTTTGCAGAAACTAAGATTCAGTAACGAAACTTAAAACAGCTAAGGATTCATTTTTCTGTAGCACATCTTAAAGCTTTTTTTCTACTTCACGTTAAGCTCATTCATCAATTAGCAAATGTTCTATGATTCTACACGTGACATCCTTTTGCTGTCTCAACATATTCGACGAATCTCGAATTACTGAAGTAATTTCCATAGATTTACATTTCTTAAAAATACTCTACGATCTCAGTGACATTCAATGATAATCGTTGATTTCAAAACCCAAAACAATTCCAAAACATCTAATAAAAAGTCAGAATCAATTCTTATCTACATTTACAAAACGGACTGAATTTTCTTATTAATTATACCAAGAAAAATCATAAAATCATAAAATCATTTTGAAAAACCATCGATCTGGCAATACTGTACCAAATTTTAATTTTTAAGTACGTACCGAAAAAAAACTTTTTCAAAGAAACTACAAATCACGAGTAGTTCATCAGAGAGCGAAGTAAATAAGTCTGAGATTATTGATCTGATAAAAAACAGGTATAAGAACATTTTCAGGACAGCCTTTTGCACCTTAAGCGTAATACTAATGATATCTTCTAGAGGAGTTATAAATTATTTTCAAGAATTTTCGTTCTCATCGCGACTCCAACATTCTCAAAACATTCAGTCGTCAAAATCAGCTAAGTGATAATTACAATTATCGTAAGATTTGCGTACAGAATATTTCTGGTTGTTTTCCCCAGACATTTATGGTTGGTTCAACTAAATATTATATTGCAGCATTCTTTCAGAAGATCAAGACATAAATATTTGCTGTTTTTAGATTCTCATTCATAACTATAATAGGTTTGTACCAACTATTAATATAGTTAGCATGGATTTATTTATATAATTGTGACGGCTATACCGTTATCTCCGTGCACTAAGCTGATTTTCACCCCTGAACTTTCCATCGAAAACCTTTGGTACAAAAGTTGATTACTTACATCATCCATTAATATCAATGAAAAAAGGAAACCAACTTTTATACTTCGAAAAATTTTTGACAGAATCAATTGAGCCTTTCGAGGCTTTATCTAACTGCAACTCCACGCCAAATTTTTGGCGTAATAAGTTTTTTTTTACGCCTAGATCTACGAGAGATGCAAAAATAGTCGGCTTTGTCGTTAAATAACTTTCAAACGGGCGAGTCAAAGTTATTAAAAATTGGCACCCACATTGAATATATCCTCAAAAATAGTAACCTATAAATTTTTTAGATTTCTGTACAAAAAAATGTTTTGGGCCACATCACCTTAACGCAACAGCAAGAAAAAATCAGAAAGATACAACAGTTATCTTCCTTACTGACACCGAACATAATCCACATGATTTTTTTCGGAAATTGCGCATTTACTGTGAGTCACTGCAATTTCATATTTTTTTTTAACTCGCTGCAACGTGTCAACGATATAATTCTTACGCTGAACTTTTTTTTTCGTTTTCTAAAAGATTCTGAAATCTCGAATGAACGAAAAATCAACGCGATCTTAATTACCCAAAGCCCTAATTATAGCACGCAGCAAGGCTCAATTGACTCTCAGCTTAAGAAAATAATTCAGGGATTATTGAAGCTGCGGCGGTGGTTAAGGTAAAACGATCGACAATAGTGTAAAATAGGGATTGTAAAAATGTAAATAAAGCAGGGTTTCCAGGGAGATTGAAATTTATCAGCGGTTAGGGAGAGCCCTAGATGAACCGGAACGCGCGGCTTTTCGATAATTAAACGCGTCGCCCTGAGTTATTGTTATTGCCGCGGCTGCATCCTCAATTAGTCCCGGAAAAATTTTCTGTTTATCTATGCCGAGTACGCTACTTCGCGTGAGACGCGTCTAGAACTTCTTCGTCAGGACGATGAAAAATACTCATACGACTTGCTCGTTATTGATAGTGCGCCGACTGGTTATTTTATTTTTTTTTCGTTTATGCATGTGTCGAGAAATGAGGATTGTTTTTAGCTTTAGCGATTCGGGGTTGTATAAAACCGTGGGATAATAACAGAGAAGACAAAAATTTTGCTAATATGAAGTGCATTTTTCATGGAGCTGGCAAAATAGTTTTGACAACTTGGTTTTAAAAATGTTGTGAGTTCGTTGATGATTTAATTTAAATTTTATTTTAAAATAAATATTTATAATCAACGCATACAACTTTCACAGATAGATACAAATTGTTCCACGGTCTTAAAAATCCAGATCAAAATCGCAACTTCAGTTCTACTTTAAGTGACGCTCACAATGCTCTTAAGCACAATTAATGTTAGTTAATTTCCAGGCCTAGAATTTATAGGAAATACTGTAAATTTTGGCCTGATTATGCACCAGAATATGCGAAATATTGTGACTTAAAAAAACCAAAGGGAGGAATATTTTATAGATTTATTGCCCACGACGCCGAATATTTAAGCTTATTTTTTGTGGGCGAGTTTGCACGGTCAAGAATATTGATTTCAACCACGAATTTTATAGATAACTGTGTTTTTTATGCGTTTTGAGAATATTCTTTATTTTTTGAGTGATAAGTAGAATTTTTTTAAATTGTGGAAAACTTTATGAATGTTTTTGTAATTTATATATTTTTTTTAATTTTCCATATTTTATGACAAAAATTTTCTTTTCAAGCGACATTGAAGAATCATACAGTGTGACAATCTATAAGATGGTGTCGAGTGATATTTAGAAAAAAATTTTTTTGGTGTGAAATGACTGCATAATTCATTCAAATAAATTTGATACTTTTTGGGAAAGTAGAATCATTTTAAAGTATTTGAATTTCCATAAAAAATGACTGCAAAATATTCTATGACATATCTTCCAAGTTGAATAGAAAAACGAAAAAAAGGAGAAAACGTAAAATCTATGATTTTGATAAGTGTGATTTTTTGTGATCAGAATTCTAAAAAGTGTATGTAATTCTAGAATATAATGAATGTTAGATAAGATGTTATATCATTACTATATTTATAGGAAATTAGGCTTTTTTCTCAAAATTTGTTGTTATTTAAACTATGTAAATTTAGTAATTAACACACAGTTTTCTTTCGTGAATCGTATGAAATTACTGGAAGCAGTTCGCGTGTTGATTATCACTGACATAATTATTCTTTTCAACTATGCAAACCTGCCTGCGAAGTTTTTCCAGGTGATTGTCACGCGATGATCGAACAGCAATCAGCAATCATTCATACGCGATACGACTTCATTACATTTCCATGCATTACTCCTCTACATTCCTTACCTGTAAAAAAGTAAAAAATTCAAAAATTATTATCAGCAACGGTACGGTATTTATCACCCTAAGCGAATTCCTAAAATTTTTTTATCATCTGTCATCGATTTACGCGAAGCAATCACCGGATAATGATCGATCAATAATTTTGATTAAGAAAAGGGAAATTTTCTGTCACGTTTTCGAAGTCGTCTATCGACCTTGGAAATACAAAATTTCGGTGTTTCACACCAAAAATAAATCTGATGTATATTTTTCATACTATATTTCGAAAAGTAAACGAAAGTACATACAGTAACGAAAATATTACTCAAAGAAAATTAATGCAATGATTTTTTCTTAAGGTTCGTATGTAACTTCGAAAACGTTCCAGGAATTTCATGCAATATTGATCAATAAAACCACCATGTACAGAAAAATGTACAAAGTGTACCAAAATTGATAAAAAAAAGTCTAACAGTAGACGAGCCAAACAGGTAATAGTCCCCATTTCCACTAACTTCATCCCTCTCCCTGTCAGTAAGGTGGGAGTCTACCTTGCCAATGGTTGATTCGGCAGATTCCTGTCTTATCAACCTTAATAGAGTGGGTTAAAAACAAGGTCAAGGTCGCCACTGACAATCCTGACACATCGGTAAAACGACGATCCTACTTAACTAATGTCGGTATAATAATCATCTGCCTTATCTTCAATTGGTAACGTGGATTACTATTCTACCAACTTGACGTTAGTTGAGATACAAAGAATAGCTTATATTTTCGATATTTCTCGTTATATAACTTTTTACTACAAGATGATTCAACGAACCTACTGTTCCCAATTTTTCAATCAATTCTGTTACACTTTGTAAAAATCAAAGCACGGAATCAAGTCATTTCCAAGGTGATGGACTAACCGTTGGTGATGGACGTTATTGTAAATGTAAACCTAGAGTAAGAATAAGTTTTCCGACGTCGTTCAAGGATCTCTCAATGCCTTCAGAAACTTTAGACTGAGAGAATACACGAAATATCGTAATTTTGAATGAATTTAGATAAAAAAATGTCAGTATTTTTATGACGACATATCAACGTTGAAACACTGCTTTACACGTGTAAATTTATTCGGATCTTTTATAAAAATGCGTTTTTGATGTACTTACACATAATTATGCTCGTACTGGGGGCAAGTTTTTTATGTAAACATTTATACGGCGTTTTATTTTTGCGTTTTTTATGTGTGCGTTGCGACGACAGTGTATACTCATTTCGCCAATAAACGAATTTTACAGAAACTTTTTATCAAAGGTGATTTTGCTTTTACGTGGGTTTATGGACTTATTATGAATTATGATAATCTGTGGAAACGTTTGTTTTGGATGGTTAAAAATTGATGAAAACAATATCTTTGTTTCTCTAGAAGGTAAGATATTTTTAACTATATCTGAATTGTATTGTGAAATTGAATTTTTCTCTATGTTATACAGAACTAACAATAAGTTATCAATTCTGAACCTATGATCTCCCTGCTACAGCAGCTTCTCCAAAGAAATCACACAGATTTTTCACATTTTCCTGATAACAACATGCTCCAAATTTCTAACGAGCGACTTATCCGTTAAGAAAAAAAATGGAAACACAGTAAAAAGTACGGTTTAACCGCGTCTTCTTCCTTTTCTTCCGCGTAATGCGCGGTTTGTGCCCCGTCGTAGTAATCACCGTGTACTTTCACGTACAGTGAAATTCCTGGGCAATGCTTTACGACTTCCGTTTTACGAGGCGATTCGTGTAATACTAGTTATACCTTCTACCCTACCAGGGAAGTATCTCGTTCATAATTCACGGGGTGAGGGGGAAGGGCCTTAATTTTATCCCCCCAAGTTTGCTGTTCCAGCGCTCATTCTCAATTTTCCCAGTATACTTTTTTTTAACCAACTTACGAAAAATGATCCATTCTTCGGGATCCTGTCGGAATTACTGGACGGGGGGTAAAATTGGTAGTTCAAGTTTTATTGAGATTGCTGTACAAACTTACTGTGGATGACTGTGTCAAGAAAAATGATTGATACTTTATGAAGTCGTTACTTGAGAATATTTTATTTGAATGATAAGCATGGTTTTTCCCATCTTACACTATTATTTTGAAGTAGGTAATCAAAATTTGACTATTTCACTGCTTTTGGCTGTGTAACTTACATAATAGTAAATTTTTTATCGTAAATATGGTGGGGGAAAGTTAAACTAATGTATTATATATAAGGTTATGCATTATTCTGTTGAGATGTCTTTGAGTATGAATGGATGTCATGATTTCATGCATCCATATTTTTTTTTCGAACAATCGAAGTCACATCGAAAAGCATTTTAAATAACGTGTTTATCGTATATTTTTATGTCAAAACAATTTTTTTTATTCATTTTACCAACAGGCGAAAATGGCCAAATAACAATTCATAGACGAGTACATAAGTTAATACATAGACTGAAGCATTTCTCGAAGTAACCACCATAATTATTTATACATTTAACTCATAATAAATATAAATAAAAACATGAATAAAAAATTGTATTATATATTCTAACGTATTGCAGAGAATAGTTATTAATATTATAATGATATCTAACTACACTTGTGATTTTCAAATCTTTCCTCAATCGGGAAATAAAAAAATATTAAAATGAATACAGAGAAAGAGGAATTGAATTTCTTTTAAAAAATCTAATGTATCAATCATAACCCATAATAAACCAGTACGCATTGCATCGATGATTCTGTAACAATGAATGATAAAATTAAATCAAATCAAAGTAAATTTCGTAATTTTTTCTTTTTATACTAATAATATATGTAGACGAAATTCACAGTTTCTCGCGAACTGTACACTGGCTTTTTCAAAAAGAAACAATATTGTTACTTTAAACAAGCGATAATGTCAGTATTTTAAATAGAATAGTGGAATCCCTTATGTTTTTATACGTAAGTTAAAAAAAAAGATATTAACTAAGAAATTTCAGTGTTATCATGAGTTATGTATACAAAGTCCGCGGATCACCCGAAAACCATGGATTCCTCATTCAATTCTAAGATACTTTTTCCTTTACAATTTTTGAAAATTCGCAAAATTATTACAGTTTTCAATAATTCAATTTCGTCCAATAACTCTCGGGGAGGCAGGGCTTTTCATTCAAAAGACACCTTCTCCTTCTTAGTTTATTGGGAGTGGGAAACCTCAAGGCAATGAGGCGTGTGATGGAATGACTTTCTAATCTTTCAGGAAAAAAGCTTAGAAGATACTGCATTGTAATCGTGCCAGACAGACAAAAAAATGTCATGAAAAAAAAAAGTATGAATGGACAAAAAGTTTATATCAAAAAGTTTTTTTTTAGTTTGTAAATTTGATTGGATGATTGGATTTTATGACATTGACTCTTGAATAATAGTTCAGTTTCCCAATCATAGTGAACTAAGAAGGAGAAGGTGTCCCTTGTGAATGAAAAGCCCCGCCTCACCGAGAGTTATTGTACGAAATGGAATTATTAAAAACTGTATTAATTTTGCGAATTTTCGAAAATCGCAAAGAAAAAAGTATCTTAAAATTTAATAAGGAATCTATAGTTTTTGGGTGATCCGCGGACTTTGGGACACCCTGTATAGTTTGGTTCCTAACACTTGCTTTACAAACTGCAAAGAATGAGAATTTATGTTTTTTTCCTTGAATTTTTTCTACCTAATAATCAGTAAAACGTGACGAAATCGTGGGGCAATACGTCAACTTATCAACAATTTTGTGATTTCTAGAGTTCTGACACAGTATGAACCAATTAAAATCAATGAGTTTGTTTATCTAAAAAAACATATAATTTTTGAAAATTAACTTTTGAACAGTTCCATGTATGAAATATAATTTAAAAAAATTGAAACAGTTGACTTAAGTTACGGATTACGTCATATGAATCTCTAAAATAATAAACAAATATACAATATTAGGTTTTGATAATATGAAATAAAATAGGCACTCCTCGTATATCATGTACCCAAAAGTAAAGAGTAATTCGTGAAAAGAATCTAATATAATATTTTCTGGATGAAATCCCGAAAATACCATTAATTTACTTGGAATGAAAAAATACAGGTCTAATTCTTCTTCTTTATAAAAAATTTATCCCTTAAAACTGCTCTGATGTATTACACTGTTAATTATTTCTGTCGTATCTAGTTATGTATTTTGAGTACTTATTCAGAATCCTTACTCTCTTGAAATAACTGGGAAATTAAGTTTTTCCATTCCCGAGACTGGGTTTGACATAATTTTTTGACATTAAGTCCAAAAGTTATTTCTAAATCAATTAATTACCCACAACTTTCAATCAAAGGTAAAAATTTTAAATTTTTCACCCGTACAAACGTAGACTAACCATGGACAATTAAACTGTACTTTTTTTCAGTATATCACTTTTCGAAGAGTGCTCTTACAATATTGATAGTCAATTTTTTGATTTTTCAATAACTTTTAAACAAAGGCTGGACTTACGAATTGGTACTTGGACTATTCTTGAACAACTGAAATGCTGCCCTTAAACTTTCCTCATTTTGGGGTTCTGAAGTCTAATCAGTGACATTTTCGTTATTACAGCAACTTTTGAACAAAGAATGGACAAAAGGTTTTTTTTTGCTTGGACTAACATAGACTAACGATGGACAATTTGAACTTGGTTAATTTTTTTTTTTAAAAACTCACTTCGGGGTGCCTACTTCTCGAAGCTTTAATGAATAATTACGAAAACCACTGTCTCGTTCACGTGATTGTTGCTAAAAATACGCAAACCCTTAGTCTAACCTCAAAATAGGCACCTGCCATTCACTGTTCCAATTACCCAAAGCGATTATACACTTTACGCGATGGGAAAAATACCAAGGCTGGTGTAATTGATAATAAACTAAATCGAAGAAAGCCACGAGATGGACAGTAACAAGCAAGGGACTCACGCCCGGCGACGTGCTGATTTTCCGTCATTAACGTCGTCAAAGAAATAAACAAAGTTTGATGGCCACAACGCATGAATCGCATGACGCAACCGCGGAAAACGCGCCGCGATCCCGCAATTAAGAGAACGTCTCGTTGAATGTTAAACGCATAGTAATTGAAATTTATCCATCGCGCAATCTCGTTTTCCATCTGACGTCGAGGAGGTGTAGATTGACCGAAAAAAGTTCATCTCCATTGCTCACGCGATCTTCTCGCAACGGGCTTTTTTTAACTCTGGGGAATGAATTGGAACATTTAGAGAAAAAATGCATATTTCAGATCCATATTTTGCTACTGAAAATTTTAAGAAATAGAACCCTGAAACTTTTTTTTGTGTTGTTTGAAATGAAAATAAGTTTAACTTTTCCTTTATTGTTACGAATTTATACAAAAACATGCATTTTCTGAGAATAATCCTGCAAAATTTGTTTAAATTACTAACTGTCATAAAATTACTAACTATACAGCAATTGAAAGTTACATGAATATTGATGAAGATGATATTTCACAGAAGTTTGTTTATAAATAAATAATTACTGTTATTCAAAAACTGTAACTTTTCAACTTGCAGCACAATATGTTTTTGATATAAAATGTGTCTCTCATATAGCGAAAAATATTTTTTTTTCAAGATATATTGAAATTATTAGAGAAGCTGTGCAGCTGAGATTCAAATTGTGCTAAAATCGAGAAAAAAGAATCTCAAAAGCACAATGTTGCGCGCGAGGCGTCGGGAGTTTCGGCAACGATGATTAAAGTCTTGGAAATCTGGCACGGAATTACAATGACGAGAGGTACTGTAATTTAAGCCTTTTTATAATACCGCAATTAACGCTGTCAATCAAAGTCGAAAAACTTTTTTTCGGCAAGTATGAATTCAAATTTCATTTTTTTTTACCACTGGAATGAAAACATTTCAATATTCATTAATTCAATTACATTTATTGTTGTAACTTTTATATAAAAAAAAATGTCGATCAATGATGATTGGCGATCTTAAAAAACTTTCAAATAATAAAAACTTTTCGTTGTTGACTTGCATATTGAGAATAAATTTTTTTTCTGTAATTGACAAATTTTGCAATGAGTATCAAACTACTTTAAGTAATCCAATTTAAAGAAATTTAAAGTTTTGCAATATTTTTTCAAAAACACTTACGTACGTATAAAACGTTTCTCAGAATTGAATGCAGAATATTAGAATTCCAAATTCTACCTTTAAAATTTCTAGAACTCTCACCTTGTTCACTATCAACTTAAGTACATTTTTGATTCCTCCATTCCACCTTCAAAACGGATATTTGTACCCGCCACTGAATGTAACCTCGAAGGACAAAAATTCAATAGCGAAATCGTATGCGAGTGCGTGATTGCAATGACGAGAAAAATGTAGCTAATGCATAATGCGGTTTGCGAGAATTCCAGAACCTACCACAATATCGTGACACGTGACTAGCATGCAAAAAGTGAGGAGCGAGGAACATAATATTATTAGGTCAACGATCACGTCTACGATCAGGCTCGCCGCGATTACTTTAAAAACAGACGTGTTAAATCAAACGAAAAGAAAAGTGTCTCCAAATCAATTAAAAAAAAAAACAGAAATACGTGATGAAATGTTTGATGAATTTTCGCAATTAAAAAATCAACAAAGTCAAAATACTTCTGAGATTTGAAATGTTGATTCGGTTGACAAACAGGTTTTGTAACTGGAAATCGAATGGAATATTTATACATACTCTTTCAACATGAATAAAAAAATGGAGAATTTTTGGTGGCATATATTTATGTCGACTATGACTTTTGAAAATTTTAACTTTTTTCTTTCGACATCATCTACAGTTTCTTGATAGTTTTGAAAATATAGAAATTCTCATTAGTCAGTATTGACAATTTCAAGACTTCTGATAGTCTCGTTAACTTTGTTATTTATTTTAACAGTTTGTTTCGAAAGTATTAATTATAAAGTAAATAAAATTTTTTTTTTATTGAATATGATTATCATGAATCTCAATACAATTATTCATCGAGAAATCATATAGCAGAATTCAAAACACAAAATTTTTTTTCGAAAATATCGTAATATGCAAAAACATGCATGCTAGTCAAAAATTGCTTTGAACGATAAAGAAATCAATAAATTAATAAATAACTACGAGGAGACATATTGAATAGTTTCGATCCTCTTTATTATTCATAGAACAAGCTAACTTCTCTATATTGCAAAGAATCATCATTGAGACTGTTAATTTATTTTATAAATTATCATGGTGATGATTTGAATATTTACCATAAATTTCACTGAAGACGTCGTATACGATTTGTTCATAAATAGATTTTTATCTTCAATATCAATTCGATTCAATCCGCTGATTTACAAAATTACTTTTCACACATAAATTTCAAAACAAATGTGATTCTCAGTAGATATTGTTTATTTATGAATCGTCAATTTGTTTCTTTGTGGTTAAAAAAGAAGCGATCTTATTTTACTTTTCAGCTGATATTAAAATTTTAATGACACAGACGATTGCAACTATTCTACTTGATTTCCCTAGGATTTATCACGTGAATTTTATGATCTTGCTGCATTTGAATATCCTTTACGAGTGTTTGTTTATGAAAACGTCGAGTATGGTCGTTAGATTATATTGCTTGTTTTTAAAGTAGCAAACTGGTTATTAACAATGCTCGGCAAGAAGTAGTAAAATTGTGTTCAATACAACAAGTTTAAGATGTTATTCGTTGTTGCTTTTTTTGCTTAGACTGTAGTTTATTGAAAAAATTCGTCAAAGATTTGTTAAAAAACTAAGTGATCATATCATGAAAAGTACATGTTTTTTAAATCTATAATATTCTTATTGCATCGTGCATGATTTTTTATACCAAAACAATACAAACAAATATTTTAAATTTGTAATGAATGAAATATTATGAGTTAATTCAAACATTAACACATACCTGCAGATTTGATATAAAAATAAAACATAAATTCCAGATTTCCAAAGAATTTAAAAACTCTGGAGGTTCTTGTCACCACATTCAAATAAATAATTGCTCAGAAATTTTACTCGCAGTCTGCAAACTCTGCAACTTGCTTCATCTGTGTTTAGAATTTTACGACTGTGATGTTTATCAAATGATGGATCGTTAAGAACAGACAATAAAATGTAGGAAGAGTTTTCAAATGGGAAGTTCAAACTGAAGGTCGGTCATTGGCCATAACGAAGTTTAATGCATGTAGATATTGTCATGCCATGAGCGAAACACAATTAGAATCGATGAAATGGAAAACTAAGATATAGCATCGAGATTTGCGACACATAAAAAAATTTTGCCTAAGATAAAAAGAATCTTTTCTTGTAATGAAATCAAACTGCATCTTAAGCTTGATATTTTCTTTTTATTTTGGAGCTTGGAGTGGGAGTTTTTTTTTTCTCAATTTGACTGGCCATTTTCAAACCGCACAACATAAGAAAAAACAAATTTATCAAAATATTGTAACAGCGAAAATAAAGTGTGTAAAAGAAAAGGGATTTTAGAGTTGTAAATTTCGTGGCTCAAAAGGATGCTCATATAACGGGCCCATCGAAGTAATTAAGATTCCGAAGTGAATATCGAAATAAGCCGTTTTTTATTCCTCCAGCAGACTCAAAAAATCCAGTTCTTGTCTGTCTCAATCAACTTCGCCCGCTCCTTGGAAAGTTTATTCGAGCTGAGTTCAGAAATGGCGACAAAATGGGGATTTAGTTCATGAGTTGAAAATAAATAATTTTTGATCGCTCATGGGATGTCTTGAAATTTTAGTGAAAGAGTATTATTATTTTATCATAAAAATTATTAAGGTAAAATGTCATTGGTGAATTCAAAAATATGTACGTTATTTCAGTTAATCGATTTTAATACTCATATCAGTTCATTTTTTAAAATTTGAGACATATTCTTTCACTTCCGTCAACTCCGAAAAATTTTTCAAGCTTCAACAGACAAAGGTTTTTCAGTATAAATTTTTCATTTCACCATCATCTGGACTTAAGATTTACAGTTTTTTTCACTCTCCTAATTTTTTATTTCCTATCAGTTTTCATTTACGAAAATTTACTAGACATATCCCATGCAATAAGTCTTCGAAAAATTTTTCAAACAATTTTAGAAATCTGTTTATTAATAAAGTAGCGATTCTAAAATGAATAATTTCCACGTACATCAGACATCGATGAAGCTTCGTAACGTGAAACCTCAACGTCGTCTATAAATTACGATAATTAATTGAATTAATTTGAAAATTAAAATATGGGGTTTTTACGAGGAGACGCGTCTTATCACCTCGTTATTTCGTAGAGTGTTTGGAAAAAGTTGTGTAAATTTAAATCTAGTAAGCGGGGCGTGTTCCAATCACACGTAAAAATTATATGTCGTTTGTATTCGCATTGGAATTGAGTGCCGAAAAAACGAAGGTTGCTATCTTGACTTCAGGATGAGTTTGCTTTTTAGAGACACGTTCGTGTTTATTTAGATTTTTTCTAGATAATGAAAGTAATGAATAATATCGATTTGGATTCAGATAAAGGGAATTATTATAAGGGGTCATTCATTGACTGTTTTTCTATAAAATGCGGATTATTGTTAACACCATCGAAAATATCAAGCTTTAGATAATTTGTGTTTTCGACGGTATTAAACAATCGTTAGATCTTTTTATTGAAAACGATTTATAGTTTTTCAATTATTTTAATAATTATATCCGTTCGTGACTATTTCCATTCATTTTGAATGTTCTTGAACATCTTTTATTGATTGGGATTTCTTGAAACAGTTTTTAATATTTTTTGCCGAAAAAATGTTTTTTGAATTATAATTTTTATGATTATCATATGACTATTTCGCTACTTTCCTTCACATTCAAAATTCATTCTGAAACTTTATCGCACAGAGTAATCGAATTCTTTTTCTTCTGAAACCGAAGTTCTTGACATATTTTTGAAGTCACGAAATCCCTCGAAATTCGGTCAAACCCAATCGAAAGACCAAACGTCCTTTATAATTCGAACTTAGAAAGAGAATATATTGTTTTGGGAAATTTCTCGAAGCCGAAAATTCTTAAGAACCTTGCCAAATCAGGAATTTTTCTTTTACTTTCGAGCCTCGCATTTCCGAAGTCGCTCGCGTGATAAATCCCATCATCCTCCAACCAGTTTACTTACCGTCGTCTTTTTCCGTGCCGCGTTCCATTGAACTCGGCGCACTCGCGAAAAATACGGCATTATCAGCGAGCACGAGATTCCAGAACGCGGTTGCGATCAGTTTGGATACTTTTCCCCGGGAAAAGAGAAGGTGTAATCTCCGGAGATCGGCACAAGCGGACCAAAAATTTTAAGGATTCAAGATGAGTTCCGGGTAAAATGAAATATCATTTACTTTCACTCGCAGACAATTTATTATTGATTCGATAAATTAGCTGAAGTAATAGCAGTATTTATGATTTTAGCTATTCTAAATAAAAAAATAATATGGAAAAATTTTAAATATTTCTTATAACATATTCTACGATCAATTTCTGAACATCGCCATGCACAATTTTTAAATCTAAGCTTCTAAAGTAAAATTTTTTTATACACATAGTACACACATTAAATAATTCGTTCGAATATCAAAATTTGGAACCTTATGTCGCATGCTTGGAATTTCCAGCTCTAATAAAAATTCTTTCAAAATCCTTTAGGCATGATCTATATATCTCTGTATTATTAAAAAACTTGATCCCCCGCTGCCCCTGTCGCCATGTCAGCCGAAGCTCTTCGACTAATTGTAAGCCAAGAAGCATACATAGGAAGTCGCACATTGAGAAACTTCTTATGTACAACAGTGATACTATGGCAGAACATAAGAAGTATCACAATGTACGACTTCTTAAGTATGCTTCTCGGCTTAGTCGAGGAGCTTCGGCTGACATGGCGGCGGGGGCAGCGGGGGGTCAAGTATTTTTATCATATAATAAAAACACCTCCGGTCTTCCAGCTACCGTGTCAGCATGTGCTTTCCGGCTTCGCCTCGAGTGAACCGAGAATCTAACGTAAAAAGTTTCACTTTAAAAAACTTCTTATGTCCAAAAGTGGTACTATGGCAAAACATCAGAAGTTTCACAATGTGCGACTTCTTATGTATGCTTCTCGAGTTAACCAAAGTGAAGCCGAGGAGTCTGTTGACACGGTAGCTGGAAGGCCAGAAGTCTTTTTCCTACATAATATGAAAACATTGCTCCTTCTTCCGCCGCAACTATATCAATCGATGATCTTCGGCTTTACCTCGGCTTAGTTAAGAAGCATGCATGAGAAGTTTCACTATGTGGAAATTCCAACGTATTATAAAAAACTTAATCCCTCGCCACCGTGTCAGCCAATGCTCCTCGACAAAGCCGAGAAGCATACATCAGAAGTCGCACATTGTAAAACTCTTATGTTCTGCCATAGTACCATTTTTGGACATAAGAAGTTTCTCAAAGTGAAACTGCTTAAGTATGCTTCTCGGCTCAGCCGAGGCGAAGCCGAAAAGCACATACTGACACGGTAGCTGGAAGGCCTGGAAGTATTTTTCTTTTATCATAAAAAAAACTTGATCCCTCTAACGCCGCCAACATATCAACCGATGATACTCGGCTTAGTTAAAAAGCATACATAATAAGTTTAACTATGTGAAACTTCTTATGCCTTACCATAGTAATAATGTTGGACATAAGAAATTTCCCTTTGTGAAACTTCTCTTGTATCCTTCTCGACTTAGCCGAAGCGAAGCAAAGAATCATCGCTTGATACGGTGGTGGTGACAGGGGGATCAAGTTTTTTTTATGATGTAGAAAAAAATTTTCCGCCTCCGCGCTACCGCGTCAGCATATACTCTAACGCGACGCCTAAGCTATGCCTAGGTCCATCGGATGACACGGTGACAGGGGTGGTGGCAGCGAAGGTCTTTCTATACATATTAAAAAAAACCTAAAATTCCTCTGTTCCTACGGCCAAGTCAACCGGTGCTTCTCGGCTAAGCCAAGAACCATACATTTGAAGTCTCACTTTCTGAAACTTTTTTTGCCCTACCTTAAGGCTACTTTAAAGTTCGTTTGCTTAGGCCCTGGCTTGGCATGAAAGCTTGGCATAAATGCCTTAGGCCGAGCTGTGCCGGGCATGGGTAAAGTTTACGTCGCGCGCGGTCCCACCTCACTTTCGGGCTCATGGACCACTCTTTCGCTTGCGAGAGCTCGCATCGAAAATATATTTAATTCAATAGAATAAAACGTTTACATTTTTTATTAGTTTAACTCACTATTAGAAAAAATTATATTTTGTTAATTATTACATAAATTTCATTATTTCTTATTTCCGATGAAGATCTTAACAATTGGTTAAAAAAAATTGTCAAATGTAAAGAAAGTTGATTGAATATTTATTTACTAAAATTTAAATCCATCACTGATTATCATTAACAATTATTATTAATTATTGTAATCAGTAACAAAATAATACAAAATAGTATTACGATTTACATAGATTTTATATCTATATTTTAATATATTTCATTCATATATTTTATTGATATTTATATAAGATGCATTGTATGTGTACATATGTATACATATAAATCACATACATTTTATATCATGTTATATTATACATATTAAATCATTGAATGTGTAATTATCTAACTGCTATTATCAACAATAATTTTATGATGAATAGTTTTTGAGTGTCCACAATTACTTTTTTGAACTTTCATTTTCAAGCAACTGTGAGTGGTTGTTAAAAAAAATCTTCCTCAATGACTCCAGGAAAAAAATCAGTTAAACGGTTTATTGTATTGAACTAAATATATTTTCGAAGCGAGCTCCCGCGAGCGAAAAAGTCGTCCCTTAGCTCGTAAGTGGAGGGGGATCGCGCGCAGCAATAACTTCGCCTACGACCAGCACGGCCCGGCTTAAGTATCTGTGCAAAGTTTCCATGCCAAACCACGGTCTAAGCCAACGGACTGTAAAGGAGCCTTTATACCTCCCGAGACGACAAGTCAGTCTTTCCCTAAACTTTATCCTGCTCGTAGGAAAAAATATTTATTCTGAGCTGTCCCGGCAGTTCCCGCTGTCTTAGTGAAAAAAAAAACGCACACCTGCTTCCTGACCGGATTGTCGATTCAGAAGTACAATCGGTCCGAGAGCCGATTTACAGAAATCGGTCTTTCCTCAGTCTACTCCATTCCAGAAATTAATTATTTCTAAGCTGTCCTGTCCAAGCTTGGGTATAAAAAACGCACAATACATGCTTCCGGACCGATTTGACGCTTCAGAAGTCAAATGAGCCCAAGAGTCGATCAACCTCCAGAGTCGACAGATCGATCTACCCCTAAATTTTACCCTGCTCTTAGTAGAGAAAATTGATTCCGAACTGATCCGGCAGTTATCGCGGTCTTGGTATAAAAAACGCACACCTGCTTCCGAACCGATTTGCCGCTGAAGAAGTCAAATCGGTCCAAGAGCCTATTTACCTCCCGAGTCGACAAATCGGTCTTTTCTCTGTCTAGTCCCTTCGAAAAATAAATTTATTATGAGCTTTCCCGGCAGTTTCCACGGGCTTAGTAGAAGAAAGGCACTACACTTGCTTTCGGACCGATTTGTCGCTTCAGAAGTCAAATCAGTCCAAGAGCTGATTTACTGCCCGAGTCCAGAAATCAGTCTTTTGCCAGTCTACTTCGTTGAAGAAATAAGTTTATTCTTAACTGTCCCGGCCGTTCCCGCAGGCTTGGTAGAAAAAACGCACAACTGGTTCCGGACCGATTTGTCGCTGCAGAAGTCAAATCGGTCCAACAGCCTATTTACCTCCTGAATCGACCAATCAGTATTTCTCTAGTCAACCTTGTTCAATAAATAAGTTCATTCTAAACTGTCCCGGCAGTTTCCGCGGGCTTGGAAGATTACAAAAGTTGTTTCAAGTTGAATTTACTTCATAATTCTCGGTTGTTTTTGATTCTTCGAAAAAATTATTTTATTTACTATATTGAAGCTATTTGTCTATTCTTTAAAATGACGTTTACAAATTTATGCTCAGGGTACGATTACAGAAATTATTTCAAGTTGAATTGACTTCATATTTATTAGTTTTTCTGGAACGGGTAAGTACGAATAAAAACTATTCGTGTCTATTGGTACTCACTCGTTTCAACCCGTTCCCACCCGTTCCTGCTTTTCCTCGTCTATTCTCACCCGTTCCCGCCCGTTTTCGCCCGAAAGCAACCCGTTTCCACCTTAAGGGCGTGAACGCGTGAACGTTCTCAATTCACTAAATTTTGCCCGTTCCAAACAGGTGGAACACTTAAGTACAGATAGACATGAATAGTGCCTGATAGTACTCACCCGTTCCACCCATTCAGAACAAGAAACAATTTTGTGCATCGAAAACATCCACCTGTTCCCACCAGCTCCCACCCGTTCCTGCGCTTTCTCGTCTATTTTCGCCCGTTCCCGCCCAAAAACAACGCGCTCCCACCGTTTTGGGTAATAACAGATGGGAACGGGTGGACTTTCTCGATGCACAAAATTTTACCTGTTCCGAAAGGGTAGAACAAATAAGTACGAATAGACACTGTTCGTGACTATTCGTACTCATCCGTTACACATGTTCTACCCGTTTGGAACGGGTAAAATTTTGAGCATCGTGAACTTCCACCCGTTCTTACACGTTTCCACCCGTTCCTGCGCTTTCTTGTCTATTCTCATCCGTTCCTGCCCGTTTTCGCCCAAAAGCAACCGATTCCCACCGTTTTTGGTGGAAACGAGTAGGATCATGTGGACGTTCTCGATGCACAAAATTTAACCCGTTCCGAACGTGTAGAACGGGTGAGTACAAATCGACACAAATATTGTCTATTCGTATTTACCCGTTCCACCCATTCAACCCGTTTGGACCGGGTAAAATTTTTTGCATTGAGAGCGTCCACCTGTTCCCACCTTTTTTTACTCTGTCCTGTTTTTTTCGTCTATTCTCACTCGTTCCCGCCCGTTTATTTCAAAAAACAACCCATTCCCACGGTTTAGTGTGGGAACGGGTGGGAATAGGTGAACGTTCTTGATCCCCACCCGTTCCTGCACGTTCTCGTCCGTTCTGACCAGTTCCCGCTTGTTTTCGCATAAAAACAACCCGCCCACACCGATTTAGGTGAGAACGGGTGGACGTTCTCACCCGTTCTCGCCCGTTTTTGCCAAAAACCAACCCGTTTCAACTCTTATGGTAGGAACGAGTGGACGTTCTCGATGCACAAAATTTTACCCACTCCGAACAGGTCGAACAGGTGGAACAGGTGAGTACGAATAGTGTCTATTCGTACTCACCTGTTCCACCCGTTCCTGCACTTTCTCGTCCATTCTCACCGGTTCTCGCCCGTTTTTGCTCGAAAATAACCCGTTCCCACCGTTTTTGGTTAGAACGGGTGAGAACGGGTAAACGTTCTCAATGCACAAAATTTTGCCAGTTCCGAACGGGAGGAATAAGTGAGTAAAAACTGACACGAATAGTGCCTGTTCGAACTCACACATCTCACCCGTTCCACCCGTTCGGAATGGGTAAAATTTAGTGCATCAAGAACGCTAAAACGTTTTCGATAGTTACTCAAAAGTGAACTCCAAAATGGTTACTCGAAAAGTTTATTCTTTCAAAAATTCTTCTATGTTCTATTTTAAATCTATTTGTCTACTCTTTCAAATGACGTTTTTAAATTTATGCTTCGGCTTCAATCACAGAAGTTGTTTTAAATTAAATTTACTTCATATTTATTGGTTGTTTTCTATTATTTAAAAATGGTTACTCATTTCTCCAAAAATTCATTTTTCAAAAAATTTTTCTATGTACCATTTCAAAGCTATTTGTCTGCTTTTCCTGATAACGTTTCAAATTGATGCTCAGGCTACAAATACATATGTTATGTCAAGTTAAATGTCTTACATATTCATTGGTTGTTTTTTATTCTTCGAAGAATAGTTACTCAAAAATTTTATTATTACAAAATTCTTCCATATACCATTTCAATGCTATTTGGCTGCCCTATCAAATGACGTTTTTAAATTTATGCTCAGGCTACAATTACAGAAATTGTTTGAAGTTGAATATACTTTATATATTGGTTGTTTTTTATTCTTTAAAAAGTAGTTACTCAAAAAGTCCATTTTTAAAAAAATTCTTTTCTATACCATTTCAAAGCTATTTGTCTGCTTTTTCAAATTACGTTTTCAAATTCAATCTCAGGCTATAATTACAGCAGTTATTCCAAGTTAAATCTACTTCATATTTATCGGTTTTTTTGGAACGAGTGAGCACGAATAGACACTGTTCGTGTCTATTTGTACTCGACCGTTCGACCTGTCCAGAACAGGTAAAATTTCGTGCATCAAGAACGTCAACCCGTTCCCACCCGTTCCTGCCCTTTCTCGTCCGTTCTTACCCGTCACCGCTTGTTTTTGCCAAAAAACAACCCGCTCCCAACGATTTTGGTGGGAACATATAGACGTTCTTGATGCCCAAGATTTTACCCGCTCCGAACTGGTGAAACGGGTAAAATTTTGTGCATTCTGAATGTGCACCCATTTCCACCTATTCCTGCCCTTTATCGCTCGTTCTTAACAGTTCCCGCCCGTTTTTGTCTAGAAACAACCCGTTCTCACCGTTGTGGCTGGGAACGAGTGAACGTTCTCAATGCGGGAACAGGTAAACAATATTTTACTTGTTCCATACGGGTGAATCGGGTAAAAGTTTGTGCATAAAGAACCTCTACCTGTTCCCACCCGTTCCGACCCGAAACGGTGAAGACCGGTTGTTTTTGGGCGAAAACGGGCGGGAACGGATGAGAACGGACGAGAAAGGGCAGAAACGGGTAGAAACACGTGGGAAAAAGAGTACGTTCTCGATGCACAAAACTTAACCTGTTCCACGCGTTCAAAACTGGTAAAATTTTGTGAATCGAGAATGTTCACCTGTTCCACCCGTTCCCACCAAAAACGATGGGAACAGGATGTATTTGGGCGTGAACAGACGGTAAAGGATGGAAACGGACGAGACAAGACAGTATCTAGTGGGAACGGTTAGGTACGTGTGGACGTTTTTGATGGACAAAATTTCACCCGTTCCGAACGGTTGCAACATGTGGAACGTGTGAGTACGATTAGACAATATACGTGTCTATTTGTACTCCCACGATTCACCTGTTTGGAATGGGAAAAATTTATTGCATCAGTTACGTCTAACCGTTCCAACACGTTCCCACCCAAAACTGTGCGAACAGGCTGTTTTTGGGCAAAAAAGGGCAGTTACGGGTGAGAATGAACGAGAAAGGGCAGGAACGGTGATACGAGTGCACGTTCTCGTTACACAAATATTTACCCGTTTTTAACGGCCGGAACAGGTGGAACAGGTGAATTCGAAACGTCACATTTGTGTCTATTTGTACTCATCCGTTCCACCCGTTCGGGAAGGGCAAAATTTTGTGCAACGAGGACGTCTACGCGTTCCATTTTGTTTTTACCTAACCCTTTGAAGCATACGTTTTTCAGATAATTATTTTTTCATGAAAATAGTCGCGTTAAAGGTTTTCGGGGTCGTTGATCCCGAATTTGATATCAAATTTCCGAAATTCAAAATTGCGGATCTAATATAGCAGAAACAATATATATGTTATAACTATCAGTACCAAATTTTTTGTCGTTAAAGAAAGGAAAATTTTTCCAAGTTGATAACAACAATATCTACCGCTCTCAGCCTTACTCGGAGACACGAACGAGGACGTAGTGGCTATCGTCTCCTTTTTTTTTTTTGGTATTTTGTTTTGTCATTTTTGGAATTTTTTTTTTTTACCTCTTTTTTCAAATTTTTGCATGATTAGTCAAGTTTCCGAATTATTTATAACTTTCTTTCAACAAACATGATCTTCCGTGAATCTTGACCGTATTTCACTTCCTTAGTGTAGAGTTACTACTCTAAGTGTGGTAGCTTGCAAAGCAATTTCTCGTTTTTGACAAACATAATGGTACGCCGCAAACATTACACATCCATTCACTTCTTTTTTCATTGGCTTTTGTGCTGCACAAAGCACATCGTCTAAAATGTCCACCATAGACCGGCATGTGAGACGATTGGGAACGTCTCTTTTCAAGAGGCACTTGAGGATTGTGGTGGCCGACTACTGTAGACTGGCATTTCCTTCCTTTTTTGTTTTGGTATATTTTGTCCAACGATTTCATCTACTATGCGCAATCTGAAATTTTGTAGCGATAAAGAAGCAGTTCCATGGTCTCTGACTGAATATATGATGAAGGCATCAGTCAACGGCAGATCGACAAAATGCCAAAATATCCTGAGGCACCATTTTTTTTATTTTCGATCCATCTTATATGTTGATAGCAAACGATCAGCATTGTCAACATAACCCATGTGCTTGTTATAGTCAGAATATACTACTGGACGGCTTACTTCTATTAGAGACCCGTCTTTTTGTTTTCGATTCACGGAAGTGACATCACGTGGATCGTGATAGTTAGATAGAAAGTACACAACTTTCTTGTCCATCTATTTGATCCAACGAATGCCAGTGTTTGAAGTTTGGAATTCGTGTTGTCCATGTTTCATTTTCTTGTCAAGTATTGTGCCTTTAGGTAATCTTGCACGGTTCGAACGCACTGTACCACATGCGAAAATCTGGTCTTTTTTTAATGAAGTCATGAGGTCAACGCCAGTAAAAAAGTTATCAAAATACACATGGTGATTTCCACCAACAAGCTCGCGTGTAAGCTCCTTTACAACTCTTTCACCCAATTGTTTTTCAGAATTGTCTGTCTTGCCGGTGTAAACTTGAAATTCGCATACATAGCTTGATTCGTCTGCACGTACCCAACACTTACACCCTCGCTTGATTGTTTTTCCCGGCAAGTACTGTTTTAAACTACTGCGACTCTTGAATTTGATCATGGACTCGTTTATAGACTGATATTTGCTTTGTTTCCAGCAGTTCTTGAACGTTTCACCAAGTCTTGTCAATAGGGGTGGCAATTTATAGAGTTTATCATAATTTGGCTCACCTTTCTTTGGTTCTTTACTATTATCCGCAATGTATAAATTATTCAAAATGAATAATTTAGAGGTATGCATTGGACGTATTTCAGGAAAACTCGATATTCAACAACTAAAGGTTTTCAAACTGGTTTTACGCTTCTGTCTGAAAATCTGACCATAAATCACATTGCTCGACCGATCAACGTGAAAGAATCGGTGAACACGGCTTATCGGATAAATAAGCCTAGACAAGAATTCCAGACAAATTCTTCAAGTCACGCTATCATTTTCGTATCTGCCTAATGATGCTTTTTCGACCGGATGATCATGTCAAAGCTTATTGACAATGCTGCGATGGGTTGGCCATTTCTTTTTTTTTTCATTCGGACATAAAGCAGAAAATCCATGCTTAGACCTTTCGAAGATTCAGCAGAAACTACATTATATTTTATAAATTATAATTATCATATAGAGCATTATATAACATAATAGAAAATAAAAAAAATATAAAATTCCAAAAATAAAAAAACACGAGTGAGAACAAATAAGAAAGGGTAGAAACAGGTGGGAAGTTCTGAGGGTCATCACGACACAGCTGTGTGTCTCCCCGCCGCTCCTGGCCCATAGGGTTTATCGACGGATTTACATCTAATGCAACTTTTCCTTTCCCAAAACCTTATACATATATATTCCTAGCACGCACAACAACTGTGAGAGTGTCTGGATTTAAGGTGGATTTTGAACCACTCATAGTTGCCTTTGATTACTTTCAACTTAGTCTTATACTTTTTTCCTACGATGCCTGCCATCTATTGCCAAGTCCAGTCCACTTTGGCCTTTAGGCCCAATCTCCATATGCCGCAATAGTAACGTGACGAAAGCTAACCGTTGAATTATCATCATTAACTACCGGAATTCTGCGGCCTTGGCTTAAGTTGTCGTCATGCCCGAACACGGGAAGAAACCTCATCGCGCAGCCAGCCACAAGCTGGTCGTGGCCATCTGCCCAGTTCGGTTGCCGCCCGCCCCTACTACGGAAGGCCCACCTCGGTGATCCTTATGGATCACCACTCTTTGTTTTCTCTTCAGTAAATGTCTCTCTCCCGCTTGATCAACAAGTGGGGACATGGCTTTTACTATCTCATCTTCATTGGCTTGGCGGAGTCACGATTTCCAGCGTTTTCCAACCACGTGACTCCTTGAAAGTAGTTCAACCTCATTCTATCCAATGAAGAGTCTCTGCAGACTCAAGATATTTAACCCATCTTCTTCATCCCTCTCTTTCTTTAGAGGGATGACTTCATCACAGAACCTCCTGAAAGTAGGAGAGTTCCTCTCTTCGAGTAGCTCAGGCCCGTGAAGTTCACGTAAGCCTGTGCCCTCTAGGAGAGCCGATCTTTGTTCTTGATATAATGGGCATTCCTTGAGGAGATGCTCCCGTGTGTCGACTTGACCGCACGGGCACATGTTATCCTCTCTGAGGCCTCGATCGTGCATGAAAGCCTTGAACTCACCGTGCCCTGTGATGAGTTGGGTAACTTGCCTGCCCAGTGTAATCGAGGCAGACTTGAGTCTTTTCTTAATATTTGGAATGAAGGCAAATGTACCTCTACCAGCAGAGGCATTGCTCCATTCGTCTTGCCATGTCTGCGTCAGACATTTAAGTATTTTTCCTTTTTCTTTTTTCAGCTCAGTGGTTGAGAGTTTTCGACCATCATATTCGTAATGGTCGTCCAAATTGAATTCGATCTTTTTCCGGAGCTTATAGTGGCAGCTCCTCCTTCTGCACTATAGCAGGATCGGGAGTTGCCCCGTCAGCACCGGAAGAGCGGCCGCTGAGTTTGTAGCCCAGGACTTCGCCACCTTAATAAGGGCGAACCTCTGGGCCGCCACAAGGCGGCGCCTGTCTCAAAACAAGAGTTTGTCCTCCCATCCCGAGGCCGCATAGGTCAGGATAGGCACGAGAACACCATTGTAAATGGTCCTCATCGCACCATATCCCAAACCCCATTTCGCTCTGGCTACCCTTGCAAGACTCTCGAAGAGCACTGTGACCCTGTTCGTCACATCCAGGATGTGCGAACTTATCTGAAGTCTCTTCTTGGGGACCCCAGCGTCAAAAGTGACACTAAGATATCTGAACTTATAGACTCGTTTGAGTCTCTTTCCGTCGACCTGTATGGTCAGAGGATTACGGTCTCTATTCCCGACTGGCAGTATTTGGCACTTACTAATGGATAGTTCAAGTTTCCTGGATTTCATCCATTCCACTATCTTATCCATAATTGCCTGTCCTTTCTTGTCCAGATTCTTGTGTTGGTCTCCTTCGATAATAACCACAATGTCATCAGCGTAGGCGATGACCTCGCAGTCCTCACTCTCGAGAAGTCTTAGAACAGAGTCAAAGACTAAGTTCCATAGGGTTGGTCCCAGGACCGAGCCCTGCGGGCATCCCTTGTTTATAGGGATCCTCATTCTGTTCGTGCCATCTCTGATTATGACACTACGACCATCTAGGTAATTCCTGATCAGCTTGTAAAGCGAATCAGGACATTCTTTCAATTTCAACTCCTCGAAGACACAGGGCCACCAAACGTTGTCGAAGGCTCCCCTGATGTCCAGGAAGATTGCCAGTTGGTACCTTTTTTCACTATTATCAGCGGCTTGTCTTAAGCGTCTTATTGCATCTTCGGTGGACTTGCCACTTCTGAAGCCATATTGTCGATTCGAGAGTTTCTCATCTATGCGCTCATTAAGTCTTAGCAGAGTAAGAGCTTCTAAGATTATACCGAGTATTGGTAAGAGACATATAGGTCTATAGGCAGAAGGATCGGCGGCGTCTTTGTCTTTAGATTTTCTTATCGTAACTAGTTTCCCAGCTTTCCAGCAGTTAGGAAAGACAGCTTGCTCCAGGCAGGCATTATATATTTTCAGCAGATCACCGCCTATTATAGGCATAGCCCTGCGTATGATATCCATACAGATGTTATCGGGACCAGGTGCACCCTTGGTGTTAATCTTAGCCATTATTCTGGCCAGATCACACTCCTCGAAAGGAGGTACAACACCATCAGGAGCCTTATCCATGGCCCCTCTAACTTCCTTCAGCCAGTCTGTCTCATTTTCCTCCGAATCGGAGGGAAACATCTTACCTAGGAGTGCTCTAGACGAGCTCTCCCAGTCATCGGTATACTCTCCGTCGACTAGTACATTACTAGCGACTTCCCGGACTTTGAGCTTTTTGCTCTGCATTCTGTATATGAGACCACATGGATCTCTATTTCCTTCGAGGGTGACGAACTTGCGCCGCTTGTCCCTTCTCGTCCTCGAGACGAGGTCGTGGTATTCGTGCCTGCGTGCCCTATAGGCGCCTAAAAGTTGTGCATAATCAGGGGAGCCCTTAGCCTTCTGACAGGTTTTCCTTGCCTTGTAACTGCTCTCTTTTGGTGAAGTTAATTCAGAGTTCCACCAGGGAACTCCTTTATATTTGGAACTGCGTTTTGGTATAGCGATGTCACAGGCCTTTTTCAAGGCCTTATTGAGACCTCTGACTGACTTTATGACTTCGTACCTTGAGTCAAGGGGTCCTAGTGGCGTGTTGAGTCTTTCCTCCCTCAGGGTATCTGCGAACAGGTCCCATTTTGCCCTGCTCGTAGCATATCCTTTTTCTTTCTGCGTTTTCATGCGCTCAATCCCACAGATCGAGCCCGAAATCACCATAGTGATAGGATTATGATCGCTCGAGGTCCAAGCCTCTTGAACTTCCCAGTCCTCAATGTGGCTTTCAAAGCGTGAGGTACATAAGGTAACATCAGGGTAGCCGACGCCACGAGCATCGCTGACCGTGGGCCGACCATCCCTGTCGTTGATGACACATAAGTTCCACTGAGCGATAAAATCCTCCAGGATTTCTCCTTCCCTGGTGAATTTCGTGTTAGGATCGCACGGACCCCATAGGGGTGACCGCGCGTTCGCGTCAATGCCGAGCAGTAGCGTCCTTCCCGCGACAAAAGTCATCACTTTCTCGAGGTGCCTCAGGTGTACCTCTATGTCGTGACTGAGTTGGAAATATCCACTCGCCACGTACATGTCAAGATCTCCGTGACTTATGTGCACCATCGCGAAATGTGAGTTGCACATGTTAGTAATTTTCGTGACCGTAATGTCTTTGTTCAGGACAACTATAGCCGCACTGGCTCTCTCTCCTTCGACAGAAACGTCTCGATCGCCGAGGCCGAAGCCATCGACTTTGCCACTAAAGGAGTTCGAGTGTGGCTCCTGCAGAAGGAGCACATCGAAACCTTTTTTTGCAGATATATCTCTTATTTCATTCGAGACCTTCGACTGGCCATTGGCATTCAGTTGAACGACCCTCAGTGGCATCCGCAGTTCCCTATTATCTGGAAGTCTAGCTTCCATAGTCTGTGTCTCTGATCAATCTTTCCAAGGCCAGCTTGTACAGAGGACAGTTCTTATCCAGTGCCCCATGGTCATGGGGCTTCTTGGACTTCTTACAGTTAGAGCAAAAAGGTTTTTCTTTTTTCTTTTTGCACTCCCCTAATGTGTGCTGTTCAAAGCAGTATGCACAGCACTCTGCTCTATCGCAATGTTTGGCAACGTGACGGAAGCCATTGCACTTATAGCACCTGGTTACTACAACGTAGTCCAGGACTTTGCAGGACATCCATCCCACGTACACTCGCTCTTGCGAGAGAAGCGACTTTCGCATCTCCGGGGAAACTTCGATAACCCAGCTTGTATTGCTGGATGCCTTTCTTCCGATCTTGAAGCGAGGCTTCAAGCTCACCTCAAATTTCTCGGAACTTTTGCCTAGATGGTCGTTTTGACCAGAGACCGCCTTCGTTACGGCTTGCTTTACCTGAGTAAAGCAAGCCGTACTCTTGCTTTCAACGTCCTGTTTAAGGAATCTTTGCTTGTTGTGGTATCCTCCGGGCTATCTCGGGGAGCACCACGTTTAAGTGAAACGCGAGTTGACTCTTCAATCTCCATTTCAATTGTCCGCTCAACGACGCTTTGTTCACCACACTCGGTAGTGACCTCGGACGGCTTTTCGCACACTTTATTTTCCTTAGAGGAGTCCTTAAAGGTCCCCTTGTAATTAAATTCCATGGGCTTTGTAGCCCGCGGTATTTTTCCTTTCTTGGCCTCCTTTTTGGAGGCCTCTTGCTCGGTTGTTCCATATTGCCAGTCTGAGAAACAGGTGGGAACTGGTGGGAGCGTGTGGACATTTTCGATGCACATAATTTTACCCGTTTCGAACGGGCGGAACAAGTGGGTACAAAAAGACACAAGAAGTGCCTATTCGTAGTCACCATATCCACCCGTTCTAAACGTTCGGAACGTATAAAATTTTGTGCATTGAAAACGTTTACCCGTTACCACTCAAAACGCTGAGAACAGATTGCTTGTTAAAGAAAACAGGCGGGAACGGAAGAGAAAGGGCAGGAATGGGTGGGAACGGGTAAAAACGGGTAAACGTTCTCAATGTAAAAAAATTTTCCCGTTCAGAACGGGTAGAACAGGTGGAACAGGTGAGTACGGATAAGCATTATTCGTGTCTATTATTACTCACCTGTTTCACCCGTTCGGAACAAGTAAAATTTTGGGCAACTAAAACGTCTACCTATTCAAACCCGTTCACACCAAAAACAGTGAAAAAGAGTTGTTTTTCAACGGAATCTGGCGTGAACGGGTAAAACAGGGCAGCAACGCGTAGGAACGGGTTGTTTTTCGCGGAAATGAACTGGAGGGCAGGAACAAGTGTGAACAGGTAGACGTTCTCGATGCACGATATTTTACCCGTTCGGAACCGCTAAAATTTCGTGCATTGAGAACGTCCACTCGTTCCTATCCGTTTCCACCTAAACCAGTGAAAAAAGGTTGTTTTTGGGCAAAAACGGGCGGTAACAAGTGAGAACGGACGGGAAAAAGGCAGGAACAAGTGTGAACAGGTCGACCATCTTGATGTAAAAAATTAAACCGTTCCACCCGTTCGGAACGGGTAGAATTTCCTGCATCGAGAACATGTGGGGAAACTGGGCGCATAGACACTTTTTGTGTCTATGTGTACTCACCCGTTCCACTTGTTCGGAGAGGGTCAAATTTTGTGCATCGAGAACGTCTACGCATTCTCACCCGTTCCTACCTGAAACGCTAGGAACGGGTTCCGTTTGTAAGAAAACGAACGGAAACAGGTGGAAAAGGGCAGGAACGGATGGGAACTGGTTATTATTTGGCAAAAACAGGCGGTGATGGGTGAGAATGGACATAGAGGACAGGAATAGGTGGGAACGGTCGGGAGCGGGTGGACGTTCTCGATGCACAAAATTTTACCGGTTTCGCCCGTTCGGAACAGGTAAAATTTGGTGCATTGAGAACGTCCACCACTTCCAACCCGTTCCTACCCAAAATGGTTAGTACAGTTTGTTTTCGGGCAAAAGCAGGCAGTAAAATGTAGGAAAGGGCAGGTAGAACGAGTAGAACTAGAAACGGGTAGAAACGAGTAGGAACGGATGGGCGTTCTCAATGCAAAGTATTAAACCTGTTCTACTCGGTCGAACCCGTAAACCCGTTCCACCCTAAACGGTGGGAACGGGTAGTTTTTGAGTGAAAACGGCCGGGTACGGATGAGAAAAGGCAGGAATGGGTGAAAATGAGTTAGAACGTCCACCCGTTTCTACTCGTTTCCACCCAAAACGGTGGGAACTATTTGCTTTTGGGAGACAACAGTAGGAAACGACTGAGAAAGGGCATGAACGGGTGGGAACAGGTGAGTACAAATATACACTATTCGTGTCTACTGGTACTCAACCGTTCCACCTGTTCCACCCGTTCGGAAAGGGTTTTGTGCATCGAGAAAGTCCACCTGCTTACACTTGTTCCTGCCCTTTCTCGTCCGTTATCACCCATTCCTGCCCGTTTTCGCCAAAAAACAACCCGTTCCCACCCAATGCTGCCCTTTCTCACCCGTTCCCTCCCGTTTTTGCCTAAAAGCAGCCTGTTTTCGCCGTTTTTCGTAGGAACGGGTAGGAACGAATGGACATTCTCGATGCACATAAATTTACCCGTTTCGAGCGGGTGTAACAGGGGAGTATAAATAGACGCGAATAGTGCCTATTCGTACTCAGCCGTTTCACCTATTCCACTTGTTTCGAACAGGTAAAATTTTGTGCAACGAAAACGTCAACCCGTTCCTACCCGTTCCCGCCCTTTCTTGTCCGCGTTCGACTGTTCCCGCCCATGAACGCCCAAAAACAACCAGTTGCCACCGTTCTAGGTGAAAACGGGTGGGAACCGTTGGACGTTCTCGAAGCACAAAATTCAAACGGTTCCGAACGATTCGAACGAGAAAAAAAAGTGCATTCAAATAAACACGAATAATGCCTATTCATACTAACCCGTTCTGCTCTTTCTGAACAAGTGAAATTTTGTGCATCGATAACGTCCAACTATTCCAACCCGTTTCCACACGTTTCTGCGCTTTTCTTACATGTTACTGCCCGTTTTCGCCTAAAAACTACCTGTTCCCACCGTTTTGGGTAGGAACGGGTAGGAATGGTTAGATGTTCTCGATGCATGAAATTTCCCCTTTCCAAATGGGTGGAACGGTTCGATTTTTTGCATCGAGATCGTCGACCTGTTCTCACTTGTTCCCGCCCGTTTTTGCCCAAAAACAACCCTTTTTTACTGGTTTTGGTGGGAACGGGTCGAAACGGGTAGACGTTCTCGATGCACCAAATTTCACTCGTTCTGAACGGGTGGAACAGGTGGGAACAAATAGACGCGAATAATGCCTATTCGAACTCACACGTTCCTCCTGTTCCATCCGTTCCTCACGGGTGAGATTTTGTGCATCGAGAACGTCTAAACGTTTCTAACCGATCCCAACCGTTCCTTCCCTTTCTCACCCGTTCCCGCCAGTTTTCTTCAAAAAGCAACCCGTTCCCAGCGTTTTAGGTAAAACCGGTAGACGTCTTCAATGCACAAAATATTATTCGTTCTGAACAGGTAGAACAGGTTGACCGGC
This sequence comes from Platygaster robiniae, assembly GCA_028476575.1. Lineage (NCBI taxonomy): Eukaryota > Metazoa > Arthropoda > Insecta > Hymenoptera > Platygastridae > Platygaster > Platygaster robiniae. The sequence continues at coordinate 9,111,126 of CM052021.1, read as the reverse complement.
TGAGTACGATTAGGCACTCATTGTGTCTATTTGAACTAACCTGTTCCACCCGTTCAGAACGGGTAACTTTTTGTTCATCGAAAACGTCCGCCCATTGACTCTTGTTCTCGGCTGTTCCTGCCCTTTCTCTTCCTTTCTCAGCCGTTCGCCTGTTCACGCCCAAGAGCAACCCGTTCCCACCATTTTGGGTAGAAACGAGTGGAATCGGGTAGACGTTCTCTTTGCAAAAAATTTTACACATTCCGAACATGTTGAACAGGCGAGTACAAATAGACACGGATAGTGCCTATTCGTACTCATCCGTTTCACCTGTTTCACCAGTTCTGAACAGGTAAAATTTTGTGAATCGAGAACGTCCACCCATTTCCGTCCGGTCCCACTATTTTCTGCCTTGTATCATACGTTCTCACTCGTTATCCCAAGAGCAACACATTTCAGCGTTTTAGGAGGGAACAGGTATACGTTTTTAATGCACAAAATTTAATCCGTTCCGAACTGATGGAATGGGTTAGTACGAATAGGCACTATTCGTGTCTTTATGTATGCACCCGTTCTTCTCATACCGCCTGTTTGAAACGGGTTCAAATTTTTTCGCATCAAGAACGTCTACGCTTTCACGCCCGTTCGCACCCAAAACGGTGAGAATGTGTTGTATTTGAGCGTACACAGGCGGGAAAAGGTGAGAACGGATAAGATAGAGCAGAAACAGGTGACAACGGTCGGACGTTCTCGATGAACAAAATTTTATCCATTCCACCCGTTCGGAACGGGTAAAATTTGTTGCATCAAGAACGTCCACCAGTTCCCACCCGTTCCTATCCAAAATGGCGGTAATTGGTTATTTTGAGGCAAAAAAAGGCGGAAACAGGTGATAAAGGGCAGCAAAGGGTGGAAACGGGTGGGAAAAGGTGGACGTTTTCGATGCACAATATTTAACCCGTTCCACCCGGTCAAAACGTGTATAACTTTGTGCATTGAGAACGTCTACCCGTTCCTACCGGTTCCCACCTAAAACGGTAGGAACGGGCAGTTTCGGGTAAAAACGGGCAACAATGGGTGAAAATGGGCAGGAACGAGTCGAAACGGGTTGGAATGTGTGGACGTTCTTGATGCACAAAATTTCACCCGTTTCAAACGTGTGGAAAGGGAGAGTAAAAATAGACACGAATAGTACCTATTCGTTCTCACCCATTTAACCTGCTTCACACGTTCTGAACGGGTACAATTTTGTGCATCGAGAACGTCCACTCGTTTTGACATTTTCCCACCCCTTCACGCCATTGCCTACTCGTTACTGCTCTTTCTCACCCGTTTTCGCCGATTTTATGGCAAATACAACCTGTGTCAACCGTTATGGGTAGGAACGGGTAGGATCGGGTAGAAGTTCTAGTTGCACAAAATTTTACCCGGTCCGAACGTGTGGAACAGGTGAGTACGAATAGACACTAATAGTGTCTATTCGTACTCACCTGTTCCGACCGTTCCATCCATTCGTTACAATAAAATTTTGTGCATCGAGAATGTCCAGCTGTTTCCACTTATTACCACCCTAAACGGTGGAAACAGATTGCTTTTAGAATAAAACGGGCAGAAACGAGTGAGGAAGGGAGGGGGGACAGGTAGGAACGGATGAGAAAGGGCAGGAACGTACGGAAACTAGTGGGAACAGGAGGACGTTCTCAATGCACAAAATTTTGTCCGTTCCGAACGCGTGAAACGTGTGGGACAGGTGAGTACGAATAGACTCTTTTTCTGTCTATTTGTACTCACCTTTTCAACCATTCGGATTCCGTAAAATTTTGTGCATCAAAAACGTTTTCTTGTTCCAACCACTTCCCACCAAAAATTATTGGAACGGGAAGTTTTTGGGCGGAAACGGGCGGAAACAAGTGAGAAAGGGGAGGAACGGGTAGAAATGGTGGGAACGGGTGGACGTTCTCGATGCACAAAATTTTACACGTTCTTAACGGAAGGAAGGGGTGTAGTAAGTAAGTACGAATAGTCACTTATTGTGTCTATTTGTACTTACCGTTTATACCCGTTCATAACGTGAAAAATGTTGTACATCGATAACGCCCACTCGGTTGTTTTTGTGCGAAAACAGGCGGTAACTAGTGAGAATGGACGAGAAAGAGCAGAAACAGGTGGGAAATGGTTGACGTTCCCAATACAAAGAATTAAAATCGTTCCGAACGGGTAGAACGCGTAGAACAGATAAGTGCGAATAGACTCTTTTTGTGACTATATGTACTAACCCGTTCCACCCTTTCGGAACGTGTCCAATTTTGTGCATCGGGAAGGTCCACCCGTTCCCACTTGTTCTCCTAGAAAACGGTGGGAATGTGTTGTTTTTGGGTGAGAACGGGCGGAAACGGGTGAGAAGGGACAGAAACGGATGGGAACAAGTTGGAATAAGTAGACGTTCTCGATGCACAAAATTTAACCACTTTACCATTTACTCACCCGTTTTTCTCGTTCCACCCGTTCGGAACGGTTAAATTTTGTGAGTAGAGAACGTCGGCCCGTTTTCGCTTGTAGCCACCTAAAACGGTGAGAACGGGTTGTTTCTGGGCGTAAACGGGCAAGAACGGGTAAGAACGGACAAGAAAGGGCAGGAAAAAGAAGGAACGGGTGAGACGGGTGGACGTTTTTGATGCCAAAATTTTATCCGTTCCGAACAGGCTGAACGGGTAATTACAAACAGACACGATAAGTGCCAATTCGTACTTACCCGTTCCACTTGTTCTATCCGGTCGGAACGGATAAAATTATGTGCATTAGTAACGTATACCAGTTCGTACCCAAAACGCTGGGAACGGTTTGCTTTTGGAAGGAAACGGGTGGGAACAGGTGATATATAGCAGAAACAGGTAGGAACAGCTAGGAACGGGTAGACGTTTTCGATGCACAAAACTTTACCTGTTCCGAACGGGTGGAACGGTAGGAATGGCTGAGTACAGATGGGCACCATTCGTACCTATTTGTACTCACATGTGCCACACGTTCGAAACAGGTTAAATTTTGTGCATCAAGCACTTCCACTCGTTCCCACCTATTTCTATCCTCAAACCGTTGTAACAAGTTGTTTTTGGGCGAAAACGGGCGGAAACAAGTAAGAAAGTGCAGAAACGGGTAGAAACGGGTAAGGAAGGGTGGACATCCTCTATGCATAAAATTTTACCCTTCTTAACGGATTGAACGGGTGAAATGAGTGAGTACAAATGGACAATTGTTGTGTCTATTTGTACTCACCCGTTTCACTTGTTCGGAAAGGTAAAATTTTGTGCATCAAGAACGTCCACGCTTTCCTACCCGTTCCCACACGAAACGCTGGGAACAGGTTGCTTTTGGGAGAAAACGGGCGGGAGCGGGTGAAAAAGGGCAGGAACGGATGGGAACAAGTGTGAACAGGAGGACGTTCTCAATGCACTAAATTTAACCCGTTCCAGCCGTTCACAAGGGGTATAATTTTGTGCATCGAGAACGTCCACCTGTTCACACTTGTGTGTGCCCTTTCTCGTCCGTTCGCACCCGTTTCTGCCCGTTTTCGCCCAAGAACAACCCGTTTTTACCCGTTACTGCTATTTTCTAACCCGTTACCGCCCGTTTTTGCCTAAAAGCTACATGTCCTTACTGTTTTCGGTAGGAAAATGTAGGAACGGGTAAACGTTCTCGATGCACAAAATTTTACCCATTCCGAACGGGTGGAACGAATAAATTTTGTCTATCGAAATCGCCCACCTGATCACACTTGTTTCTGCCCTTTCTCGTCCGTTCTCAATTGTTTTCGTCAGTTTTCGCCTAATGACAACCCTTTTTCACTGTTTTTTGTGGAAACGATTCGGAACAGGTAGACGTTCTCGATGCGTTATATATTTCTCGTTCTGAACGGGTGAAGCAAGTAAGTAGAAATAGATACGAATAATGCCTATGCGTACTCACACTTGCCTCCTGTTCCATCCGTTCTGAACGAGTAAAATTTTGTGCATCGAGAACTTCCACCCGTTTCCAACAGATCTCAACCATTCCTACCCTTTCTTACATATTCCCGCCAGTTTACTCCCAAAAGCAACCCGTACCCAGCGTTTTGGGTGACACAGGTAGACGTTTTCAATGCACACAATTTTATCCGTTTGGAAGGTATAGATTTTTGTGCATTGAAAACGTCCACCCATTCAATCTTGTACCTGGCAGTTCCTGCCCTATCTAGTTCGTTCTCGCCCGTTACTGTCAGTTCAAGCCCAAAAACAACCCGTTTACACCGTTTAGGGTAGGAACGAGAGGTAACGAGTGGACGTTCTCAATGCACAAAATTTGACCCGCTCCGAACGGGTGGAACGGGTGAGTACAAATAGACACAAAAAGAGTCTTTTCGTACTCACTCATTCCGACCGTTGTATCTGTTCGGAACAGGTTAAATTTTGTGCATCGAGAACGTCCACTCGCTCGCAGGCGTTCCTGCACTCGCTCGTCCATTCGCACCCGTTACCGCACGTTTTCGCCAAAAAAATACCTATTCCAACAATTTTGGGAGGTAATGAGTGGAGGTTCTTGATGTACTTACCCGTTCCACCAGTTCTGAACGGGTAAAATTTTGTGCACCGAGAACGTCCATGCGTTCGCGCCCGTTCGCTACGAAAACGGTGAGAACAGGTTGTTTTCGTGCGTTGTCGCACCGAAACGGTTAGAACAGACGAAAAAGAACAGAAACAGGTGGAAACTAGTGGAAGTTATCGATGCACAAAATTTAACCTGTTCCGAACCGGTGGAACGGTGGGATCGTGCAAGTACGAATAGGAACTATCAGTATCTATTTGTACTCTCTCGTTCTACGATTTCGGATCGAGTAAAATTTGACGCAGAGAATGTCCACTCTTTCCCACCTGTGCCCACCTAAGAAGGTAGGAACGGATTGTTTTTGGGCTAAAACGGGCGGGAGAGGGTGATAAGGGGCAGGATCGTATGAGAACTGGTCAGAACAGGTGGACGGTTAAAATGCACAAAAATTTACCTGTTCCGAACGGGTGGAACAGGTGAGTACGAATAGGCACTATTTGTGTCTATTAATACCCATTCGTTCCACACGATCGGAACGGTTAAAATTTTGTGCATCGAGAACGTCGACCCGTATCTACCTGTTCCCACCTCAAACCGTTGAAACGGGTTGTTTTTGTGCGGAAACGAGCGAAAACAAGTGAGAAAGGCGAGAAACGGGTTGAAACGGGTGAGGACGGGTGGATGTTCTGTATGCATAAAATTTTACCCGTTCTCAACGGATGGAACGGTTAGACCAAATGAGTTCGAATAGACACTTTTTATGTCTATTTGTATTCACCCGATCCACCTGTTCGGAAAGGGTAAAATTTTGTGCATCGAGAAATTCTACGCGCTCTCACCTGTTCCCACCCAAAACGCTTTGGACAGGTTGCTTTTGGCAGAAAACGTGCGGAAACGGGTGGAAAAGGGTCGGAACGGGTGAAAACGAGTGGGAACGTGTAGACGTTATAGATGCACAAAATTTCACCGTTTCACCCATTTAGAACGGGTAAAATTTTGTGCATCGAAAACGTCTACCCGTACCCACCCGTTCATACCCAAACCAGTCGGAACGGGTTGTTTTAGAGCGGAAACGGGCATGAACGGGTAAAAAAGGGCAGAAAAAGGTGGGGACGGGTTGCTTTTAAGCAAAAACGGGGGGTAACGGGTGAAAATGTACGAAAAAGGGCTGGAATGGGTGGAAACGGGATGGAATGGGTGGACGTTCTTGATGTACAAAATTTTACCGGTTTCGAAAAAGTGGAATAGGGGAGTACAAATAGACACGAATAGTGCCTATTGGTACTTATTCGCCCCTCCCGTTCTACCTGTTCGAAACAGGTAATATTATGTGTATCAAGAACGTCCACCCGTTTTAACCCATTCTTACCGGTTTTTGCCCTTCCTCGACAATTCCCGCCCGTTTTCGCCTAAAAACAAACCGTTCTCACCGTTTTAGGTGGAAACAGGTAGGAATGGGTAGACGTTCTTGATGCAGAAAATTTTACCTGTTTCACACGTTCTGAACAAGTAAAATATTTGCAGTGAGAACGTTTCTCTGTTCTCACCCGTTTCTACCCGTTCCTGCACTTTCTAACCCATTCCTGCCCTTTTTCATCCCTTCCCGCCCAGTTTCTAGGAAAAACAATCTGTTTCCACTGTTTTAGGTAGGAAAGGGTGGGAACGAGTTAACGTTCTTGATGCACAAAATTTAACCCAGTCTAAACGTGTGGAACGAGTGAGTACAAATAGCCACAAATAGTGCCTATTTGTATTCACCTGTTCCGACCGTTCCACCCATTCGAAACAGTATAGTTTTGTGCATCGAGAACGTCCTCTTCTTGCCACTTATTCCCACCCAAAATGGTGGGAACGGGTTGCTTTTAGGATAAAACCGGCATAATAGGTGAGAAAGGGCAGGAACGGGTGGGAACGGGTGGGAACTTACGGCAAAGGGCAGGAACGGGTGAAGACGGGTGGGAACAGAAGGACTTTTTCCACGCACAAAATTTTACCCGTTCCGAACGTGTGGAACGCGTGGAACAGGTGAGCACGAATAGACTCTTTTTGTGTCTATTCGTACTCACCTTTCCACCTGTTCGTAATCTGTTCAATTTTGTGGATCAAGAACGTCCATCCGTTCTGACCAATTTCTACCTAAAATAGTTGGAACGTGTAGTTATTGGGCGAAAACAGGCGGGAACAAGTATGAAAGGACAGGAACGGGTAGGAACGGGTGGGGACAGATGGACGTTCTCAATGCACACAATTTCACCCGTTCTTAACGTTCGAATCGTCACTTATTGTGTCTATTTGTACTCACCCGTTGTATTCGTTCGTAGAGGGTAAAATTCCGTGCATGTGGAATGTCTACGCGTTCCTACTCGTTCCCACATAAAATTGTTTCAACGGATTGCTTTTGGAAGAAAGTGGGTGTAAACGGGCGAGAACGGGTGAGAACGGACGAGAAAGGGCAAGAACGGGTGAGAACGAGTGGGAGCATGTGCACATTTTCGTTACACAAAATTTTACTTGTTCCAAACGGGTCAAACGGGTTAGTACGAATACACTCGATTCGTGTCTATTTTTACTCAACCGTTCCAACCGTTTTACCCGTTCGAAACAGGTAAAATTTTTTGCATCAAAAATCTCGACCATTTCCAACCGTTCCGACTCGAAACGGTGAAAACCGGTTGTTTTCCGGCGAAAACGGGCAGGAACGGATGAGAACGGACAAGAAAAGGCAGGAACGGGTGGAAACAGGTGGAAACAGGAGGACGTTCTCGATGCACATATTTAACTCGTTTTACCCATTCGGAACTGGTAAAATTTTTTGAATCGAGAAAACCCACCCGTTCCACCCGTTCCTAGCCAAAACGATGGGAACAGGTTGTATTTGGGCGTAAAAAGACGGTAAAGGATGAGAACGGACGAGACGGGACAGGATCGGGTCGAACGGGTGGGCACGTGTGGACGCTTTTGATGGACAAAATTTCACCCGTTCCGAATGGGTGGAACACGTGGAACGTGCGAGTACGAATAAACACTATACGTGTCTGTTTGTACTCACCCGATCCACCTGTTCGAAATGGGAAAAATTTTGTGCATCGATAACGTTTAACCGTTCCAACTCGTTCCTACCCTGAACGGTGCAAACAGGTTGTTTTTGGACAAAAAAGAAGGTAACGAGTGATAATGGATGAGAAAGGGCAGGAAAATGGGAACGAGTGGAAACGGGTGCATGTTCTTGTTACAGAAAATTTTAGTCGTTCTTAACGGCAGGAACAGGTGGAACAGGTGAGTACGAATAGTCACTTTTTGTGTCTATTTGTACTCATCCGTTCTACCCATTCCGAAAGTGTAGAATTTTTTGCAACAAGAACGTCTAAGCCTTTCCACCTGTTCTTATCAACAAACGCCAAAAACGGGTTGCTTTTGGAAGAAAACGGGCAGCATCGGGTGAAAAGGGCAGGAACGGGTGAGAATGGGTTGGAGCGGGTGGTCGTTCTAGATGCACAAAATTTTAGCGGTTCCAGCCGCTCAAAACGGCGGAAATTTTGTGCATTGAGAACGTTCTACCGTTGTTGCTCGTTCTTACTCAAAGCGGTGGGAAAGGATTGTTTTTGGCGAAAACGGGCAGGAACCGGTGAGAAAAGGCAGGGACAGGTTGAAGCGAATAGTGAATAATAGTACGAATAGGGATAGTGCCTATTCCTACTCACTTATTTCACCTATTCCACAAGTTCCCAACAGGTAAAAGTATGTGCATCGAGAACATCCACCCGTTCCACCTGTTCGCACTCGTTCCTGCACTTTCTCACTCGTTCCTGACCTTTCTCACCCGCTCCCACCTGTTCTCTACCAAAAACAACGTGTCCACCGTTTTGGGTAGCAACGTGTAGGATCGGGTGGTTCTTTATGTTGCACAAAATTTGACCCGTTCCGAACGTGTGGAACAGGTGAGTACAAATAGACACGAATAGTGCGTATTAGTACTCACCCGTTCCACTCGTTCTGTCTGTCCGAAACGGGTGAAATTTTGTGAATCTAGAACGTCCCCCGATTCCTCACGTTACAACCTAAATCGGTGGGAACAGGTTGCTTTTGGGATCAAACTGGCGGGGACATGTAAGAAAGTGCAGGAACGGGTAGGAACAGATAGACGTTCTCGATGGACAAAATTTTACCTGTTCCAAACGGGTGGAACTGGTCAGTACAAATGGACCCTATTTGTGTCCATTTGTCCTCACCTATTTCACCCGTTCTATACGTTCGAAACGGGAAAAATTTTGTGCATCAAAAACGTCCACCGTTCCCAACCGTTCCCTCCCAAAACGGGAAAAACGTGTTGTTTTTAGGCGAAAACGGGCACGAACGGATGTGAACGGACGAGAAAGGGAAGAAACGGATGGAAACGGGTGGGAAATGGGGGAAGATCTCGATTCACAAAATTTTACCTGTTCTACCCGTTTGGACCTGGTGAAATTGTGTGCATCAAGAACGTTCACCCGTCCTAAATCGTTATTACTCAAAACGGTTCGAACAGGTTGATTTCGTGCTTAAACGGGCGGGAACGGGCAAGAACGGACGAGGAAGGGCAGGAACAGGTGGAGAGGGGTAGGAGCGGGTGGACGCTTTTGATGCCAAAATTTTACCCGTTCCGAACAGGCTGAACGGGTGAATACAAATAGACATCGGTTCCAGCTGTTTGGAACGGGTAAAATTTTATTCACCGAGAACGTCCATCTGCTCCCAAGCGATCCGACCCAAAACGGTGGGAACGGGTTATTTTCGGGCGAAAACGGGCGGGAACGGTTGAGAAAGGCAAAACAGAGCAGAAACAATAAGAATGGATAGACATTCTCGATGCACAAAATTTTATCCGTTCCACTCGTTCTACAGGCTACGAATACAGGAGTTATTTAAAGTTTCATCTCCTGCATGATAATTGAATGTTTTTTATACTTAAAAAAATAGTTTCGGAAAAATTTCCTTTTTTTTTTCAATTCCTTAATATACCATCTTAAAGCAATTTGTCTGCCCTTTCAAATGACGTTTTCAAATTCATGTTCAGGCTACAATTACAAAAGTTATTTCAAAATTGTTCTCCGACATATTTATATACCTTTTCAAAGCCTTTTGTCTACTCTTTTTAAAATAACGTTTTCAAATATATGCTCAGGCTACAATTACAGAAATTATTTCAAGTTCAACTTACTTTATATTCACTAGTTATTTTGAAATGTTCAACAAATAGTTACTCAAAGAATTTATTTTTGAACAAATTCTTTCATATACAATTCCAAAGTTTTTTGTATGCCCTTCCAAATAACGTTTTCAAAATTATACTCAGGCTACAAATACAGAAGTTATGTCAAGTTCTATCTCTTACATATTTATTAGTTGTCTTTTATTCTTCAAAGTCAAGTTACTCAAAAAGTTCATTTTTTTAAAAATTTTTTTATATACCATTTCAAAGCTGTTTGTCTGCTTCTTCGAATGACGTTTTCAAATTCATGGTCATGCTATCATTACAGAAGTTATTTCAATTTAATTGACTTTATTTTTATTGATTGTTTCAGAACGAGTGAGTACGAATAGACACTATTCATTTCTATTTGAACTCACCCGTTCCACCTGTTCAGAACAAGTAAAAATTTGTGCATCGAGAACGTCCACCTGTTTCCACATGTTTCCGCGCTTTCTCGTCTGTCCTCTCCCGTTCCCGCCTATTTTCGCCAAAAAATAATCCGTTCCCACCGTATTAAGTGGGAACGGGTAGACATTCTCATTTCGCAAGATTTTACCCGCTCCGAACAAGTAAAATAGGTGAAATTTCGTGCATCGAGAACTACCACTGGTCCCAACCTGTTCCTGCCTTTTTTCGTCCGTTCTCAACCGTTTCCGCCCGTTTGCGCCAAAAACAACCAGTACACATCGTTCAAGGTGGGAACGGGTGAACGTTCTCAACGCACGAAATTTCGCCCGTTCTGAACAGGTGGAAAAAGTGAGTAGAAATAGACACGAATAGTGCCTGTTCGTACTCACCTGTTCCAGTTGTTCTACCCGTTCGGAACAGGTTAAATTTTGTGCATCGAAAACGACTACCTGTTATCACCCGTTCCCACCCGTTTCTGCCTTTTCTCGTCCGTTCTCACCCGTTTTTGCCTAAAAACAACCCGTTCCTACCGTTTTGGGTGGGAACAAGTGGGAAGTGATAGACGTCCTCGATGTACTAAATTTTACCTGTTCCAACGGGTGAAACGGGTGAGTACAAATTGACACGAATGGTGTCCATTCGTACTCACCTGTTCCACTCGTTCCACCCGTTCGGAACGGTTAAAATTTCGTGCATCGACAACATTCATATATTTCTACAGGTTTTTGTCCTTTCTCGACTATTCTAACCCGTTCTCACCCATTCGAAAAACAGCTTGTCCCACCTTTTAAGGTGAGAACAGGTGGAAAAGGGTTGCGTTCACGATGCATGAAATTTAACCAGTTCCGAACAAGTGAATCAGGGAAATGTTTGTTTATCGAAAACGTTTACCCGTTCTTACCCGTTCCCACCCGTTCCTGCCTTTTTTCGACCGTTTTCGCTCGTTTTCGCCAAAAAACAACCTGTTCCCAACGTTTTCTGTGGAAACTTTCGGGAACGAGTGGACGTTCTCGATGCACAAAATTTTCCCTTTTTCGAACGAGTGTAACAGGTGGGTACAAATAGACACGAATAGTATCTATTCGTACACACTTGTTCACCCGCTACACCCGTTCGGAACGGGTAAAATTTTGTGCATCGCGAACGTCCACACGTTCTCGATGGTAACTGAAATGTATACTTAAAAATGGTTACTCAAAAAGTTCATTTTTTAAAAAATTCTCTTATGTACCATTTCAAATTTATTTGTCTACTCTTCCAAATGACGTTTTCAAATTTCTGCACAGGCTACAATTACAGAAGTTATGTCAAGTTTCATCTTCTTCATATTTATTGGTTGTTTCTATTCTACAAAGAATAGTTGCTCAAAATGCTTTTTTTTTTAATTCTTTCACATACCATTTCAAAGCTATTTGTTTGCTCTTTCAAATGACGATTTCAAATTAATGCAAAGGCTATAATTGCAGAAGTTGTTGCAAGTTGAATTGACTTTATATTTATTAGTTTCATTGGAACAGGTGTGTACGAATAAATACTATGCATTTCTTTTTGTACTCACACGTCTGATCCGTTTAGAACAGATAACATTTTGTACATTGAGAATTTTTTCCACCCGAAATCACGCGTTTTTACTCATTCCTGCGCTTTCTCATTTACTCTCACCCGTTCCCGACCGTTTTTGCCCAAAAACAACCTGTTCCTACTGTTTTGAGTAGGAACAAGAAGACCCTCTCGATGCACAAGATTTTGCCCGTTTCGAACAGGTGGAACGAGTAAAAGTTTGTACATCGAGAATGTCTACCTGTTCCCACTCGTTTCTGCCCTTTCTCGTCCGTTCTCACCAGTTCCCACTCGTTTTTGCCCGAAAACAACCCTTTCCACTGATCTACTGGGGAACAGTTGAACGTTCTCGACGAACAAAATTCTACCTGTTCCGAATGGCTGGTACGTGTGAGTACAAATAGACACAAATGGTGTCCATTCGTAATAACCCGTTCCACCCGTTCGAAACGAGTAATGTTTTGTGCATCGAAAACGTCCAACCATTCTCACCCGTTCCCACCCGTTGCTGACCTTTCTCGTCCTTTCACACCCGTTCTCGCCCGTTTTCGCCCAAAAACAAACTGTTCCCACCGTTTTGTTAGGAACGGTGGGGAACATGTAGACGTTCTTACTCCACAAAATTCTACATGTTTCTAACAGGTTGAAAGGATAAGTAGAAATAAACACGAATAGTGTCTATTCATACTTATCTTTTCCACCCGTTCGGGACGGTTAAATTTTGTGCGTCAAGAATCTTTACCCTTACCCGTTCCCACCCGTTCCTACCCGTTTCTGCGATTTCTCGTCCATTCTCACTCGTTCGTAACATTTTCAATGCATACAATTTTGCCCGTTTCGAACGGGTGGAACAAGCGAATACGAATAGACATGAATGGTGCCTGTTCGTACTCACCCGTTCCACCTGTTCTACCCGTTCGGAACGGCCAAACTTTTGTGCATTGAGAACGCCCACATGTTCTCGACATTTCCCAACCCGTTCCTGACCTTTCTCGTCCGTTCCCGCCCGTTCCCGGCCGTTTTGCCCAAAAACAACCCGTTCCTATAGTTTTAGTAGGAACTGCTAAAAGCAGGTGGATATTCTCGATGAACAAAATTTTACCCGTTCTAAACGAGTCGAACCGGTGGAACAGGTGAGTTTAAATAAACACAAATATTATCTATTCGTACTCACCCGTTCTACCCGTTCGGACCAGGTAAAATTTTGTAAATCGACATCGTCTACCAGTTCTTACACGTTCCTGCCCTTTCTTGTCCGTTCTCACCCGTTTCCGCCCGTTTTCGCACAAAAAAAACCCGTTCCCACCGTTGTGGGTGGGAAGAGTAGGAAACGGTGGACGTTTTCGATGCACTTAATTTTACCCGTTCCGAACAAGTGAAACGAGTAAGTACAAATAGACACAAATAGTTTATTTTCGTACTCACCTGTTACATCCGTCTGAAACGGGTAAAATTTTGTGCATCGAGAACGTCCACCCGTTCCCAACCGTTCCGGCTTTTATCGTCCATTCTTCCCGTTTTCGCCCGTTTTCGCCATAAAACAACCCGTTCCCACCGTCACGGGTGAGAACATGTGAAATCAGGTGAACGTTATTAATGCACAAAATTTTGCCGTTCCGAACGGGTGGACCAAGTGAGTACAAGTTGACACGAATAGTGCATGTGCGTACTCACCCGTTCCACCTGTTTCACCCGATCGGAACGGGTGGCATTTTGTGCATCGAGAACGTCCACACGTTCTCGATGGTTACTCAAGGGTTTACTCAAAAATGGTTACTCAAAAAATTCATTTTTTTTTTAATTCTTCTATGTACAATTTCAAATCAATTTGTCTACTTTTTCAAATGACGTTTTCAAATTTATGCTTAGGCTACAATCACAGGTAATGTTTCAACTTAAATTGACTAAATTTTATTGGTTGTTTTTTATTATTTGAAAAACGGTTACTCAAAGAGTTCGTTTTTCAAAAATTTATCCCATGTGCCATTTCAAAACTATTTGTCTGCCTTCATAAATGACGTTTTAAATTTATGCTCAGGCTAGGAATACAGAAGTTATGTCTAGTTCAATCTCTTACATACTTATCGGTTGTTTCTTATTTTTCAAAGAACAGTAACTCAAAAAGTTTATTTTAAAAAAAATTATTCACAATACCATTTCAAAGCTATTCGTCTGCCCTTTCAAATGACGTTTTCAAATTTATGCTCAGGCTACGGTTACAAATGTTATTTCAAATTTGATTTCCTACATATTAATAGGTTGTTTTTTGTTCTTCAAAGAATAGTTACTCAAAATAGTACATTTCGCATCTAGAGAAAAAATAAATTTCTCACGAGGGTGTAACTTATATCCCGAGCCGAAGGCGAGGGATATATTCACCCGAGGGAGAAATTAATTTTTTCCCGTGGTGCGAACGATTTTTTTTATCGTAGCGGTCTAAAAAGCCGACTTGTGCCCGCGAAGCGGGCAAAAAAGTAGGCTTTTTAGACCTCTACGATAAAAAGTTTATTTTCCTCATTCTTTCATATACCATTTTAAAGCTATTTATTTACCTATTCTTTCAAATGACGTTTTTTTATTTATGCCAAGGCTCAAATTACACATGTTATTTCAAGTTTAATTGACTTTGTATTGATTGTTTATTTCTGCATTCTTTAAAGAATAGTCATTAAAAAGTTCATTCAAAAAAATTCTTTTATATACCGTTTCAAAGCTATTTGTCTACTCTTTCAAATGGCGTTTTCAAATTTATGCTCAGGCTACGATTACAGAAGTCATTCAAAGTTGAATTTACTTTATATTTATGAGTTGTTTTTTGTTATTTAGAGAATGATTACTCTAAAAGTTTATTTGTTAAAATTTTTTTTTATATACCATTTCCAATTTTTTTGTCTACTTTTCAAATGACGTTTTCAAATTAATGCTCAGGCTACAATTACAAATGTTGCTTTAAGTTGAATTTACTTCATATTTATTAGTTGTTTTTTATTATTTATAGAATGGTTACTCAAAAAGTTCATTTTTCAAAATATTCTTCTATATACTATTTCAAAGCTATTTGTCTGCTTTTTCAAATGAAGTTTTTAAATTTATGCTCAGGCTACTAATGCACCTAAGTTATGTTGAGTTCAATCTCTTACATATTAATAAGTTGTTTTTTATTGTTCAAAAAATAGTTACTCAAAGAGTTCAGTTTTTATAAAATTACTTAATATACCATTTCAAAGCTATTTGTCTGTTTTCTCAAATGTCGTTTTTGAATTTATGCTCAGGCTCCAATTACAGAAGTTATTTCAAGATAAATGTACTATATGTTTATTAGTTTTTTTGCAACGGGTGAGTACGAGAAGACTCTATTCGTCCCTATGTGTACTCACCCGTTCAACCTGTTCGGAACAGGTAAAATTTTGTGCATCGACAACGTTCACCCGTTCCAACCCGTTCCTGGGCTTTCCCGTCTATTCTTACCTGTACCTGCCTATTTTCGCCCAAAAAAACTTGTTCCTACCATTTTTGGTGGTAACGGCCGAGAAAGGGTGAACGTTCTCAATGCACAAAATTTTGCCTGGTCCGAACAGGTAGAACAAGTGAGTACAAATAGACACGAATAGTGCCTGTTCGTACACACCTGTTCCTACCGTTCCACCCGTTCGGAACAGGTAAAATTTTGTGCATCGACAACGTACACCCGTTTCAACCTGTTCCTGCCCTTTCTCGTCCGTTCTCACCCATTCACGCTAGTTTTCGCGCAAAAATAACCCGTTCTCACGGTTTTGGATGGTAACGAGTTCGAACGGGTGGACGTTCTCGATGCACAAGATTTCACCTGTTCCGAACGGGTGTAACGAATAAAATTTCGTGCATCGAGAACGACTACCCGTTCCAACCCGTTCCTGCACTGTCTTTTCCGTTCTCACCAGTTTCCGCTCGTTTTCACCAAAAAACAACCTGAATCCACCGATGTCGGGGTGGACGTTCTCGATGCACATAATTTTACCTGTTCTGAACGGGTAAAACGGGCGAATACAAATATAAACGAATATTGTCTATCCGTACTTACCCGCTCCATCCGTTCGGAACGAGTATAATTTTGTGCATCGAGAACGTCCGTACGATCTCACTCGTTCCCATCCGTTCTGGGCCTTTTTCGTTCGTTCTTACGCGTTCCCGCCCGTTTCCGCCCTAAAACAACCTGTTACCACCGTTTTGTAGGAACACGTGAAAACTGGTGGACGTTATTGATGCACAAAATTTTACCTGTTCCACCCGTTCGGAACGGGTAAAGGTTTTTGCATCGAGAATCTTTACCTGGTTCCACTCGTTCCCAACTGTTCTTGCGCTATCTCGTCTATTATCACCCGTTCTCGCACGTTTTCGCCCAAAAATAATCCGTTTTCACCGATTTGGGTGTGAACAGGTGGGAACGGGTGGACGTACTCGATAAACAAAATTTTACACGATCCGAACGGGTTGATCGGGTGAGTACAAATAGACATGAAGAGTGTCTATCTGTACTCACCTGTTTCACCCGTTCGGAACGGGTACAATTCTGTTCATCGAGAACCTTTACCTTTTGCCATCCTTATCGACCCGTTCCTGCGCTTCCTCGTCCATTCTTACCCTTTTCCGCCCGTGGTCGCCCAAAAACAACGCGTTCCCATCGTTTTAGGTGAGAACGCGTGGGAACGGGTGAACGTTTTCAATGCAGAAAATTTTGACTGATCCGAACAGTTCGAACAAGTAAAAACGAGTAGACACGAATAGTGCCTGTTCGTACTAACCCGTCCCACCCGTTCGGAACGGGTACAATTTTCTACATCGAGAACGTACACACCTTCTTGATGGTTACTTAAATGTTTGCTAAAAAATGGGTACTCAAAAAGTTAATTTTTAAAAAAACTTTTATGTACCATTCTAAATTTATTTGTCTACTCTTTTAAATGACGTTTTCAAATTTTCGCTTAGGCTACAATTACAGATGTTGTTTCAAATTGAAATTACCTCATATTTATTGAATGTTTTTTATTATTTCAAAAATGGTTACTCAAAAAGTTTATTTTTTTTCAATTCTTTAATATACTATTTCAAATCTATATGTCTGCCTATTAAATAACGTTTTTAAATTCATTTTCAGGCAACAATTAAAGAAGTTATTGCATAATTAATCTTCTACATAATTATCGGTCGTTTTTTGTTATTCGACGAACACGTACACAAAAAGATCATTTTTTTCTTTTTTTTCGTACGCCGTTTTAAAGCTATTTGTCTACCCTTTCAAGTAACGTTTTTCAATTCATGCTTGGGCTTAATTTACAGAAGTAATTTCAAGTTGAATTAACTACATATATAAGATGTTTTTATTCTTTGAATAATGGTTAGTCAAAGAGTTTATTTGTTTTTAAATTTTTCTATACATCATTTTAAAGCTATTTTTCTACTCTTTCAAATGACGTTTTCAAATGAACATGATTTCCCTCGTTCCGAACGAGTGAAACATGTGAAATTTTGTTCATCAAAAACGTTCACTTGCTTTCACCCGTTCTTGCTCGTTATCGCCCGTTCTCAACTGTTCCCGCCCGTTTTCGCCCAAAAACAACCAGTTTCTATCGTTTTAGGTGGGAACAGGTGGGAACGGGTAAACATTCTCAATGCACAAAATTTTTCCGTTTCGAATAGGTGGAACAAATGAGTACAAATAGAGACGAATAGTGCCTGTTCGTACTCACTCGTTCCACCTGTTCCACCCGTTCGGGACAAGAAAAAATTTTGTTCATCAAGAACGTCTACCCGTTCCCATCAGTTACTGCCCTTACTCGTCCCTTTTCGCCCGTTTTCGCCCAAAAACAACCTGTTCCCACCGTTTTGGGTGGTAACGGGTGGGAGCAGGTGGACTTTCTCGATGCACAAAATTTTACCTGTTACGAACGGCCGGAATGAGTGAGTACAAATGAACACAAACAGTGTTTATTTGTACTCGCCTGTTCCGCCCGTAATACCTGTTCGGAATGGGTAAAATTTTTTGCATCAAGAACGTCCACTAGTGATGGCCAATGCCTACTCGATACTTTGAGTATCGAATACTTTTCACTTGATACTTCGATGTTCGATACCGATACTTGTGAGGCCGATACTATCGGTATTCGATACGCGATTTTTTTTTCATTTTTGAAACAAGATTTTTGTTTGTATGGCGCGTACAGCGCACGCGCGTACAGCGCACGCGCGCCATAGTACTGCTAACTTTATTATACAAGTAAAATTACGTGGATCAAAGAATGGATATGGATGTATCAGAAACAGTGTTCGCAGGTTTTCCTACATTATTTGTCCTAATATGGGAAACTGGATACCTGAGATGAGGTTGGTAGCGCTGATTCAATGCATTTCTCATGGAATCAGTGCTACTAACCTCAACTCAAGTGTCCAGTTTCCTGTGGGACACACGGTATTGTTTGTTTACGAACACATCTTTCTTTCTTTATTTCGAAATAAATTCATTGATTATACGTTTAAAATTGGCAGACAATCGTTCAAGCCCCGTTAAAAGTTAAAAGTAATAGAACTTTCGCCCATTGACAGTTCAAATAGAATTTAGTTTTGTTTTTCTAAGATACGTGAATAAATAAGTTTGTAAACTTATTTCATAACATGCATGTAGGATGTTGTTAAAACCATAATTAATAGGGCCGCACCGTTGCGCGTTGAATATGTTAAAATATGTGTAGTAGTAAATATAATTTCTGGCACATTTAAAACACCTATACTTGTACTTGATACTTTGAGATCGATACTTTCAGGTATCGGTATTGTATTTGGATCGGTATCGTCTATTTCAAAGTATCGAGTATCGAGCATCAATTACTTTTCTAAAATATCAGCCATCACTAACGTTCACCAATTCCCACCCGTTCCTGCACTTTATCGTCCGTACTCACCCTTCCCCGCCTATTTCTGCCCAAAAGCAACCCGTTCCCACCGTTTTGGGTGGGAACGGGTGGACGTTCTCGATGCACAAAAATTTAACCCGTTCCGAACAGGTCAAATGGGTGAGTACAAATAGACACGAATAGTGTCTATTCGTACTGACCTGTTCCAATATTTCGGAAGGGATAAAATTTTGTGCATCGAGAACCTATGCCCGTTGCCACCCGTTCCCACCTGTTCTCGCGCTATCTCGTCCATTTTTACCCGTTACAGCCCGTTTTCGACCATAAACAGCCCGTTCCCATCATTTAGGGTGAGAACGGGTGGGAACGGGTAAACGTTCTCAATGCACAAAATTTTGCCCGTTCAAATAGACATGAATAGTGCCTGTTCGTACCAACCCGTTCGGAACGTGAAAAATTTTGTGCATCGAGAACGTCCACCCGTTCCCACCCGTTCTCGCCCGATACCGCTTTTTCTCGTCTATTCTCGCCTGTTCCCACCCGTTTTCGCTAAAAAACAACCCGTTCCGACCATTTTAGGTGGGAACGGGTAGGATCGGCCGGATATTCACGATGCACAAAAGTTTACCTGTTCCACCCGTTCGGAACGGGGAAAATTTTGTGCATCGAGAACGTTTACCCGTTCCCAACCTTTCCCACCCGTTTCAGTGCTTTCTGGTCCATTCTCACCTGTTCCCGCCCGTTTTCGCCCAAAAGTAACCCGTTCTCACTATTTTGGGTGGGAACGGGTGAACGTTCTCAATGCACAAAATTTTACCTGTTCCACCCGTTCCACCCGTTCGGAATGGATAAAATTTTGTGCACTGAGAACGTTTACATGTTCCCACCCGTTCCCGACCTTTTTTATCCGTTCTCACCCGCCTAGACGAAACTGAGGCGACCGTAATGCGACCGAGACACGACCACGGCAGTCGTTTTTCGGTCGCTTCCGGTTGTTTTTCGGTCGTGTTGTTAAAATGGAGCGAAATAGGCCTTCACAAGATGATTTCCACATAAATTATATTGTATTGATGGTATTCTATATAATTACTCACAAAATGCGCCATTTATTGCTTTAAATTTATTAAGTACAACATATTATCCAATGAATCGAGTGATAATTCAGTCGGTAAAATCGGGTTTAAATTTTCGTGCCAAAAGAGTTTCGTGATGAAGTTTCAAATTTATTGCGTCCTGGATTTGTGTGTGAAATTTGTTTAAATGTGTAAAAAAATTTTTACAATTGTCTGAATCGCATGTGTATGAAGAAAAAATACATTACTGTCTACAAAAAAAATTTCATATTTTTATTTCATAACCTTATGACTATCGTTCCCTAAAAACAAGAGATATGATGAGTACTTTTCGTTTCAAGAAGAACTGTTGGCCTGGACCATAATAATGATTCATGTCCGTTCTTATACAGCGTGTCCCAGAAACCGCGGTACAGTAAATAACCATCGATTCCTTGCACAATTCTGAAATATATTTGTTTTTGCGATTTTTCAAAAATTCGCAATATTTTTTGAGATATTGGTGAGTATGCAATCACGTGCAGTAGCCAATCAGCTCTCAACTTAAGCGCGGTGAGAAGATCCAGGGAAAGTTGCCCGTGAGGAGAATGAGAACTTTTTTTAAGGCCCGGCGGAATCTCCTCCTCCTCTACAAAAGTTGTTTTTCTAGCGGTACTCGACCTATCTTTTGAAGGTTTGTCATTGACGAGCGCGTTGAAAAACAAAACACAATAACACGGAAAACGAGGAATGCTGATATGCGTAAAATTGGGGACCTCGAAATTTCCGACAAAATTAATCATGATTCATTGTCCGATGCCTTGAATCTGTTTTTAATCGAATCAAATTATTGATTGTAACGATTATTTGATTTCAAAACGAAAACCTTCTACAACGAGATAGTAAATTTTTTATTTCGGATCTGTAATTCGAACGATTGAATATTTTTACAATTTCGAAAGTTCTCCTACATATTTATTTGTTGTTTGTTATTATTCAATAAATGGTTACTCAAAATTTTCATTTTTCTCAATTCTTACATATACCATTTTAAAGCTATATGTCTTCTCTTCCGAATGACGTTTTAAAATTTATGCTTAGGTTTTAATTTCGGTCCAAGAGCTGATTTACTTCCCGAATCTACAAAACAGTCTTTTCCTAGTCTTATTCGTTAAAGAAATAGGTTTATTCTTAACTGTCCTAGCAGTTCCCGCGGGCTTGGAAGAAAAAACGCACACCTGGTTCCGGACCGATTTGTCGCTGCGAGGTTAAATTGATCCAAGAGCTGATTTACTTCCCGAGTCGACAAATCAGTCTTTTCCGAGACTACTTCGTTTAAGAAAAAAATTATTCTCGACTGTCCCCGCAGTTTTCGCGGGCTTGGTAGAAAAAAAGCAAACTTGCCTCCAGACCGATTTGTCTTCTGAAGCGACAAATCGGTCTAGAAGCCAAATTACCTCCTGAGTCGACAAATAGGTCTTTCCCAAGAGTTGACTCTGCTTTATATAAGAAAATTTCTTCTCAGCTGTCCCGGCAGTTTCCGAGGTCTTGGTAGAAGAAACGTAGACCTGCTTCCAAACCGATTTGACGCTTCAGAAGTTAAATTGGTCCAGGAGCCTATTTACCTCCCGCGTCGTCAAATCGGTTTTTTCAACCCTACTCTGTTCAAGAAAAAAGTTTATTCTGAGCTGTCACGGCAGTTCCCGCGGTCTTAGTAGAAAAAACGGACACCTGCTTCCAGGCCTATTTGTCGCTGCAGAAGTGAAATCGGTCCAAGAGCCGATTTACATTCTGAGTCGACGAATCGGTCTAACCTCAGCCTACTCCGATTGAGTAATTATTTAATACTGAGCTGTCCTGGAAAATCTTGCGAGCTTGGTAGAAAAAACGCAGAGTACTTGCCTCCGGACCGAGTTGTCGCTTCATAAGCGACAATATAATATATCCCTAAACATAACCCTGCTCTTAGAGAGGAAAAATGATTCTGAGCTAATCCGGCCGTTTCCGCGGTCTTGTAATGAAAAAATGCACACCTGCGTCCGGAGCGATTTGTCGCTGCAGAAGTGAAGTCGGTCCAAGAGGCTTTTCACCTTTCGAATCGACAAATTGGTCTTTTGCTAGTCTACCTTGTTCAAAAAATAAGTTTATTCTCAACTGTCCCAGCAGTTTCCACGGGCTTGGTAGAAAAAAACGCAAACTTGCCTCCGGGCCGATATGTCTTCTGAAGCGAGAAATCGGTCTAGAAGCCAATACCTCCTGAGTCAACAAACAGGTCTTTCCCTAGACTTTACTCTGCTTTTATGTAAGAAAATTTATTCTGAGCTGTTCAGCAGTTTCCGCGGTCTTGGTAGAAAAAACGCACACCTGCTTACGAACTGTTCGGTCACTTAAGAAAAGAATTCGGTTCAAGAACCTGTATACCTTCCGAATCGACAAATCGGTCTAACTTCAGTCTACCACGTTCGAGAAAATAATTAATTCTGAGCTGTCCTGGCACATCTTGCAATTTGGTAGAAAAAACGCCCCACACCTGCTTCCAGACCGATTTGTCGCTGCAGAAGTCAATTCAGTCCAAGAGCCGATTTACCTACCAAGTCGAAAAATCAGTCTTTTCTCTGTCTACTCCCTTCGAGTAATGAATTTATTCAGAGCTATTCCGGCAGTTCCCACGGGCTTAATAGAAAAAAGGAACTACACTTGCTTCCAGACCGATTTGTCGCTTTAGAAGTCAAATAGGTCCAAGAGCCGATTTACCTCCTGAATCGACAAATCGGTCTCTTCCTGGTGTAACCTGTTCAAGAAAGATTTTCATTCTGAGCTGTGCCGGCATTTCATGCGGTCTCGGTAGAAAAAAAGCACCTCACTTGCTTCTGGACCAATTTGCCTTCTGAAGCGACAAATCGGTTCGAAAGCCAATATACCTCCCGAGTAGACATGTCGGTCTTTCCATAGAATTTACCTTGCTCGTAAAAAAGAAGATTTATTCTGAGCTGTCACGGCAGTTCTCAGGGTCTTAGTAGAAAAAACGCTCACCTGCTTTCGGAACGATATGTCGCTGCAAAAGTAAAATCGATCAAAGAGCCGATTTCCATTATGAGTCGAAAAATCGGTCCTAGCTCAGTCTACTACGTTCAAGAAATTTAATAATTCTGAGCTCTCCCATCAAATCTTGCGAGCTTGGTAAAAAAAAAGCACAACACACTCTTCCGGACCGATTTGTCGCTTCAGTAGTCAAATTAGCCCAAAAGTCGATCAACCTACCGAATTGACAGATCAATCTATCCCCAAACTTTACACTACTCTTAGAGGAGAAAATTAATTTCGAGCTGACCCGGCGAATCCCGCGGTCTTGGTATAAAAAATGCACACCTGCTTCCGGACCGATTCGTCGCTGCAGAAATTTAATCGGTCCAAGAGCCGATTCACTTCCTGAGTCGACAAATCAGTCTTTTTTTTGTTTACTCCCTTCGAGAAATAAATTTATTCTGTAAAATCTGTCCCAGAGCGGATTGACATTCTAAGTCGACAAATCGGTCCTACCTCAGTCTACTTCCTTCGAGAAATTTATTAATTCTGAGCTGTCCCGGCAAATCTTGCGAGCTTGGTAGAAAAAACGCACAACACATGCTTCAAGACCGATTTGACGCTTCAGTAGTCAGATAAGCCCAAGAATCGATTAACCTCCCGAGTCGACAGATCGATCCATCCTTAATTTTTACCCTGCTCTTAGAAAAGAAAATTGATTCCGAACTGATCCGGCAGTTATCGCGGTCTTGGTAAAAAAAAACGCACACCTGCTTTCGGACCGATTCGTCGCTGTAGAAATCAAATCGGTCGAAGAGCCGATTTACCTTTCGAAATGACAAATCAGTCTTTTCTCTGTCTAATTCCTTCGAAACATAAATTAATTTTGAGCTTTCCTGGCAGTTCCCACCCCACGGGCTTGATGGAAAAAATTCACTACACTTGCTTTCGGACTGATTTGTCGCTTCAAAGGTTAAATCGGTCCAAGAGCTGATTTACTTCGCAGTTTCCACGGTCTTGGAAGAAGAAACGTACATCTCCGTACGAACCGATTAGTTGCTTGAGAAGTCAAATCGGTCCAAGAGACTATTTACCGCCGGAGTCGAGAAATTGGCCTTACTTCAGTCTAGTCCGTTTAAAAATTAATTAATTGTAGGCTGTCCGGGTAGATCTTGCGAGCTTGGTAGAAAAAACGCATAACACATGCTTTTGGACCGATTTGTCGCTTCAGTAGTCAAATCGGTCCAAGAGCCGATTTACCTCCTGAATTGAAAGATTGGTCTTGTGCCGGTGTAACCCGTTCAAGAAAGATGTTAATTCTGAGCTGTCATGGCATTTCCCGCGGTCTTGGGAGAAAAAAAACACTTCACTTGCTCCTGGACCGATTTGTCTTCTGATGAGACCAATCGGTTCGAAAACCAATATACCTCCCGAGTCGACAAATCGGTCTCTCCCTAGACTTTACTTTGCTCGTAAAGAAGAAAATTTATTCTTTAAGCTTTCTTGGCAGTTCCCAGGGCCTTAGTAGAAAAAACGCACACATGCTTCCGGACCGATTTGCCGCTACAGAAGTCAAATCGGTCCAAGAGCTGATTTACCTTCCGAGTCGACAAATCAGTCTTCTCCCCAAATACTCATTTTGAGAAATAAATTAATTCTAAGCTCTCCCCGTTCCCAATGGCTTAGTAGAAAAAAGGCACCACACTTGCTTTTGGGCCAATTTGTCGCTTCAGAAGTTAAATCGGTCCGAGAGCTGGTTTACTTTCCGAGTCGACAAATCAGTCTTTTTCAAGTCTACTTCATCATGAAAGAAGTTTATTCTTTACTAGCCCGTCTTTCTCTAGACTTTACCCTGCTCTTATAGAAGAAAATTCATTCTAAACTGTCCCGGCAGTTCCCGCGGTCTCGGTAGGAAAATCGCACACCTGCTTCCGGACCGGTTTATCGCTTCAGAAGTCAAAACAGTCCAAGAGCCGATTTACGTTCCGAGTCGACAAATTGGTCTTTTCTTAGTCTACTCCGTTAGAGAAATAAATTTATTTTGAGCTGTCCTAGCAGTTCTTCCGAGCTAGGTAGAAAAAACGCACAACACCTACTTCCGGACCGATTTGTCGCTTCAAATGTCAGATCGGTCCAAGAGCCAGTTTACTTCCCAAGTAGACACATCGGTCTTTCCTCAGTCTACCACGTCTGAGAAATAATTTTTTTTTGAGCTGCCTTGGCAATTTCCGTGGGCTTGGTAGAAAAATGGCACACCTGCTTCTTGACCGGTTTGTCGCTTCAGAAGTCAAATCGGTCCAAGAGCTGATTTACCTTACAAGTCGACAAATCTGTCTTTTTTTAGTCTACCACGTTCGAGAAATGAGTTTTTTATGACCTATCCCAGCAGTTTCCGTCGGCATGGTAGAAAAAACGCACACTTGCTCCCAAACCGTTTTGTTGCTTAAGGAGTCAAATCCCCCCAAGAGCCGATATACCTCCCAATACGAAAAATCTATTTTCCTTAGTCTACCCAAAGAAAACAGTTTAATCTGTGCTGTCCCGGGAGTTCCTGCGGGCTTGGTAGAAAAAACGCACAACACCTGCTTCCGGACCGATTTGTCTTCTATAGTGACAAATCAGTCCAAAAGCCTATTTACCTCCCGAGTCGACCAATCGGTCTTTTCCTAGTCTACCGCGTTTGAGAAATAAGTTTATTCTTAACTGTCCCGGCAGTTTTCATGGACTTGGTGGAAATAACGCACACTCGCCTCCGATTTGTCTTATGAAGCGACAAATCGGTCCAAAAGCCGAATTAACTGAGTTTAGTTGGCGACATCGTAGCGCGCATAACGTGGCAACATTGTGTCAACAGTGAGCGATTGAAAATTTCTGAACAGTATTGAACATTGCCGAACATAATCGAACATTACTGAACGTTCCCGAGTCTTACCATGCGTATGTGAACATTGCTGAACAAGTTAGTTCGAGTCATCGTGGACTAGTGTTGACATCGTAGCGCGACATCGTAGTGTGACAACGTAGCGAGACATTGTATCGCGACATCGTAGCGCACAAAATGTAGGAACAATGTGCAAACGTTGCAACAGTGCAGTTAGATTTCGGAAGCCATCATGAATTTCAGGCGCCATCTTGGATTTCGGACGCTATCTTGTTAGACGCCACATTGTTTCATGACGTTCACTAAGAACTCCTACCTTACCGACATCAGGAATTATCGGCATTGGTTTTATGACGTTTATTCAGTATGTCTACCTTACCGAACTGAGGAATTATCGACATCTACCTTACCGACCGTGGACACTACCAACAGCTACCTCACTGATATCTACCGTACCAACCGTGGGTACTACTGACATCTACCTTACCGACCGCGGCTGGGTAGGGAAGGGGAGAGAGGCGGGGAGGGAGGTCACGTGACGGGAGGCAGAGTGGGGAGCCGTAGCCACATAAGTACACTACTGTGGAATTGTCAGAGTACACGTCCGAAGGCAATCCATACTGATTGCAGAATCTGCGGTAGGCATTCAAGAAACTCCCCGCCGAACAGCTCGGGAGAGAGATTGTAGATAGATGAGGATTTGAGGATAGATTTGCCTACTTTCAAAGACCGAATCTCCTGGCTGTAGGCTTGAGATTCAACGAACTTGACGATGAAATTGACAGCGTCTTGTAAACTTCAAGTTTAAGAAAGTTGGATGAGACGGTAGAAAATCCCTTTGCGATTAAGAATAGCGGGAATTGCTTTGAGAATGATGTACACAATTCTAGAGAATATCACCCAGGATAAAACTCTGGGAATAAGTGTCATAAGCCAGTGTCCCATCCCGATAGACATCAATTCATGGACTGCTAGTAGGTGTTATTCCGTGGCAAAACACCTGCAAGTAATTGATAGCCCATAGGTCAAAACGGAAAAGCTAGGCTCTGCACAACCAATTGGTCTACCGGCTCGCTCTAACTGTCTTGCAACGAAAAAATCAGGCAAACGATAGAAACTAGCAGTCCATGTATACAGTTAAAGCTCATCCCTTATGCGACTACAGCGTCGGATAGACCGGTGCTACACAGCGACACTCCCTACTCCTACCTCAAACGGCGCAACAGCGTCGGTTTAAACCGGCGCTACACAGCGACGCTCCCTTCTCCTATCCCTTACGGCACTACACAGCGACACTTACTCCTCCCATCCCGATAAACATCAATTCATGGACTGTAAGAATGTGTTTTTCCGTGGCAAAACATCTGCGAGTAATAGATAGCCGGTAGGTCAAAACAAAGAAGACAGGCTCTGCTTGACCAACTGACCTACCTGCTAGCTCTAGGTGCTTTACTACGAGAAAATGAGACAAACGATACGGACAAGTAGACTATGTAAACAGTTTATTTTCATGCTTCATGGGGCTACAGCGTCGGTTTCGACCGGCGCTACACAGCGACGCTCTCTTCTCCCATCCCTCACGGCACTACACAGCGACGCTCGTTCCTATTATACTGATAGACATCAATTAATGAACTGCTTGTAGATGTTATTCCGTTGCAAAACATCTGCAAGTTAGAGATAGTCGGTAGGTCAAAAAGTAGAAATCAGGCTTTGCACGGCCAATCGACCTACTAGCTAGCTTTAAGTGTCTTGCAATGAGAAAATCGGGCAAGCGATAGGGAGAAGCAGTCCATGTATACAGCCTATGCTCATCCTTCATGGGACTACAGCGTCTGATAGACCAGTGCTACACAGCGACACTCTCCACTCCTACCCCTAACGGTTCTACAGCGTCGGTTAAGACCGACGGTACACAGCGACGCTTTCTTTTCCCATCTCTCACGGCACTACACAGCGACGCTCACTCCCCCCATCCCGATAGACATCAATTCATGGACTGCTAGTTTGTGTTATTCTGTGGCAAAGCATCTGCAAGTGATAGATGGCCGGTAGGTCTAAACGAAGAAGGCAGGCTCTGTATGACCAATTGACCTATTGGCTAGCTCTAGGTGTCTTACTACGACAAAGTGAGACGAACGATAGGGACAAGTAGTCTGTGTAGACAGTTTATTCTCATGCTTCATGAGGCTACAGCGTCGGTTTAGACACGCGCTACACAGCGGCATTCTCTACTCCACCCTCTCATGGCGCTACAGCGTCGGTTTAGACCGACGCTTAACATCGACGCACTCTTCTCCTATCCCTCGCGGCACTACACAGCGACTCTCACTTCTCACATACTGAAAGACATCAATTACTGGACTGATAGTAGGTGCTTTGCCGTAACAAAACATCCGCAAGTAAGAGATAGCCGGTAGCTCATCCAAAACGGATAAGCTAGGATCTGTACGAGTCATTGACCTACCGGCTAGCTCTAGGTGTTTTGTAACGAGAAAATCGGGCAAAATTAGGGACTTTATTTTTTTTTATCGTAAATGTTGTTTCCTCAGAAAACTTAAAGTTTTAAATTTAAATTTTCGGCTGAATTAAAAATTAAGCTCATTCATTTCGTGCCGGTGAAGAATTATTCCTCCAATGAAGTAACGCCGCGTGAGCGACGTGTGCCGCGTGAGCTTACACGGCTAACTTTGCTCACGCGGCTCACGCCAGATTTCCGTGAGGGTATCTATTGATAGATAATGACGTCATTATTATTATTTTCAGGACGCTATGATTTCTAGAATGTTCTAAACTTGTTTATGAAAAATTCATATTCTAGAGGTTCAAACTCGCACAATGGCGTCATCTTTTCAAGGTCAAGCATCTATTTTTAGAACTTGATAAATTCATGCAATATCTCGTGATCGTAATTGCGTTATTGAATATTACTCGAAAAATCATTTTTATTCATAGAATATAATCACAAGTTACTAAAAGACATATAAAATTGACGTTTATCCTCCTTATATCATTATTTCTATAATCTTTGAAAATTTTTAACGAAAATTGAACAAGTTAGTGAAAGTTTAAGATTGTCTGAAAATAAATCTAGGTTTTTTGGAAGGTCTTTGAAAATTTTATACTTCAGTAGTCGTTTTCAAAATGTCATAACCGGTCAATGTAATATTTAAAGCTTCCTTGGAGAAAAGACGCTACAAAGTTCATATAACATTGAATAAGTTTGAAAAAAATTTCTTAGAGTTGGATAAAAGGTATACTCGAAATAATTAGCGAATTTGTAAGGATTGTATTAGTCCCAAAAAGCCTCAAAACATTTTTCAAGTTTTAGCAAGTTTAAGAAAGATTATAAATGTTGAAAATCTTCGAAACGTTAAAAAATTTAAATGTTTGGAAAATTTTAAAAAGCTTTAGGTGGTTTAAAGTTTCTTTACAAAATTTATATATCAGTAGTTATTTTTCGAGATGTCAAGAGAAACGAAAATTCCATGTCCGCTACAAAGTTCGGACTAGCAATTATAAACACATCACCGAGAAAGGATTTACACCCAATTGAACAACGGAAATATTTACCATCGCTTCAGTCAAGTCAACACAACCTACGACGTACAAGCTCAAAGATTACCAAGATAAACCCATTGATGGAGGATTTTACCAAGAAGAACTCGCCAAAGTGAAACATCCAGATGTATACTTCGTTGAAAAAGTGTTACGAAAATGAGGAAATGAACTATACGTTAAATGGTTGGGATTCGACAATACTCATAATAGCTGGATAAATGAAACAGATATGTAAGGTATAAATAAAACATTTATTTAAACATATATCAATCACTATGTATACATTTTTTCACCCAAACATCATTAGATAGGCGTAGGAAATATAATAATTTTAAGAAATTATTATTCTTAATTTCTAACTTCAACTTCAAATTTATTTACATTTTTTGATTTATATTTCTGTAACCACTTAATTTACATATTTATTTTATATATTTACATATTTTGTGATTACGGATAAGTTTAGATCAAAGTTTAGTCAATATCCATCGGCGCTTCAATCTTGTAGTGCCCTCAGGCACTACAACGTGTCTGTGGTGTCCTTCTGCAGACATCTCTTGTTGTCGAAAGGACTGAGGGCCAACTTGATCTGCTTGATGGTCTGGATTTTGTGCAGCTTGGACCGGAAGAGATGTTGCTGCCGCTTCACTGCGATGTTTTCCCGCAGACATTGCTCGTATTCGAAGAAATTGATGGTGTTCTTAACGACTGCTGCCTTGACTCCTTTAGCCTTCTTCATCGCGTCTTGGCCGTTGACTCGGACGCTGTACATTTTGCTGCGGAGCCCGATGAATCCAGTCATGATTCGACCGTTGCACTCGTCCTTCATTAAGCCGACCACCTTCTAGTTGACCCGTGGAAGATTGAAGGGGTTAGATGCTTCGTAGTCTGACGTGTCGAAACGATTGATGTTCTCTCGCATGACGTCGTAGATGTTGCGTCCTGTGATTTCGTAGATCAGGCTATCGGTATCTGTGTACATAAGTTTGCAGGAAACGGTCTTTTTCATAAAATTATAATGAAATTCGTGAAGGCAAATTTTGGACAAGTCCAGGACAGCAAAACCAGCATAAATCGGTTTGTTAAGCATAACTTGCACTTGCGCAAATTTGATGGCCACCAGATTCTCGTCAAAGATTGACCGGGCTTGAAAATTTGGTCTTGCTATGAGGGCTTCGGCACCAGTCCAGTTGGTCACCATTTTGATGTTCACACGATTCCGGACGTTCTCCATCGTCTTAATGATTTATGTCATTGAGACTTAATTCTCCAACGTTCTCAATACTGCGTTGTTCATGAGTTTAAAGAAATTTTTTTCAAACTCATATTTGACTTTTTTCCTCAAACCGCTATTGGGATCGATGTAGAGTTTCAACCACGCCGACAGGGAAAACTGGAGGACTCTGTAGATCTTGACGAGTTTCAGCCCATGTTCGAGAACCTGCTGCAAGTTCCTGTAGTGGGTGACGTAGTTCTTCTTGGGCATCAAAGTCATGAGCAATTTACTCTCCTTGGCTCTTGAGATTTTTGATCGCTTGGATGCAGTGGAGGCGGATCAAGGTGTTGTTCGTCTTGGCCTGGGCTGTCAACTCCTCGATGATCTGCTTCGGTTCGGCGACCAAGTCCAGGACCTCTTCGGAGTTGATGTCCTTGGCGTTCAAAACGTGACACTGACGCTTGCCGATTACTTTAGCTTTTCCATTGTAGCACTACGATGTCGCTGGAGATGTGGTTGCTTCGGTTTCTCATTGAGACTGATGATTCTGCTCGGGGATTGCTCTTGATATAGAACTTCTCCCCACTCCAACTGCTGCTGCTGCCGCTGGCGATTTCTTGAAGTTCTGTTGTCGTTCGAGATGTGGCTGCTTCGGTTTCTTGTCGAGACGAATGATTCTGCTCGGGGATCGCTCTTGATATAGGGCCTCTCCCCACTCCAACTGTTGCTGCTGCTGTTGCTTCCAGTGGCGATTTCTTGAAGTTCAGCTGTTACGCTACGGTGTCGCTCGAGATGTTTCCAACGCGAGTTCGATAAAACTAATGATTTGCTTCTAAAATTCACCTCATTATATACCCTGAATATCCAGAGTTACCCCCACTTTTTTCCACGCTGCATCCAATGAGGTTCCTCTTTATCCCACCTCAGTCTCAGGAGCCAATCAAAATTCACTGTTCTCCACCACGTTCCTAACGACCAATTAAATTCAAAGATGAATTTTATCAAACTTACAAATTCTATTGGGTCCTTCCTCATAGCTAGTAATGATGTGTATTTCTTGAAAGAACATGATTGATGGTTCTCAAAAGAACCGATATTGAATGTGAATGTTTGACCTAAATGAATGTTAACTCATTGACCATATATTCGTAATGGAAGTTATATTTCTTGACAGCATAAAAATTTTCGTAGCCCTGAAAAGGGCTGGCGTCTAAAATTTTCGCAAAGTATTTAGAAGTTCATTAGAATGAAAAAAAAATTTTTTGCATTCCTGAAAAGGGCTGCTTTGTAAAACAATTGTAGCCCTGAAAAGAGCTGACAACTTTACCAGCGTCTCGAGTTAATCCTTGAAGGATTAACCCGAGCACGCTCTTTCAGCCAGTTTTGCAGCTCCAGCTTCCCCGTAGGTCCTCCAGATTCGTCGTCTCCGCCGCTCCTCCAGCTTCCCCGTCGGTCCTCCAGGGTCATCGTCGTCGCTGTTCCTCCAGCTTCTTCGTTGGTCCTCCAGCTTCCCCTTCGGTCCTCCCGGGTTGTTGTCGTCGCTGCTCCTCCGGCTTCCCCGTTGGTCCTCCAGCTTCCACGTTGCTGCTCCGCTGATCCTCCGCTGCTGCCGCTACTTCGCGGCACACTGATCCATCTGGCTCGCTCGCTCGGATATAACAACTCGCACAGACCTTGGAGAGCTCCCACCGCCATTTTCGCTCCTCCACTCACGCTACTACCACAGTTTTACCCCCGCTACCCCACTCCTCCGCCACCGTACTTCAGGAGAAGCAAGCGCGTCCAAGGCAGTCGGCTCTTGGCAGGGGGGGTAAAACTCTGAAAAAAAGTGGCCCCGTAAATCTAGCCTAACCTGACGGGAGTCGATGGGCGAGCGGGGCCACAGCGGAGTCCGTGGCCAAGCGGGAAGAGTCAGCTGTTTGAGAAATCATCATCAGATTGGCGGATTTCAAAATTCCCGCCGCGTAAAGTAGTTCCTGGCGACAAAACTCGCGGCGCTGCGATCGAATCAGCTCTGAATTACGGTGACCATTGGGCTTATGAGAGTTTTAC
Organism: Platygaster robiniae; assembly: GCA_028476575.1. Lineage (NCBI taxonomy): Eukaryota > Metazoa > Arthropoda > Insecta > Hymenoptera > Platygastridae > Platygaster > Platygaster robiniae. Next base: position 9,078,698 of record CM052021.1, on the reverse strand, counting down.
CCCCCTGGCTCTTGGGGTCGGAGCGCGAGCAACATCCACAGCTCCGCGCTTCGTTGTAGTCGCTTCACTCCTCGAGCCTAACTAATCCTTTTCAGCAATTACTTCTAGGCTTCACTCACCTCTTTTCTAATTAATCAAACAGAGAGTGTGGGGGATCGGAATATCATTGGTTACCGAGTCAGGGTAGGGGAAGTGGAACCTCATTGGCCACCGGTTCAGGGGTGGGGGAAGAGGAACCTCATTAGCTACCGAGTCAGCGGTGGGAATATATTGGTTACATATCTGCTGGATCTCGGCCCGCCAAGTGGCCCTAAACCCGCCTACGTATACTACTTTGCTTCAATCAAATCATCGGGATTATTTTATCTTTATCAACTTTTTCACGTTGCTGACATTAGTGGGACGGCAGGAGTTGCGATCAACTTCGTTTTATTATATAGGGAGATAGATATAGATCGGTATATCTCGCTTTCATTATCCAAAGGAAATAGATATAAATCAATATATCTCGATTACAGTATCCAAACTATGTAATATTAACTTGGTCATTCCATCTCGATTATCTTATGTAAGTATCTTTTCTCGCTCATCTTACGATATTGGTATGATGTTGGTATGTTAGATTGATATTAGTATGATAGTGATATGATATTGTATGATATTTGTATGATATTGTATAATATTGGAATTATGTTAGTATGATAATAATGTTATATTGGTGTGATATGTTGCTGATGTTAGTATAATATTTGTATGATATTGTATAATAAAAGTATGATATTGTGAAATATTGTATAATATTGGTATAATACTAGTATGATATGAACATGAGAACGACACAAGTTGTAGGGGTAGGCCGGTTCTGGCTCACTTGGCGGGCCCAGACCCAGCCGATGAGGAGCCAACACTCCCCACTCCTTCAATTTTTGTCACGTGACCTTCCTCTCCCCTCTCCCTTCACTAGAATTATAATAAATGAATTATCATTATTAATAAATAATTTTTCATTATCATTATATAATTATCATAATCATAATTAGCATTATCATAATTTTTATCATTAGCGTTATCATTGGCATTATTATTAATAATTCAAACTCGCCATTTCAAATTCCAATGATAGGGGGACCTGAAAACATGAAGTAGTAGTAGTGGGGGTATGCATCGAGGTACGCTGTAAAAAATCTCGTAGGAAAATAACCACACTGAGTTTAGGAAACAATCCGACCTACTCTGAGTGTCGTAAAAAACCGAACCAAGATCGTTCATTTACGATAGGGTAGAAAATTAACGAGTAGCTCAGAAAAATCCTGCCGGATATGTATTTGACCAGCTGATAGTTGTTTGACAAGCGGGTAGTTATTTGACTAGAGGGTAGTTTATTGACCATACTGTTATATGTAATGTGAATTGTTTTTTTACAGGTAATATATCATAAATAATGGCAGCAGTAAGAAAAAAAAAGTCAAATATCCACAAATCTCTACAATTGGGATAATTTATTACAAATTAAAAATGCTTTTGTACATGGTTAAGTGACGCGTAACCCGCAAATTGGAATCAAAAAATATGCTTTATGATATTATGTGCTGCACATTTCACAAAATTTTTTCGAAGCTGAACATTTCTCTACCCGGAAAATTGATCGGAATTGTTTTGTGGCCCTGAAAAGGGCCGTTTTTTTTCCTAGCCCTGAAAAGAGCTGGTTTTGTTTGGAGTTCAATCGATTTCCTTTCTCGTTTCAATCTTGTAGTGCCCCCAGGGCAACGTGACCGTGGTGTCGTTTTGCAGGCATCGCTTGTCGTCGAAGGGGCTGAGGGCTAGCTTAGTTTGCTTGATGGTCTGGATTTGGTGCAGCTTGGACCTGAAGAGATGCTGCTGTCGTTCCACTGCGATGTTCTCCCGCAGACATCTCTCGTAGTCGCTGAAGTTGATGGTGTTTTTTACTACAGCTGCCTTCTAGCCTTTGGCCTTTTTCATCGCGTCTTCACCGTTGACTCCGAGTTTACGTCCTCCCAAACGAGACCTACAGGGTGTAAGCCGGCTCCTTGAACGGAACGTCCTCTTAAGAGATGGTTGTAGCTCTTGAAATTTTTTAGTGCCTAAATGCAGTGAAGGCGGGTTAAGAAGTTGTTCGTCTTAGCCTGGGTTGCCAATTCCTCGATTAGCTGTCCTGCTTCGGCGACCAAGTCCTGGACTTCCTCGGGGTTGATGTTTTTGGCGTTCAAAAGGCGATGCTGACGCTTGCTGATTTCCTTTGCTTTTTCCATAATCGCGCTGCGATATCACTTTGTTTCTTCGAGACGTGTCCGCTTCGGTTCGTCGATAAAACTGATGTCCGAGTCCAGAAAGCCGTTATTGATATACGGTACTCCCCACTCCTACGCTTGCTTCTGTCGACGGTGCTGCTGCTGCTACCAGTGGCGATTTCTTGAAGTTCCGTTGTCGCGCTACGATGTCGCTCTGCTTCTTCGAGACGTGCCCGCTTCGGTTCGTAGTTGAAACTGATGATTTTGTCTGAAGATGGCTCGTAATATAGGAAGCCCCTCACTCCTCTGTTTATTGCGTTGACGGCGCTGCCACCACGTTGACGAAATGGAAAATACTGATTTTTTTTCTACAGCTCGTTGTCGCGCTACGATGTGCTCAAGTTAATAGTTTGATGAAAGTGATGCCCAACTCGAGCAACGGCCTCTACTATAGTGTTTCCCCACCACTAACGTCGACTGTGCTGCCACCACGTTAACACATTTTATATTTCAACCACTTGCATGTTTCCGTTATTTTCAAAATTTTCGCAAAAATGTTTGAAATTTATCAATATTTTTCAATTTATAGAACTATTTTCAAATTTGGATCTTGGATTTTTCCACCAATCAGAAAGATGGAACGGGCAGAGGGAGGGGGCGCCGCCGCCGCCGCACTTCTGTAGAAGGAGCGCGCGACTATGTCATCAGGGGGGGGTCAACTAGGATATAGGAGAGGGAGACGCCAGAAAAATATATGTATCAAGTTCTTGAAGGGCTATGGTACTCTTTACGCATGCTCGAATATCACGTGGCTTCGCGAAGCAGTATCGTATGGCGACGTAAAAAAAGGTAAAATTCAATAAAATGTCATGAAACACGAGAACTTGTTTTTTGCGCCGGAAAAAAACATTATTTTTCCGAAAATTTCGTATAATTATATGCATATGAATATCATTTTATATCGATGTATATATTTTTGTACACATAAAAATGGTCGATTTCCTAATTTTTTTTTCTAATGACTCTAATTTTTACATGTATTTTATAATTATATGTATACTATGACGTTTTTTATTATATAAAAAATCATAACTCAAAAAGTTCATTTTTGATAAAATTCTTATACAAAAGTGGTCAAGAGACGTCACGAGCGATTACAAGTTACGAGTGGTCATGTGTGGTAACGCGTGGTCACGAGGGGTAAGGATTAGTCTCTAGCGGACACGAGTGTACCGAGCAGTCACGAGTCAGAAGGCCACGAGTGGTCACGAGCGATCACAAGTTACGAGTGGTCACGAGTAGTAACGTACGGTCACCAGGGGTCAAGATTGGTTACCAGCGTTCAAGAGCCGGTACCTGGTGTTCACTAGGGATCACTCGACACGAATGAAACGAATGGTAACTAGCAGTCTTAAGCCAGTAGCTGTTACGAGTGGTCACGAGCAATCACGAATAACAAACAGGGCTGCCAGGTTGCGGGTTCTCTGCTCTCCCACTCTATAACCTATGGGTTATCTCCTTTTTCCTTTCTCATCGCTCGCGCAAGCGGGAAGAAATGAAAGAGGAGATTACCCATGGGTTATCGAGTGGGAGAGCAAAAAACCCATGACCAGGCTGCCCTGATAACGAAAGGTCACGAGTGGTAACGCGCGGTCACGAGGGGTCAGGATTGGTCACCAGCGGTCACGAGTGGTGCCTGGTGTTCATTAGGGATCACACGACACGAGTGGTAACAAGCAGTCCTGAGCCAGTAGTTATCACGAGTGGGCACGAGCGATCACGAGTAACGAGTGGTCACGAGTAGTATCGCGCGGTCACGAGGTGTCAAGAGTGGTCATTTGCGGTCACGATTAGTCACAAGTGGTCAGAAAGGGTCACACGACACGAGTGCTTAGGAGTGGTAACGAGTTGTCACGAGGTGTCAGGATTGGTCACCAACGTTCACGAGTGATCACTAGTGATCACAATGGGTCACACAACGTGAGTGATAACGAGCAGTCAGAAGTACAAAGTGGTCACGAGCGACCACGAGTTACGAGTGCTTACGAGTGGCAACGAGCGGTTACGAGGGGTCAGGAGTGGTCTCCAGTGGTCACAATTAGTCACAAGTGGTCAGAAAGGATCACACGACACGAGTCGTAACGAGCAGTCATGAGTCAGAAGTGGGCACGAGTAATAACGAGTGGTCAGAAGTGGTCACCAGCGGTCACGAGTGGTTACGAGTCACGAGTGGTTACGAGTCACGAGTTATTACGAGCGGCAACGAGAGGTCACGAGTCACATGTTCGTTGTACATATTTGGTCCAGCATTGCATGAAAAAACTATAATATGTAAAAGATTGAGACTGATTGTGAATTAGATGAATAAAAAGAATCTGTCTTACAAGATTGACTTAAATGTGGTTCATTCTTTTGAAATAGTTTATTGCGTATCAAGGGACCTAGCAGCGTCTTTTCATGTGCGACGGCGACATTTTCGGAACGAAGGAATACCGAGGGCCATAGGCCTGAGGTAATTCCACACGTTTCGAGAATGTTTTCGTCACACCTGGAAAGGCTCTGGCCCCGTGATAGGGACTGTACTTTTTTCGGTCGGCGCTTTGAATGAGTGTGTTAAGGCCCGGTTACACGACGCGCCAAGCCACTCCGAGCCAAAGCCATTAGTATATACAGGACTCTCCCCATAACGTCCGCACGCGTGCTCGAGCCATTCTCTACAACGGCCGGAAAAAGGGGAGCGAACTTTTCCTCACGACTCCCCACTCTCAGCTGACCTTGAGGGCCAGTTGATGTCGGGCGGGTCAACTGATCTACGGCGCAGACGAAAGTCGCGCAGTTTTCACAATGTTTACATGCTTTCGCGAGAATTGCGAGAGATGGCGAGAGAGATTGTCTCAAGCGGTGGGAATAAGGTAGGCGGGCTATCCCGCCGTAAAGCGGAACGGTCTTTCGCCGCAACAGAGAGCGGACGTAGAAGAGAAGGACATTATAGGGAATTTCCAGTGTATCTATATATAAATATATAGATATACTAATCGCTTTGGCTCGGAGTGGCTTGACGCGCCGTGTAACCGGGCCTTTACTGAGGTAGGCGCGCAGCGGAGTGAGCGGAGGTTCTCCTTTTCGAATCGGTGGGATGCGTCCCTCGTAATTCCGTTCTTATTCATTCATCGTTCGAAAAGGGGATTCTTACGTTCAATCCGCGAGCAGCCTGACACACTCATTTCAAACGCCGACCATGAACAAAATATATTGCAGAGTCAACTCGAATGATTTTCCTTACTCTACACTTTTCACATTTTTACGTCTTTTCCAAATGACATTTCTTCGCAAGCAATGATTTCTTTTATGTATATACAGAAAAACTCGTCGTGTTGTCAGTCTTCCAATGTTTGTCAAAGAATTGTCTTTTTTCATAAATTTTTTTAAGTACTTTTGGTTGCTAAAACTACGGGAATGGAAAAATGTAAATATGAAAAGCAGAGAAAAAAAAATTTAATTTTTGAAATTTTCACACAGGTGGACCTCCTTAAACCACTTAAACGTAACTCATATAACTTTATTTTCTTTTGAGTAATTATATTTGTGAAACAAGCAGATAGGGTATAACAAATTATTCTAAATACGTATACCACTGATAATGTTTTATCTATTGTACCAACTGTATGTGTAACTTTGGATAATTTTGTTAGCTGCTGAAAATATTTTCTAGATCTTCAGCGTTTCTAGGCCACATAGTAGTTTCACGTTACAGAGATCAGCAGTAAAATTGACCATCATTCTTATCTTACTCTTACGCACAAAACGTTTTTCGATCGCCGATACTTTTTTGTGGGATCGTGAACCCTTCTTATGACTGAATTTTAAAAGATTGTCGGCGGAAAAATTTGAATGATAATATAGAATTCTGCAAATCATCTTTTGGAAAAACTCTGAAAATGCATTCACTGCTCTAACGTATGGTCAAATGAATGAAATAAATCATTTTAAACCAATTCAAACATACAAATAAAACAAGGAAAAGCATCAATATAGTTTTTTCGAATAGCACAATGAAAACGAGCTATCCTCTTAATTAGTGACTTTTAACATTTGAAAATTATGAAATCATAATAGTAAGAATCACGCAAGGTAAGAAGCTGTCCACATATGACTTCAACAGATTAATAACAGGCGCACAAAATTTGACATTCAAGAGAAAAAGACACATGCATAAAAAATAATGACTTTCTATTATGTGGATAGGTCCTTACAACAAATCAACTTGATAGACATAGAAGATTGTAACACTTCCACCACTTTTTTGGATCAAAACACTGTGTGTCGCGACTGTCAAATATAGTAATTAGACTACCTCTATTCTGTTATCTATTTTTTACTTAACAGTGATTTTTATATGTATAAGATGTAAATAAATTTACTTGCACAGATAAACTGAGAATGGACATTAGCCGTAGAACTGTGTGAAACGCTGAACATTGTTTTAAATAGAAATCGATTATTACTACTAGAGATGGGTGTCAATTACATTTTGATCATTTTTGCATTGCAAAAAAAATTGTTTTAATGTCAACACATAACTGTGAAAATTAAGATATCGATGTATTTTTTCCTCGAGTTTTCCGATTTTTCGTTATTGCAATTAAAAAGTATCAGCTCAGGGCAGCCAGGTAATGGGTTTTCTGCTCTCCCAATCTATAACCTACACTGTCAGAAATTTTTGTCTTCAATTTAATATAACGCGTGTAACGCTAATTTCACATAACCCATATTATATATACATTAAAAATATACAAAATATATACACGCTTACATTACTTTAACATACGCGTGTCTTAAATTTTATCCATCATGTGTGTTTGGATTTATACATGACATTAATATATTTCTATTGTATTCTAGATGAATTTAAGTCAGGTTTGTATTGATGCACTGATGTAGTAAAATCATACAAAAATGTATGAATTAAATTTAATACAAGTAATGTGTGATTTGCATTATATCCCAACAAACCATGTCAACACCAAATTTTTTTCTGTTAAAATTTTAATACAAAAAATTTTGGTTTTAAGAAGAGATGTACAGGAAGCATTCTTATATTAAATTTCCTTTTTATTTATTTCGGCTATTGGTATTTTTAAATTGTAGTTGAATAAAACTCTTTCGAAGATGAATTATTTCTTCGCATTGTTTGCATGTAATATTCCATCTATTAGGCCTTTGACCTTAATATTAATATGGTTTCCACTCATATTTGAAGGATTTCCACAATAAATCGCATTTGAGAAAAAATTTGGTGTAGCCACCTAGCGAGGACGAGCGTAGCAACCAACTTGTGTAAAAAAGGTATTTTACTCGAGTAAGTGTCTCGAATCTATACACATTTAAAGTAAGTGTATCTTACTTATGTTTGAAATATCAAGTGTATGAAATTTCAGGTATACATTTCAATACAGAATCTACGGAAAGTGTATTAAACTCAAGTAGGTGTCCCTCAATCATACACTTGTGAAACATGTGTATCTAATATACATTTCATACAGCTAGCTTACGAAATTTAAAGTACATTTAATACATTTTGAATAAAAAGTGTATGAAATTCAAGAAAATTTTCAACAGTGTATGGGTAATCTCCTTTCTCCTTTCTTATCGCTCGCGCAAGCGGGAAGAAAGGAAAGAGGAGATTACCCATAGGTTATAGAGTGGGAGAGAAAAAAACCCATGACCTGGCTGCCCTGCCAGATACAGGGGTCTTTCACAACTTGATTGCAGAAAAACCTATTTTAAATCAAAAAATATATTATTAAACGTCTTTTTTTCTGTAATCAAAGAGTAAAAACCCTGTGGTTGATACTTTTCAACAATAACTTCAGAGAATAGAGAAAAAAACATATCTGTTCACAAACGTTCACAATTCTTTGACGAAATTTGAAAAGCTTTGTTGCGATGTGAAAAATAGCAAAATGAAATTGGTGCCCATCCCTGACTATTAATCGTAATAAATTGAGTATCAACAATTAATTAAAAAAATGAAAAACAAAAAATATAAAAATGCAGGTGAGAACCCAATATTAGGTGGTAGATCAACATTGTTTCAAGGACCACCAAGGGCGTGGGGGGGGGGAGGTTCTGACATCCAAAATCCCCCTTCCTTACGCACGGGCCTGATGTCATATCTACAGTACTTTTCATCTTTTATTTTTCGTAGTTGTTTGAAACGGATACAATTTAAAGAATTTCCTGGTATAATAATAGATGTTTGTATATAAATACTTGGAATTATGTGCTGGAGGATTCCAAGTTTCATAATTTTTTGAAAAAATCGTACTTCCATGGTTCTTAAAAAATAATAGACATGTAACGTTTCTCGAATTTATAAAATATTCTTAAGATTTTTAAGATTTTTTTGATAATTTTATAGATTCCTAGTATTTTTCTAAATCGTTATATATATTTATAAAGTTCGCGTTTTCAGAATTCAAATTTTACTAATTTTCAAGCATTTTTATAGGTTTGTAGAACGTCCCATCTACATAGATTTCTTGCATTTTATAACTAACTTTTATTGCCGTTTTTATTTTTCTTTCCTTCTTTTTTTTCGTATTTGTATATTTCTGTAGCTTTTCTAGTATTTTTATGGACACGTGTTTAGTACAAATTTTTATATACTTTTTTTAGACTGTGGTGATCTTAGACTTCAAAATTTCATAGATCATAATTAAGATTTTTCAAGTTCTTTCGGGAAACAGTATTTTAATTTATGTATCTACTATTATTTTTCCTCTAGTGTTTGTATTTTCTGACCTTTTTTATCAATGTCTGTAGATTTATAGAATTCGATGCCCCAGAATGCAAGGTTTTTTAGCATTTTCTTTTATTCCAACTTTTCTTCATTATTCACAAGGTTAAAATATTTTCATAAATTTTCATTTTCTGCGTCATCCTAGCCAAACATGCACAATCAGTTTTTATTTAAGGCGTAATTCTTCTGAAACTACGATTGTTATTTTTTTTAAGGTAAATTTTAAGTACGTTTTTAATAATTTACACTGTTTTTCACTTCGCATCACCTTTTTTTCAATCCAATCCTTATTCCCATAATAGTTATATAATGCATTTTTTCAGATTTGTTTTTTTTTCACACATCATTCCTAATAATAACTTTTTATTTTCTGATGAAAAAGTTATTGATTTCACTCGATTTCAGGAGTACTTTAAACACCTAAAACCCTTCTTCGCCTTAGCCCCTACATTTAATACATTAGAATATAAAATAGTCGAATCAAAATCATGAGAAAAGACCTCTAATTTGTCTTCAAATATTATCCACATTAGGATCACCGGATATTCCTTTAATTCCTAGAACCCCGTCGTAAAAAGTGTCTAATCAACCCCCTGAATCTCGCCGAATTTGAGGTTTCGGCCCCTGACCCCGGCTGACGAAAGGCGTAAAAGTACGAATGCTCCGTGAAAAATCGCGCACGCCGTGAGTTATGCCGGACGACTTGGCGCCGGCGCGATTCCGCGTCTCCTCCTCAACATAAATTTACATGCACCGAGCCGAATGAAGCACGGGAAATCGGTTACGGAGACGTATCAAGGTCCTCCTTTTGTACGACAAACCATTTCGCACGTGCAACAAGTAAAGCACCCCAACTGAATTCAGGGGCGGATTCTCTTGAGGGGGGACCGAAGAAGGATTCCATTTGTAGAAAAAAAACCTCTAGAAATGAAAAATTGTCAAAAGAACTTCATATGGTCCAATTTGTCGCTTGAAAGAAATTCCTGACTGTAAATGTGTATGATTATTCTGAGGAATTTAACTGTCTTGGAAATTCATAACTCATAACGCATCTCATCTCTCGTATCTTTCAACCTCATTTTACTAGACCTGAAAAATTTGAAAGAATATCACCTGCGATCTTCTTATCTTGTCCTGTGCCATAACAAACTCCATTACCTGTTGTTCAACGCTGTCAGAACGCCATTCTCGAGGCTTGTTTCTTGCCTCGAGAAAACGTATTGACAACGTCGCTTTCCTTTTTGAATAGAGTGATTTACTTCGGACTCTTGATTAAGGTGAAGCACATTTATTCGCGATTGTTGCGAGAACTCGTGAAGTATCGATTTTTATTTTCAAGTTTTCATTGTCACGCGTCACTGCAATAAAACATCTCGCGACAAAACAAAATATGAAAACAAACATCGAAACCCTTGGTGGTCTACAAAAATCAATCAAATAATATCTAGCATGAATTTCCAATAATCTCGGAACATGAAATTAACGCATATCAACATATACGAGAATACCGAAGATTTAAATAAGTGATTCGAAAAATTCTACATAGTTGAAAACAAACTATCCATCACTGTCGGGCAATCGCAAAACGTAAAAGTCTAATTGAAAATTCCTGCCGATGTCAAAACATTTTCATCATTAATTACCCCGGGTGCCAGAGAGGGGTGGCAAGTAAGAGAGGGGGGTGGGGAAGTGAGTCGCGGTGGACCAGGTGTAGCGAGTCATGACGATATCTACATTCGATAGGTTCTAACTGCTCTAAAGTCCATTGCACATGCCCGTTCCGTCATTTCTCGCTCATTAGCATTCGCCTTCGCATCCAGCACGCGAACCACATTGACTCTCAAAGTTACGTAACATTAATTTTCATACCTAATCAACAATTTTGATTTAACCCACGTTGTGAGGTGATAACGATCATTTCTTACTATGATTGTAGCTTTTCCTGAACGTTGATCGAAATCATTTAAAGTCTCCAACCTAACAAGTTATGGACTGATCCTAGTAAACTTGAATCTTTTAAGTTACTGTCACCCGCAGGGTTTATTACACGGTTACCACATTATTATACGCGGTTTGGTCAGAAAAAGTCAATTTTTTAATTGAAAAATGAAAATTACCAAAAAATTATCTCAATTCCAAGGTTCAAAATCTTTGATTTTTGTTTTTTTGTAAAATAATTTTTTTAAGAAATATATATTAGTTAAAGGTGCGTCAAGCCCCACCCACGTGGCTTTTTTTAATACTCAAACTGGGGGTATAGTTAGACGTGAAGCTAAACCCCCTATGATCAAAAATTGATCAATATTGAAAAAAAAAGACCAAAATTCTTACGCCACTTTTGAACAAGAAAGTATGGTACAGTATCCAACTTAGTGTAAGTGATAAAAAAGCATTTAATGTTGATGCCGGTTATTAAAACCGACGTACTAAAATATCTTCCAAGTACGCATGCTACTGTTTTTTCAATATGAAAAATAAAATATTGTTACATATTTAGAACCGTATTAAAAAAATATTAAATTTTGATGGGTTGAATTAATATAGATAAATTAATTTGCACGGTTTTCAATAGTATGTATCGTGTGCGTAATATAAGCAACTTTTAGAAATTCGATAGATTAGAAATTAGTTGAAAAGTTATATAGAATTTAAAAATTTTTTTATTAATCTAAAAAATGGTTATCATGTCTGTAAATTTCTGGTCATCATCATGTTATTTTTAAATACGCCTGAAGTTTTTTCCATTTTTCAATAAAAATCTGAGTAACTTGGAAAACATTTACAAACTTAACAAATATGGATGAGTTGTAAATATTGCATTTAAATTTACGAACTTTTCAGTTGTATGTAGTATGTTTCGAATAAATTCAACTTTGAAAAATGAAAAAAATGTTTATGTTTTACAAATTTTCAATTTCATAAGATTTACGAATTTTCGAAGAACCTTGGAATTTGTTTCTGTATTCTGTATATTTTCGTCATCATATTTCTTCGACATATTCGTTATCATGTTTATTCTATTTCTAAATGAAAATTTGGAAACCTAATAGTACTAAAAAATTATGGAAGATCTTCTAAAATTGTACATATTTAAAGAGTTTGCGAAATTCCTAATAGAATAAATTGTGTTGCCATTTGATATAACTTTTTGAATTGCAAACAGCAAGTAGATTTGAAATCTAAGAAGTTTTGTACGATAAAAATGTTCTTGTAAAATTACAGAAAATTTTCATGAATCTTGTAAATATTGTTGACTAGCTGTCCCAGCGGACTTGGCTCCGTAGTTACCACGTTGTTACATCCGGTTCGGCCAGGAAAAGTCAATTGTTTAATTAAAAAACGAAAATTGCCAAAAAATTTTCTGAATTCCAAGTTTCAAAATCTTTCATTTTCTTACTTTTTAAAACAATTTCTAATTTTTTCACGAAATATGAATTGGTTAGATAATAATGAATTACTCCGAAGAGGTATTATACGAATATAATGGATTATATTGGTCCCAAAGATGTTATAAGTATTTCAAAAAAATAGTTTTTAATGATACTGTTTTACGATCAAAGTAAAGAGTAAAATTAATGAAAGTTTATTTGTTAATCAGGATTAAAAGATGATCATGATGAGGGTTATAATAATTATTTTATTATGACTTTTCGTTATTTGTAATTCATGGAATTCGGTGATGATTTGCCATTGTGACATATTGTGCTTTGTGTAATAATTAGTTATGTTTTCTGTTATTTCTTATGCAGGGTGCCCCATAGTCGTTGGATCATCAAAAAACGATCAATGCCTTATGAAATTCGAAGACACTTTTTTTCTTTATAATAAATTCGCGAAATTTAGAGAGTTATTAATAATTCAGTTTCGGCTACTCACAATTCGGAAATGCGGGGCTTTTGATGAAGGCCCCTTCTTTCATCTCTTCTCTTCTAAGCTACTCTAATGAAAAAGTAGGGGGTAATTGAAGTGTGTTATGGAATATAAAATAATGATGTCTCTTATCTTGAAAGGTAATTTTGGGACAAAAAATTCTATGATCCAAAGTTTTCGTCGACTTGCCTTCGTTTTAGTTAATTTTTTATCCAATCGTCACCTTTACAATGCAGTATCTTCTAATTTTTTCAAAAGAGAGATAAGAAAAGCTATTAGGCTACATTTAATTATCCACACCTCAGTGATTCCAGTGATTCCCATGAGTGTGAGCTAATAAAGAGAAGGAGTCTCTTTTATAAAAAGCCCCGCCTCTCCAAAAATTAGTAGATGAAATTGAATTATAAATAACTGCTTAAATGTTGAAAATTTTCAAAAACTTAAAGGGTAAATTGTCTCAGATTTGTATCAGGAATAATTATGATTTTTGGAAGACCCGCTGACTGTAGGACACCCTGTTTTTCATGGTTTCGTAAATTTTTATGATTTTTCGTGATTGAAGTGCAGCGGGGGTGTAGGTGGGAGAGTAGGCCATATCAGTTCGTTAATAAAAACATGCCCATAACCTCGAGACGAACATGGTTAATAACTGTGCAAAATTTCAGGACGTTTCGTGCAGTAGTTTTGAAGTTATTAGCGCACAACGTACAGACATTCACATTTATTTATATAGATTATCATATTTCTTCAAAATATTCATGATAATGTTTTCCGCGTTTGAATAAAATCTGCGTAACTCTTGGAGTATTGAAAAATTATGAATAATCGAGATGAATTTTACAGATGATAATGAAATTCACAACGTTCTCACAGCTTCCATAGCTCAAAGTTATTCAACACTTTCTAAAAGTTGTGTATTATTAAATATCTATAAAATCTAAAAAAAGAACACTCTGCATCGGCCGGGAATCGAACCCGGATCGCCCGCGTGGCAGGCGAGCATTCTACCATTGAACCACCGATGCTCGTGATTTTTCGCAACTGTATCCAATTGAGCCCCCGGATGCGATAACTCGCCGAGCGTTCGAAAACGCTTAAAAGTATTGTCCGCGCGGTAATGTAACGAGTCAAAATCAAAATCCGAATTTAGGAAAATGAAAAATACTACTCGATAGCTTTTGAAAAATGAATGTTAGCCTACATTTAAACTTTTTTGTAAACGCTATAGTTTTAGTTAAAAAAAATAAAAAACAGTGATTTTCGAATCGGAAAATCAATGTTTTTTAAAACTAACATCGCCGCTGAGCATTCATTTTTCAAGATATTTACATAACCTTTGTAAACTTTTGTTCGGGAAGGTCTAGCGATGAACACAGTATCAAAATATTTATAAATAGTTATTAACAACTGACTTTTTTTTAATCCGACTGAAAAACCATGTTTTCCGACGTTCACATTAAAAATGTATCGAGGGAATTTTCGTTTTAAACGGGGCTTTCACGCTTGTCATAATTTTAAGTGTACTGTCGAACTTTTTAGAAAGTTTGAGCTCTCTAAAACTATTATTGATAGTAAAGCTAGCAGGTTGAACACAACGCGCAGCGCGATGTGCTTGAATTTTTCGCTGGTAGGACTAGCCACGGAGCTCGAGCGCATAAAATTCAATCACTGCGCTGCGCGTTGTGTTCAACCTGCTAGCTTTTCTATAAATAATGGTTTAAGAGAGCTCAAACTTTCCAAAAAGTTCGAGAATACACTTAAAATTATGACAAGCGTGAAAACCCCATTAAAAACGAAAATTTCCTCTATACATTTTTAATGCGACCGTCGGAAAACATGGTTTTTTAGTCGGATTAAAAAAAAATTAGTTATTAATAACTTTTTATAAATATTTTGATACTGTGTTCATCGCTAGAATATCCCGAACAAAAGTTTACAAAGGTTATGTAAATATCTTGAAAAATGAATGCTCAGCGGCGATGTAAGTTTTAAAAAACATTTATTTTCCGATTCGAAAATCACCGTTTTTTATTTTTTTTAACTAAAACTATAGCGTTTACAAAAAAGTTCAAATGTAGACTAACATTCATTTTTCAAAAGCTATCGAGTAGTATTTTTCATTTTCCTAAATTCGGATTTTGATTTTGACTCGTGACATTACCGCGCGGACAATACTTTTAAGCGTTTTCGAGCGCTTGGCGAGTTATTGCATCCGGGGGCTCAATTAATAATTTTCGGTAAAGCAATATGATTTTTTAAATGAAATCATTCGAGTTGCAGTCGTTATTATGTTTTATTCGATATCTAGAAATGCTCCTTTTAACGAAAAATAGAATAATCATGACTTTTAATGAAAAATTAAAAATAAATCATCTCAAACTTCAGATTTCTGACACCGTTGACAGATCAGGAGCGCTGCTATAAAATCGCCTAAAAATTTCCTGACGCATGAAATAAGTAACCAAGTGATCATAAAATCTCTGAGAAAATATTTTACTATTTGATTTTGCATGACATTCGGAAAATTCAGGCATTTTTTCCGCGGGAAATAGTAAATAAGTTTTGCAGAAAGACATGTTTGAGCACTTATAAGGCGATTTTATATATTTGCCACAACCTCGTTCCTGACCCACCAGAGGCATATAGTTTAATGGAGGGTATAAACTTACACTTTTTTCTTAAGCTTTTTGGAAAAAATAAATAAGTACATCAATCTTTCTATTCCGGAGCCGATTATTGATTCTATAAACTTTATCTTAGGGTACGTTCCTATTCGAGGTTCTAAAAACTGTTATAAAAATTATTCTAATATTTATTTTCTCGATTCTCATGTCATCGATTTTGCAGAGAAAAAAGTGACCAATCCATGTAATTAGCATTTTTTCGTAATTTACTTCAACATCTGCTCGAAAACAATGGATATGTTACGTGTTAAGTCTAACGAACTGAAAATATATTCATAATATGAGGAAATTCCCTTAACAGAAGGTAAAAGAAAATCTGATTGCTTAGATTTGTTACCACAAAATTGACAAATTTTACTTCATATTTCCAAAAAACGATTACAAACCATATTGAATGTGTTCAAATTACCACGCAAAGTTATTATCAATTGACATAATCCAGGCGCGTAGGCAACGGGGGTTTTGGGGGTTAAAAGCCCTCACAAAAATCTGATAAAATCAATCAATATTTTATTTAAAAATGAAAAAAAATTACATCGATAAACAATAAAATAAAAGTTACAACAAAATGCATGGAAATTTTAGCGGTATAAATTTAATAAAAAAGTTTCAACTATCAAAACATAGGTTTACGTAGGAAATATGAATCAGAAAAATTGTTGCAACTCATCGAGTAATCAAGAAAAATAAAAATCTACGGAAATGCTAAAAAGGTACAAAACTTTGTATCTTAGATCATCAAATTCTAGAAATCTATGTAATATCCATAAAAAAGTATTGAAAATTTTTCGATTTACACAAACTCTGGAAGAATATTGAAATTAATTGAAATCTATGTATGAAAAAACTATTAAATATGTAAACAAAAATTACTTTTATTCTTTTTCACTTGTTTACTTGTTTGCTATTTTACTATTTTACAATTCTGTTATTTTAACTAGTTCATCAGTTTACTTGTTTACTAGTTTAGTAGCTTACTAGCTTACTAGTTTGCCAATTTACTCTTTTTCTAGCTTACTAGTTCACTTCTTATTAGTTTACTTGTTTACCAGTTTACTAGTTTACCAGCTCACTAGTTTACTAGAAATCTTTCAATACATGAAAATTATGTTGATATAATTTTTTTAGAAACTGTCTGTCCTGTAGCATATTAATTAATATAAAACTATTATCATATATTATTTTAGAAATTATTCCAGAAATTCATATACAAAGCAATAAAATACATCTAATTCAATTCAAAAAATAATTATTTATACTACTAAACATACTTTTCATTGTAGAAGTAATAAAAAATATAAAGTAAAAGTATTGAAAAACTTCAGAAAAGGAACTGTCATCTAAAAAATCAATTCAAATTCCAAAAATCATCGAAAGTTTCGATACTATAGCATAAATTTCTAAAAATCTATTGAACAATCCATACAAATATTAGAAATGTATAAATGTACTAGAAAAAACTACAAAATTTGATGAATAATATACTTTATGAAAGAAATGTAAATTTATGATGTATGTTTTATCTGTGCGGTTTAAATTTGCTCAAAAATCACTTCAAAAATATAAATTTCAAGCAATTTGATTCCTAGAGCATCGTATTTCAAAAAGCTTTATAGAAACCCATATTATTCTAATATGATATCGGATAATTTTTACAGTGATATAAATACAATAAAAATTAGTAAGAAAAATCAAAACCTCAGTTACTAACTGAAAATCACAATAATCGAATTTCATTATTTACGAAAATGAAAAATGTGGAACTTTGGATTCCAAAAGTTGTATAACTTCTCAATTTCAAACTCGCTCTTTGGTAACCATTTTGACAAATTATAAAATCCCAAAGGAAAAATATTTTTAGAAAAACCGAAAACTTTTTCTGCCTATTCGGCCCCGGGATAAAAAATCAGAATATGCTTTAGTCTCAAGAGTATTTCGGAGTCTCCAAATTGATCGTTAAGAGTATTCCTTTTGGGCTTTCAAGAAATAAAGTATTCAAATCGAAGATCAAAGGTGACTGTAGGCGACTTCTGGAGATTCATAAGAAAATTTTGTTTACTCTCGGAGACTTCTTCAATACTCTTGGATACTCTTGCTGACTCGATGATACAGATTCCGAGACGAAAGATACTCTTGGAGACTGAAACGATGCCCTGATTTTTTATCTCGGGGCACACGGTCGAAATATTTTCCTTCTTGATTTCACTCTCCGCCAAATAAATCCTGGTCCAAGATACACCTCTTCAACGCTCCCAATAATATTAAAAGGACTTATCATGCAGCTGGCGTGTTACCAGAGATAAGCCGATTTTCAGTTGGTGAAAAATATATCGATCGATCGGCACGATAACCCAGAAATCGGGGCGGAATTCGCGTGGGACGACGCGACATTCGTCAGTGAAAGGAGAGACGAAAGTTTCTAAAAGCGTATTAGTGTTTTTCACGTATTATTCTAATGTTGTTCCCGTGTTTCTAACGACCGATCGATCCTTCATCGGTTCATTTTCTCCCTGAAAATAGAGAGACCTTGTTCGGGGCATTACGTATTCCTGAGAGAAAGATTTTCGACGGACTTTTAATGACTCTTGATATGGCGTATCGATGATTTATTGGTATCAAGAGCGTTGTCGATGGTCGTCAAGTTCGTGGACCTCGGGGATCACGATCTTTCGTGGATTCGACGCGTATTCAACCGTCAATTAACGCGCGTTGAGTTATCATTTTCGATTGTCTAACGTGTCAATTGTTAATTCCCAAGTGTTATTCTCCTGGAGAGAACGCCTTTAGAAAAAAAAAAGATGAATGAACGAGAGATCGACTATTTTTTTTTTTGTTTTTTAATCGAAATTCGTTGAAAAACTATCAGATGCGATATCAAACTTCGTATCAGAAATATATCATTTTATCGATTACTAGTACCCACAATCATAATCAATGCCTTTTGAAAAATAAAAACATACTGCTGACAAAGGACTCTTATTTTTTCTATGATTTTGATTACATACATTTAGGATTTTTTTATACATTGTGATTTTTTTGTGAGTGAGATTTTAATAAATATTGATATAAATGGTTCGTTTGTGAAAAAAAATTACTGCATCCTTCAAGAACTATAATTGAAGTTCAGAAAATTTCAAATTTTTCGATTCCTGGATCGAAAAACAATCGTGGCATTTTCAAAGAGTAAAAAGGTTTTTAACTTTCAAATTGTGACAAGCGAGCCGCAGCCAACCAACGGTGATAATCCAAAATACAGACAAAGTTCTTCCCAACGTTGAATCGTTCTAAATTCCTGATATGTAGATGGTCAGCCTTAACCCACTTGTGCAGAGAGGACCCCAATAAAAACTCAGCTTAAAGTGGGCCCTCAGGTTGTTTTAAGAAGAGCAAGGGTAATATTCGAGAAAGAATAACAAAGATTTATAAGTTCCAAATCCAGCAAAACTGGAATTAGTATTCTCAGATCAAACAAATTACAATTATTATTCCATCACAATAATTTCTGATTCCATTACAATATCCCCTGAATTCATTGCAATATCTCCAATCCGTTCACAAACATTAATCAAAGCTTAATTCCATTGCAACAATTTCTGATTCTATCATTATATCATTACAATAATAATAATATCTCTTATCAAAATTAAACAATAAACTCGGGTTCCGCCAGCATCTCAAAACCAAAACTCCCCCATCTCACTCAATTCCCTCATCAGTAAAGAAAAACTATGGGGTTCAGTAGTTTCCTGTATACGACCCTGTGGGTCAGAACCTTCCCCTTGCAAATCCGACGGATCTTGTAATTCCCTTTCCCGAAGATCCAAAAGACCCTGTAATTCTCTCTCTCTAATGTCCTGATTCAATTTGAAGTCTTGCCCTGTTCTAAAAAACTTACATACAACATGTATATGCTTATCTAGAGATGCCAAAGGTATACCAAACAAACGTGAAGCCTCTCTAGCAATTATTCCATCCACTTGTTCCCAGGAACTCTCCTTCTTGGGATCTAATTTCCTCAAAACTCGAAGCTGATTGTACAAATAGAGTGCCCCCCTTTTTTTGAAGATTGATCTGTTAGCACTTGGTTTAATTCCTTTCCTCTTCGTAACGTTTTTGACAGCCCATAATAAATCTTCTACAAGTACCACTGGAAAACGACAAGGAAGTCCACCATCACTCTTAAGTTTGAAATTTCAATCAGTTAAAATAATGAGGTGCTCGAATTCAACGATCACTAAATCCGTTATCTACAATTTGAAAAGATATTTCAAAACAGTCACTAATATTTTCGTTGTCTTATTAATTATTCATAAAGGTATAAACATCGAACTATCATCAAAGATGAGCGAAAGTCAATTTAGCATTTTATCCATTTCTCAAAGTAATCCATCGTTGTGATAACATTAAGTTAGTCACAACGTTAGACATTCCAAGCAATCCCAAATCCGCGAGGTACCCTTCCAGGTTAGTATGGAAGCCACCTTAGTAGAGATAAATCTCTACTCCTGGATGGCGGTTCGGGTAATCGGGAATTTCTTAGTTTTCACAATAAGACATGGTTTACAGATATAAAATGTTGTTACGTAAATAAATGTTCACTTTTGTTAAACCGCGTAGAAATAGAACTATGGGCCTGAAACGAAGTTCCTGCTTTGCTCCTATTTCTATTTGGCAATGATGGGGTCTGAGAAGTCGTCGTGAGGTCGGACTTCTTTAAGGACCCGTCGGGGATAGTTCCGTTGTCCAGGACGTCTTTTTGGACTTAGAGAGTTTCTTTTTGGACGTTTGACGGTGGATTTTCTCCAACGTTCTGGCAAAATTCGCGAGCTTATATACCATTCCGAATTCGAAAAAGAATGGTAGAGGGGTGAATGATCGTCTTCCTTTTTGTCCGTTTTTGAACATTTTTCATTCGTTTTTATCCGCTGTCGATTTACATGTCATCATCGTCTCATCTATACGAAATATTTTTCGTCCGGTTGTTTCCGCTATTTAGATTGTGGAATGTAATTGCTGCCATTTCGCCAAGTCTAATCGGTCTTAAAAATAACGGTCGTTTTCTGATAATGATGTATATTGAATTGGTGTTTATGAACCTGTACCGAATTCTTATTCTATATTATATTTCATTTTATTTAAAAAAAAAAAAAAAAATCTCATAGACGAGCGGTCAAACCCTCGCTCGTCACGGAATAACAATAGAAACATTCTACTTTTATAGATAAATGTTGAAATAAAGTAATCGTGACTTAGACATTTGAACAAGGAGAATACCTTTCAGATATCCGATTAATAAAAATGAATTTTTTCAATTAGGTATTAGATCTCTCATCCATTTTTGTAATAATTTTTTAATCAGATTGACTACGAAAGAACATAAAAAAATATACTAAAAATATGAAAATTACCGATCATTATTATTATATTAATTGAATAATTGAAAAACATAGAAATTTGAAGACCAAAGAAATTTGTGACTGATATTTTGAATGAGATATTTAGAAAAATGCAAATATTTTGCATCAGGAACCCAAATTAGCTGCAGTCTTTTAAATTTGTGTTGATGAATGATGACGGATTTCTTATTATTATTCCATTATTAAGTGTTTTGAGTTGAAGAATAGAATTTACGATTATTTCATCTAATAAACTGCGAGGTCAAAGATTATAAAAAAAAAATTGAGGAATAAACGAATCGAAAAAAGTTAAAGGTATATTCAACAAAAATTAAGCAGTAAAATTTCGGATTAAAAAAAAATTGTAATCTTCATTTTTGAATAGTTGTAATTTCACTTTTTTTCTAGAATAAATAGTAAATTGACATAAATACATATAGTTTTTTGTATTCTCAGGCAGTTACAATTTGAGAAAATAGAATTCTATCATGTAAATACTCTGAATTAACAAGAAAACTTTTCTGCAAAATATACGAACTATTCAAAAAAACGAAATGTTTGCTTGAATATGATTAAAAAATCAAAAGAAAAAGATTTCTTGATTAAGAGAATGTTATTTACGCATTTAATGTATAAAAATCATTCAATAATTGATATCATTAGGAGAATTTTCAATTTCGTTAATTTGTGTTGACATAGTAAAAATATAGCTCGGTCAACTAATGAAACGTTATAATGTCAATTTTAGCAAAATTCACCTAAAATACATACCCAAACCACAAATTCTTGTAATTTCGTTATTTCTATTTTTCATTGATGACATCTAGTTATTTTTAATTTTTTTTTTTTTTTTTCTAGCCTTTTTTTAAACTCTTATTTCGATAAGTTCGATGAAAAAAATCAGCGTTGAATATTCATAAGAGACCAATTTCAAAATATGTAATTAATTTGCCATTCATAAGAAGAAATTCATACTTTTCAAACTTATAACTCTACCACATAAATATGAAAAAAACATCATCTTCAGCCAAAAAAAAATTCTTCCTCCTCGTCCCCCTTTCTCGTTGTGCTAGGAATAAAATATTTCATTGTATCTTTTAGAATGAAGCACCAGGAATTTCATTGAGAAAAACTCAATTACACATCCTACCCTAATAGCAAAAATTAATAAACTTCATTTTATGACTAAAACTGCGGTCTCAAAACAGTACAATTTTCATTAATGAAGTCACCGAAAAATTACGAAAAAATCCGATTATTTCTAGAATTCCACGCACTAACCCCCGAACAGTTTTTGTCTTCCTCCGTGGGAACAAATGCTCGATTCGAATAGCAAGATTAATCGCGTCTTTGAGGAAACCGAAATGGCTGAATCTCGCGAACGGGTGAGAGAAAGAGGCAGTGAGAGCGAAAACTATCAATTTAACTGTCCGGGGCGAGGCGGCTGACACTGCGTGACAGAGTGACACCTTTAATGATGCATTAGCCCCGCATTTTTCGCCAAAAGCGCTACGCGTTTTTCGTCCTTCACCCTCGAGCGGATTTATTCGACGCATTATGCGAATGCGTAATTAGAGTACGAACATGATTGAATTGCAAAGCGAATAGATACGGAAGAATAATTTCGTAGCGAGTTCCATTAAGCTGTCAGGTGTTTTAATGCCCAGAGTAAAGACTGGGAATGCGATTCATTTTTCACAGCCAAAACATCAACTCAGAGTCAACATTCGCGGCGTTGAAATCGTACACTCAAGTCTCGATTTACTTATGTAGTTTCGATTCGAAGCGATGAAGCTGCCGTGTAATGAATCGAAACTGGATGAGTAAATACTCCACCAAGCATGCCCGAATTCTCGTGCGGTCAAGGTTCAAGTCTATTTACATGATTTTCAATTTTAAACCTGGCGATCTAAGTATAAGATTATGATGTCGGTATGAAATCTATCATAATCTCAACCGTCTAAATCTGAATCAGTGGAAATAATATACTGATTTTTATCATCAGTGAGATCCTACTGTTTGAATCAATGTCAACTTATTAAAATGAAACTTCTAATGGCTCGTGAGTAGAATCCGTTCGAAATGTAACAAAGGCTGGCGTAACAAAGGCTTGGAAAGAAGGCCCTATTGTTGTGTGCAAGAATGTTCCAATTGGAGCATCATTTGGGAAAAATCCGGAATACGGATGGTAAAGGAAACGTTTCTAAATAATCAACTTGATATTGAGAGAACGAAATGAATTTAGAACGCTAATTCTTACATGAATTTTAGGAAAATAGTGAATACAAAAACAGTGCGAAAGTTGCCATTCACTTCCATGCACGACAGAAATTGCAGCGCCATGATCTCGGTGCTGGGATTAGAAACTAAAATTTAACAGATGAAGAATGCGGTAAAATGCGACACGAGTAGTTTTCTCTCTTCAATTTTAGCTCCTAGTCCCGGGACTAAAGTGGTGGCGCTGCAATTTCTGTCGGAGATTTTGGCCGTAGCTTTCACACACTGTATAAAACCTAAAATTTTATTTGTCTATATCTTTTTGATTCATTTTATAATAATTACAATCAAAAAATATTTGTTACTCCATTAATAATAGTAAAAAAATATTACGGAAAGAGTATTTTCAAACACATGAAAGTAAAATCCAATGTACTATACTTTTTTTAAACCCTTACTTAATATTGTGACATAAAAATAAATGTGAAATGCTCATTCTGAAAAGAATTATTATAGAAAAATGGTCAACACAAAGCTAAATATCAAGTTCTATCTTCTTGGTCTATTTTATAATGGTAACTATTGCAGAAATTAATTGCTTTACATAAATTAGACATCAAAAAATATTATTTTATGAAAAAATTATGATCCAAAAAATTAAAGTGAATATCTTATTATTCCGGGGATAATTAACTTGATAAGACTATCAAGTTAATTATTCTGAAATGAAAAAAGTATAAAAGTCCCCGTCTTGAATGGATATGTTGAAAATTTAAAACATAAAATTCACATTTTTAGCTTTAACTTTTTACACTTATTTCATCATGATAGCATTCAAAAGAAAACTAGTGTGAGTTTAAAAACTCGCGTGAGAAGTGAAACTTCTCTCGGCGAACTAACTGCAAGTTTAATTGAACGAAAAAGAAAGTCCGTTAAATTTCATGAAAAAATCAACTCAAGAAACCATTATACCCAGGCATGAACTGCGTTTAAGTAGCTTAAGACTGATTAAATTAAAATCGGAATTTTTAATGAGTGAAATTCAAATCAAAATTTAAAATTTGACGACAAAGATTTACTCTTCCTCCACATCTCGAATCGTATGGTATACGTGCAATGTGGGAGAAAAGTAAAACTTTGTCTTTAAATTTGAATTTTATATTGAATTTACTTGTTTGAAATTCCAATTTTGATTTAATCAGATTAAAGCTACAATTTCGAACGCAGTTCATGCTTTGGTTTGAATGGTTTCTCTAGTCCTTTTTCTCATAAAATTAAACGAACTTCATTTATTGCAGTAGCTTGCCGTGAGAAGTTTCACTTCTCTCGCAAGTTTTTATTTAATTGAATCAGTGAAGTTCAAAGCACTTTGAAACAGTGAAATTACACTTTTCAAATTAGTTAGACATGTTTAATTTAAAACAATATGTGAATTTCGAAATAATTTCTAAATTTAATATTACAATCATGTTTTGAATATCCTGCTTTTTTTTTCCTAAAAATAAATTTCGCATAAGTTACTCAAAGTACTCAATAATAAAAATGTTCACCATTTTGCATATTCTGTGATTTCAAGTCAAATGAGACAATGTTACCCAAATTCTGAGTTGTACCGAGTAAGCATTTTAATTGAAAATAATTGGGACACTCTAAAAACTTTATATTTATAAATTAAAAATTTTTTTTTCCTAATAGTCACATGAACTTTAATGTGATAAATTCCACAATTTTAGCGCTACATTAAAGTTTTCTAAATAATTCCGAAATGTAATACTTTAACAGAATTCAATTTTCAAAAAAACGGAAAAATGAAATTAGGCATACGTGAAATTTTAGTCCCAAAATCCATCTTTACAGCAAGATGAAGATTCATTTGACGTTTACAGACCACAAAAAGGAAAAACATTCACACCCATTGATCATGATAATTCAGAAAAAAAACGATGTGTGGGATCTTTTTTTCTTACAGTTCAACTTGTGTACAACAGCGACACCCCTCGAAAAATGAATGGGCTTGTCAACTCATTATTCATGTCATGGAAAATAGGGAGCCAGGAGAGGTGACACTACGTGACGGAAAAATGTGCTGTTGAACGCTCATAACGTTGAATAAGATTCCAAACATGTGGGTTGTTACGACGTTCTACGAAGTGATACAAATCGTTACAGAAAAGAAGGTAAAGTTACGAGGCACCGGAAAATGCAACGTAACGTTTCGGAACAAAATCAATGATATCCAGCTTTGACACTGATTTTGTATTGAAAATATAAAAGTTAAAATCGGACATCAAAAAGAAAAGTAATAACTTGCGAATAACTGAACATATCGATTTAAAAAATCATCACAATTAACTTCATTGAAAAACAGCTTGTTCAAAAAACACGTTTTTCGGGCGATAGAAAAAGCAACGAAAAATTTTTGTAATCATAGATCTTTATCATGAATGAGCAAAATATCCAAAAGGAAGATACAATTTCAGATAGAAACAACATTTTGAGAAACATTCATTTACAAGAAAAAAAAAGTAACAGGGAACGACAACCTTTTATCGGGTAAAAGAAGCCCTGAACTTGTAGCGGATTTGTACCTACAAAATCGTTAGAATCGTACAATTTAAATAATCAAGATAGCTAAACATTTGCCCATGCATAATTACATTATTCAAGAACCCTGCTTTTTCCGTCAAAAAACACGAGTTAGATTTGGCTGGCTGATTAGAATACAATTTTTTCCACAGTTCCATGTTCCGAACCCTTCCATGAAAATTTGATCAAAGGTATAATTTATTAAGGAATCTCGCACCATTTTTAGAAATTCTATATAGGACTTCGAATATTTAGGCAGGACTCGCGATTCATTGTTTTGTGTTTTTTGTTTTAATTATATAACAAGCGGTTTTTATAGACGAAAAAACGTATAAAATCGTTTGCTATTACAATATACCATTATATTTAGAGAAAACAATTTTTTCAAACACAAGCAATTGTGATATCTTTTAGTTGTAAAATTCTGCATTTGTTAAACCTTGGAAGAATTGATAAAAATATTTATATGAAAAATGAGATTAGGTTTGAATGCACATGTATTGCAATTTTCTGCAGCTCACAAAATACGTAAGGAATAAAAAAATTATTCAATATCGACTTATTACCAGAGATATTTCAAGAGTTGATTCACTTGCCAGATTCATAATTAATTTGTTTCGTTTCCTTATTGATTATTAAGTAAAATACGTGAAAGTAAACAAAAAATTCATAACTTGGAGAATGGGGAGTTTTAAGAGAGGAAATCGAATTTTCACATACAAAAATATTCATGTCTTATGAGGAACTATCAAAATTATAAATTACTATGTCATGGATTAGTAAGTTACTATTTCATAAATAATAATATTCATAACATGAAAAAAGTAATTAACTCTACACTGGAAAAAAATAAATATTCATAATCGATAAAATTTTTGTTCAGATAATACTTTCGTGAACCTGAAGAAGAAAAATTTTTAATGTTTTTGAAAATGTAGAAACAAATGTATAACATGTCTTAGCAATAAAATGCAAATTCTAGTAATAAAAAAACATTATTGGCAACTTTTGATAGGTTTTTCTATAAAAAATGTACGTTTTTTTGTCCTCGCTTTTGAGAAGTAAACGAATTTTATCATAACTTTACAAACCTGAACTTTTTTCAATCTAAAACACTGAATATCATAAAAGGTAACAATATGATAAATGAATAAATGAATTTTATTGCATGAGAAACAAAAAATAAAACATACATTATCCTACGTAAATATTTTTTTCCTCTGATTTTCACCTTCACTGATCTAAAAATGAATGAATTCTGAAATACATACTCAATGAAGAGTTTTTTTCCTAGCTTTCGACCAAGTACTTTTTGATTGAGTTTTCAGGTCTCGTGTCATGTAAACGAAGTTCCAAAGTGCCGACGTCGTGTGATCTATGCAGCCACGAAAAAGGCTCTACAATATACATAAAAAGCTTTTCTCAGAATGTTCTGCCTTCTTGTTATTAATGAAAACTGCCATTATTTCCTCTTTTATCGAGAGCGTTCATCAGCAAATTTTCCAAATTCCTTGTTGAAGGTCTGGATTTTACTTAGCTTTTACGCTAGAGAGTTTTTTTTCTTAATTATTCTATCATGATAAAAGCATTCCTGCTTCTTCTTTACTTTCTCCTACTAAAATACCGAAGTGATTTTAATAGAACAATGGAAAAGTTTGCTGTGTATGTAAAATAAATTTTTTTTATGAAAATTAAGCGATTCAAGTAAAAATGTATCAGTAAGCATGTATGTAAAAGATTCGTTTATTAATGTAAGAACGTTCCTATTACAATTTTAGAATTTGTTGAAACGCTTTGCGATAAAATGAATGATTAAAATTTAAAAAAAGGTTATTCTGAAAAAGCTGATACAAATTTTTAAGAAATATTTGTTTTTGTTTTTGAAAACATTTTTCCACAGTCAAACAAATCACCCAGGCTTTTATTTGCAAAAAATGTCTAAATTCTGAATTCCACGATTTCCTAACTGTCTTGACATCCAAAATTCACAAGATTTTAAATGTCACAAAATGTCTACAATTTTTCACTCCTTCGCTAAAATCCAACTCTACGTCCGCCTATATTACAAGAAAATTTTTCCTCGTGTTTTTCTACGTTCACCTCAACATTTTTCTCAGTCCATAATCGATCGCAAATTATTGAGTCATTAAACGAAGAGACTCAATTCTCGATCGTAATTATACGAAAAATCTGGTCGGACAAGATTATTCGTAAATGGGCCCATGTTATTTAAGCTCGCTCTTTTTTTTTCCCCCGAATCGACATCGAGCTTTGATCCGTAATTGCAGGTTTCTTCAGTAATTAGGCGGGCGAAAGAGGAGGGGAAATTTCGCGTGTTTGTCAACGAAACCGTGAACACAAAAAAACATTACTTTTTCCTTCACCTTCATTGCGATGGAAAAAAAAGACTTTTGAATACACGACGGTTTGTCTCGAGATTTCATGTCATAATTTCGAGTCGACACCATGGGCTGTTTTGGATAAAAAAATTAATCGCCTTGGCAGACGGATCTGAGAAACATTTTTTGTAGGCTCATTTGAGATCGGAAGTGACAGATTCTCCAGTGATGATATGTATGGTTTCGAGTTTTTTGGAAGGTAGTTTGTTTGAGATAGTTGTGAAACTTCAAGAGTAGAGTCCATCTTTTCCATTCGGCTTTTTTTTCATTCTGAGGTATTAAAATGTGGCTTGGCAAGTATGCATACAATCCATGAATGATTTTTTAGAACAGTTATTGGAAAAATAAATCACTTGTTAGAACTTCCATTTCATTCAAATTTTTGCCTTGAATGCTGTTTGATGCCATTGTTATAGATGGAATCGGAGAACATGTAAATATGTTGATTCAGAATTTGACATATTTGTAAACATGGATTTCTAAATGAGGTAACCGAAAAATTGATAGATCTTGAAATTACGTAACTATAAAAAACATAGAATTAATAGAAGGAAGTTTAACTGACTGCCTATATTTTTCTACTAGAAAATAACTGTAAATGAGCAGTATATAAAACGATTTTTAAAAAGTTAAACTTAACTCTTCGGAAAAGTCAAAACAAATGATTCACTCGTAGAACACAATTTTACTTATTTCAATGGTTCTTCAAGAAAAAATGATCTTTTTAGGTTTCGAAAGTTTTAATAACCATTCCAGATGGCGAATATACTGCCATGTAAAAATCTTAGGACACTCATGTGTATTAGGTTGTAATCGTTGTTATGCCCAATTTCGTTTAAACTATTTTTCGTTTAAAGTAATTCTAACATTATTAGTAAATATTATTTTTCGATTGACGAGAAAATGATATTTATTTTTGGATACAAAAGTACAAAAAAAAGCTAGTACAAGAGTTATATTGAAATAAATAAATATCAATTATTTAACAATGTGTTACAACAAATACCATACACATACTTGAAATAAAATTGAATAAAATCATATGTAATGAAATTCAAATAATTTTAAAGCGTATAGGATCTGATGAATACATTTTTAAATAACTTGGAAATAATGAGTGCAAAAAAATTATATCCATGTAAATACTTGAGAAAATACAAAAAATTTTTCATCAAATTATTTTTTTTTTTTTACAAATGAGTGGAGTAAACTGATTGATCACTAGGAGCTATGAATTTTTCATTCAACAAATTATAATTTGATCAATGTTTCTACCTTCAATAGGTCTTTATCAGGATCCTTATGAAACAAATTATAAAAAACATTTTACATCACAAAAAATCTTCTTCTATAAAAATTGATTATTGAATAAATTCAAGTAACAAAAACCATCGTTTTTATAGAACAATTATTTATGATTTTTACTAACAATCAGTCGCCATCATATAAAAAGATGCAAACAAGAAAGATGTTTGTTTTTTTCCCTAAAAATGAGTATGAATAAATCTTTACAAATTGATCTGTTAATAATTTTTAACTGAAAAATACGTAACTTCGAGAAATTTCAACAAAAGAATTTGCTGTCTAATTTGAAATACTGTCTGTTGTTTTAACAGATTTTCTGCTGTATTTTACAGATTCAATCTGTTACTTTTAACAGATTTTTACTGTAAAAACTTTGGCAGATTAAATCTGTAGCATACAACGAGAATCTGTTAGACAGATTCAGTTTTAAGGAGTGGATAAAAACTTGTTGATTTACCTAAAGTTTCACGTTATTCTTTTCACTTACTATTAAGTACGATCAAATTTGATAAACCTAACCTTTTAGGCATTCATGATTCCAAAATTATGTCTAACACTTTAAATCCGAATTGTTGATTCTCAACAGATTCCAATCTATTACAAATTTTCGCTGAAAAATCTCTACTTCAAACAGATGTACATATTGGTCAAATTCACCAGATAGTCAGTTTGTTTTTTCAATAAATTATCTGTTTCCTTCTACAAATCATTTACCATTATTTCTTTAGAGTGCATGTATGCTTACTTATGTCGCCTCTTCAATATTTTAGAATTATTTCAAAAGTTCGATTTGAGTTCCAGAATCAATATTCAAAATTTGTTCATGAATATGTCAACAGTGAAATCCTTATAATACCCAAATCATTGTCTGCCCAAAGACTCTTGGACAGCAGTGCGCTTCCATATTCAACCTCCCAAATCCTCTCAATTCTTCCACTTTCGCACCATGTCTCCTCGAAATCGGATAACTCGCATTGCAATCGATCATCGCGCACGAAATTCATTAGCGGAAAAGCGTTTTTGCGAACGCATCAACTCGAGCGATAATAATAGAGCGGCGCGCGCTCGCTTTTTTCCCCTCCTTACAACGGCGAGGGGAAAGCGAAAAAACGTCGCCCTGGCGCGAGAAGCGCGTGCAATAACAATTACAGTATGATGCGGGGTTGCGTTTATTCCGAAATCGGGCGATATCAAGATTCGCCCCTCATTTTTATCACTTTCGCGCACTGCCAAGGAGCGCGAGTGATTATCGTAATAACCGTGATTACGCGGAGGTCGTGCGTGGGTCACGGCGAGGAAATTCGTGCAAGGACGCGGATTCTGCCGGCGAAAAACCGTACTTTGTAGGGCCTGCGTGCGCGTAATTAAAGTCATCTTGGAAATTCATGACATCAACAGGTTCGAATAGGTTGAGAAAATTTTCGATTCATTGGAGATTCACCGAATTTCATAATACAGTAGTGAATCATTATTATGTTATTTGACAGTGTTTATGAAATAATAATTTCTCATTTTACTTTGCATTAATTTTTTGCAATTTTCAAGCACGAGAAGCTCATGTAAAATATGCGACTCTAATTAACTACATGATTAACTAAATTTTTTTCAAACAAATATGTAATCTTCGTTCAAATTCTACTTTACGTTTTATACCCTTATTAATTTCAGTCTCGTAGATTAGACAACTGCGGATTGTACAACTCGTTACATTGTAGGATGACTTCAGAAGTCGAGTAATTATAGGGTAAGATTCGAAAAATACTTTCAAGCTCTTCCAAAGTATGCATGGTAGTGCAATTGATCCATCGAGAAAATGATGAGGTATCAGGAGCAAACGCAATTACAAAACTTTATTTGATTTTGTTAACCTGCAATTCGATTTACTACTATGCTGTTCGTCATGACGTGATCAAACACTGTCAGACCATGAACGTGAGAAAAAAAAATATACATGCTGGTTTATAAACACTTAAAATTTCTTTATTTGTTTACGTTTGTCATGATTTTTCACTTTCCTTTTTTGTTTTGATTTTCTATTTTTCTTCAACTGTTATTTACAATGAAAAAAATTCGTTCAGTCAGTTTTATACATAGGTTGAACGTTAAATGCTTGATTGTTGTAAGATGTATAATATAGGTAAGAATAAGCTATCAAAAAAAAAAAAAAAAAAAAAAAAATTGTGATTCGTATATGTATTATATTTTCAATCATCAGCTATAGATAGAATTACACGAGCGAAGAAGAGAAAACAGAGTTCATTATGATTCAACTCTTGAAAATTTTTGGTATGTATTTAAAACAAAAAACAACTTTAGGGATTGAATTCGTTACACACCATAACTTAACTGTATAAATCATCGATTGTTCCTCAGCTCATGTATTGTTCTACGAGTTGGTCGCCTTTGACTGATTTTTGGGTTCACAAAATTTGGAAAGTTCAACATAAACTATTGTCTTTGCAATTCCTGAAGCAAGTGTCACATATAAGACTCAATTGTCTTAGTGATGGCTCACGTGCTAAATACTGGTGTACGGTTTTGGAAATTTTTTTCCAGTTAACTGCAACACTTGCCTAGAATTTGACGTACTGTACCGATTTTTGAGATGTCTCATGCGCCCGAAAAAAATGAGAGGCCCAGATAAAGACACAATCCCATGTTATTTAAATGGGAAAGAAGTTACGGGGAAACGTTGAAATAACAATCTGAATAAAATTTTGAGATTTTTTTTGAACTATTAGAGCCGATGGAGGAGGGGGGGGGGGTCATGGTTGTAATTCCACCAAAGCCATAATTTTCAGGACCACCCTAGTCCTTACATGTACTTCATTATATTTTCATTACACAACAATACACTTGTAAGAATCAGTAATGAGCTTTTTTTGTCAACAACAATTACACAGTTCACAAATTTCGGTAAATTTTAGACCCAGGCAGGTAAATATGTTTTTTTACGTATTTTTACTCGCTGAATTCGAATCTGTTGCCCATTTTTCGTCGACAGGTCAGATTTCCGAGATTATGAATGCTGGTAATTTTGCGTTGTCGCAGAGGCTCAGAGCCTTTATGTCTAGTTGTATCATGTCAATATTGATTATGTTGATAATTTTTCATTTGATCAGCTATTCAAAATCAATTGATGAAAGTGCCAAAAAGTTCATTTAAAGTCAATCAGAGTACTTCATTGTTTTTGTTACGGGTACATTGTCCCTGACATTGGGAAGGTTAGAACAGATATGCTGAGAAATAAATATTTACACTACGTCGGGGGTATTGTGGAAAGTCATAAGTAGTACAGAAAACCCGTAAGTGCCGACATTCTTTTTTAACGCTTGTTGAACTAGCTTTACAAGTGATCAATGTTGAAGAAAATTTTTGAATTATTTTTATCACCAATACCCGAGTGGTGTTTGGTCAATATGAATAAGTATTACCCACATTAATAATAAGTTAGTTTTTTTACATTTGTCACACAATATTGGCTGAAAATTAAGCTGGTATTGAAATATCAGTAATATAATTTTTAACTGAAGCTGGCATCCATATAAGAATGCATGTGGTAGACCTATATGACGATTGTTTATAGAGTCAACATCACATTCTTATTTGCAAGCTGATATTGAAATCCCGACAGGAAACCATGACTGTACATACACGTATTTTACGGTATAAGACTCACATAAGGTTTCCTGTATTGAAAGCGTAAAGATATTTCAAGGTACGTATTACTACAATGGTCTTATGATATAGCATGCTTTAGAGAGCAACGCATAGTTGGATCAATGGTTATTTCTTTTACTTAAAAAACTTCACTAATGTTAATCCAGAACATAAAAAATTTTGAAAGGTCTCGAAATACCCATTTTTCACAATCCCTAACTGGATTTACCCTGTCTTTTTTTTCAAAACCAGGGACGAGCAAGGAGAGCTGCACATTCAAGATTCACAGACAATCTAGAAGTTCCTCAGATTCAAGAATTATCAGTGAATACTGTTGGTCTTTTTACGCTCAACAGAACGTAATCATGACAAATATCATAGTCCCAATGCATTTCATTTCAAATTTCCGACATGTTTTTAAATAAAATTAAGTTTAATAGCCAAAATTGAAAAAAAAAAAAAAAAAAAACACGAGCCATGTATCTCGAAAATCTGACCTGATTGAATGAAACCGACTACTGATTCGTGATCAGCATCAAAAACAACTTTGAAATCTTCATTTTGCTGCTTGGGTCCAAAACCTTCTAACCTGTGTTAGAGGCAAAAAACCATTATGTGTGACAAAAATAACAGAAATTTCATGATAAAAATACGATCACTATGATAAATACTTAAGAATAATGAAATTCACCCGTTTCTCAAAATTCATATTTTTCCTACCAAAATTCACACTGACTGACCTAAAACCAGGAAGCTTCATTTCGTCCCAGTTTACATGAAAATATGACTTTCCTAAAGCAGACATTTTTCCCGAAAAAAAGTAAAATATAAACTAGTATAAAATGAACCTTCTCCTAAACCTATAAGATTAAGTGGAAAAACCACTGATTTCGCAACACTGCTCGCGTTCTTAAGCACCGGACCCCGAAAATCCCAGGTTACAACTGAGAGGAAGGCCTCCCTCGAGGACCCTCGGGACCGGCATCGTCGTCGCGTGGCCGCGTGTGTCCCGTCCCGGGACGTCGTCTCTCTCTCTCCCTACCCCTCGGTGCCGGCGCGGCGGAGTGTACGGACTCGTGGCCGCGGCTCTTCCCCCTTCAGTTGTCGCCCGGACGCCGTCCCGGCACATCCCGAGATTATTCGCGCTTACCTCTCGCCACCGAACCGGGGCCCGAGGACGGACCCCCCCTACCGACCCCTAGGAAGTGGAAGTACTGCCCGGCGAGCTCAGCCCCGTGGGCCCCGTTTTGAATGTCCGCGCGCGTGCTCCGACCCGGGCCCAGTGCGCGATACCCCCGAGTGGTGATGCCGCGTGCTCCCCCCGCGGGATAATACAGGAACGCGGGGGGGCCTGGCGCTGGCGAAGATGCGCGAGGACGAGGAGGACTGAGGCCCACGTCGACTGGGCCTCAGCGGAGATTATGCGTGGCGCCGGCCCCGGGAACGACCGGGACGGGCCGGCCGCGAGGTGGGAACCCGGGGCCCTGCACCTGCTGCTGCGCTTGGCGCTGGCGCTAATGCTGTTCGGCGGCCTCGCCGGGGCCCGGGCGCGGGCCCACCAGGAGGCCCAACGGGCCGAGCGCTCGGCCAACCTCTCGCACATCACCGGCGCCTCCAGGAGGATCCAGATGTACGTCAAGAACCGGCACCTGCAGATCCTCCCCGACGGCGCCGTCAACGGCTCCAACGACGACACCTCGGATTACAGTGAGTTTGACTGAGGGGGCAAGAAATAAAAAGAACGAAAAAAAAAAGAAAGAAAAAGAAACACGCGAAAGAAGCACGAGATACCGACGCGTTCGAACGAGAGCGCTTCTATGTCTGGGCTCGTCTAAGAATACCGCGCCTCTTAATTCGAGCTGACCCTTACGTCACGGTATCGATAACGCGAGAGGTTGAGGTAGGTCTTCCGGGGGGCGATATTTCGCGGTGGACCGTCAAGGCCGGTGTGGCCAGAGGGTTCCGGGGTAAAGTGGT
This sequence comes from Platygaster robiniae, assembly GCA_028476575.1. NCBI lineage: Eukaryota > Metazoa > Arthropoda > Insecta > Hymenoptera > Platygastridae > Platygaster > Platygaster robiniae. The sequence continues at coordinate 9,043,553 of CM052021.1, read as the reverse complement.
ACTTGCGAGTTTCTCGGATTCGCTGTCAAGTTCTGATGAACATTTTGCTTGTGGATTGAAAAGGTTTTCTGAGGAGGCTTAGGGGGTTTTGGATTTTTTAGGAGTTTTTTCATTGAACTGAGTTTGGCCTTAGGTAGTGTCAGTTTGGTGTTTTCGGTTCATGAATTTTTCACCTGGGAATTCATTTAAACAATGTGAGATCATGTTAGTTTGTGTATAGTACTCTGGTGAATGATTCATGACAAATTTTTTCAGAAATCATTGTAACTATATGGGAGATTTTAAAATTTTTGGTTATTTGAAAGAAGCTTATGTGATATTTGTCTAACAACTCCAAAATTTGAAATAACGTGAGTTTTGAAGAGGCAGTTTACACAAATTCACAAGATTTTTATTTTTTGAAAGTTACAAAGACCTTATAAGGAGTTCCAAAACCTTATGAGGTTTTCATTATCGTGGAACATTTAAAAGTGTACAAGTTTTATACGCTGTTCTATGAGTTTGCAAAAATGTTGAAATTAAAGAAAATCCATTTTTTCAAATATCAGAAACTTGTGAGTTCTGAACTTAACGAAAGCTTATGACACCGTGCGAACAATTATACAGTTTTAAACTTCAAAATTTTTTCAAAAAGTCGGAATTCGGATAGTTTTTACAAGGTACCAAACTTAAAAAAAAATGTTAAACCATCACAAAATCTAAAATTTTAGAAACTTTTGAGCTGCTGTATGTAAAGAATTAAGTTTTTAACTTTATTTATAATTAGACAATCTTGATTATATAGGTCACATGAATGCTTTTTTTTTTATTTGGGGTTGTCACGCAGAAATTTGAAAAGTTTGGAAAAATTTTAGAAGTCGTTTGCGTCACACCAAGTGAAATAACAAAAAAAAAAAAAAAAAAAAAATCGCAAGAAAATCTTGATAAAAATTTTGATAATGTGTAAATAATGAATCATGTATCCTACGTATTTGATTTTCATTCAACAAGTTTTACCAAATAACCCTACTAACGTCCAAAAACTTGCTAATTACAGCTAATCTAGATTTTTTAAACTCCTATGAGTACCTACTTAAAATGGGACAAAAAACTTGTAAAATACCATTTTGAAAACTGATTGAAAAATCTAAAGAAAAGGAGGATAAAATTTTCAAATGTTCTTGAAAATATCCGAAATTCTCGGAAAATGCCTCTAGATTCTAATTCTTTTTGGCTTGTTATTCAGAAAAATTTGGATAGTAAAAAATACGAAAGATAAAATATTTTCATAAAATGTACATATGTACTCGTTTTTTCTAGTAGCAAAACCTGACAAATTTTGAACAAAAAATAATCACTGAAAAGTTTTTTTTTCCATACAAGATTTGTTCAAGGAAATTCGGAATTAATATTTATACATAATATTACAGTTCTATATAGGTGAAATGATCAGAACCCTGATGGTAATAAGAAATTGAAACTGAATTATAAAAAATATGCTCTGAAGTGTACCTTTCAAAATTCAAAATCTTAGTTATTCTCAAATAAAAAATTCCATATGGTTTAAATTAGAATTTTACAGTTTCGAGATTAAAAAATGTAAGCAGTAAGTATGAAAAATCCCTAAATATCATTCTTAAGAATCTTCGAAATTCATGAAAAAAGTTAGATGATTCTGACTCTTTTAAATTATTCCCTAGACAAATTTGAATACTCAAAAATATTGAAAAACCGAAAACTTTGAGAAATTCTGAAAGAACGTGAATGTATGACTTTTTTTGAAAAATTAAAAATTAAAATTACAGAATCAAAACAGTTTTTAGTAATAATCCAAAAACAGAAAAATTCTGGTTTTAAATAACAGGTTTTTTGGAATACGTATTGAAAATTTCAATTATATCAGTTTTTTAGAATTTTAAGCACCGATAATAATCAGATTCCTAATAATCGGAAATTCTAACTAAGTAATGAGATGTTTCTGATGTAACATTTGTGAAATAACAGAAGTTTCGTGATATAAAAATTCCCAATTTTAGAATTCATAGGTCTGAATGTCTGATGAATAGAATCTGAAAATGAAAAAGTAGGAAGTAAAAAATTCTCAAATGCACATGTGTACAGAAATTCCAAAAAATCCTATAAAATTGCGATTCATTCAAAATATTTAAAAATAATATTATAAAAACGAAAAATACAGTAATTTACCACAAATTTCAGTTCTAATAAATGAGAAAAAATACAAGTACATATCTACCGTCGAAATCCAAATCTCTCCGTCTTCGAAATTCCAAACATCATGATCCAAAAAATTCTATCTCTGAAATCCTAAAATCCATTAATACCAGAAGTAACATACTTTCCTATACTATAATACCTAGATTACGAACATTTTGAACTATTATTTCCGTCATCACAAAACTACTTCAAAAACCATCGTCACATCAAAAGTACTTCTAATAAAGACATAGGTATGTACTGCAAGAAACAGCAATTCCCAAAATGCTTCGAATTTTATTCAAATGGACACTAAGTCTCATCAATAAAATTGTACATCTCTAATCTTTACCATTTCACTCTATGAATTCCATAATACGGTCTCAAATAGCGATTTCTGCGCTTCGAGATAGTGTACAGGTACCGTCCAAAAATACGAGAGGCTCTTGTTTTTGCGCAAGGTCTGGGAAGAGGACGGTATCAAAGGATACCGCTTTGTAATTGGGTTTTCTTCGTCGGGGAATGTCGCCTTTTGCGGGAAAATCCGGGACAATTATTGGAGGCCGATCGAAGGGGACTCGCGCGAGGTGGGGGGAGAGCGGGGGGATTCGCGGGCATCCCGCGGAACGGTGGGATTCCAGGATGATTGATCCCGCCGCCATCGGCGCGCGCGAGATCGCGGGATACCGTGGAATGCGCGATCGTTTCCGTGGTGAAAGAAACCACCGATTTCTAATGATGACGAATATATAACTTTAATATAATGATGAATAGCCATGTCGGAAGCACGCAGTGTAATACAAGGTCGTATGAAATTCTCAGAGCATGCCTTTGAAAAGATTCTGCAATATAGATATAACAGCTTCAACACCTATTTTAAGAAAAAATATTTTGAAGGATCGTTCATTAATGTATGGATGTAATTTTCTCAGACCGTAATAAAACTGTCATGTTAATAATTAATTTTCTCGTAGGTAAAAGTAGGACCTATTTTGAAAGTATCATTTTCCTTTAACCTTGGTAAAATTACAAGACGGATTGGAACATCATCAAGGTCATTATCATTATCAAGGTTAGTATGACCTTGATAATGTTCTAATGATTGTGAACGAAACGTTGGTCTTAGTAATGAAAAAATTTTAATTGATACTAAGTTTTGTCCTACTCATTGGCTGATATTTAATTTCACTACTTCATAAAAATCAGGGTATCTTTGAGTCTCAAAAGTATTCTGAGTCTTCAAATTGATCATTAGGAGTGTTCTGTTTGGCAAAACGGAATATTCTTTCGGAGACTCGATATACTCGAGTTTCAAATAGTCTCCAAATAGGTATTCCGTTTGGCAAAATGGACAACTCAAGATACTCTTGAGACACAAACGATACTCTTGTTATTGCTTTCAAAAAATACATAAAGTATTCGAATCGCAGATCAAATATGACGATTTTTGGAGACTCATGAAAAAAATTTTTTTACTCTCGGGAACTCACAGTAACTTTTTTTTAAAACCTAATATACTCTCGAAGACTCCTTAGAAACTCTGGGATACTCTTGGAGACTCAATGATACTGATTCTGAGACTAAAGATACTCTTGGAGACTAACGACGTTAACCAATCTAAATTACTGTCTAATTATTATTTCCTCTTTTTGTTTTATTTCCTTTTCCATAATAATTTCAAAACAATGATTTCATGAATAATTTTTATAAAAAATGACAGTAATAAATCGATTAATAGAGTAGTACAGAAAAATTGAATGTAAATTACAAAAAAATGTGCCGGAAATCGTTATGAGCTTATGACCGTAATATCCCAAAGTCGAGAATCAATATTTTAGGGATCGATAGTTTCCAAAATTCTGCGACGATTTTTCCTTTTCTTTTTCGAAAAACTCAATATTAAAAAAGTTATTAAAATCACCAATTTAAACAATAAATGTGCTCTCTTGACAAGTGGTGTTAGACACCATTGACCAAACTTGACCCAAATTTTCTTCATATTTTTCTTAGTAGAATTTCCTTTGCCACTTCAGAAAACTCATAATCTAAAAATATATTCGAACATGAAATCTAAGAAATCTGATTGGTTAAAACTTGCGACCCAAATATCTTTTTTGATCTCGAGTTTTGTAAAAAGTGGCAAAGGACTTTTCTACTCGGAAAAAATGAAGAAAATTCAGGTCAAGTTTGGTCATTGGTGTTTACCCCCACTTGTCAAGAGAGAGCATTTATTGTTAAAATTGTAGGCTTAAATAACTTTTAAAATTTTGAGTTTCTCAAAAAATTGCAAAGGAAAAATCTTCTTATAATATCGAAAACTATCAACCCCTTTAATATTGATTGTTGACTTTGGGACACCTTCTACATAAATTTGACTGTAATTACAATATCTCAAGAGCAATTAGTCAATGTTATTTAATTTTCCTACTTATTAGTTTCCAGTATAAATACTACAGCTAGGGCTACTACTTCTTTTGGAGTAGGTCCCACTTTTTGTAAAAACTGAATAAATTTTAGCGTAAATGCGTATTTTAAGGAAAAATGTATTTATTCGAAATAAATTTCTTGGAATAATACAAAAGGATTCATTCAGGTAATTGGAAAATTTAGTCAGATTCATAATAATTTTACTGATAGAGGTAAAAATTTTTTCCTAATACGTACCTACATGAGTTGATTTATTTTCAATAAATTTTAGCAGTTTTCATAAAACCGCTCGTCTGAATGTAGTAAAACAAAAACTCTCAGACATGAAATTTTTTCAAGTTCACAGTGCCTACATTTACAGATAATTGGTAGTGATTCCACGATCGACTTTTACAGTGTATCCCTAATAATCGCTGTTAATTCCACCGGTGGCTTTTGGAGTGCGTCCAAGGCGCTCTTCTTTTGATAAGGCATGAGGCGAACGTCCGAGCACGTGGCGCCCGGCCAAACGCCGCGCCGGGATACTCGATCGGAGCCTTTGGATATTCGGGTCGTTTGACTCTTTTAAGATTTACGACGATTTTTTGCCCCGATCTTTTTTTTCCTCGCTTTTTCTTCCCTAGCGTGAATGAAGAATAATGGATCTCTTTGTGGTTCGATTTATGAGGGTACAATAAGGGAAGGGGGTTTGAGCTACGTGGAAAGCAAAAGAATTTTCATTCAAAAAATTGACATAACGAGTTTTTGCCCCTTCTCACCGAATTTTACACTTATTTTACCCTTTCTACACGTTTTCTTACGGAATTAAACACGTGTCAGTTAAGCGAAAAAAAGTTAGGCTTTTTTTTTTGTAATTGAAGAATTATTATGAATTACATTGATTTTATTATCATAATTGTAGTTTCTACTGTACTTGATATTATAGTTCTGACAACAATACTATTTTCTCTGCGTGAAAGATATGAAATCCTGTTTCGATTTTTTTCATATATCTCTGATGATTAAGTAACTTTGCACTCACATTGTACTTTTTGTGAAACTTTCAATCCACCACGCGAGTATCGATTGTTTATAATTAATATCACTTTGTCCACGTCAAGATTTATTTCCACGCGCTCTTGTTACGCAAAGTAATGTTTACGGTGACGCTTTTTTGCCACGTCCTAAAAATTTTCGCGTGACTTTCCATTCAGGTCAAAGTGATAAACGAGTTCATTCGTGAGAAAACATATACACTCGCTGAAATGTTTGTGGAAAATTAATCTGCAATGACCTGAGTTCTCTTTTACAGTTATGTTGGAAAAATTCTTTTATTAAGATTACTCATTTATTGAAATTATTCGTGTTTCAATGATTCAGTAATAAAATTTTTTACCAATTAGTTCGATATAAGAATCTGTTGATAATGTTGCTTTTCGACTATTTCAATAGTATTTGCAAGATGATAATCTCAACAAGAAAAAAACTTGAAAATGATGTTTTCTAGTAAGAAATTGAGCTTTTCAGTTGAAATCAATGTTTTCTGTACTCCAAAATATTTTGTCTCTATTTCTTATTTTGTGGCTTCTAGGATGATTACGATAGTAGTTTTAGAAAACAGAAATAAAAAATTGTAAAAATGAAATTTTTCAAATGTAAAGAATTTAATTCTTTTGATTTATATTTTATAAAAAAGCTCATGTATTTCATGATGATTCATTCTGATATTTTCAAAACTTGCACCTCTTTCGAAATCCCGACATCTCCCAAATTTGACATAAAGATGAAAAAATTATAAATTATTAACGAAAACTAAAACTTCATATATGTACTTGTAAGTTAACCTATAAATTTGCATAAATTACTGAGTATTGACGAATAAAATAAAAAGGAAAAATATCCAATAATTTATATGCGTGATTCGCCATGATGCTCTTTAAAAGGTCACAATTTCAAATGAATATTAGAAATCTGAAGTTACTCCAGGGATGAGAATTAATAAATAATTAATTTTAGATTATAAAAAGATTTAAAAAAGGTAATATTGACACATGGCCATATTATAAAAAATGCAATCTAGTAACGAAAAAATTGAAAAAATTCCTTCAAAAACAGAAGACAAAAATTGCAATAATTTACAAGTGAAAAATAATATGTCAGACTGAAGGGTTGGAAAGGTATCGTGAAAAATTCAAAAAATACCTAAAAATCGCTCCTTTAATATATAAAAATCATACAAAAGTCATTTAGAAAAATTCAAAACTGCAAAAGTTCTTAAAATATTTCGTTCCATTCTATACAACTTATTTGCAAAATGTGGACATCATAAAATCACAAATCGAATTAAAAATTCTGAGTCATCGCCTCTGTATTTTTTTTTTATTGAATCAAAAACCCATATTCCATGAAAAAAAAAAACCCCTTTATACACCCGTTTAATAAAAACTTTCGTTTTCGCGACTATAAAAAAATCATCAAATCCACGTCGAAATTCAAGTCGTTTCATAATACCGCCCGTTCCCATGACACTGTTTCGAATTTTGTGACGTCCCATTCATGTCAGATGAACGTGAATTCGGATAATTGGCTGAGCAAACGTCGGCGACTTTGCCGCGAGATGTTTATACGCGCTTGAAGAACGTTTTCTCGTGAAAGATAATGAAAAATGGTGCCTTAAATCCGGGCCGCAATTACCCACGACAAACGCTTCGACATCAGGGCATTCATTTTCGGGCATTTGCATATTGACCGCCTCGCGTTAAGCGTAATAAAATCAACGCCAGGGCATTTGCGAGTGATGTACGCTTTATCGCGGCTCATAAATCTCGATGATTTTTACGAATTTGCGATGTAAAATGATACGAGGGGAAAAACGGAAGAAAAAAACGGTGATTGGACAGTTTTTGATGGGTCAATGATGAAGGATAGAGATTGTGTGTCATTTCAGAAAAAATTTTGCGTGCATATTGAGTATTTGAGTAGGATCACGTTTTAGCAGCTTTGGCAATTTAATAGTTTTTGACAGTTTTGATAGTCAATTTTGGAACTTTTTATAGTCCTTCAACTCATTGAAACACCTTTGAAAAATTTTCACCTACAGTTTTAAGTTTTAAAAGTAAAAAATCACTTAATAACACAGTTCGACAAAATTTAGCTTTCGGAAAAATGCTCGAGAAGTTTTTGAAAATATGGCAACCTAAGGTCATTAATAAACAAACCCCAAAAGGATTTTGAAAGTTTGCATCGATTTTTCAAGATATTAACAATAACAAATAAAAATTGAAAAATCGCTAAAATACGTCTTATTTCAGAAAATAAAAGTATCATTATGATCTGCCTGACGCGAGGAATTCATTTCTACAATTTTTTCAATGTAAAAATGGTTATTTTTTTCAGTCATCTCGGGCCTGATTTATTTCCGAGAAACGCACCGTTATTTTCACGACGGGGCAGCCTTCCCGAATAGACTGAATACAAGCGATCGAGTTGCACGTCACTCTTTTCCTTCATCTAGTAGGAAAAGGAAATAGACTGAATATATTTAGTCTATTTGGGTACGCTGCCTCGTTTTGAAGATAATGGTTCATTTCTTGAAAATAAATTGGGCCCGAGATGACTGATAGAAATAATCATTTTTGCACAGAAAAAATTGTAGAAATGAATTTCTCATGTCAAGCAGATCATCATGATACTTTTATTTTCTGAAATAAGACGTATTTTAGTGATTTTTCAATTTTTTTTTATCATTGTTAATATCTCGAAAAATCGATCCAAATTTTCAAAATCCTTTTGGGGTTTGTTTATTAATGACCTAAGGTTGTCATTTTTTCAAAAACTTCTCGAGCATTTTTTTTTGTTGTACTGTGTAATTTGAGAATTTTTATTAATAAAAATAGTGCGCGCGCCTGTATTAAATGATAAGTTACTACAACTGATATCGTATCATTTAATAAAATAATTGTGTGAGTAAATTTTCATTGACAAATTGCAAAATTTATGCAAAATGATTCAGAAACAATTATTTTGAATCATATCTCAGTATATTTTCAACCCTATTTTATTCGTTGCATAGAACATTACATAAGATTTAGAAAAAAGGCTAGAAATAAACAATTAAAAATAGATCTATGGATTGAGTAAATGAGAAATGAAATGGGAAATGAGAAAATTTGTTATTTAAATATTTTCTGTGATTTTAATTGAAATCGATACCATAGCAGTTGTTGAACAATCAAAAATTTTAATATTCGAACAAGTATTCTTTATATCAATCGAAATATTTCTTAAAATTGAATGTTTAGAGAACACTATTTTTCAAAAGACTATTTTATGCTTGATTTTTTAATCAATCAAGAAAAATTTTACTAGTTGCAAATGATTTCTACTTTCTTCAGAAAGTTTTAAGCCAGACCTTTAAAATAGTAAGGCAACTTTGTATTTTCTTCAAATATAACTGCCTAATAAATTATTCCTTATCAGAATGCAGTGAATTTTATTCAATGATGTGCATTTTTTTTTTTTACAAAATGAAATCACAATTTCAAAGATTCCTCATTTTTATTTCTCATCTTTATTTTCAAGATCAATAATCGTTTCGAATCCACAATTTTTATTTGCAATTATTTCAATTCATGTCTGTATGTCTGTATATTTTTTATATGTTAGTTCCTCTTTTTTTCCAAATCTTTTTTTTGCAGTAAGTTCCTTGTAAAATTAAAGTCAAAATTTGATGAATGAGAAGCACGTAATGCATAAGAATAATTATTTCAGAAAATTTTCTTTTTCTTCAGTTCATGTTAATATAAATGCATTCAATTCGATTTTTGAATGAAAAATGTACACAATTTTTCTAATTTCTGATATAATAATGTAGAGGTCACAAATTTTTCCGTATTTCGAAATTTTTATTTTTCATTCATCTAATCTATAAACGTAACTATAATTAATTGTTTATCTTGCCTTTTTTTTCGTACCTATATTTTGCAATAAGTTCGATAAGAAAATTTTTCATAGAAAATTATTTATGGATATTTAAAATTCGTACGAATTTAATTGAAAATGGTAGATAACAGTGAACTGTGTTATTTATTTAATAGTATAAATCGCGATTCCTTTATTTAAATAATAATTTTTTTCATTGTTCAAATTTTAATGGTTCAAAAAATAATTGGAAGCTTTCATAACTACTCTCACATGTAGTGAATAAATTTTTATTCCAGAAATCACACCATTTCAAATTCATGTAATGGTAATAATAACTTTATAAGAATACAGTTGATCATGAAAAATGCATTGAATGATGATAATCTAAAAATCAATAGATTAATCATACGAATTTCGATCCGGAATCCGAAAGCTTATAAATAATTTTAATTTATAATGAAAAAATGATTAATCTCTCGTTCCTTCAAGACGTCCTATAGGGATTTCGACAGGTTTTTTACAATTTTGGCTGTTATGACAGTTATGAATGGTTATTATTGTTTAACCTTTCCGATAATTTGACAGTTTTATTAGTTTACAATTTTTAATACATTCGTCAAGTTTAACGATTATTAACATTTTTTGCTGATCGAAAGTTATTTCGAGTATCTATAGACGATTTTATATAATTTTCGACAGTTTTAACAATCTACTAAGTATACCAGAGAATTCAAATCCTAAAACTTACGACATATCTTACAGTTTTGATAATGTGAACATTTTCGAATGATTTTTAAAGTTGTAACAGTTTAAACAATCGAAAATTCCATGATATACCTAACAGTTTTACTGATTCATACAGTTTTTCCACATTTTATAAAGTTATTACAGTTTCCACTCATTATTGAAAATCTTTTAATGAAAACATTAGATTCTACCGAAAAATAATACACAACTTCCGACTGTACATCTATCCACTATGTGAAATTCGCGTTCGATATCCTCCAAATTCCTTTATCTTCAACGAACACCCATGCAGTTTTTTCCAGACCCGACTTGCCCCGCGTACGAAAAGTTGGTCCAGCGATATCTGAATCGTGATCGACGACAAATGATCTAATTGCCGGTCGCGTTGTTGCGTCCCGGGTCCCTTTAGCCGCGTATCTGATGCGAGATAAGAATCCGACACGAGTTTACGCGCCGGGCGAAATTACATCATTTTATCTCGCGTACGCGGCAACCCGCGCGCGCATTGCCCGTACCCACGCGATCGTGTCGCTCACGCTGGGTGACTGATTAACCCGCCGATTGAAATATCCCGGAAGTCCCGCATCGAACGCGCCGCGAAATCGCCTCACTTTTCATCCGCTTGTCGATAACGAGGCGCAACAAAACCGAGATTTTTTACGTTACGCCGAAAGCGCATTTCACTTTCCAACTGTGATACCCCGGGGCGAAATGGTACGCGGAGAAAAATTTTATATGGTCGTCACGACCGTGTGGCGAGCACAGGAATAAGTTTGAAGGATGGAGATCACGAAAATCATAGAAATAAAAGCTCTGGAAATCAGAATTCTAGAAATTTATTCAATTTAATAATAACTGTGGATATCCGGGTCAGAAGTTTTTTTTATTTTTATTTTTTAACATACTGAAGTTCTTTTACATCTCAAAAATTTATTTAAAGATGGGGTATAATTTTCACTGCTACAATTATTTACAATTTTTAGCCTCATTTCAGACAAATGCGATCAAACAAAATTTTTTTAAATCTGGTATTCCCAGATGTAACACATTACATATATATATTATATTCCAATTTTTCAGAAGATTGTTGTAACTTTATACATATATAGCCAAACGATCTATAAAAAAGTTTAATATTTAATCACGGTTTTGCATTATAGTTTTTTATTAAGTAAATCACGGTAATATTTCTGAATAATCTATAAAAAAACATACAGTTCAAATCGATACTTGGCACACGTTACATAATATACTATTTTTGGTAACTTTTAAGACGTAAAGCATTGGAGAGAAACCAGCACTTTTTTTAGAATCACAGAAAAAGAAAAATTTTTTTGTACGTTCATGTGAAAAATTACGTGAAATCGAGAAACAAGAAATCTAATTAATTAATCAGAGGTTCTGATAAACCAGACTATTGCATGGCTGTGCAATCAATCTGAAATTCGATGAACCGAAATCGTGATTAGTCCGTTGATTAGCATTCATATTGGTTGGTTTTTGATCGATCAGGTAATGAGAGTTATGATTAGTTGATTATTCAGCTGTAAAATCATTTAATGAATCCCCTAAATCAGACCGTACAGAGTTGCTTGTACGGTGGAAATTTCACAGGATATTTTTATATTATTTATAAATAATTCGTTCATCTTATTAATATTGCTCATTCATTATGTGACTAAAAATGTTCATCATTAAAAAAGTTTTAAAAATATGATTCAAAATTTACACAAAGTTATTGAAAGTGTTAACTCACAAATTTTACAATCAAAATATGTACTTGTTCTCATGTTCTCAAGTATAGAAATGTAACAAAAAAATATCAAATTTTTGTGATGTTCGAGTGCAGAAATTTAAGTCTTAAAATTCGGGATTCAAACATTTCAGAAGTAAAGAAATTCTTTACTTTTATATAAAATTTTATCATAAATTTTGCCGATTCCTTCAAAGCACCGAAAAAAAATTTTTTGATTATGTGTACCATAAAAATTTTCGAATTTCGAATTTAATTCCGAATCAGTTGTAATCATAAAAAAATGTTAGTATTTGAAATAATGGAAACTACTTAACCTAAAAAACTTTTTTATTGGTCATAATTTAAAGGTCTCAAAAAACTTACCACCAAAATTCCTCGAGCTTTGAGTACAGGTATATTAATTCCAAAATTTTCAGTTAAAACCGAGGAGTTCAAAAAATTTGTAAACTTTATCATTTTCAAATGTACATCAACAATTTCTTATTAGTCAAAATCGAATTTTTCAATACCTTTTTAATTTTACTGATTACGAAAAATGACAAAGAAAAAAATACCTTCGAAGTATTGAAAAAAATATATTCATAGTTGTTGCAATAATTCAAAAACACTTCTCACTCAATTACTTTCATTTTCTTCAATATCACAGAAATTCTGCTACAACAGTTAGAATTTCAACCACAAAACATTCACAATGCAAAAAATCCGAATATTTCTAAAAAAAAACTCCAACTTTATCATATTCTCGTAAGATTGTTAAGTTTTATTTCATCATCAAAAAATAACGGTGCCTCTTCGATTCTTCATCACTTCCTCAAACACTCTTTTTTGTCACCATAAAAATCCATGCATCGCCCCCGTTAGACATGTAAATATCCCGCGATGAATCAAGGTCCCTTTTACAGCTTCATTCCATTCGGGTCCGGGACAAGGCCCGAAATTAGGCCTCATTACCATTCCCACCAGGGCCTTGTTGCGGGGTCCAACAAAAAGGGGATGAAGATAATTAGAAGCGCGAACATCGACAAAGAATCGCGTTACTCTCGACATCGACTTGTACTGAATTACTTTGCATTGATAATAAAAAAAAGAACAATGATAAATGGCTGTTCATGTGTTATCATGCTTTTTTGAAGTATGTATATACAATTCGAATAATGTGCAGTTCTCTTATTCAAAAAATGTAGTCCTGTTAAAAACAGCGTATCAAGAAGCACTTCTTATAATATAATTGACATTATTCCAGACTTCATCAATTTTATTCACGAATGTAAGGAAGCTCACCGTGCGCTTGGAGGAAGTTTAACGCAAAGGTTCCCCCTCTCAAAAATTTTTTTAAGGTTAATTGGTCAAACTCTCCACGAAACAATGGCCACATCAAAATTTAAAGACCTAAAATCTTTCGTCGTGTACAGTTAAAAATTTGTATTGATTCATGAAGTATGAAAAAAAATTGCAATATCATTATATACAGAAAACTGCAAAAAACCATGTTTTTCGGTGTTCTCTGACACGAATCACTACATTATTTATACTTTCAAATGTAATTATTACTATAAGTAGGAAGCTTATCAAATGTTATGCAATTTCATTTTCGATCAATTTAATATAACTTGTTGTTAAGAAGATATAACTGTTTGAACTTCAAAAAAATGAAAAAATGTTGTAAGCTTAAAATTTGCTCTAGAACTTATTAATTAACAATGCAAAATATTGTAAAAACATGCAATAATATTTTGAAGAGAACTAAATTACGAGAAAAACAGTACAAGTTTTATCTCAATATGGTGAATCGAGCCGGGGATACAACGATCGGAACATGGATGTGTACCCGAGCAAACTTTTGCGTTATGCATTAATTGCAAATATATTTTAAATTATAAATTTCAACTGTCTTAAAAGTTGATGGATGACATTGGAATCACGTTTTTATTGCGGATTTTATGCTTTGGACTACAGTTTTGCTGGAGGGTCATTTGTAAAACAATTTAGTATAATACTAATCAGGAGTTGACTGATATGCTTGTTGTAAAATACTTACGTAAAAATTGTACATAATTCTATTTCAAAAAGTTTAAAAAAGTAACCATTGTCAAATATTGCAAAATAAATGTCCTGATTATTGGAATAGAAAGTAATTATGGAAGAGAGTAACTATTGAAAAAAAGTTATCATAACGCCCTCTGACAACTCTGTGCTTACCGTGGCAAGTGAACATACCCATGTTTCGATCGTTGTATCTCCGGCTCAATTCATCATATTGAGATAAAACTTGTACTGTTTTTCTCGTAATTTAGTTCTCTTTAAAATATTCTCGCATGTTTTTACAATATTTTGTATTGTTAATAAGTTGTAGAGAAAATTTCAAGCTAACAACATTTTTCCATCAGATTTTGAAACGTTCTAAGTTTCTTTATCTTCTTAACAGCAAGTTACATTAAATTGATCGGAAATGAAATGGCATGAAATTTCATAAGCTTTCTACTTATAGTAATAATTATACTTGAAAGTATGAATAATGTAGTGATTCGTGTCAGAGAACACCGAAAAACATGTTTTTTTGCGGTTTTCTGTATAAAATAACATTGATTTTTGTTTTTGATGCAGTATAATTCAATAAAATTGTACACGACGAAAGATTTTAAGCTTTAAAATTTTAATATGGCATTGTTTCGTGGAGAGTTTGAACAATCAACCTTAAAAAAATTCACAAAAATTAGGTTTTCTCTTCATTCCTTCTGAGGATTATTTTAATTTTTTGCCTAAAATATTCGAAAGTAATGATAAAATAGATGAATAAGAAAAATTTTGACAGGGGGAAACCTTCGCATTAAACTTTACCCCAGCGCACCGTGAACTACATTGAACATTGAGTAAACACATTAAAAACCTCAAAAGTCCATATCAATTCGTTACTAAAGGCTCCAATCCTTCCTGAATATAACTTCACCGATTCAAAACAATTATCCCAATATTCACTCTTCCACTAGTAAAAATTTTCACCACCACTATTTCAGATAATAAATTTTCGTCTTATCCTTCGAGATGGAAAGGGTTTCCTAAATCGAACTTGTCCGTTACTTCATTATCATCGACGAGCTCGCTCGTAAGGCAAGACTGCAAGACGCTTTTCAGAAGCCCGCGGATCTTATGGCTGCCAAGGCGGTACTCAGGAGAACGATTGCATTCCAGCTCTCGCGAGCAGGTACGAAGCCGCGCAAAACACGCGTACGCGGCCGTGGACGGGATGCTCTGATTGATACCGTCGGTTTATGGAATCGAGGGATCCCGCGAGTTGTTTTTCACCTTTTTTTTCACTTGTCCAACAAGCCACATTCACTCTCCGAAATGAGGAAAAATATCTTCTCGTGTTCGAAAATCGTTTAAAGGGTCTGAAAAAGGTTAAAAGCCTTTTTTCTATAGGATTCTGTTGCCTTCTCTCCACAACGTCTAATCCCTGTGGAATATTTCTGTGAGATTTTGCTCTTTTACGCGGTAACACCTATTACAGCGATTTTTCAACAAACCTTAAAAATTCATGAAATTTTTCAAGGGCCTACAATATTCACAATGACCCTTTTTTTATAACATTGTTTTGAAAATTATATAATTATCGTTATTAATTTTTTGTGCGAGTTCACTGTTTGGGATAAACAAGTGACAGCACTCAATGATGAAAAAATGCTCATTTCTCTTAAATCTTACGTTTTTCAGAAAAAAAAAAAAAAAAAAAAAAAAACTTTATAACAAGATTGTTCCTCTTTGCCTTCCTTAATGTTACTGCAGATTTTACAACACAAAATTATCAGTTTCGTGAATTTTTACAGCCTTAACTTTTGTCGCTCTTACGACATGGTGCACGAACGTGTTTTTCCTGGTCTGCAATCATTCAATTCATTCGCGATATTGCTGAAATTACGGCAATTTTGCAGACCCTCACCCAACGTGTTTGAACGATTTTCGAAAATCAGTAGAAATTGATAGTTATTGGTGCTAATTATTTTTAAACGATAGTTTTTCAAATTCCACTGGAAAATCGTTCGTACCAGAACATTTTATACGTATATCTGCAATTATGGTCACTTTTGGTGGAATTTACATAATAATTACTTGTGTTCACACTGAGTGCATAAATTTTAACGATTTAAACTAGTTTAATGAATTACCAACTTAATCAAATGGTTTTCAATACTTTACCAATAGTTTACTTTAATTTTTTAATTTTATTTAAAATATATAGAAGAAAAAACAATAAATGCTGGAATTCAATTTTTTTTTTACATTTGAAGAAGGAATTCGTAATTTTTTCGTGAGTCATCAATGACAATTTTAGAGACATAAAAAACGTGACATTTTGGGATCCATGAATATTTTTGTAGAATGAGTGATGACGCGGTTATAATTTTTAACAAGTTTACATACAACCTGGAAATTGAAATACTTGGTACACTATATAATTTGAGCTGAAATCATATTCATCATTGAAAATGACTCACGATAATCTATCATTAAGAATCGTTAATGTTATTTATAATGAATAAATTTCATTCACGAGTACGATCATATTTTTTTGTACATAATTAGATGGTATAGTATGTAATTTTTGTTCGATTACATGGATTAGAGCATGGAAAATTATAAAATAACGTGTAATCTAATTAGTCTTATCACTCATACATTGATGCAACACTACCTGTGGATAACGATTTCGAATTTTCATCAAAAAAATTTGCAGATGGCAGTGAATGCTTTCCTTCAACATTATATTCAGTGAAATTATTCAACGTTCATGACTTTTCTGGCTTAATTTATGGTATCGACGTAAATATTTCGAAAAAATTACAACGTTCGTAAAAGCATTTTTTCAAATTTTGGTAATAATTTTGACAATTTCAAGATTCTGAATTATTTACCCAAAATCTTGGGAATTTTATAATATTTTCGAACATTCAAAAAAATTGTTTAAGAAAAGTTGAAGGGATTCTATGATCTACTGGAAATGTTTAAATTTTTCAATAACCCTGAGTAAGCATAGCGGTTTTTTCAGAGTTCCTTGCGATTGTGATATATTTCAAAAATTCGAAATTACTATTTTTTTTTTCAGAATTGATTCCAATGAAAATTCGTAAGAATTTTTTCACTTCGAGATTGATATATTATTCTAATTTTAAAATTTTTCAGTCGTAAAATCATAAATTTTATTTATATAATTATTCTGGAATAACCTTGTTCACAAAGTCCTTTCCACGTATTTCAATTTCGTCAATAAAATAAAAAATATTTTTTCACTCTTCAGGATGAATATACATCAATGTAAGAATTTTGAATTCCATGATCATAAATCAAGAAAAATTTCAAAGAACGAATTTTTAAGCTAATTTAAAACCTCAAGAGTTCGATTGTAATTTGTCCATCTTTTGTAGTAAAAAGTCAATATTTTCTGGGTACAAACAACAAGGTGAAAAATCTTCGTTAAATATCTTTGTGTTAATTCACCTGAATGAAAAATATGTATATTTTACCATGCACACATGTTTATTAGTATTTTTTTGTTATTATTTTTCATTTTTATAAAAAAAAATTGAATTCTTTGACATTCTAGGTAAAATCAGCCTAACCAGTATAATGATTTTTTTCATGAAAACCCGTAGATCTCGTCATAATGTTTGCATCCACTTTAATTATAACAATAGTAAAAAAATGTCATTATTTCGACCATATTTTTTATAATTTTACTAATGTGTTATTGATTATTATGCATATCTTACAAGAGTTTAATTCATTAAAGCAAAAAATTTCTTGACACTAATTAACTCGACACTGAACTAGAAATAACTCAATTACAATAATCACTCATCTCTTAGTGAAACTACATATAAGGGAAATCTAAAATCTCCTAAGGTGCAATGATTGTTGTGCACTTTAGATTCCATAGTAGTCTTTGGGATGAATTCCGTTATTTGCAAAAGTTGAAAAGAAAAATTGAAAAAATGTTTTTACTCAAACAGACTTTTCACAAAATTTGAATTCTACTATAAAATTATTTCGCTGGAATTCCAAATGTTGATAATACAACGAAAAACAAAAAAAGTAAATTGATTCTTTATCCCTCGTCACAGGAAATATTTTTTTTGGGAAACAAAGTTTTTTATTTTAACCAAAAAGTCTTTGAAAGATACCATAAAACTTTTTCCTTGCAATGTTCATGTATATGTACATTTTTTTCTTTCAATTTTTAACGTTTGAAACTTCAGGTACATGCAGATTACGAAAAACGTAAATAACCTAATTTTGAAAAAAAGTTTAACTCGGCCCTTTCGATTCTTCACTCTTCAATTTCACCCATTGAAAAATATCCCCATTGAATAAGTCAAAGTTGACTGATACAAGCCCAGAGTATGTATTGCGACGCGCCACGTTTTATCGGTCGCCGTCATCGCGACGATATTACATCTTCATAATACATTCTCGGCGGCCAATTATATAGGCCGATACACAATCCCCCGGTGTTCTCCGTTTACAGATCCCGCATTACTTCGACCACGGGTAATAACCCTCTCTCGTAGCCTCCGCGCGCATATATATTATGCGCGACGCTGCTTCTGTCAGCGGGGCATGAGGCCCATTTTTCAGGGCTATCGCGTCGCGTCATCGGGACCGGCGCGAGCTCGCAAAAAAAGGCGCAACCCCCGGTATCTCGGGCCCGACCTGATTAGAAGCTTCGCCGAATCCTGCCAGTATAGGGCCTCGCCTCTTTTTCGCATCTTTTCGCACGCTTCTCTCTTATCTCGAGATTCTATGTTTCTATCATTTCCCAGACGGATTGTACGATTGACGAAATCGTAGAAAAACGATTTAAAAATTTCAAAATTCGTAGAATTTTCCGGTTGTACCAAGTATACTGAATCGAAAAATTTCACAAATATTACGTAATCATAGACATAAGAATATAGTGACGAAGTATGTGGGGTAAGAGGCATGTCACTGTTTTGTAAACTCTATTGGCTGCACTGTTATAAATTTTTGTCTTGAATTGAATATAACGCGTATAACGCTAATTTCACATAACCTATATTAATAATGCGTTGAAAATATACAAAATATATACACGCTTACATTACTTAAATATACGGGTGTCTTAAATTTCATACATCATGTGTGTTTGGATTTATACATGACATTAATATATACTTCTATTGTATTCTAGATGAATTTAAGTCAGATTTGTATTAATGCACTGGTGTATCAAAATAATACAAAAATGTATGAATTAAATTTAATACAAGTAATGTGTAATTTGCATTATATCCCAACAAACAAAGTCAACGCCAAATTTTTTTCTGTTAAAATTCTAATACAAAAAGTTTTGGTTTTGAGAAAAGATGTACAGGAAACATTCTTATATTAAATTTCCTTTTTATTTATCTCGGTTATAAGTATTTTTAAATTTCAGTCGAATAAAACACTTTCGAAGATGAATTATTTCTTCGCATTGTTTGCATGTAATATTCCATCTGTCAGGCCCTTCACCTTAATATTAATATGGTTTCCACTTATATTTGAAGGATTCCCACAATAAATCGCATTTGAGAAAAAATTTGGTGTAGCCACCTAGCGAGCACGAGCGTAGCAACTAACTTATGTGAAAAATATATTTTACTCAAGTTAGTGTCTCGATTTCATACACATTTAAAGTATGTGTATCTTACTCATGTTTCAAATATCGAGTTTATGAATTTTAGGTACATTTCAATACAGAATCTATGGAAAGTATATTAAACTCAAGTAGATGTCCCTAAATCATACACTTCTAAAACATGTGTATCTAATATACATTTCATACAGCTGGCTTACAAAATTTAAAGTACATTTTAATACATTTTGAATAAGAAGTGTATGAAATTTAAGAAAATTTTTAACAGTGTGTTTCTGTAGTACACCAATATATTCAATGATTAGTCTAGATTGTCATTGACTGTCATAGATTGAGATTGTCATGACATTGATAAATTTATCCAGAAAGTTGTAAACAAATTTTAAATTGTCTTCATAGTTAATGTTTTTTTTAAATTACTATGATTTTTATTATTTTTATTATTATATTTTGCTATAGGTACTTATTAAGACTATTAGCATCTATCATTCAATTTCACACGAAAGTCTTCTGCTTTCTTCTAATTAATATTGTAACAAAATGAGTATTGGAATAATAAAAATTATTTGTAACATAAGGGAAGAAACCTCTAATAAAAGTTAACATGATAGTTAACCATTTCATAAAATATCTTATTTTTATAAATTTTTAACGTTTCCGAAACCATTTTGAAAGATCGAATAAAATTTCTAGCAGTTTAATTCTACCTGTAGACTTTCGAATTCCAAGGAATTTCTTCAAGATCTCGACCATATTACATAAGTATAATTCATAGATATATTTCAGGGTCCTTAGTTATTCAAGGACTTTTTTGTTTGTCTCCGAAATTATAAACGCCACAAGAGTTTATAATGAATGACACATTCGACAAACGTACTCTTAGGAATAAACACCTTTTAGGAATTTCCCATAACTTTTAGAAATTATTATACACTCCAAAGCTATATCTTTAGTTACATTCAGTCAAGATAAGACGTCAGGGAAATTCATTTTCTATTGTCGAATACACATTAATGATAGTTACGTTAGATCATATTTCTATGCTATATTTATTATTCTATATTTTCATATTTTATGCTATTCCTATATTTGTAACGATCATGTTACTACTTCGAAATCACTTGATAAAATAAATCAATAAAGATAAGTAAAATATATTACTCTCTTCGACTGATAATCGAATGGCCACTGAATGTTAAAACCTAATCACTCCATAAAAAAATTTCACAACTATTACTGCCATAAAGAAAAATGTTGAAAACAAACAAGAATTCTTACAATAATCGATAACTTTCACACCATTTCCCAATTTTTTGTCCAACATTACATCACTAAAATTGCAATTATGCGACAAGTAACCTTTTATACAAACAAAAGACTTAATAATTCTTAGAGAAAATTTGATATACAGGTAATAAAACATTGTTTATGATTTTCATCTTTCGAAGCAACAATCTGCATAAATTTGAAATTACCATGAACTCTACTTAATTACTATGCACTAGTAATAATGAAATCACGTACAGTGCTAACTCTTCGACGTTGCTCAAATAAAATATGTAAATTTGTAAATTATTGAAATTGAATGAGATGCAGGCGACACGATGACAGTTGATTGCGTTAATCCATTTAATTCTCATTTGATTGATGAAAAACACGTTTTCTACAAAAATGTATCCTCTTAGGAATGCGATAAGAAAGTGGTTTTCTCTTGGAACGCACGCGAACTCGTTTATTAAGCAAATATTTGAAGTCTACAAAATAGATATTGTATCAATGCCAGGTTGATCTCACGAATATTGATTACTGCTACGTCGATAGAAAAATTGATGGATATGCGCTCTATTCAACATTCATACTTGAAATCACATATAATTAACTTACTACAGTGTCGACTTTGAAACACCTATTTCTGCAACAATTTATTGTAACAATTTGAAAATTTTGGAAGTGCAATATTATGAACGAAATTTGTAGGTTTGAAGGTCTAGTTACTGAATAAAAACTATGAATGTTAAGAAAATCAAATGTAAAAAAAATGATTAAAAGTAGGATATGAAGAAAACTTTCAAGTCAGGATAGTATCAGTGTTTAAACTACACTGATTGTGAAGAAAAATCTAGAAATTATTACAATATAGTATATTTCGTAACAGGCACGGATGTGCGAATCTGGCGAAACGGGGAAATTCGCACATCCGTGCCTGTTACGAACGATATTTTATGTACCGAGGGCATAGAAAACGCGTTTAGAGATCTCGAGCTGGCATAGAAACGCGTTTTCTATGCCAGAGGTACATAAAGATCTTTTACCAAGAAATCAGTATGAAATATTGTACTTTATGCTAGTTTTTTTTTTTACATTTTTAGTTACACGTTTAAAATTACATTGTCAAATGGTTTCGTAGTAATAGATATGTGCTATTATAAAAAGTCCAAGATGA
The DNA here is from genome assembly GCA_028476575.1 of Platygaster robiniae. NCBI lineage: Eukaryota > Metazoa > Arthropoda > Insecta > Hymenoptera > Platygastridae > Platygaster > Platygaster robiniae. Next base: position 9,021,434 of record CM052021.1, on the reverse strand, counting down.
ATTGCATTTAAAACTATACCTCTTTTGAACTTTCTTCAGTATCATATTGTCATGCGTACTGATCCACATTTAAAAAAAAAGCCATAATACATTTTCACTATTATGTATTGTAATCTGTATACTCCTTAAAGCTATATTTTTATTGAAGTATATTCTATTAAAATTTTAATTATTGACATTGTTGAAATACATTTAAAATTTTACAAAATTTAATAAATTATTTCTTAATACTTATTAGTACAATATTTTTCATTAGCGAATGAATAATCGTAACATACAAAACTGAAAACGTAAATAGTAGAAGGTAAAATGAAAAATTATTGAATCGATATTTCACCATACACAGATACACATGTAATATTCAATATACTAGTTTAGTGAAATATACGATTTGCATAACACAATCCGCATTCTTAACATTTTAAAATTTCGTCTATTTTATCTATTCAAAAACGTTCGGCAATCATATAGTAATTTTCACGATATACCAATTTTCGCTATAAACTTTGATTTATTTCAAAAATATTTCAAGATACTTCAAGCTTCGAAGTATTCAGAGCTATGAATGTTTTCTAAAAATGAACATTTTCAGTGGAGTATATGTAGTTTATTTTTGTGCATTTATGTTGTGAAAAATTGTTTTTCGTTATGTTTATTCGTTCAGCAATAACATTTTTTTTGTTGTAATTTGCATGAATTTATTGAGAACTTCATATATTCTCACCTTGTTCCACATTTATAATTCGTAGAATCGTCTAACATGATACTGGCGTCGATGATTTCATTCATATCCATACCTGAAACAAAAATACAAAAATACCAATCACCATATAATCTTGAAATTTTTCGGATGCGTCAATAAATAATTATTATCTTTTAGTTTCTCCCTGTCTTGAAGACAAAGAGCATATAATACCTAAATATATTATTTTTTCTTTGTTTCCCCTCTGCCAAATTGATCTACTTACTCTATCAAAAATGGCGACAATGGGGAATAGACGTGCCTCTTTTTTTAAAGAAACTGTTGATAATATTGAATTCTATTTTCATTTTATTCATAAATTATTCAAAATTCTCATACTCCCCATAACTCCTAAACTTCACGATGATCTATCAATCTCAAATTACACTGCGACCTCTGTACAAAAAATAACAAAAAATTCTCTCGTTCTGAGGTTTCAGCGTACATAAACATTTCACAACTCCTTCACCCAATCCCAACTCTCATAATACTCAGAAAATTGTATGTACAAAATCTTCGAAACCACCTCGACCTCAAAAACCACAAATTTCCAAAGTTCGGAATTCGTTGGTGATCCGAACCCCCCTAACGAAGCTCTCGTTTCTTGCCCAGTTTTCGCGCTAACGCACGTTCTTCGCCTTGTATATGGTCTCTGTAGCTGCCAACGCTTTTCTTCGACAACAAAAAAACATCGAAATGCGCTCTTTTAACGAATCCCGGATGCCGGACCATTCGCTGTCTGGGTGCGGAGACTTCGCAAAAAATTACGGGCACCTGTCGGCTCTTCAAACACCGCTTCTTCCACGTAAACGCGTGCACTTAGCCACACGTCATAACGCATTGTTTTTCAACCTCCCCTTCCTCCCCTACAAGAAAATCCCGCGATACGATAAACAAAAAAAAACCGATAGATTTTCCAGATGCTTAGGAGCCGTAAAAAGCAATTACCCCGAGCGTGGAACTCATAACGAGAAACACTTTAATTGGATTTTTTGGTCTCGTGTAAAAATGATGGAGTGTCCTCGTTGAAATTGCGAAAAACTAAGATAAGTATTTATAAGAAAAAAAGTGTGGTATTTGAGGAAGAGATTTTTTTAGTAGGAAGTTGCGAAATTTGGGGTCCGAGGTTTGCCGAGTTTGCATGCTGACAGAGTTTAGACATTTTTTTGGCGTGTTAATTGTTATGGTGTAATTGTTTCGAGGGTGAGAGAAAAAAGGTAATTGTTATTGCCTTCGATGTGGAATTCCAAGTGTGTGGCCGTAATTTACGAGAATGAACGAGACGTTAGTTGGTATATCGGAAGTTCGAAGACGTGTTTGGATGGGTTGGATGATTCTTTTACTAGTGAAGGTTTCCTATGGGAGGAGTCATTATGGGGAAGGGTATACGTAATTACTGGAAGAAGGTTTATGTAAGATTTCTTTATTTGCTATTGAACAAATAGAAATTTCATCGAGTGTCAGAAACAAAATAAATTCGAAAGTATATCTTTGTTTTGGAAATTTATAGTATTTCTTAGTAAATTATAAGTTTCTAGTGTAATGCGTTTAATTATCATAGATAAGTGATAAATGTTAGATTTATGAGTATATTACACAAAAAAAAAGGTATCATTATAATGATTGTTATTATTTATGACCTAAATTACATCCATTTTTTGATAAATGAAAATACGTTCTGAATTTCCGAGTTTCTTTTCTTATACAGGGGTTAGAATTTTTATTCTATTCAGAATAATGAGTGTACCATTCATAGAAATACTTGAAAATACATGAAAGAATAAATTTTTTTTATAAAATATTATACTCTATCATGTTTACCTCAATATCTTTAGGAAAAAAAATTATAATAAATATTCATTATCATGATATCAGTACTTTATATTGTGGTTTTTAAAACTGAAAAACTATATTCCAAAGAATATTGTTATACTTTAATAAGATTCATAAAATGTTCGGACCTATATAAACATATCTGAAATTTTTAATTTTGTTTAGCTTTTCATAGATTTCATATACTTATGAATGACTTCATAAAAAATTGTGGATTAACATATTTATATCAATAATTATCAATATTATATTACAATTCAGATCAACTATCATCAATATTCATATTTTTTCTTCTTTCGCAGCAATCAATATGGGACAAATCAAAATTTTTCCTAATAACCACAGCCAAAATGTTGATGACAATAACTAAAACCTCGGTTATCGCAACCCAAATTTGATTACGAAAAATGAAAATTTGGTTAAATCCACACCAATAGAAGTAATTTTTCTACTATGACAAGTTTTTCAGAACTAAAATATCGTGTCTCAGCATTTGAATTACATTAAATTTTCATACAAAATCCATCATTTTTCCAAAAAATAAGTAACTTTTATTTTTTTACATCATTTTTTTTCTTATTTACGTACCACTATTCTAAAATTTTCTATTTGTTTATTTTGAAAAACGATTCCGCAAAGCTTACGTTTAGAAACTCAACAAACAAAAAACTCAGCCATAAACTTAGAATTACAAATTTCGTCGCCTAAAATAACAATTCACAATTATCGCTTACTTGGCTTCGAAAATAATGAAAAATTCAACGTTCGAATAACCGAAAAAGCCTTCAGAATTTTTGAATAAACGAAATGAACTGAGTTCCGTTACACTGTTGAGTGCTACCAAGATCAACATGAAAAGTAAAGTTACGAGGTAATCAAGTTTCAATTTTTCTTCTTTTACTGGCTTTCGTTGCATTAGAGAGTACTAAAATGCGTATGCATGAGTTTCGTTCACGATCAATGAATTGCGAAAGAAAGGAAATTCAGAAGCATGATATTTTATGTTATTCGCGTTCATGTAGAAAAATTGTAATTGGCAAGAAGCTTTATATAATGGAAAAATTTTGCGTTTGCAGAGAAAATTGACGTGCAAGGAATGAAGTAATGGGAAAGTGATGAACTGAGAATAATTTTGTGATACTTTGGCATTGAAACAATTTTTTGTATCGAATGTATATCTGAATAAAAAGATTCTAATTTTGTTTTGATAACATGAATTTCATAAATTTTTTTATGTTGATGTAGATTAATATATAAAATATGTTTCTTTCCGGATATTTTTTTTCTTAATCTTGAGAAAACAAAAATACGTGAGGGTTGAAATTGTTGAAGAAAAATAACGAATCGTAGAATAAAACACAGAAAAAATTTCATTCACGGAATCGGACTATCTCTAAGCGCTTATCTTTGAAAAAATATGTTATACCTGATTTTGAATAAATTATTTTCGAAGTTGATGACCTATCATTTCTCAAAAAATCATCGAAACTTTATGTGGTCTCACGTTACCTCCGGTGTTCATTACTCTCGAGCGCGGGATGAGTCTCCTTAAATGACCAGCGACGAATGATTTCCACCCGGGGATCTCGTTCATCGTCATTAATCACCCAACCTATGGATCGCGTTAGACGACAATGCACCTTTTTTTATCGACTCGTGACATCAGGCATCATTCATGAATTTCTTTTTTTTTTCTCACGTCCCTTGTGAATAAAAAACGCCAATTTTCGGGTTCCCATTGTTCCCTGGCTGATTCTAATCCGTTATACAAATTGTTGCAACAGTGATAAAAGGGCTGCCTTGTAGACAAAAATCTTTTTTTATTTTATTTTACGTTTTTGCTTTGCTAATCAAACCTAAGACAACAGAAGATTTATCTTACGTATGCTTCAATTTCCTGGAAGTTCTTTAACTTTTGATAGTTAAAAAACATTTTTTTTAATCAATTGAGCAAGAATTTTTAATGCAACTATAATTGGTAGATAGTGGTTTTTCGGCGTGGACAAATGTTATCTAAAAAAGAAATCTTAAAATAATAAAAAAACTCGATTTCAAATACTTCCAAAAATATTCAAACGTTTCGAAAATGCTGAAACAGTGTAACGAGAATTCTATAATATTATTATTAACAATCTCATAATGACTATTTTTCTACATCTGGAAAGGATTATCATATAAAGGATTGACGTTTTCACAGTTCTCCTAAATTTTTCGTCATTATTTCAGTCAACAAAAAACCATGGAAAAAACTTGAAAATCACTCGAGAATACGTCAAAATAAGTGATTAATGATAATGTATCATCCCATAAAAAAAAGGATACGTTTTTTCGAAATTCAGCGTGAATTCTTGACACGTGTTGGTCGCGTTGAATTACGCATAGTTTCTATTTTTATTGCCGCCACGTGCTACTTTGTAGCCGCTTTTTTATCAGCGAACAAGTGGATTTTTCTATGGCGATCCTACGTTTTTATACTCGTTTCTGATTGAGAAACTTATCCATTCCGCAAACTAATGATTTATGGGCGTGATGGAATTCTGTTTTTGTTCTTTTTGTCCGAATCGCGATAAATTTAGAATTTTGTGGGAATCTAAATTGTGATTAATTGTAATTTTAATGATAATCCAGCGATTTTATGGAGTGGTCAGGTAAACCAAAATTTTCGAAATGATTTTCCATTATCAGACAACGAAAATTAAGGAATAAGCAAATGAAGTTTGAAAACAAAAATTTTGGAAGTATGTATATGATAAACTATATATTAAATGTATATGATAAACTTTTGGATATAAAAAAAATATTTCCTGTATTAAAATCACTTCATATTGAAGGTTTATGAGAGAATCCAATAAAATATCTTGACTACTGAAAATAATGACGAAAATGTGATACGTGCAAGAAAACAAATTACATGAAACGGATTTTATTGAAAGTCTAAAAATTATAAAATTATAAAGAAAATCAAGCTGATTCTCAAAAATTCGAAAATTTTGAGAAGTTTAAAAAAATGTTTATGCATTTTTATCAATTCTGTTAATCGTTTTCCGTTGGAATAGTCATAACAATGTTTTTCAATTTTTTTCATAAATAAACACAAGTATGAATTATTGAAAATTAAAATCTCGGAAAATCCTATAGATCGGACCAATTTTTTCGAAACATTCAGTAAGTTTCGAATAGGTTTTATTAAAAATGTTTGAAATTTCAAATTTTGTTAAAATTTAACAAACAGAAAATTTCAGTAATATTTAATCATCTTATACGATTTAAAATATTTATGAAATTTCAGTAGATATTCCACAATTGTAAGTATTGAATGTTTTCGTAATGTTTAATTGTTTTCCGAAATATGCATGATATTTTTCTTTTTCTTTTTTTTTTTCATTTTCGATATAAATTTGAGAAATCCAATAAGAATTGAGAGATTACAAAAAACCATCATGACTTTCACGAATTTCAATGAAATTTATAAATTTTAGATTAGTTTATACCATGTATTAAATTTCGAATATTGTGAAAAATCAATAAATATAACGAATTTTGAAGACTGATAATATCTCCATGAAATTGAAAAAATTGTCAGAGATTTCGAAAATATTTATGTATTTCGCGAAATTCGTTATTATCATTTTACCTCTAAATATGCATAATAATGTTTTTGAGAGAATCTGAGAAACATGGAAAGTTGGGACATTAGGACAAATCCTAATAAGTTCCTAAAATTGTTCATTAATTTGGGAAGCCCTTAAAAGTTACAATCTCGTTTTCACTTAAAAATTTGAAATAATAAAGATCGTCTATGATCCTGAAAATTTCGAAAAAATTAGTGGAATTTAAGAAAATGCTCGTAAATTTTGTAAATGATATTCATTAATATATTTCTCTGAAACGCGCATTATAATATTTTTTCATTTACCCAAAAAAAGACAAAAAAATCCCTAAAAATAGAGAAGTATTAGGATATTATTAAAAATATTTGTCAGGCAGACAAATTTTTCAAAAAATGAAAAATTTTACAAAATTTATAGGTATGTACTTATAATCAGGTCGCATTATGTTTGAATTTTTGCAGATTTGCAAAAATTACAAAACTACAAATACCTACATTAAAACCTGTTAATTTATCTGAAAAATCTGAAAACATTTCAGGAGATCTTCATAAACTTTGTGAACTAAATTCCATATTTTTTCAAAATATGCATGATAACGTTCTTTCATTTGCTAAAAAAACTTGTTAAACTTAAAGGGTATGACACAATTACAAAAAACCTCAATGATCGAATGAATTTATATGAATTTGGGATAGTTTCGAGTAGTGGGTTGAATATTCAAAATTTTGGACACTTGTTAAAAATCAGAAATTCTGAACAATTCTGGAGATTGTCTACAATATATTCATAGTCCAATAACATTTCTAAAATCTAAGAAAAGCATTCATTCATTTTCTAGGTAGTAGAAAATTTTAAAAACTCTGTCAAAATATAAAAAATATATCTCTAACAAATATTAATAAAAAAAAATATCGCACGTAGAAGGTCAATCATTTTTGAAATTGCAAAAAAATCTGGAATCCCATTAAACATTGACTGGTACATTCTGATAAACTATGACGATTTCATAAGACTACAATTTTTAAATTGACCAATTTTCACGTTGGTATGTATTTTCTTCTATTTTACCTAACCATAATTTTCCAAGTACACAAATAAAACTATTGTCCTCCACCCCTACATCCTCTGCCGCCTTTGACCTAACATATCCAACCATTCGCCGGGCAAGAAGAAAGAAAACGCCCGTGCTATCGAAATATTGAAAATAAACATCCGCACGAAACCAGAACGGACCATTCATTAGGAAGATTAAGCCGTTCCCTCGGCGGCCCTAAACAACAGCAACTCCGGGGCCCACCCTGATTTTCGATTTACATATTCCCCTGATAAGTCATTCCAGGCCCGAAACATAAATACTCGCGTTATTTCCCTCTCCGGACAAATTTAACCACGATTTGGTCCCCACAACTACCCAATATTACCATCCAAATGGTTGCAACAACCGTATAAATAGAATGGTAATATCATAATAGCCGCATTTTTCCGCATCGCCCTTGGGCGATACTCGATTACGTTCTTTCCTCGCGCCGCAGAAATAGGCATAACGCGGAAATAAGCGCCATCAAATTCTCTGCCACCTTTTGATTTTTCATCCTGGCGATTTTCTATTACGAGGCTTTTCAGGATGTCGTATCGTTGCATCTTAACGACGAAACCCGCATCCTCTAACGCGCAGCAGCTCGGAGTCATGATGCTTTACTGCTCCAACGCGACTCGCCCCATTATTACTTTGTATTACTTTTATATCTATGAATTTATTGAATAAGATTATCTCGCGTAGGTTGTTCATGAAGACGGCGAAAAACATTTTTCCTCGATTGGAACCGCGAAAAATACCGATTAAGCCCAACGCAAATGAAGACGAACGCGCTTGAGCTCGAAAATAATTAGCACTCTCGCAATTCACCGCATTTTCTTTGAGCTCGAGCTAAAATTATGCTCTTTGTGCTTGCGAGAAATCGAAATCGGGATGAAAGGAAAGGTAAAAATAGAAGAGGATAGGTGGTTGATCGGGGTGATAAATATGTATCAAGTGCGAGCAGCGCCAGGTTTCGATAGCGAAGTAATTATTGTGATTGTCAGAAAAAATTGTGATTAACGAATGCGGCGAGGGTTGGAATGTTGCTTTGTGGAAATGGCAGTGCAATTCTAGTTTTTTCAAGATTAGTAAAGATACGAGCAGACAGTGGCGTCGGATGAGAGAATTTTTCGGGGTTGCTGGGAAGGCTTGCATCGAAATCGCAAGTTCAATGATGGAAAAACACTTTAAATTTATTGTGAGGAATTTCATAACCCTGTTTAAACGATTTTTCGGTCTATGGCAACAATCCAGCTTCATAAATTGCAATTCTGAAATTGAGTGCAAATCATTCCCATTGATAAATCTTCGCATCGGAGCGTGATATATAGAAAAGTTTAATTAAACGCCGAGCGATATGCTAGCTGGAAAAAAATACGTATTTTCAATTTGCCCCGGTCTCGTCTGAGATTGTTACTCCAGTTCTACCTTAACCGGCTCGCCATTGATTCCGCGCGAGTTTCTTAATTAACAATCGCCCAAGTTGGCACGTTAAGCACGATAACCGCGGTTCGGGGCCCGTGATACTTTTCGCGATAATTAATCGCGTTAACCGCTGAATCGCTAATTAAAAGGACGTGGAGCGCGGAAATTTCCAGTGATTTTTCGATGGTTAAACGCGGCGTCCTGAGAATCACGAGTTAATGCGATCTTTGCTTACGAAAATCGGTTTCGTTATGCGAATACGAGCAGCAGATTTCGAAAGAGAAAGAGAGAAAAAGAGAGAAATAAAGTTTCTTTCGCAAAGTTTGTTTTTGAATCCATCATGCGTAGTTGCAGCCAGAGGAAAATTCAGAATTGAATTTTAAGAGAAAAATTGGATGATACAATACAAATCGTACACTCGAAGTTTTTGCATTGAATATTTTTTTAATTGTTACACATTTTTAGTAGCAGGTACAAGCATTGACAAGAATTTTTGAAGTTGTTGGGTTTTACAGAACGTTTTAAGGCGACGATTTTGAGTATTGCTTTGACTCTTAGTAAAATTGGGTAAAAATTAACGGAATATTTTATGTGAGTGTAAGCACTGATTAAGATTCCAGCAATCTATGAATATGTTAATTAACTAATCGATTTACAAAATATCGTCAATTCTACTGAATTATCTGATGTTCCCTGTTATTTAAAAAATCATGAGAATTCGACACGTTCTTCTAAGAGGAAGAGAAAATTCAAAATATTTTGTCGATTATTCTAAAATACATAGAAATTTGTTGAGTTTAAGAACATGTTCTTTAGCTTTGTTGATTAGCTTTAAAATCATTTCTTTTTGAACATACATAACAACTTTATTTTTTATTTTCCAATCAAAATCTTAAGAACTTGAAAATATAGAAAAGTGACGAAAATTCTTACGAGTGCTCATAAATTTTGTGTAGCTCTGACTTGTACGTTATAACTCTCGAATATTTTGAAAAATTGACGAACAATAAATTTTCAAAGATAAAGGAGAAAGTTTTTTTAATTTGAAAATTTTTTTGAATTTCAGGAAATGTTAATAAGCTTTGTGTATTGTGTTTCTTATTTTTTCTCCGAAATATACATGATAATGTTGTTTCTTTTTTCAAAAAAAATTTGCAAAACTTTTATTACAAAATCATAAGAATCATGTAAAGTTTGACAATTTTTGCTAAAATTTAGGAGAGTTAGAAACAGTTTATACGCTTGATTAAATTTTTGAAATTTTAGGAATGTAAAAACTGTACGAGTTTTGGAGATTTTGTCAATGATTATAAGTTATTCGAAAAACTTTCGGAAATTCAGAAAATTCATATAAACTTTGTATACATTTTTTTTTTTTTTATCATATTTCTTCGAAATAAGAACAGAAATATTCTTTTTTATTTTTAATAGAAATCTGGAAAATTTGAAAACAAGGAAATGATTTCCAAAAATATTTGTATGTTAGAGAATTTATTGTAAAATTTAGAATGTTTCTAATAATTCCAGAAAATTTAAAAATCAAAAAATCAAAAATCCGGAAATTGGTAATAATTCTATGAAATTCTTAGAATTCGTAGATTTCTATGAAAATTTCATAAATTTCGTATATTCTGGCGAATTTTGCAATGCTTTAGAATTACAGAGAGCTATACTATATTTGCCCTTTAAATTTTAAATATAAAAAATTTCTTGTTGTACTGAGACGCTTTACAGTTTAAAAAATTTCAAATAAAATCTGTAATTGAAGTGAATTACGACAAATCTGTTGAATTTCCAGAACTGTGAATATCGCTCAGAATAAAAATCTTGAAATTCCTAACTAGACTGTCGAAAATGTCAATACATTCAAACTGTCATATCAAAAACACCAAAACTGAACATTTTTATCGAGTCTCATTTATGTTCTTAAGAACATTTCAGAAGGCAAACTCCTCACGGTTCCCCTCCTATAGATTTATTGATTTACTCCTGATTGCAGCTGTAACTTTCGTTTTCTTCTAATGTAAATTTTGAGGGGCCATCCACTCGAGAATCGATCCCAACTGAGAGGCTCATTACTCATTGATTTTGATTGATTCAGCATGGTTCAATATATTTGAAACCTGATTCCGAAATTTGGACATTGTTGATTCGGCTGACTCTAGATGATTCCGAATCAGTACAAGCTTGAATCACTCAGATCTGCTCTAGTACGATTAAAGTTCGAATCGATTTTAAGCATAAAGAATCATTGATTTTCAGGGTGGATGGCCCCTCGGTAAATTTTCAGAAATAAAAACCTTTGATTTCCTAGTACAATGATGAATAGATCTTTATTCTAATATTAAGAGTTATCGAATGCACCTAGTCTACTATAATTATTTATAGATTGATTGCTCTCGTGAGAAATGGATCAAGACATGTCCAATTCTTGTAAATTCAAGGGAAAAACATTGACTTTGAAGAAAAATTCTCGATCAAGATTATGAATCGCGTAGATTTATGTTTTGTCGCAATCGAAATGGGTCTTTTTCGAGTGTGTTCAGGTCAATGTTTAGCCTGCACGCGACACGAGAAAAACGTCTCGCAACGTCTTGCTTTCGATCACAGAGAGCGCGAAGCTAAGAGTCGAGGTGAGAGTTAACGCTCGTCGTGAAGTCACGTACGAGGCGCCATAGAGCTTTCGTACTAGGGAAATGTAAGAACAGGTTTCGAGCAATAACCATTAAAGTGACTAGGGAAAGGCCACGCCAAGTAGTTCCAATTGCTTATTTCTCTTGTTGCATTTTTCGCAAATTCCCATGGATGCAAAGAATATTGCGACTCGTTGCTATCGTGGAGAATTTAAATTTTTGAGATCGAGAGATCGAAAAATGGTTCCTTCATGAGAGAGATTCTCCAACTTAAGACACATCAACTTAACGTATTGAAATCCAAAGAATTGGATTTTCAGTATATTTATTGATGTTTGTAAAGTTTTTTCTGTTAATTATTCCCCTGAGGGATTCACTGGGGTTTTTCTTCAACCCTTTAGAGCATACATTTTTCAGATAATTATTTTTTCATGAAAATAATTATTAATTATATAATTAAGGGTTTTCGGGGTCGCTGATGCCGAATTTGATATCAAATTTCCGAAATTCAAAATTGCGGATCTAATATAGCAGAAACAATATATATGTTATAACTATCAGTACCAAATTTTTTGTCGTTAAAGAAAGGAAAATTTTTCTAAGTTGATAACAATATCTACCGCTCTCAGCCGAACCCGGAGACACGAACGAGGACGTAGCGGCTATCGTCTCCATTTTTTTTTTTTTTGGTATTTTTTTTTTGATTTTTGGAATTTTTTTTTTATTTTACCTTTTTTTCCAAATTTTTGCATGATTAGTCAAGTTTCTGAGTTATTTGCAACTTTCTTTCAACAACCATGATCTTCCGTGAATCTTGACTGTATTTCACTTCATTAGTGTAGAGTTACTACTCTAAGTGTGGTAGCTCGCAAAGCAATTTCTCTTTTTTGACAAACATAATGGTACGTCGCAAACGTTACACATCCATTCACTTCTTTTTTCATTGGCTTTTGTGCTGCACAAAGCACATCGTCTAAAATGTCCACCATAGACCGGCACGTGAGACGATTGAGAACGTCTCTTTTCAAGAGGCACTTGAGGTTTGTGGTGGCCGACTACTGTACACTGGCGTTTTCTTCCTTTTTTTTGGTATATTTTGTTCAACGATTTCTTCTACTATGCGCAATCTGAAATTTTTTAGCGATAAAGAAGCATTTCCATGGTCTCTGACTGAACATATGATGAAGGCATTAGTCAACGACAGATCGACAAAATGCCAGAATATCCTGAGCCACCATTTTTATGATTTTCGATCAATCTTATATGTTGATAGCAAACGATCAGCATTGTCAACATAACCCATGTGCTTGTTATATTCAGAACATACTACTGGACGGCTTACTTCTATTAGAGATCAATCTTTTTGTCTTCGATTCACGGAAGTGACATCGCGTGGATCGTGATAGTTAGATAGAAAGTACACAGCTTTCTTGTCCATCTATTTGATCCAACGAATGCCAGTGTTTGAAGTTTGGAATTCGTGTTGTCCATGTTTCATTTTCTTGTCAAGTATTGTGCCTTTAGGTAATCTTGCACGGTTCGAACGCACTGTACCACATGCGAAAATCTTGTCTTTTTTTAATGAAGTCATGAGGTCAACGCCAGTAAAAAAGTTATCAAAATACACATGGTGATTTCCACCAACAAGCTCGCGTGTAAGCTCCTTTACAACTCTTGCACCTAATTGTTTTTCAGAATTTTCTGTCTTGCCGGTGTAAACTTGAAATTCGCATACATAGCTTGATTCGTCTGCACGTACCCAAACTTATACCCTCGCTTGATAGGTTTTGCCGGCATGTACTTTTTTAAACTACTTCGACCCTTGAATTTGATCATGGACTCGTCTATAGACTGGTATTTGCTTGGTTTCCAGCAGTTCTTGAACGTTTCACCAAGTCTTGTCAATAGGGGTCGCAACTTATAGAGTTTATCATAATTTGGCTCACCTTCCTTTGGTTCTTTCCTATTATCCGCAATGTGTAAATTATTCGAAATGAATCCAAAACGATTGACCGTCATCAGTGGACTTATAAATGAATCGTTTAGTTTCGGATCTGATGACCAGTAATCACGGTACGAAGGGGACTTTTTCACTCCCATCAAAATATTGATAGCTATAAAAGTAGTTAATTCATCTTTTGTGATGGATTCGCCACTTTTTTTTTGTTGAATATACAAATTAGTTTGTTGAACGATACAATCCAACAAGTCATCAGGGAAAAGACGGAAAAAAATTTCAGATGGAGATGTAGCACTGTCAGGAATATTTGGCCCATGATCTTTCGTAAAAGGTAAATCCAATTTTTTTTTCCCTCGACTAGTCCACACTTCTTCTACTGAATGTTCTGCTACATTTTCGTTTTCAGAAAAGTCATCATCAGAATCATTTTGTAGTACACTTGTGCCTTTGTTTGTGAAATTTTCATCATCCGATGAATCACAAAGTCCATTGGCAGATTCTGCATCACTTGAAAGTTCCGTTAGTTCTACTCTTTCCGGCATTTGAGAAAAAAAAAAAAAAACAATGTTTTGCGATATGAATTTGCCCAAAGATTACCAGTTTCTGATGTTCCACGTCTTGCGTCCGCGTTTGGCATCAGCATGAATGGAATGGAAGCTCCAACGTAGAGGTATGCATTGGACGTATTTCAGGAAAACTCGATACTCAACAACTAAAGGTTTTCAAACTGGTTTTACGCTTCTGTCTGAAAATCTGACCATAAATCACATTGCTCGACCCATCAACGTGAAAGAATCGGTGAACACGGCTTATCGGATAAATAAGCCTAGACAAGAATTCCGGACCAATTCTTGAAGTCACGCTATCATTTTCGTATCTACCTATTGATGCTTTTTCGACCGGATAATCATGTCAAAGCTTATTGACAATGCTGCGATGGGTGGGCCCTTTCTTTTTTTTTTTCATTCGGACATAAAGCAAAAAATTTATGCTTAGACCTTTCGAAGATTCAGCAGAAAATACATAATATTATATAAATTATGATTATTATTATATAAAGCATTACATAACATAGTATAAACAAAAAAAAATTCCAATAATTAAAAAAAATTCCAAAAAAAAAAAAAAAAAAAATAGGAGACGATAGCCGCTACGTCCGGGTTCGTGTCTCCAGGTTCGGCTGAGAGCGGTACTTATTGTTGTCATCAACTTGGAAAAAGTTTTTTTGCTTGAACAGCAACAAATTTGGTACCAATACTTACGAGGGGGGACCCAAAAGTAACGGGAATTGTGTTACAACTTTTTTATTGACAAATTTTTTCACACACAATTTTTATCACCTTCAAAGTAACCCCCATTGACTGTAATACACTTGTTCAATCTTTTTTTCCAGTGTTCAAAACAGTTCTGAAATTCATTTTTTTCAATGTTTTTTAAACCTTCCAGCGATTTTTGTTTCACCTCTTCTACAGTCCCAAAACGTTTTCCTTTCATGTCCCTTTTGAGTCTAGGGAACAAAAAAAAGTCACAGGAGGCAAGGTCCGGTGAATAGGGGGGATGAACAATCGGTGTCATGCCGTTTTTGGTTAAAAATTTCTTCACGGACAGTGCTGTGTGGGCAGGTGCATTGTCGTGGTGGAAGAACCAATCTCCTGTGCGCCAAAGATCCGCTCTTTTCTTCCGGATGTTCTCCCTCAACCTTTTCAAAACCTCCAAGTAGAAGTGTTGGTTGACCGTTTGGCCTGGAGGAACAAATTCTGCGTGCACAATACCTCTGCAATCGAAGAAACAAATGAGCAATATCTTGATGTTGGACTTCACTTGGCGTGCCTTTTTTGGACGAGGCGAGAGAGGTGTCTTCCATTGGCTTGATTGCTGCTTTGTTTCGGGGTCGTAGCCATAGCACCATGATTCATCGCCAGTTATAACCTTGAGAAAAAAATCTGGGTCTTCATCCAACTGATTTTGCAGCTCAAGACAGGCCTGAAGTCGACGCTCCTTTTGATCGTCGGAGAGAAGGCGAGGAACAAATTTGGCTGCAATCCTCCTCATGCTCAAATCTTCAGTTAAAATCCTCTGAATTGAACTCCATGACAATCCAGACCTCTCACAAAGTTGATCGATGGTTCGGCGACGGTCTTCATGAACAAGAGTGTTGATTTTTTCAATGTTTTCGTCCGTTCTTGAAGTCGAGGGGCGCCCAGAACGAGGTTGGTCTTCTATTGGCATCTCTCCATTCTTGAAACGCGAAAACCAGTCGTACACACGCGTTTTACTCAAAGCATTATCCCCATAAGCTGTTTTCAGCATCACAAGGGTTTCCGCGGATGTTTTTCCTAACAAAAAACAAAATTTTACAGCCGCGCGTTGCTCTCCGCACTCAGCCATTTCACGTTTTCGCCGAAACGGAAAAAGTCGTTTCACTAGAAAAATTCTTACGGACGAACGAATGCACTCACAGCAAATGAACTTTGCACACTGACTTGGGAGAGTAGCAGCTTGGAAGAGAACCAGTGGAGAACCCGATCCCCCCCCTCCGCGGTCCCCCCACCACCTAATTCCCATTACTTTTGGGTCCCCCCTCGTATAACATAGTTATTGTGTCCATGATATTGAAACCGTCATTTTGGATTTCGAAATTCTGGTATTAAAATCGTAATCAGCGACCCTGTAAAGCCCTGTATACCAATTTTCATACAGATATGAATACGGTTAACTAATTCGGTCCAAAGAAAAGTATGAAAAAGTCGGTATGTTTATTCTTATGAATTGTTGTCGATACTTTTCAAGTTTCAATCACAGTGATACCTAAAATTTACGAACGGCCGGTTAGTAATCTGAAGTTTTCAATATCTGATACCATTTGAAACTCAGAAAACAGAAAATTAGTAAAACTTAAGCTAAAGAATTATTCTGAGATTAACATAAGTCTGGAGAAGTCAGTATCTCAATTTTGATAAATTGTTGTCAGTAATGCCTCACTTGCAATTTCAGTCAGACAAGCAATTCGCAATCGGCCGACCAGCAGTCGAAAATTATATGTATCTCATAGAATTAAAAAAAAAGAAAATGTCAAACTAATTTAATTAGAGCTGCAGAGTTCTCTCGGGCCAAAGAAGTCTGAAAAAGTCGGTATTTTTATTCTGATGAATTGTTGTCGATACTTGTCAAGTTTTCATCTCAGTGAGACCTGAAATTTACGAACGGCCGGTTAGCGATCTGAAGTTATCAATATCTGATACCATTTAAAACTCAGAAAACAGAAAATAAGTAAAACTTAAGCTGCAGAATTATTTTTAGCTCAACATAAGTCTGTAAAAGTCAGTATCTCAATTTTGATCAATTGTGGTCATTACTTCTTAACTTGCAGTCTGGGTCAGACAAGGAATTCGCGAACGGCCGACCAGCAATCGGAAATTATATGTATCTCATAGAATTTAAAAAAAAGAAAATATCAAACCAATTCAATTAATGCTGCAAAATTCTCTCGGGAGAAAGAAAAGTCTAAAAAAGTTGGTATTTTATTTTAATGAATTGTTGTCAATACTGTTCAAGTTTCTATCACAGTGAGATCTGAGATTTACGAACGGCCAGTTAGCAATTTGAAGTTACTAACATCTGATAACAGAAAACAGAAAATTAGTAAAACTTAAGCTGCAGAATTATTTTGAGCTGAACATAAGTCTGGAGAAGTCTGTATCTCGATTTTGATGTATTGTTGTCATTACATCTTAACTTGCAATCTCAGACAGACAAGAAATTCGCGAACGGCGAACCAGCAATCGAAAATTATATGTATCCCATAGAATTAAAAAAAAAGAAAATGTCAAACCAATTTCCTTGGTGCTGCAAAATTCTCTCGGGCGTAAGAAAAGTCTGAAAAAGTTGGTATTTTTTTTCTGATGAATTGTTGTTGATACTTTTCAAGTTTTCATTTCAGTGAGTCCTGAAATTCACGAACGGCCGGTTACCGACCTAAAGTTATCAAAATCTGATACGATTCAAAACTCAGACAACAGAAAATTAGTAAATCTTGAGCTGCATAATTATTTAAAGACCAACATAAATCTGAATAAATCCGTATCTCAATTTTGATAAATTTTCGTCATTAATGCTTAACTTGCAATCCCAGTCGGACAAGGAATTCTCAAACAGCCGACCAGCAGTCGAAAATTATATGTATTTCATAGAATTTAAAAAAAAGAAAATGTCAAATTAATTTAATTAGTGCTGCAGGATTCTCTCGGGCCATAGAAAAGTCTCAAAAAGTCAGTATTTTTATTCTAATGAATTGTTGTCGATACTTTTCAAGTTTTCATCTCAGTGAGACCTGAAATTTACGAACGGCCGGTTAGCGATCTGAAGATACAAATATCTGATACCATTTAAAACTCAGAAAACTGAAAATTAGTAAAACATGAGATCCAGAATTATTTTGAGCTTAACATAAGTCTGGAGAAGTCAGTATCTCAATTTTTATATTTGTTCTCATTAATTCTTAACTTGCAATCTCAGACAAGGAATTCGCGAACGGCCGACCAGCCATCGATAATTATAGGTATCTCATAGAATTAAAAAAAAAAGAAAATGCCAAACCAATTTACTTAGTGCTGCAAAATTCTCTCGGGCGAAAGAAAAGTCTGAAAAAGTTGGTACTTTTATTCTGATGAATTGTTCTTGAAACTTTTCAAGTTTCCATCTCAGTGAAACCGAAAATTTACAAACGGCCGGTTAGTGAATATAAGTTATCAATATCTGATTCCATTTAAAACTCAGAAAACAGAAAATTAGTAAAACTCACGCTGCAGAATTATTTTGAGCTCAACATAAGTGTAGCGAAGTCAGTATCTCTATTTGATGAATTGTTCTCATTTATTCTTAACTTGCAATCTCAGTTAGACAAGAAATTTGTAAACGGCCGAGCAACACTCGAGAATTATATGTATCCCATAGAATTTAATAAAAAGAAAATGTCGAACCAATTTAATGAGTGCTGCAGAATTCTTTTGGGCCAAAGAAAAGTCTGAAAAAGTCGGTATCTTTATTCTCATGAATTGTTGTCGATACTTTTCAAGTTTCCATTTCAGTGAGACCTGAAATTCACGAACGGCCGGTTAGCGATCTGAAGGTATCAATATCTGATACTATTCAAAACTCAGATAACAGAAAATTAGTAAAACTTGTTATGCAGAATTATTTTGAGCTCAACATAAGTCTGGAGAAGTCAGTATCTCAATTTTGATAATTGTTGTCATTAATTCTTAATTTGCAATCTCAGTCAGACAAAGAATTCGCAAGCTGCCGACCATCAGTCGAAAATTATATGTATTTCATAGAATTTAAAAAAAAGAAAAAGTCCAACTAATTTAATTATTGCTGCAGCATTCTCTCGGGCCAAAGAAAAGTCTGAAAAAGTTGGTATTTTTATTCTGATGAATTGTTGTCGATACTTTTCAAGTTTCCATCTCAGTGATACCTGAAATTTACGAACGGCCGGTTTGTGATTCGAAGTTATCAATATCTGATACCATTCAAAACTCAGAAAACAGAAAATTAGTAAAACTTAAGCTAAAGAATTATTCTGAGATTAACATAAGTCTGGAGAAGTCAGTATCTCAATTTTGATAAATTGTTGTCATTATTTCTTAACTTTCAATCTCAGTCAGACAAGGAATTCGCAAACGGCCGACTAGCAGTCGAAAATTATGTGTATCTTATAGAATTTCAAAAAAAGAAAATGCCAAACTTTTCAATAGGAACTTAAAAAAACTATTGCTAGTTCTCCCAGTCAGAATTTTTCTTTATTTCGGTCAACGTTTCGGTCACTGGTGCGCGACCATTTTCAAGACCATTTTTTCTACAAAAATATACACATCTTAGATTCTTTCTTTTTACAATAAAATATAAACAATCGCTATCACAACTACATACCAATGATAATTATAAAATCCTCACTTTAAAAAACTTCACATTTGAACAACGCTGAATGTCTTTCCAGTAAATGACAGGTATAACATTTTAACACAGCGTTGTGTCGCGTCAAATACATTGCTCAGACTAATCGTAACTTATGATTTCAGAAGTCGCTATCGTCAACTTCATATAAACTTCATCTCCAAGTGTCAATATGTAAGAACTTTCCTATCTTGCTACACTTTTTCCTGACTAGCGGCAAAAATTCAGAAGTCCATCATACATAATATTCCATCCATTTAATTTCTTGTGTTTTTGTGAAGTTGTTCAGAAAATGTTGATGCGTTGCCTTAAGTTGGATTGTGACTTATTTTTAATATGCTGCCAAATTTAACAATATAGATTCTGTGATTTCCTTGTTCCTATTTGGAATAAATCGTCTTCATTTGATTATTCAATTCGAAAAGTAATACAAAGCTATTAGCTGACACGAAATGAAATTAAAATTTTTTTCTTTTATAACTACTCATTAGAAAATAAGAAAAATCCATAAGTTATGTACTTCGAGATTGGCAGCAGTTTTTATAGTTTCAGAGTGCTTATTACAGTTTTTACACAAAAATCAGCTGACACTAAAAAATTCTTTAATTTTTATTTTTTAACACGTTTCATGTTAACTATTCTGTGGAAAATCAGCTATGACGATCAATACCTAGCCTTGGAATTTTTGGCAGTGTCAACATTTTTGATATTGAAAACAATTTTTGATAGTTTGTACAGTCCTAAAAAAGTAACAGAAATTCATATAGTGCAGCTATTTTTAACAGTTTTAACAATAAAGATATTGTAGATAATTTTTCGAATTACTGTAACTGTTACTGCAATAGCTGTAAAAACTGAAAATCATTAAAACTACTAAACAATTTTCAACGGGAAAAGTTGTGAAATTCTGATAATCATTCAAAGCTGTCCAATCAATTGATAAATTGTCAAAATTTGTAAAGTAGTGAACAATTTCGTAAATTGAAAAGTGTTATAACCTAGAAAACTATAAAATAACTTTCAAGATACAGAAAAGGCAGACATCTAATAGACAGGTGTGGGCCACATCAACGTGACTTGCGATCAAAACAAATGATTGCGCGTACAAGAACAGTATACCTATATTTTAGGTATATATAGATATAAACTCTATATGAATTTACCCCCACTTTTTTAGATCGAAATTTAACACGCAAGTGGGATACCCTTGCTAATAGAGTTTAGATTTTGAAGAATTTCAAATTTCGAAACTCTTATACTGTTCGAATCGTAACAGTCGTCAAAACTGTTTAATTGTGAAATTAGTTAAGAAGCTGTCAATACTTTAAAATTGACGGATAATGCTGCGAATTAAAAAATGATACAATCTAGCAAAATTTAAAGAATGTCATAACTTTCAATAACTGTTTCATCGTGAAAACTGATAAAATTTGAACTGACTTTTGAAATTCAGAAACTGTATAAAAGTGTTTAGATTGATGAGAACTTCAAAACTTTAAAAATCTTTAAACTGTTGAATTATCAAATCAATTGAGGAACCATCCCAATTTTCAGATTTATAAAAAATGTCTTCCATTAAACACTGTTACAATCTAGCAAAATTTTTAGACTGTAGAAACTTGTAAACTGTTCCATCATACGAGTAAATGCTGCTAAAATTTCATCTGCTTTTCGAAATTCTGACACTGTCTAACAGTGTTTTGATTGGTTATAATTCGAAAAATATTAATAACTGCGTGAACTGTTGAAGTTTCGAAATTTTCATCAACTGTCACAAATGTCGGAATTATTATGAAACTGTCAAAATCACCGAAAATCTTTAAATGACCAAAAATTTTTTATCTTCAAAGTTTTTAGGTTCGTAAATAAAATTTTCAAGTGTTAAATCAGTTGAAAGACTCTCAGAATTGTAAAAACTCTAGGGGTGTGCGGGATCCCAACTTTTCGGGAATCCCGACGCCGGGATAGGTCGGGAAAGGCTTCGGGACGGGAAAGGCGTTTTACCGAACTTTTCAGGATTATCGAATATTTTAGGATACGCCAATCCAAAAAAGTTCCCTGATGCCGAAATTCATAGGAAAATGTATTTCGCATTATTTTTAATCTTTTCAGACACACAGTCTGTTTCCCCGACCCTGAAAAGTATGGATCCAGTGAAACTGAAGCATGATCTTGTTCTCTTTTTTTAACTAGGTATATTCCATCAAATACTCAAGTCGAAAAGTGAATTGTTCTAAAGAAATTAGCTTTTATGCAAATAAGAAATTTTGAAATTTCTTCGTTCATCATTATAAATTATAAGATTGCAGTAAATTCGGTTATCGGGTGCAAGCAATTTATATTTTTGAACAATGTTTATCCAAAACATAAAAAATGCTAATTGTTTTACTCTTAAAAATTTCATTCCTGATAAATCGAAAATTTCAAGATTAGAACCTTCTATAATTTTGTTATTTTCTGCGTTTGTTTTGAACTCTTATTTAGTTGTGAACCCAATGAAAAAATTTTCATGAACAATTGATGAATTTTCAAAACCTAGAGATTTAATCTCGATCTAGTCGGAATCAGTAAAGTGTATTTTTTAAATTTAAAATAAATAATTAAATTTGAAATTTTCCATCTTTCCACAAATTTTTCTATCCAGATTATAATTCAAAAATCGTAAAATTTGAAATTTTCTTTATTGCGATGATAGCATTTTGAATACAATTTTGCGAATTAATTCGTTTTAAGAAGAATAAAATTAAAAAAAAAAAAAAATACTTACAAAGCGATTCTACAATCTAAATGTCTGGACACAGTTCATTTTTTTTTCGATTAATTACAACAATGACCAATTTCCGTAGATTGCGGAAAATCTTAGTAGTAGCAATATTTCTCTGTGGTTCAAAACTCTGTGATTCGATAGCGTTTCGCTACTCACTATGTACTCGTATTTCATAGCAGAAATCTGTATACTTCTCATAATCCTGAAGTTTCGATATTTTAAGACTTTTGAAAATAGTCAGATTTTTCGGAATTCCCTAATTTTTCGGGATTCCCTTCATTTTTCGGTATTCCCGACATTTTCGGGATTCCCGAAAAACTCGGGATCTCGTCCCGACCCGATGCAAAATTTCCCGACTTATCCCGACCTCCGAAATTCTCAATCCCGCACACCACTAAAAAACTCTAGGAAGCGTCGTAAATTGTAATACTTTTACAATTTTCCATACTTTCAAGACTGTCTAACTGCCGAAAACTGGTGAACTGTGAAAACTGCGAACACTTAATCCCATTTTCGAACTCCAGAAACTATTTAAAGAGACTACATTTTCTAAAATGCCAACACTGTTATAAACTGCCCTAGTTATTTCAACGAATCTTTTAAACCATCAAAAATGTAAAACCAATCGAATTTGTGAATATCATCTAAAATCTTCGAATCAATTAAAAAACCATACAAACTTTCAAAACTGTGGACAGTATCACATGTAAAGAACAGCTAAATTTTTTAAAAATTTGTCAAAACCAACAAACTCTGATCACCCCAAAAATAATTTTGAACGCCCATCTATTTCCATACTTTTCTCTCGATACCATCAATAACATAGCTACACTGAATGAGTTTCAATAAAACCAACAAATATTTATCGCAGCAATCTAACGACTTGGATTCCTCGATTTTCCGTCAAACCCCCGATCGATTGATTAATCGCCAACACGCCACAACGGCCTTTAACGCCGGGTAATCGACGTTTAATTGCCGAGTGTTCTGGCGCGAATTGATGGGCCCGAAAGTCGAATTGAATGGAAAGTATCGCGCAATGGATCTTAACAAGGAAATGATTCACGCCCATCGCGACCGGCGAATAATGTATATTATCGTATCAGTCGTCGGGGCAAGCCGGTCGTTAAATCGATGAGACCGTTCGATAGGGAATATTTGTGATTCAGCGCTTCTAAAAGCCTACTTAAGCCGCCGATGATGTGTAATGCGAGACGTTGAGGGGATTACCGTCCTATCGCGATATCCGCGATTTCGCTTTCGGTGCCTTCGCTTGTTTCCTATTCAACTGACCTGACTTGTTTGTTATTGTTTTTGTTCAAAGGATTACCTGAGATTAGACCTCGCTCGAGTCATGTAATTGCAATTGCTGATACATATCGATTGGATGCTAACTTGCAACGAAAAATGTCTCCTTCTAATCAGGGGAGATTTTCTGACAGTAAAAAAGCATAAAAAGTGTAAAATGAAGTGTTTCTGTTCATTACACATTTTGTGAATATTTTCCTGTTTTTGGAACTTTTAGGAATAATATTTTGAATTTTTCAAGCATGCTGTTTTTTAATTAGTTATTTTGAACAATGAGTTTTCAGTTATATAGTTTTTTTCTATATTTACAACAATTCTATAAGAGGAAGAGGAACGTCGTAACTCAAAAGTTAAAGTAAGTTGCTTCTATTATGCACTGCGACTCTAAAATAAGAGCTGTCAGTCTGACAGCTCAATAAATTTTGAAACGTTACGCCGCGTTTCTAGAACTGCGATTTATCACTTTCAAATTCATAATTAGTGAAAGAGATTCATCCCACAACGGGATGTTCTTCGAAATGAATATTTTCGAACCAGTCATATTTCAGTAGATGCTGAAAACAGCAGATCATTTTAAGTAGATTTTAAAAATGAAAAAGTGGTTCTCATCGACTCATTTGAGAATTCTTGAATTTATTATAGATTGTCAAAACTGTTTGAAACTGTTTAATGGATGAATCTGTCAAAAGAATCAAAAATCTGGAAATTGGAAAATTATTTCTAAACAGTCAAATCTAACCTCATTGTGTGGATTTCTAAAATCTGTCGGTAATTTGTCACTATCGTAACTATATTGAATTGTAAAAAGAAATCGAACTTATGAAAATAGTGATCAACTGTGAAATTGTAAGATCTGCATTGAACAAAAAATGTAGTGTAAAATTAAAAAACTAATTTTAAAAACATTTATATTGTAGCAAAAGTTTTGAGGTATTCACATTACAAAACTGCCAAAAATACTTTGATTGCTATAGATGTCAAAACTATTACATAACTGATGAAAAGTATTTATAGCGCGTACAAGAATTGTTAACCAAGTATCAAAATTATTTATAAATGGTAACATTGAAAACCATCTAGTATTGAAGATGTTTAAAAAAGTTTTAAAGAAAAAAACTGTATCAATGATTATTTTAGAAAAATTAACAAAATTAGTATTAACTGGCAGATATATCGAAACTATCCGAACTGTGATACATAGAGATTATCAAAAATCGCATGAATATCAAGAACTATCAATGGAGTCCAAATTGCTAAGAATTATTATATATACTTCAAACTATCGACTAAATACTTCTGCAATAATATTCTTTCAATTTAAAAAAAGTTGAGTGTTATAAGACTTTGCATGTGCGAAGTACTAAAATTTTCAAAATTTTTGAAACCCAAAAACACTAACACTTATGTCTGAACTGTAATAAGCTGTAATAAGAACTGAAAATATTGAAAACTGTTATCAACTGCACTACTGTAAAAGCTGTTGTATATTTTTCTACTGTTACAACTGTTTATAACTATAAGAAATGTACGAAACTGTTCAAAACTTAATAAAAAACTATTAGTACTGTAACAAGTTCTTTAAACTATTTAAATTTGTATACTGTCAACTGCAAGGTCTGTCAAAACAGCTGTAAAATTGTTGGAATCTTTTATAAATTCCTTTCAAAAACTGTATAGATGAAAAAACCTACAAATAATAGAACCTGTACAAATAATTATTCTAAATGTCATATTGTATAAAAATGGTAAAATGTTCTAAAATATCGTAAGAAATAATAGCGAATATTGTAGACTTCCAAAAATGTTGAAAAATGCAAAATTTACCTACCAAAAGTATTATGAACTAAGTTCATGATTATTCTCAAATGTTCAAAAACAGTCGAAACTGTTCAATAACTTTCAAAATCGTTCATAAATTATCACACCCATTTAAACATCTTGTAACTTCAAAAACTCTAAAATTTTCTTCAAACTTGCGAGGACATCTGTCCCTCACATTTTAAATAAAATTAGACAAAGAACTTACACGTCCCTTGATATAATCAAAATCGAAGTGCAAGATGTAGACTAGTCGTTGCTATAGAAAATAATTGCCTCTTTTTAAACAAACATACATAAACCAGTGAAAATGTACCACGTCGAGAGCGCTCGTTCCTCGACTTCAGGGCATGTATTTATTGCCAAGGTCCCCGAAGAGGCCGAAAAAGCCAGCCCGTACCTCAGTCCCGCGGGGAGTAGGCGACATATATAAATGCCGGGGAAACGGGCCATCGTCGTAAGTTCGGGGGCAAATCGGTACAAGCCCTAAAGACTGCCATACACGCATTGGGTTTCTATAAAATTCCAGACATCTCACTCGAGAGCTCGAGAAACGAGGGGTAGAAATAAACGGCGACTGAAACACGAAATGCAACATTTTAGGTTCAATTTTTCAAACGTTCCTGCGGCTCAATGCAAACAGACTAAAAAAAAGTTGAAATTTAAATGTCCTCGTTTCGCAGCAATATTTATGTATGAATTTTCCTAATGAGATTTTAAGCGAAGCTGTAACTCGATGTAACTAGAATAAATTTTTAATTTATCTTTTTTGAGTGTATGTAATATCAATATCAAATTAAATCTTCATATTGGTCAACAGGGGTAGCAGAAGATGTGTCATGTTTGAGGTGCAAAATGTTCAAAACTTCGAACATTATACTATTTTTTACTCTCTGGATTGAAAAAATATATTTTTACTCGTTATTGTTTTTTGAAATTTTTAACACTATCGACTTTCACAGATTTTCTTTAAAATTAAAGAAAAATAAACTTTTCAATGCACATTTTGAAATAAATATGCTGCTGAACATCTTCCCAAATTCAACAAATTTTTTTCCCAAAAAGTGCGAAATCTCTAAAAAATACTATTCAATAAATGTAAACATCAAACCAAAAAATGAATTTCATAAGTTCAATTATTTGGATTATTTTACTTAAATCAAATATCTTGACGAGTGACCGCAAAAGCAATGTTGACAGTTTATCTCGAACGAAAATATCCCCAACGATAATATTTACCAGGGAATCGGAAAACGCGAGATGAATCGCGAATTAAATTTAGCAGCCGCCTCTTTTCAGGAAGCTGTTCATTAACGATTGATAAGTTATCGCGGGAACGCTGGTTGATTGAAAAGTCGCGAAAGCGCTAATTACGGAACGTTATGTTGCAGCGGAATTAAGTTCAGTTTGTCCCACGTTTTCACGAGATAAAAATTTATAATCCGTAACCAGTTCCAAGGCTTTTTTTACTATAAAAATGTTTATGGAAAAAGTTTAAGAACCTTTCGAGTTCGACGTCAACTGTGCGAAATAAGTGTACAACAAACCTCCTATTATCTTACATTATCTATCAATAAATATATCAATGGTTAGTAGTTTCCACCCATAGTTTTTCTCAGACCACCGAAATTCTAATTTACAAAATAGAACATAAAAATTTAGACCCCCATTTTTTTTTGCATGTTCAAATTCAAGTTTTGCGATTTTTGATAGGGGTTCCACCACCGAACCTCACTCTGCCTTTAGGCTGTTCGGTACTGCTCAAATTCCCTCGAAAACCAAACAATCCGGAGTTTGACGTGAATGTCTTTAGGCTCATCGGCTGGAAACGTGACACGCGATACCCGCCACGACGGAACTTGCGTAAGAAGTGCCGCGCGTCTGACTCGCGAATGACATACATATCTGTTGTAATGCACACAGGCTTTTCCTCGTTGCCTATTATTGTCGAGTGTTTTTCGAAGAAGAGCTCACTTTGTCATTAACGATGGCAAGGCGGGTGCCGACTTTCTCCCTAATTTAAGCCTGGTCCAGCAAAAAACTGAAATCCTCATTAAAAACTTGATTAATTACAAGCCAGAAAAATGGCTCAAACAATTTTCCTCGAATTCAAGAAGAGAAACAACGAGGGAAAATAAAAAATGTTCTGCTCAGCCCTAACCTGTCTTACTGAATCAAGACGTCTTACAATAAATAATAAGCATCTGTCGAGAAATCAACCCTCAGGCTAAAAAAAGGGGAAATCAAACGAAATCTGTCAATTGGGTCCAGATTTACTGAGGTTCAATTAGGTCGTTGACTCGTGATTTTGGGGCGTACGTGACGCAGAGCACAAGCGTCGCCAAACCTCCCGCTCACGACCTTCATGGGTTCAAGCAAGGACGCGAGGAACTTAGTCTTCCGCGTTTTTCCCTCGAACAATGGTCGAGCTTTCCGCTGGTTTCGCATTGTTAGGGCAAGTTATATCTTTACCATCCTGATTATGATGGATATGAGACTCTGTACTATACGATCTGGAAATCTGCTCCATCGAATGGGATAATGGAAGTGAAAATTCTACATTCCTGGACTATTTAAAACATAAGGAAGTTATTGAACACCTAATAACAAGGTCCTAATTGTATTTGTTGTTCATGAGATGAACAAAATGACGAGGATGATAGAACATACCTTTTGGGCGGCTAAAGATTGAATTCAATTGTAATGAATTCATTCTCAATGAACTTCGATCAATGTAATTGTGACGTTGTTTGGATTTAGACCGAATCAAGATCAATCTTCTTGAATCCAAAGGTTTATTGAAAAACTACAAATTTGTACTGAATGCAAACGAATCTCTTTGTATCTTAAGTAATCTTCTTCAGTGTAAATCCTGTGTGTCAATACAGTCCATCCACGTATATTAATATCTATCTAGATTTCTATCAATAATTATACAATCTAGATTCTGACCTATCGCGAATAAATCTCTTTTAATCCAGCCACAGTAAAAATAAAGTACATATGACACACTGAGAGCAAAAACCAGACAAGAGAGAGACAGATAAATGTCAAACTCCATCTTTTCTGTCTCTACTCGTCCAGTTTTTGCTCTCAGGTCAGGGGTATTACTCTCTCCGTTGAAACGCATGTAAAGCTGTAACCCATTAAGGTCCTGGTGGACACTGGTGGAACTAAACCACCAGAAGGGGTTGGCAGTGATATTGCCCGAGAGAAAAGTACCAGACCTCTCTTTTTCGGTTTTTGATTTGTTGAAAGCGACCAATCAGAACCCTATGAAAGAAAGGTCTGATACTTTTTTCTCGGGCAACATCACTGCCAGCGCCTCTGGTGGTTTAGTTCAGCGGAGACAATAATGAATCAACTTTTTCGACGACCTGTCATACCCCTGTCTCAGATGTTCATATGATGTTGCTTGTTCCAAGATGCACCATGATTAGCTGATTCAGTTCATTTTTAGACTGCTTTATCTGAATCGAAACAGATTTCTGCTGCAGTAGACCAAAAATGACCTAACTTGATGAATTCAATAATTACATTAATTAGTATGGTGCTGTAACACTTACATGAAAATAATCTACGTCAATCCAAAACCTATTGTTTGTCAATTCATGTAAATCAATACCACTGTATGATAACTAATCTCTAAGTAAATATGATTCTATTTGCATATTACACAATAAAAAACCAATTATCTATATATATATATATATATATATATATATATATATATATATATATATATATATATATATATATATATATATATATATATATATATATATATATATATATATATGTGAATGTCTGTACGTTGTGCGCTAATAACTTCAAAACTACTGCACGAAACGTCCTGAAATTTTGCACAGTTATTAACCATATTCGTCTGAAGGTTATAGGCATGTTTTTATCAACGAACTGATATGGCCTACTCCCCCACCTACACCCCCGCTGCACTTT
Source organism: Platygaster robiniae (assembly GCA_028476575.1). Lineage (NCBI taxonomy): Eukaryota > Metazoa > Arthropoda > Insecta > Hymenoptera > Platygastridae > Platygaster > Platygaster robiniae. The sequence continues at coordinate 8,992,344 of CM052021.1, read as the reverse complement.
TGAAATCACACACGCACGCACGCACAGAGTCAAAAATTATGAAATTTTACGAAATTCGCGAATTACAAAAACTCATAAAAACTTAAGAAACCATGAAAAACAGGGTGTCCTAAAATCAGCGGATCATACGAAAATCATAAATTCCTCATTAAATTCTAAGACACATTATCCTTTGCATTTTTGAAAATTTGGAACATTTGAACAGTTATTAATAATTCAATTTCGTCTACTAAATTTTGAAGAGTATCTTTTCTTTCATAAAAGAGATTCCTTCTCTTTCTTAGCTCACTCTCATGGGAATCACTGGGATCACTGAGGGGTGTATAATAAAATGTAGCTTAATCGCCTTTCTTATCTCTCTTTTAAAAAAATTATAAGATTCTGCATTGTAGAGGTAACAATTGGATAAAAGAATATTTTATCTAAAACAAAGGCGAGTTAACGAAATCTTTAGTTTATAGAATTTTTTGTATAAAAATTGTCTTTCAAGATAAGAGATATCATTATTATATGTTCCATCACACACCTTAATTACCCCCTACTTTTATATTAGAGTAAGCTTAGAAAGAGAAGGGGTGAAGGGAGAAGGGGCTTCAATCAAAAGCTTCGCCTTCCCGAATGTGGACGAAACTGAATTATTAATAACTTTTTAAATTTTGCGCATTTCGGAAAATTGTACAGGAAAAAGTGTCTTAGAATTTCATAAGGCATCGATGGTTTACTGATGATCAGGGCAACCAAAAATATTTATGTAAATAAAAAATATATAAATAAATATTTTGGCTGTTTTTGGCGGAACATAAATATTTCGCTACTTTTAGATTTTTCGTAAATATTTCAAGTTTTTTCATGTTTAATCCCAAATATTTTCAACTATTTCCGACCGTAAAAAATATTGTGCTTCTTATACATGTTTCGCCATGAAATATCGTTTTTGCATGAATTGGACCCGCGAGACGCCAAATCGATCAGAAAGGCTCAATCAGCGATTGAATTGCCGCAGCTCAAGAGCGAAATAGCATTTATTAAGAGAAATTTTTAATGTATCATTTGAAGCATTACGAAACTGCAAACAAACGGTCTTGCTCTCGGTGTTGCTCTTCAAGCATTCGAATCAGTAGGTAAAACGCTCGAGTCGTTGCATAAACGGCCAGAATTCAAACGAAAATTCGATTTAGTCGTAGCTCGCAATAAGGGGCTATCAAAAATCGAGAAAATATTTCAACATTTTGAGCACGGGGAAAATCACAGAGCCAGATGAATTCGTTGGAAGCCTTTCACGAACTGAAGTCGACGCATTTAAATTTGCACCGCTGACGTCGACGAACGTCGAACGGTCATTTTCCAGATACAAAAATGTTTTAAGCGACAACCGACGTTCATTTCTGTTTGGGAACTTAGCAAAACATGTGGTCATTTTCTATAACAACTTTGATTTGGAGCCGAAAATGTAAACAAATATACAAAAAACATAAAATTTGCTTTAATTTGATCATAAATATTTCTTGCATATCAATAGTCTATCACAAATATTTCACTGTTTTTTCGTGCATAAATAAATAAATATTTTGCATTTTATCGTAAATATTTTTGGTTGCCCTGCTGATGATTCACCGACTTTGGGACACCCTGTATAAGAGATAACAGAAAATATAACAAATTATTATTAAAATCACAATATGTCACAATGGTAGATCAGCACAAAATTATATGAATCACAAAATCGTACATTGTCACAAATCATGAAGTCATAATAAAGTTATTATTACAACCCTCATCGTGACCATCTCCTAATCCTGATTAACAAGCAAACTTTCATCAATTTCACCCTTTACTTTGATTGTAAAAAGGTATCATTAGAAACTATGTTTTTAAAATACTTTCAACATCTTTTTGGCAAATGTAATCCATTATATCAGTAGAATATTTTTTCGTAGAAATGCGTTATTATCTAACTAAATCATATTTCGTGAAAAAGTTAGAAATTATTTCAAAAGAAAAAAAGCAAAATATTTTTAACCTTAGGATTCGGATAATTTTTTGGAAATTTTCGTTTTTCAATTAGACAATTGATTTTTCCTGACCAAACTGCGTGTATCAACGCGGTAACCGCGGAGCAAAGCCCGCTGGGACAGCTAGTTTGTAATAATATAAGATTTGGATATTATCGTAAAAAAAAAGGATTTTCAACTTTCAAATTAACTATTTATATCCGTATCCTGCACAATGTTCAATCCAAATTCTATGGTTTCAAAATGATGTCCTTTTTTCCTACATTCTCATAAAATAAGTTTCAATTCGTCACATCTTCCATCAATCAGAAAACATCAAACTGACAATTAGTTTCAAGTGACACCCCACTATCAAAAAATTATGTACGATCTTATTACTCCATAATCCCATACTGGAAGAATCCCTGGTGTTATCCATATTCTTATCAGCAAACCGATAAGCTGCGAATCTACGATTCTTATCGCCAAGTTCATTTTTTTCACGCGATTTGAATATTATCAGCCGAGTTACGAGGCGGGAAATATATTTGATATCGCGGTTGGAGATATGACGTGGGAATCGAAAGTAATTAAGATACGGTATCGCGAAACGGTTTAATTTAGGGAACGACATTTATCGTGTTGCAGCGATCTTCCAAAGAACGTCAGTGTCGAGGGGTCAAGTGAGGATCCAAGGGGTTGCCACCTGCCTCTACCTGTGCATGGACTCCTGCGGTCTTCTTTACGGCTCGGTAAGTCATACCCTATGCAAAAACGATAACGACAGATACCTACGACCCCTGCTTTCTCCCGTTCCCCAACTAAATTCGTTACACTCTAACGAATTTATAACGAGTTTCGAAATCAATCAAAATTTTTATAATTATCGTCAAGGCAGTTCAGGGTTCTACGAATTTTGATCTCATACTAGGCAGTTTATGAAACTTCTTTTTGTTACGTTAAGAATAGGGGATATCTATTCTTCAACAAACATTCTAAACACATTTATAATGAGTTTTGGAATTAATCAAAAATTTATAATTATTATCAAAGCAGTGTAGGGTTTTACGAATTTCAGCTGTTACTAGACATTTTGTAAGACGTTTTATTTTGATAAGTTTGGAGAAAAACAGTATTATTATTTGTAGGAAGGGGAAAATATGAAAGAAAAATGTATGAATACCATTACCTTGGCAGTTACTCAGTAGAGAATATCTTAATGTTTGGACATTTTGTGAATTCTAACAGTTTTGGCAACTTCAACAGTTTAACTTTTTTTTTAAGTAATTATCAACAGTTTTGAAGATTTCGACAGATTCCGAAAAGTTTTAACATTCTTTAAATTTTCTAGTATTTATAAAAATGTAACAATAAGTAGCAGTTTTAAGATTTATTTACAGTTCTCTACATCAAGATTTCTATAATCCAACAAAAGTGTCAGATCTATCATCACTGTAATAAACATTTTTATTGTCGAACCTTTCAAAACTGTTTTAACTGTTGTCAAAGGTGTCATAAATATATGAACTGTCGAAACTGAAAATCCATTCAAAGTGTCAGAGCTTCTGAAACTGTCAGAATTTGAAAAAGTTCTATACACTTTAATAACAGTTAAAGAACTTTTTCCATATCAAAGCTTGTCGATAACTGCCGAAACTTATCAAAGATCATCAACAGTTGGAAAAATTTCTCAAATTGTTGGGAACGTCTAAATCATCGAATATGCTAAAGTTTTAACTGTCAAAATCCAATGAATATACTCATAACAATAAAACAACGTATCCAGTTATAATTCAACAGTTTTTCCAGTTCTCATCATCCGAAAGCACTATCTTATTCCCAACGATTTCATCCTTTTATCGATATCAAATCACATAATTGAAGCCCCCAGGAATCGAGTTTCAAAACTCGCAAAACAACTTCGGAATGGAAGATAAAAAAACGATGAAGCGATTCCGTCTTCCGTATAGTTTTTCCATTTATACGTCTGAGATAAAGTACATTTACGGTACGCATTTGTCAAATGCCGAGAGATGGATTGACAGCCACGTGCATTTAACGGAAGAACACGTGTTTTGCAGAAAAAGAAGTTGACGATGAGAAATGAAGTAGAACGCCCTTTTTCCTCGAACCTTCAGAATTTCCAGTTTTTTGTCCTTGTTGCGACATTATAAAATATTGCCGAATTCAGCATAAGTTTCCCATAATTCACAGAAGAAAATATGCAATCATGATTCTGAATAAATTAGTGTACTTGGCTGAGCTCATGAAGAAAGAAAAAGCTACGAATAATTCCAGATGATGCATTGTTTGAAAAGAATTTTGTATTTTTTACCTTTTGTAGCTTTTCAGAAGTTTTGAATTAACAGCGAGGTAATGATTTTTGTGAAATACATATTGAATAATATTTTCACCATAATTTGTTATGAGAACTTAAGTATTGGACTGACTTATTAAATCGGACAACTGATGTCAAAATAGAAAGAACTTTGCTTTTAAACGGAGAAAAAGCTATTTAAAGTATTAGATGACAGATTGTTTATAAAATATGGGGCGTAGAAAGGGTAGAAATCCAAGAACAAGAAGCTCATGTCAGGATGATCTTGAGAGTTACGCGAGGAGCAGAACTGCTTCTCGAGAACGAGTTCTAAGTTGTTGCTAGATTCCAAGGACGTTTCAGTACTTGGCGATTTTACCGCCGATTGGTGGCGCGATTTTCGATCTGAGATTCCGCGTGTTGATCAGAGATGAATGTCATTTGCCTTTTTTCTCGAAATTTTAATGTGTTTAGGAGATTAGATAAAAAATTAAGTGTTTCTACGAAGATCATTGCCGAATGTCGAAACGTTTTGAAAGGACATTATCGAGAAACTTTTGGCATGTTATTTTATAAGAAGAAAGTTTATGAATATTTATAACAAGTGCTGGATAAAGTGATGGGACCCGCCTCCTTTTTAACAGAATCTCAAGGTGTTTGAAGTAAAAAAAATTTTTTTTTCGAAAAAATAATTAACTTGGGGAGGGTACATCTGGTATAAATATTTCATATCGAATCGTGCCATAATCCTCCTTGTTTATTGCACTTGGAGAGTTTCGAAAATTCGAATGGCAGAAGAAAAAAAGGATACAAAAACAGAAGGAAAAAAAAAGTATTAAGAAAATGAGCTGGGTGTCTTGTCATAACAGCCGCTTCTCTAAATTGGGCGTCGCGTTTCCTGAGGCTCGAGGTGCATCCGAGCGTACCAGTGCCGCCACGGGAGTTCGTTTAACTTTCAAATTGACCCCGATTTAAACGAAACGACGATTCGCATGGGGCAAAGTCGCTTCCGATGCAGAGAACAGGTTGCTGCTGTGCACGTGCGTGCGGTATCGCGAAACAGCCGAGATTTCAAGAGGTTTTTGGTTTTTTTAGAAAATTTATTTAGGATTGAGATAATTATGTGAATCATGAAAATGGAACTCGAATGAAAAAGATAACTCTAAATAAGTAGTAAGTTATTATGTAGTCAAAAAATTTGTGTTTGTTTGTAATTGTTTTTATTAAATCATTCAAATCAATGAGTCATAAAAAAATGTTTTTTTACAACTTATCGACTAAAATAATTTGAATAATAATAAGGATAACACAAATATGTATGGTCCGAAGCTCGAAAACTGAAAGAACCATGATATATTTAAGGAAACACATCTCTATTCATTTACTGCACGTACTATCAGAGTTGTATAAAAATCAGTATAGTAATGAGTATAATCGAATAAATGCAAGATAATTTTCACAACGTTCATTTCTAAAGGAACTCGTTACAAAACTTCTCTATTTTTCAACATAAGACAAGGTTTTTAACTTCTTCAGAGTTGTACAACTTTTCACGTTTTGCATTCTCATTAAATGCTTCAAAAGACCCATTGTAACGTCGCGTACAACACATTTTTTCTAACATTTTTTTCTATTAATAGGTCGCGAATTCATCGAACGCGATGCGCGACGTTCTCGAATAATCAGGGGCTTGGAGCGGATGCTGCGATAACCCGCGAGAACCTGCTTTTGAGAAACGAAAAAGAACCTTCTCGCGCCTTTTTTGCATGTTTTTTTTCCTCTATGCAACGCGAGAGGTAAACGTATAAATCCGCGACTCCGCGAGCAACAACCGTGTCGAATCGTGGGCAAAAGCGCCACCGTTACTTCGATAAAACGCGCACGATGCGAATCTTTCAATTAGGCAGATTAATGAACGCGCCGCAACACTCTGTCATTTGCGCAACGCGCAACATGAGCTCGCGAATTTTCGCTCTATCCGCGTTTTTTTTCCGTATCTTTTCCACTTTAATCAAGTCTGATACAAATTTTTCATTTTTTGATCCACTAAAAAACAAATTCCAGACAAACCCAAGCTTCTATCATTTTTCGAATTAATTTTTCTATTTTGTGAGTGTGAGCAAAACCTAAAGTCATTGCTCCATCACAGAAAGTAGACTAAAGTTACCAAATTAAACAACATTCTTGAAAAACATCATTAGCATAACAAAAAAAAGTTAAGGATAGGACAACTGATAGGACAAACGTCTTAAGATAGCGCTTATGCTTTATCGTATAGGAACCGTTTTTCATCATAACGTTTTCTGGGAAGTATAAAAGTATTTTTGGGCACATTAGGCGTGCTGGATGAATCGCTCTTTCTCCCTCTCTCTTTGTACAAATTGAGTATTCAAGATAATTAGACGGAGTCGAGTTTATCTCTCGCTTCGCTCGCGGCGCGAACGATCTTATCGTCGCGAGTTCACTCTGGGTTTCCGCTGCATGCTCGTGATTTATAAAAGGCCCCAATGTGGCTTTACCTTCAATGCTTCGTTACAGATTCGACTGTTTCTTATTTATTCGCCGATACTTCAATTTCCTCGAAAAAATCTATAGGCTTTTTAAATTATGTCACAATTTTTTGCGTTTTTAACCCCTCTCTACCTTCTGTCACAAAGTGTCATTCATGGACTCTTCGTGCATGTCATTTCACAATACAAAAAAAAAAAAAAAATCATTCTACTAAAATATTTTTTTATCAAGATGAAAATTACATTTGTGTCATATTGCCGAGTACCTTTTTTCAACTTGGGTCAACAGACGAGCTTACCCCCTCCTCCAACCCACAAAAATTAAAATAAATCAAAAAAATTTTTCTTTAGTCAATTCTTTTACATTCAACAGAATTCTTGCATAATTATATATCATAAGCTGATAGAATCATAAATTTGATTCGACCTCACTATTTGTTAAACAAAACGAACCAGAAGCAAATAACTTAATTTACAAGAAAGTTACACAAGCATTCTGATATAATGCTACGTAATCATGATCAAACATGCGTTACCATCAAAATTTACGTTTAAGGCTCATGAAATATGAATAATCTGGGAAATTGATACTGAAATTATTCAAATTGACGTAGAGCTACCTGTGGGGAAAATACAATAAAATTATCGGCCGCGAGCGAAAAGATGGGTAAAACTTGCTGCTGTTCTCATCTTGATCGTTTATCGCCTATATATATTCGTTGACATTCGTTTCTCGTATTGTGCCAAATTTTTTAGACTTTTTAAGATGTCAATCATTCTATGGAATTGTTATAAATGAAAGAAAATGTAATTGATACTGCATTCTGAGAAAAATTCATTTAAAAGACCTGTAAGATCTTTTTATTTTTTCAACAATGGGGAAAAATTTTGACAAAAGCAAAAACTAATAGATTCAGTTATCGTAAATTTTTTTAGGCCTTGAAACATTTCTATTACGTCTTGAATTTTTGATTTTTTTTGTATTATAGAATTTTTCTCGTAAATTTTCGGAATTTTTCGATACACTGCTATGCGGAAGTCTTAGAACACCAATAAATTTGAAGATTTAGGTTTTATTACAATTCTAGCAATCGAAGAAATTTCAGGAAATATTTTTATGAGATCAATTTATAATCAATATTGGGTAGCTACATAAAACACGAGGAAAGTGGATAAACTCTTTTTTATTAAAAAAAATTTATCTTCAACCATTGAAGGCATTCTATTGATGAAGTTCTCATTTCTAGATTTTCTTACTCATCTCAAACAGTCGACTTGTCCCATGTATTATTTTATTCTAAATTAAAGTATTTTTTATTTCTTTTTGATTCATATAGTTTTTATAATTTTATTCTGTTGTTTAAATCATATATAATCATATTTTCAAATAATTATATTCCTCTAAATTAGCTCAAGATAGAAAATTGACGCAAAACGACAAGATAGAAATTTTAATAAAATTATAGGCCGATGTGCTCCCGTCCTTATCTTGTCCATGGATCGGGCCTCAAGTACTTGTTTCGTACTTGTTTGTACTCGCTGACAGGTATTTGTTGCAACTTGAGCTATACAAGCGCGAGTGGGAGTTGTCTGGTATATTTATGTGACGCTTTTCGCGATAAGAGCGGGAGCCAATTAAACTAGAGAGCAGCTTGTACGGAGGGAGTCACAACCGTCAATTGAGTTTGTCTCCTTATTCGAAAAACTAACGATAAACTTCGCGAAAATTCCGCGAGGACATGAAATTCACCTTTTCTGAGGGTCACTGAAATTTCACTTACATCGCGATGAAATTCTTGAAAAAGTAATTTTTCTTGTTCCTCAATATTTCCTGAATAGGGTAAAATTCATGCAATCTACATCCCCTAGGAATAAGAGTCATTATTTTCTCTTCTCGAAGAAAACAGCCCATTTACAAACATTCACATGTAAGCTGTACTGATGGACTGTTTTTGTAGAAAAAAAATTAATTTTAAAAAAACTGATGTGTCTCTTATTACTGTCAAATTTCAAGCTATTTGCTGTTATCTTCAAACATAAAAAGAATTTATCATTTTTTTTTCAAACATTTCTCGCTGCCTCCCAGGTATTATCAAAAACATAAATTGTTCCCGTGAGTTCCACTTTTTCCAACAGACAATTACTTATAAATTTGGCCATTTGAAAGGCAAAAAATGGGAGGAAATGTACGGCTTGTCGCATAAATAACGACGGGGGCGAAAGAAATACGACGTAGCGGAGAAGAATAAAATTGCGACGGAGACACTTTGCGATTATTATAGTACGTGCCGTTTCTGGGCAGTGGCGTAATGAGAAAAAATGTGGAGAAAAATCAAGCATCTATAAAATCGACAGCATCTTGAAAATTCAACCACAAAACGATCGTGTACCGACATCAATTGTATTTCATTATTATTTTTTTTTTTCAAAATTTTTCCAAGAATGTGTATAATGCACAATAACATGACAGAAATTCTTCCTTCGTTACGCCATTGTTTCCTGACGGTTTCATGAATGTAGGGCACAATTTCTGCGCATTATGTCACCCGAGACCAAGCGAAAATCGTTGAAACCCGTTGTGGGTTTTTAAAATTTTTCGGGGTTATAGGTTAAGAAACTCCCAGTCCGAGATGATTCATGGGCATAAGGCCCCGAACGCCCACTGCACCATTACGGTTTCGGTGCGTCGCGTAACTATCGTCCATCATAATATTTGTGCGTGTGTCAGCGACTTAAATTATGTCGTAACCAGCAGGGTAAAAATACATGGAACCACGGAACAATTGAACAATCAAGGAACCCCCGCGGTCATTATGACTGACTTTTGTGATTTCTTTGGTTGTTGATACGGTGTTATTGCTACATAAATGGGCATAAAAAGTTTGTTAACTCGAAATGGTTTTCACGGATTTTAATTCCACAGATAGATATGAGAGAAACTTTTATAAAATATGAAAGCATTTGGATTTCAGAGTTCACAAGTTTACTTATTGAAATGAATTTTGTACTAGAAATATTGACACTTACTTGTCCGCTATATCACTGATAAGACACATTTAGGAACACCTGACATAGCGAAGCACTTCTCGGACAACTTCAAATTTTCTATATAATATAAAAAGTTCCATATTGGAAGGCGAAACACAATGTTGTCAGTCAATTACGACATAAATCTGAATAATTTGAAAAGAATTTTTTCACAAAATTCAGGTGTTTTGTATCGGTGTCGAATTTCTGAAATTTCAAAATATGAAAGAACATTGACAATTACACAAATTACTTAAAATTCTGTAAATTTCGAAAAATTTGTTGGAATTCGGAAAATTTGCATACATTTTGTAAATGGTGTTCATTATCATTTTTCTTTCATTTTTCAGGCATGATAATTATTTAAAAAATGTCAGAAGAACTTTAAAGGTATTACAAAATTTACGAAAAATCATTATTAAATAGTTATACAGATTTTTATAGAATTCGAAAAAATTTCAATAATTTGTGTAGTGAAAAAGATTCTAAATATTTTGAAAAATTTAAAAACATTGAAATTTGAAAAATCATTAATACTACTGAAAAATTTTTGAAAATTTGTTGAATTTCAAAAAATATCTATACATTTTGTTGGTTGTGTACATGGTCATACTTCTTCAAAACATTCATAATGATATCTTTTTATTTTTTACTAGCATATTTGATAAATGCAACAAGTGTTAAAATTACAAAAACGATAGTCAGAGAGACAATTCGCTCAAAATTTAGAGAACTTGGAATGTTTTAAACTTTGTGTCAAATATTTGTGATTTTTATAAATTGTAAGACTTTGACATTTTATGTATTGTCAGTAATTATACCAAATTTTGAAAATTCGTTAAGTTAAAAAAAACCTTTATTAATTTTGTGTCGATTCTGTTGAAAAATAGATTTTTTCGAAAAAGGCATGATAGTTTTTTTTCCTTTTCTGATAAAAATCTAAAAAATTAAATAAATATTTAAAAAATGGCGAATTACACCAAACATTTCAAGATATTTTGAAAAAATTCAGAAAGTTTTAAAATATTCAGTATTTGGTTTAAGAAATTGAGAATTTCGTTACATGAAAAAAACATAATACAATTTGATGATTGTGAGTAGTTATAAAAATTTCGGAAATTTACAAGGATTTCGAAAAATACTCATATCATTTACATATTGTGTTCATTACTATAGCTGTTTGAATTATTTTACACAAATTTGAAAAATCGAACAACAATAAAAAATACGAAAAATCTCTGTAATTCGCATAAATATTTACAAAAGGGAAGTTTTAAAAAGTTCGTATTATGTCCAAAAATTTTGAAATCTCGATAAATCAAAAGACTGAAAAAACTATGACAATTCTCGATGATTCTGGAAAATTCTAAATGTTCGTCAAATTTCGAAAAACTCATTATTTTGAAGATGCTCTCAATTTTTTTATATCAAAAATTATGTCATACTACGCAAATTGTCGAAAAATTCGAAAATCTTAGTAAAAACCCAGTAATTCATATAATACTGATAAATTCATTAAACGAGTATCATTCTCTCAGAGCAAAAATTTTTTTCTTTTAGTTAGATTTGAATTACGAATAAACCACTCTCCAACCTTACATAGGAGTTATTTTATTTCAATATTGTACTTCTAGCTTTCGATTACGTTCCGCAATCCTCATCAGGAATCTTTGAACTAGAATAATCCTTATGAAAATTTTTTAATCGAGAGTACTACTCTATCGTTTTTTAAATCGTGACATTGTGAATTCAAAAAACGATAGAATAGTACTCTTGATTAAAAAATTTTCATAAGGATTATTCTAGTTCAAAGATTCCTGATGAGGATTGCGGAACGTAATCGAAAGCTAGAAGTACAATATTGAAATAAAATAACTCCTATGTAAGGTTGGAGAGTGGTTTATTCGTAATTCAAATCTAACTAAAAGAAAAAAATTTTTTCTCTGAGAGAATGATACTCGTTGAATGACTGATATAAACAGAGCGTAACGACATTGAACATACTGATAAATTCTTGAATCAGTGAAATGTTTTTACAATGCATTACAACTACAACTCGTAAATTGATGCATTTTCGCATGAGCATTTACAAGTATTTTAGCCATTTAGATTTTTCTAGATAAGCAGACTACCCCAACATCCCCAAATCTTTTGCCACCTGTGAAAATCTCTTTATCAAAAACAACCATCATAACGCTTGATCTTGACACAAATTCGTTTACCGGAAGTGCCGCGAGCACGTGACTATACGGCGATTACGCTGTCAGTAGGGATTATAGAAAAAAAATGAGGGCGCGATTTTTCACAGCGTTGACACCGTGGAAATAAATGAGCGTGGTTCCCGGCGACGCGTTACATGATACGCTCTCCAATAGCGATTGGAGAGACAGCGGGACGGAAAGGTCTTCCTACATCAAAGGACAAGCGTCTAGACGCATTGAAATAATGCGATTGCTCACTCGGACATTGCGAACGCGCGATATCTTAACCTTGGAACGACGCGTCGTAAATGTCGAAGAATTGTCGGAGGCGTTCTTGCTGAAAAAGTATGGTCGAGAAGCGAAAGCTCCGACAAATTCATTCGAAACATAACCCAATAAAAGACAAGACATTGAGGAACATGTATCAGGAAAAAGCACTGGGTCTGAATTGTAATGGAATAGCAATCAAAGTACCACAGTTGCACCGTATAATTCGTATTGATTTAACAAAGATGTTTATTTATTCCTTTCCAGAAATTTTTGTTCAGTAACTTATGTTACTAGGTCGAAGCCAATTTCATCCACAACAATTACTACATAATAAATTTGGGTAAACCTGATCATTCCTTCAATTACATAGATTTGGTAACAATAAATTATGCCAATGACTGAAAAAAAATCATTTACAACGTTTGAAATGACAACAATTCTACTTCATTATATTCTCTAGTGTCCATGTGACGTAGTTTTTTAGAGTAGATAGAAATTGAGACTTATGCAACAGGAGGAGGGGATTAACTTCATTACATTTTTCCAAAGTATAAACATACATGATAATGTTTATTTCTTTTTTTGATGAAAATATAAGAACTTGAAAAGTATTGAAAAATTACGAGAAACCTTTATATATATTGAACCAATTTTTATAAAATTTGAAAAGTTTTGCACTGTTTGAAATTTTGGAACTTTCGAAATATTCAAAAACAACATTAATTTCGAGAATCGTCAAAATTTTTTGAAATTTCAAATATCAATATAATAAAAACTGCAGCTAATATAGATTTTTCATCCTTTTTTTTTTCTCATATATCTTCAAAATATGCGTGACAATATTTTACCATATGTCAATTACAATCTAAAGAACCCGAGACTCGAGAAAAATTACAAGAAATTTGAATGTTAAACAAATATTGATGAAATTTGGGAAGATTCAAATAGTTCGTTTTACGTTCAGAATCATGCAAATTTCGAAAAATGAAAAGAGGATATGAAATTTGAATATTGTCGATTAATCCATCAAACTACAAAAGTTCATTATATTTCGGGAAATCCAGTGATTTTGTAGAAATAACTGAAAAATGGCAATAAATTATCAGAATGTTGAACAATTTTTCGAGTAGTAATTAAGTCTGGAAATTTTGGAGTAATACGCACTATGCTCAAATTTCTTGGAAATTCAAAAAATTCAAAACATTGAAAATACTGTAGCTAAGTTTTTTATAATTCTATATATCGAAGAACTTGTAGAATTTTAAAAAATATTTATAAATTTTGTAGACTCTGCATTGTCACGTTTCTTCGAAATATGCATAAGAAAGTTTTTTCTTCATCTAATAATTATCTACAAAGCTTGGACGTTTTAAAAAATTACAAAAAATCTGTATAAGTTAGACAAATTTTTATAAAAAAGGGGAAGTTGTGTCTCGATATTTGTTGAGTAATTTAAAGAATAAATGACTTGTATTCTGTTTGAAATTTTGAAAAATACGATATATATATATAGAAACATTTAACTTACTAATACTGTCATTGATTTTAAAAAATCCGAAAAATTTTCAAAATCTCTGAAAATGTTCATGAAGTTTGTATATTGTGTTGATTATTATATTTCTTCCGAAAATGTACACTAGCGTATTGATGTTTTGTTTCTGATCAAAAATCTATGAAATCTAAAGACTATTACGAATTTTTAGAAAACTTTTATAAGTTAGACTGATTTTTCTGAAATTCGAGGAGTTTTGAATAGTTGGTCCTTTGTCTAAAATTTGAAAAAATTTGAAAAATTAATGAACCATCGAAAATTTCAAAGATTGTCAATATCTCCCGAGAATTCAAAAATGTGTAAAATTCTGAAAATACCCATTAATTTTGTATGTTCCAGAAAAATTGAAAAATTCTATTCAACTACGAAAACCATGTAATATTCCTAAATTCTTTTCTACATTAAAAAATTAAAAAAGTTGAATAAAAATCCAGGATTTCAAAAAAAAGTTAACAAAGCTCGTAAATCGTTAAAATTTTAGAAAATATAATACTACTACAATTCGCAAATTGATGAAATTCGCCCTTGTGTCTCTCTGACAGATTGAAAATCGACCCAATCGAATACTTTGCTGGTATTCAAGTGGCTAGAGAGATAGGGATCAGAGGGATAGATGGAACTGTAAAAAAATCGAATTAGGTCGCAATCTCATGAATCGCGCGGATGCTTAATGCTCGTGAGAAGCCCTTAATGGATCAGCGTTTCCGCATTCTGTGAAACTCGGCAGAGCGACTGATTAGCAAACCATGCGAGCTATTTTAAAGACGCGGGCGCCTCCGGAAGGAAGCGCATAAATTAAAATTCCGACACGTGAGTTCCGACGTTAATTTATTCATAACGCGCTCGAATTGGTGCGAGACACGCGGAATCTCACCCGGTGCTCTTTCATCGTTTCTAGTTTTTTTGTTTTGAATCCACAAAACACATTTCTTGGGTGTTTACGAATGTCGTTTAAAAAAATTATGTGAATAGACATATCAATGGGATTTCTTATACTGCAAGATTTGAAAATTTGAGATTGATAAATTTTAATGATGTTAATTTTTCTTTTTTCAACAAACCTAACGTTTCGAATTCACAAAAAAAAGTATGCATATGAATCAAATACTTTAATCTCATGAAATTGAAGCTTTTTCGAAACTCAACATTTACTGACAATAAAGCAAAGATCAGGACATTTGTTAGGGCAATTGCATTGTTGGTTCTTGAACCAAGCCAAAAAAAGTCGATGGCGGTCATTGTCCGCCAGATGTCACATGTGACATGTCTTCATTAAAGCCTCTTAAGGGTTCTGCCATATGGTG
Organism: Platygaster robiniae; assembly: GCA_028476575.1. Classification (NCBI taxonomy): domain Eukaryota; kingdom Metazoa; phylum Arthropoda; class Insecta; order Hymenoptera; family Platygastridae; genus Platygaster; species Platygaster robiniae. The sequence continues at coordinate 8,977,172 of CM052021.1, read as the reverse complement.
ATAATGCAATTGAACTTCTTCACGCCTCCAGTTGTGCCGTTCAATAAAAAAAAACCTGATTCAGTCTTACATGTAGATATAATGGAATTTTTCAAACTTGTTTTTTTTCAATCTAACAGATCCATGAATTTTTACAATTGTTACGATTTTGACTAATTAATCTACAGACAAAATTTCCAATGAGAAAATGAGAAAATCCAACTCTCGTTCCTGAACGTCATTAATTATGTCTTTGTATTTTGATGTATTGAGACTGAAAAATCTAAAAAAAAGAATTTAAAAAAATGCCAAACAGTGTAATTGGAAATACGAGTAAACTTTAAAAAATCTTTGTTCTCATTCAGCTCTAAAATTAACTTTATAATTTTCTGAAAAGCATTTCGTTGCAGTGCGCAATTAATTTCTTTTAAATATTAAAAACTTTGTGTCAGTCTGGGATACGATGAAATTTCCAAATTTCAACTTTCACCTCGGTCCTACTTAATCGATCGATTTTTCTTTGAACGTTTAACACCGATCTTCTAATCATTCGCTTCCGTCTGCTTGGGTATGCTCCGGAGCACTGAAACATGCTCGACTCATTACCACCAGACATTACTAATTGTGAATACTCGGCCTTGTGATCCGTAAAAACTCTTCGAATTAGCAGACATTTACTTTTTTGAAAATGGTTTTTTGTTTTTGAATTCGAATAGCACTTCAGTGGATCCAAAAAAAATTCAAAAATAAATCAAAGAATAAGCGAAGTTACTATATTCAAATTTCAAAAGTTAGCCCGTGTTTGTTTGTAATCAAAAAATTAATATAAAATTTGTTGATCTTCATGAGATTCAAGAACAATTCAGGGCTATGACGCGCATGAAATTCAATAACTCACATCATAACTGAATGTTTTTTGCATACAAAAAAGTTAACTAGAATCGAACTTTCTTAGAAGATACGTAGAGTTATTAAAAATATTTGGTATGCTCTAGAGGAAAATTGTAAAAACCGTTACTGAAATTCTAGATAATCTTTCAAGCATTTAAAGTAATACTCCAAAGTTACAGAAAGACGTAAAAGTTTTCAAGAACAAAAATAATTTATGTTTGACTGTTGAAAATACGAGAAATTCTGCAAAATTCTATATTATTGCTTAAGGCCAAAAAAATTGCATACAAAGTTTTTCCTAATTGTTCATATACCCCTTCAATTTCAAAGATATTTAAAAAATTTTCCGACTATTTTAAAATTATTTCAACGACCGATTTTTCTTTGATTTTTTCTTTTTTTTTTGAACTATTTTGGATTCATGCTTGAATTAAGAAAAATTTAGACAATTTCCATAAATCTGATGAAATATTACAAACCTTTTGAATTTTACAACAACTCGAAATTTCCTCTAATTTTGGGAAATTCTTATCATTTTTCATAAGCGCTTTCATAAAGGATTTATCAGGCTCATCTGTCCTGCGAAAACGCTTAGGATCATAAAGGACAGTGATCATTATGATTCTCTGGAAGAATTCAATGAAATAAAAAACAATATTGTCATATAATTTTCAAGTATGGATACAGAATTTCCTAGATTTCAAAGAAAAGCTACGAAAAATTACTAACAATTGCAAATAATTATTATTTCATTCTTTGAAGTTTTTAATAGTGCCACCACTATAAAGTTCGAAAAATCTTGAAAAAATGTTTCCAGATTTGACGATTTCAGAATTCATCTCGGACAAAGCACAATCGCCATCTCAATAATTTTATTGTGAAACTAGGCTAAAAAAACCTAGATTTCTGCAAATTGTTCAGATTCAAAGCTATAAACTATTTTGTCTTCACTCTTTTAAATTCATACATTACAAAAATAAAAAAAATTAATATAAAATATCGTGTTTAAAATATACTCGAAATTTTATTCAAGCTACAATAAATAAATCTAAAATTAATACATATAACTAACCGATACAGTAAAAACACCACAAACACTCCATGAAATCCAACAAACTCGTCCCTCGTCAGTCAAAAATTTCAAAAACTTTACCCCACACCACTCACTTCCCTCGATTTTCCCACGGTATCCCTATATATTTTATTGTTCAAACACATCAATCAAACTTTCCGAAACGAAAGAAATCCCTCGTTTCATGGACAAGCAAGTACAGTTTTAATTAGAGGGAGGAAATTTCTGCTTGCAACATATTCCCCCGATTTCCAGGTACCTGGTGTCGTGGATAGATCAGCGCGAAAAAAAAGTTGGCGAACAAAAAATTAACATTGGCAGGAGCTCCTGGATGGGAAGCACCGCCCGTCGGATAACCGACAATTGGAATAAACTCCGACCAGAAATTACATTTCATGACGCACACTTCGCAAAGCACACATCCCGAGGCGCACGCACCGGGAGTGTGCTGTGTGCCGATCGACTTTGAACCCGTGCGAACTTCCCGGTTGAAGAATGTGCCTCATAATGCGAACATGCAGGGAAAAATTCGCCATTCTTTTGAGTAAAAGTACTGTTCGTCAATTTTTCCATTGCAGCAAAGTTTGAAACAATATATAAGTAATCCCAACCCTTAAGAAAAAATAGGGGCGAAGAAACGAGAGATCTTTAATATTTTTCAATCGGAAATCGACATTTTTTGAGAAACTATCGGATGCCGGATCGAAATTTGTATTGAAAATTCTATCAATTTATTTATTACACATAATTAATTTGAAGTGTGATCATTATCTGCCAAAAAACTAATAATTATCATACATAGTTATCAGGGTACTGCAGTGTACTGCAGATTTTTACTGATGGAAAAATTTTGTTCGTCAATAACTTTATTTTACAAATTTGGACTTAGACAACTGAAGAAAAAAATACTACGAATTTAAAAAAATTTATGCTTAAAAAAAATTGTAAGTATTCCAGATTATACGATTTCTCAATGAAAATTTTTCAAAGTTGAATGTGATGCAAATGGTAAAATTAAAATTTGTAGTAAATTTGTATCAAAAACGAAGTTCACTGCATTTTTAACAAACTGTTATACATAATAAAGATTTTGAATTTTTAAATTTCTGTATTAGGAACTTGATCAGACAATGTCTAATTAGTAAAGATATTCGAAATTATTGATTAAACTATTTGAAAATAATCAAAAAAATAAAATTTTAAAATAAAGAAATCGTGAAATTTGAAAAATACGCCTCATTGCTCTGATATATACTCATGAATAAATTAATAACTTCGAATTAGGTATTAAGATCGCATGAATTTTTTATGACGATATTTTCCTATCCAATAACACTGCAAAAAAAAATTCGTAGAAAAAGACAAGAAAAAAATGAATTTATTTATTGTTAGGAATCTATTTATTGAAAAATGAAGATTTAGAACTCAGAAAAATTTCTGATTTTGAGAGTATAGATGAGACATTTTGAAAACCGTCAATATTTTGTATAAAAAAACCAAATTGTTTGCACTCTCATCAATTTCTGTTGATGCATCAAAAATTTCTCAGTTATTTAGTATGATTAAGAGTTTTTATTCATTTTTCTGTTAAGTTAAAGAGTTGAAAAAATTGAAAAATTGAATTGAATTAATAAAAGTACATTGTTATATGTATAGATTCAACTTGTGAATGATGGAAATTTTGGATTCAAAAAGATTTCTGTTCCTAATACACATTTTGTATGAGGAACTTTCGAAATTGTAAATTTTTTCATGATTAGAATTTTATTAAGGGTGAATTCACATCAGTAAATATAATTTACTGCATCATCTTACCCTCTTTGTCAGTACCTGTTAAATTTTACAGATAATCTGTTGCATTCTACAGATTGCCTTGTCAAAATTTTCACATTTCAATCTCTTTAAAAGTTAACAGATTAGGTTTGTAGAATACAATAGAGAATCTGTTATAACAACAGACAATCTGTTGAATTTGACAGATTGTCTGTTGCACTCCACAGATTTCCTTGTTGAAATTTTCAAAATGCAATCTGTTAAAATGTTAACAGATTAAATTTGCAGAATACAACAGAAAATTTGTCGAATTTGACGGATATATTTTTCAAAAGTACAGATTTTTCAGTGAAAATTTTTGACAGACTGCATTATGAAGATTTTAACAGATTCAGTTTAAGATAGTAGGCACCTGTAATTAGAAAAAATAAAATAAGTCAATCATATAAAAGTTTTGAATAAAAGTCTTACTGCAAAACGTTTGAATCATTCAAAACTAGCGAATTTGAATTGAATGACTGAAAAATTAAACGAAAAAAATTTTTTTGATGAAGAATGAGCAGTTGAGACATTTAGTTTTTAATAATGATTCGATTCACAACATTTACAAAAATTATAAATGAAGAACATAAATGTGTGTTTGCATATTAAACATTTAAATAAGTTATTATCCGTCAAAATGTAGTTTTGGATGAAATGAACGCCAAAACATTAAAATCACAAAATTCTCTCATTTAGAAAACTTCTGTTTTCCTTTCATACAATACATGACTATAATTAATTTCATTCTTTTATTTCTGACCTTTCTCCTAGAATTTTTTTTGTAGAGATTTGAATTAAAAAATCGATGTTTAAAATTCAAGAGACGAAATTCTAAACAATAGTGCTTTGACTCCCTAGTGAAACTTTTTTAGTTTGTCATATAAATTCAACTACTTTTTTTAACGACACGATGAGAGTTAACACAACTTACAAATAAATAACTTTATATTGCAGCTTAAAGTAAAAATCAAAATTTTACCGTCTCGATGAAATTTCCGAATACATATTTCGAGATTTGGTCGGATTTTACTTGTTCACCATATGAATTTCAATACATTTCGTTTCCAAAGCCTATATTAGGTTTATCAAAAATAATCACCTAACACCTCGAAGAAAAACAATGAAAAATAAGAAAATTCAACAAAACACCGTGTCAACAGCGTTTTTTTCTCGGATTCGGTCACTTCTGGTCATCTGGGATCCAATATTTACCGTTCGGCAGCATGTGACACGGACGATAGACGTGGAATAATATTAAAAGAGAACGGTAATACGATGTAAGCTAGATGAAGCGGGGCTTACAACACCGGTATCCTCTCGGATGTTCAATGAGATAGCCGGATTTTTCTCACGCCGAGCTCCGCATCGGCTGCCGGCGCAGGCTAGCACGCACGCGCATTGCCTCGCGTGACCACGCGTGACACTACGCCTCATATACTTTATGCGTCCCGCTGAACACTACCCGAACCCGCAAAATCTCGGACAACATTTAACTAAAATCCCAATATTACATTCGCTTCCTATCTTATCAACTCGCGTATTATACGCTAAAAGTTCTTGATAAAACAAGAGAAGAAAATTTATTCATTACCAGTTATAATAATTGTCCCGTAAACATCGAGAAATGCCGGAACTTTCGTGTCTAGCTATGCATGTTGCTCCAAACTTATTCCTCCATTCATTCTCCAATCTATTCATTCATTCAGTACTTTAGTCACGAAATAAAAAATTTTATCAAAATATCGTGTTCACCGAGCGATTACAGTAAAAAAAACCATACAGAGGAAAAATTCTACCTGATACCCTTGTAATTACGTTCGCATTTAAACACATTTCTTCAGATGTACGACATGCCTTGAATAATGTGACACGTGTACACAGCGTCTCGTCTTATGAGACACTTCGATTTCAATTTTCTTCTCCTACTCGAGTCAGTTGATTGAGCAGTTACGCGATGAAGATAAGGAAGATCAACACCATGTACGTATACGTCCATGGTACGCGAATAATCTTGAAACGCCGTACGAGGAGTACTGCCGACATACCAGCATCGCAATTGCGATCTGGAGACGAGATATCAACCGCGTGTACAGTTACGTTTATTAAAAGGTTCAACAAGACCGTCCTGAGTTATCACCTAGAATTTCACATTTTCTTCGTTTTGCATGCACACTGCAAATATTCGTTTGTTAGACACTGTTGCTTTCAGAATATGCATCGAAAATTAAAAATAGAATGCAATAAAAATAAGAGGGTGTTTTTTTATCAAGGTATATGTGTTTTAGGGGTCTGGAAGAGGTTACTTTTATTTGAAATAAAATTTTTGTATCCATTTGTCAATGATAAAGTTAATTATTTCTATTTACAATAAATAATACACTATTGAAACAATGAATCTCTTTCCGAAACGATTTAGATTACTTCGTACTTTTCCTCGTTTAGACAATATCGATTCTTTATTCATTAAAACATGTAAATAGAGAATCTTCATTTTTTATAATTTACTAGAAACGATGCTGAATGTTAAATGCTGAATGTTCATTCGAAACATTCAAAATTTAGGTCAGTGTCTTCTTTCAATATCAATTTAATTCAACATTATTTCAAACATTGATGCCAACTTCAACAAAAATTCAATTCACAAAAAATTACTGGAAGAAACTATCAAAAAATCTACGTTACACTAGTATCTATGGAGTACATATCTGTTTTCTGAACAATCCATCAAAATATGAAAATCTATAAAACCTTCGCAATGAAACGTCGATAAACTTTTTGATAGATCATCTGTAAACTTTTGTGCTGAAATATATATAAACGTTTGTAAATAAATACGTAAAATACAGAAAAGATACAAAATACTCATGAATGGAATAATTGATTTTTGGAAAATTCTTAAGGATTCTGAAAATAAATAAATCTTAGATTCCCTAGGCATTGAATTTTAGAAATCCACAAAATAAATCCATGAAAATACCAAAAATTCCTTGCAATCATAAATCGAAGTATGAAAAGTAATGGATGTATTAGTAATACTTGAAGACACTGTATTCCGAAAAATATGTTAAAACTATAAAAATTTCTCAAATTTTGAGCTCCGAAGTATCGCATTCTAGAAATCTAAAGACACAAAAAAAACCCTAAAAATCCAAAAACATTGTATGAATACAAAAAATTACAGAAAAGAATTCAATTACTAAATATTTACATTAAATACTGATATTCCACAACACTTCAAAAATTAGAACATACAATTTCAGATATCAATATAGCAAGTCAGAAGGATTACTAAAATTCTTCAAATCATATAAATATTAAAAACATTAAAAAAATACCAAAAGATATACTGTTATCTAAAAAATTTATACAAACACGAAAAATTCGTTAAGTTTTGAATTCTAGAGAACGAATTTCTAGAAATTTGTAGAGATGTCCATAAAAAGATTGTAAATCTCATAAAATACTAGAAAATCTTACAAGACTTCATAAATACTAAAAATTTCAAATTATCAAAAATCTAGACAAATATGGTTCTCTCAAAAATCTATAAAATTACTACAATTTATCAAACTTAGGAGTTAAAAAGATTATATCTTAAATAAAGCCATGAAAATATTAGAAAACTTTTAAAATTGTACGAATACTGAAAAAATACGTAGAGAAAAAAATAAAATAGAGTCCAAGAGTCTATTAGAGGGCAAATAGTCAATTATTATTTTATTACGAAATAACAGTCTTGTCATTCTTGTGATTGGCAACTGCTTTACATTTACAAGTCAAAATGTCATAAATGATATAACCTTGATTAATTACATTGACAATGGAGAACAATCAGTTACTTTCAGATTTAAAATTGTCACAATTCTCTTCTAAAGTAATAAATGTAATTCGCGTGACACGAAATTTACTCTTAGAAGCTAGAAGCTAATAGCAACATTTGAATGTGTATGACCTCCTGATACAACATGTTGAAGTATTCTCCCGAGTCATCTCGAATAAGTGATACATTAAATAACTCTTTTATTCCTTGCTCATTATCCTGCTGCATAAAAATGCCGCAAGACATCCAACCAACTTACAGCCAAAATAAAAACTCCCGAATCTTGTTCTCATTCCAGAAAGACTACACAGAAGACTGCCTGTTCAACGAGACCATGGAGCTGCACAACTACAACACCTACAGCTCTGTCCGCTGGTCAACAACCCGAAGAACCCTGTACCTGGCCCTAAATCGACACGGCACCCCGCGCAGGGTCCAGGCTCGGGGCCACAACCTGGGTCGCCTATCCGCGTACACCCGAGTGCTGACCCAATTCGCTCCACCGGAACGCGTGGAAGCCTTGCAGAAGCGTCTCCTGGCGAGCCGCCACAACGTGCGCCACCACCATCACCATCAGCAGCAGGCCTTATGCCCGAATCCCCATCAACGCGACCCGGACCCCCGCGACCGCTTCCATTGTCGCAAACGGAAGAAAAGGAAGAAGAAGCGGCGCCAGTGCCGTGAGGGTGAGGCCCCGGGCACGCACTGCGAGAGTTCCGAGGGCTCGACTTCTGGCCAGCCCGAGTCGAAACGCTCCTGTGAGGCCGCAGCGAGCGAAGAAGCCTGCCGACGTGAGGCCCTCGACGCCCCGTCCAAGAAGCGCAAGTCCCGGATAGAGCAGACCCCGCGGAAGGGTAAGAAAAGCGGTAATAACGAAAAAAAGTCCCAAGGCGGCAAGAAAAAGCCGCTGAAACGGACGTCTCCGCAGGGCAAGGCCACGCCCCGGGCGGACATCTCCTCCTCGGCCACGTTGCCCTTGCCATCGCCGTACTCTCCTACAACGACAACTTCCGGTGACTTGGCCCCTCCATCGACGACGGCCATGACGACCGAGGCCATGGCCGACTCCGTCGACGCCTCTCTCGAGGCCTTCAGCGAGGACTCGGTGTACTTCGACGAAGACGCCCAGACCTCGTCCTCCGAGTTCCTGGTGACCATGGACACCGTGTCCTCCGAGGTCACGGAGGAGAACGTGTACACCAGCGTGCCAACAGTATTGAGGTTCGAGGACGGCGCGGTAAACGCAAGCGCGGGGGGTAACAGGACAACAGGCTTGTTGGCGATGTGAAAAAGTAACTCTCGCGTCGTCAAGTGCTGTGGTGTTTTCAGGGGCGCCTTTATCGCCATTTCATCGTCCTCATCTTCGTTGGTGGCTTTTTTTATACTTTTATACGCATCGTTTCATGTGCGATTTCATTTGCTTCGTTTGTTTCGGTTTTTGTCACTTCGAAAGTCGAGCTCGTTGGGGTACATTATAATGGATCGCTGGTTTTGAAGAAGAATGTTTCAGGATGAAACTAATGGAAGCACTTTTTTCAAAGATCACTTTGGATCTCAACATGTTCTCTGATAAAAAGAGACCCCTAGTCAAAGTCATACTCACAGATCATATCATCATAATCAAGTTAACGAATTGCTTCAGTATTCAGTATCAAGTTACAGTATTTCTTACAGATTCTGAAATTTGGTGCGAACTTGATTTTCTTCGGAAAGGAATCTTAGCTTGGAGCAGGGTAAGTGGAAGAGAGATGAATATTTTTTAACAATAAAAATTCTTGTCAAATTCCCAATCAAACGTTTTATTTCATGACAATCGTCGACGTTTTGGTCCCGTTCGGGCCCTTTTCAAGACCTCAATAGCGTGAAACAATTTCTATAACAATCATACCCTTGTACAGTTCACTTCTTTATACAGAAAAATTTTAATAATCGTAATAATGCTAACTGTGCACTAAAACAAATACTTTTTCCTATTTCTATCAACTTATATCTTGTTGTTAGCAAAGTTGTACGCAATCATGAGAGTAACTGAACAATAATAATTTTCAGGGAAATTAAAATATACAATAAACTCATTTCTACTTCTTAAGAATCTTTCCTTCCCATGTCAATCGTAGGAACACGTCAGCCTGAGTGAAATATAAATCACGATTAACAGCGATACGTCATCTTATCATTTATGATCGCGCATGTCAGGTAATTTCGAGAAACATGCAAGTTATTACTCTAAAAGCACCCGATTAATACATCATACACGTCGTCCAAATTCTTTAAATCCTCCTGTTTATTCGAAGTCAATTCATTACTTTCCTTTATAAAAGCTATTTCGGCAAAAAGTGTTGCAAAATATGAGGATTCCCTGTGTAAAATGTTATAGTCATCCCAATTAAATTCATGGCCAAACTCAATCATATGTTCACTAATGACCGAAGGTTCCATATTCTGTGTATGGATATTATCTTTATATTCTTGAACCCTTTCCTTAATATATCTTCGTGTTTGTCCGATATATAATTTTTTACAATCTTTGCAATCAATTTAATGGACTCAATTGGATAACTTATTTACTCCTAATGACTAATTGGTTTCAACATTGAAAAATTTTTTTTTTAATCACAATTATGTCTAAATTTATGCGAAAAAACTATTACATTGTGAAATTCCATTAAAAAACTCTCACACCTTTTTTGTGAATCAGCAAGTATTTACATTGAAAAACCATTTTATATTGCATAGTTCAATTTCAAAAAATTCTAAAATTGTTTTCCAAAATATTTTCATACAACATAATTTTTTCCTTGACATAATCTTCAAATAATAGGTCATAAATATTCGTTCTTCTTTGTCTTCTTTCCTGTAATTTATCTTGTTAATGTAAGTTTGCAACGAATAACATCAACATAGCAAAGTTTGTGATTTTTTGTGTTTGTGTGAAGATCTACAAATACAAATAAAAAAGAGCTAAGTCGGTAAACTAATCTTAAAATGACGACGAATGGTTCATCTCTCCTCCACTCACCCCAAATTACCTTAAGTACCAAACCAAAGTTGGATCCCATTTTTTGTTTCATTAAAACTTATCAGTGTGTCTGCTGTTAGCACATTATAAAAATGTGAAACCCCAAAAATGATGGTCCAGCACTCAACGAACTCAAAACATCATCATCATTTTTTTTCAACTAAAACACCACAGCAACGGACGACGTCTTTAACTCATATTGACTTGTAAAATTGTACATAAAAAAGCGCCCTCCATCAAATAGTTACATTAAGACGAAATCGACACTTTCGCGACGCTATAAAAAATTGAAAACGAACTGACTCGAACGTGTCACAACGAGCTATGTCCTATGTGTGTAAGCGTTTGTAGATATACGCGTGTATGCGTGCGTACGTGTGCGAACGTAACTGGAGCATTTCATATAAAGACTTTACAAGAATTCGTATTTTGCAGCAAGCGAGGTTCAAGCTGATTGCGACAATAATAATTCTTCCCTCGGCTGTTTATCTGAGCACCCTCGACATGTTTACGTAAACACTAAGTAAACATTGTGCAAATTTGCAAGCCCAACCTAAACACGCCCGAGGGTGGGTTGAATAAGAGAATGATCTATATCAAAAACAAAAAAAAACTTTTATCCCTTAATTTTCTATCAAGTGCCATCACGAAAAATCGTAGCTTGTTCGTGTAGTTGAAGAATCATATCTAGAAATATTTAAAAATGTTGAAAAACAATTGTTGGAGTCTACAAAAGTCCTACATTTTTACTAATGTTATACATACGAATCTCTATAGGGAAGAAAAAACGCTCGATCTTGCTGTGAACATGTATGATTTCAGTAATCTAGTATCTTATTTATTAGAAAAAATATTATTTATTATTGAAGGAAGTCAACTTCGATGTAAATAGTATGAAGAGAAAAAAGCATTCAGAGTGGCCATTCTTTACAAAATACGAGCAAAGTAATAGACAATTTCACCGATTTAGAAAATGTCCACTGCAATCAAAAGCAACTGTAATTTCCTGTTTATTCGACCTATTTGAATGATATTGGCCATTCTGCAAATTGTACATTTTCGCGCACAAACAATGCGCCGTTCATGCCCGTTCTGAATTTGCGACTCGTGGAATTCGTCGGGTATCGTTCAATATATATATTTTTATAAAAGTGTGAAATTTTATCATCAAATTCTATGACTGTTTCGGAACACTATCATTTTCGACGAATTCTTCGAAATTCCTTTAAGACGTAATTTAAGGGAGGGAAACACCACTCTACCTTCAAAAATAAAAATAAAAAGTTTTTTTTTTATTCTCTCCGACAATTTGCAATATTTTGAATAACCATGTTATACATTTCCTGAATACAAGCGAATGAATGGTACCCTAAAACTATTTACTTGCAAAAAAAAAATGTTTCAACTTTAAAGAAAAAATCACTGCACTGCCATTTGATTGTTTATATTCAGAATGTATGTCAAAAGTTTCACAAAAGTATTGCAAATTTTCGGGAATAACTTGAAATTATTCTTTTTCAATGTCTGAAGGTATAGATTTGCGCTCCCCTTCCCTTAACGGGCGATTCGACGCTGAGACTGGAAGTGAAAGGCGATTTATGAAGGGGCTTATGAATCCTTAAAAACCTTCACGTAATTTTTCTCTGCACGTTTGAATGAAGAAAACCAGAAATAAACATTTATCAGGAGAATGTTATTCAACGGATATTCTCAAGTTCGAAAAAATATAAACAATGAAAATGTCAATGAAAAGAAGCGATACAGCGAGTTCGTGTTCATCATGGTTTTTTCTGTGCTCGTGGACTGAAACTAATTTTAGAGAAAATAGCAACGTTGCAATGCCGAGATTTTCGTGCACGCGACGTGATCTTTTTCTTGCTTCGGCGAGCGAAAACATTACGGATTCGTGTTTTCTCAGACGCGACGCTGTCAACGTACTCTTCTTTCAATCAGGGAACGAGAGGGATATGGTACTTTCCGCATTGTAAACGTGAAAATTATTTCGTGCTTTTTTGACATGACGACTGCCCCGTCACATCGCCGCCGCATAATTTTAAAATGTTAATAAACGAATCTTCATCAGAGACATGTGGTATTATTTGTTATCCTGGTTGGGATTTACCAAAATTATTTTGTTTCAATCGGTTTCAAATTTATTTTAACAAAATTGAATGTTTTGGCAAAATGCAATATTTGGGGACTAGTAGAAATTAGTTGAAATCGTTAAAATCAAACATTAGTGAAACAGTTTGTTATTGTGTTGAGTGTTCTTCAGAAATAACATTAACCTCGCCTAATCAGAAAAAAAAAACCTAAAAAATGTCTTTAAAACGTCATGAATATGATAATTTTGCAAAAATACGAAAAATTTTTCGCAAATTTTCACTGTTCTTATTAATTTACAGATTTGTAAAATGACCAGTTGTGCATAATTAGTTATAAAGACGAAAAAAATACTACATTAGAAAATAATCCAAATTTATGTAAATTTAGAAATCGCTTAAAAATCTACTGCAGATAATTTCCTAATTTTTCTGGTAAACAAATCGACTGTATAAATATGCCGCAGTAATAACTGTTTTTCTTTCAATCGATATCTTAAGATATTCTTTAATGTCATCTCTGAAAATAAATTGGTTATACTTCAAACATTTTAGAGTTTTTAGTCGACGTTTTTTGAAAATTTCTGACATTTATTTCGTATCTCTCGTATCTCCATCAATCCGTAACTATAAAGTACTTATCCATCAATTTTTAAAAAATTTTGAGATCTTCAGATTGTCGTAAAATTCAATAATTCAAAAAAATTTTCTGATTCAGCGAATTTCAAAAGACCTTATCTTCTTGTAGCAGCACAATCGAAAGTTTCACCAGACAGACAATGGAATCGAGAAATCATCGTACGCAGTAAGTAAATAATTATCATTGATTTACATTTACGTCTATAAGTCATACACTGCGCGGAAAAATAGAACATTTTATCGATTACCCATAATGAAAAGTTTAAATATTGCTAAATTTTATCACTAAGAATCCAACTGTTTGGTTTCAATTATTTTTTAATCTTAGAATCGAAAAATTTTCTTTTAGGTCTGAAAATAGTGATATTGATAGCACAACAAAAAAATTATTAAGCATTCATGAAATACGTACATCTTTTCGAATCAACAAAATCGAGATATTGATATGATTAAAACTCAAAACATCAAATCGGAACTGATCTGAATTTATTGAAGTACAAGTTTAAAAAATTCAAAATTGTAATTTTTATCAACAAAAAAAACTGGACTCGACTCATCACTGAATTTCGTTATTCTTCAAAGAAAAATTATCAAATTCAAATGTACCTAACCTTCCGAAAAAGTGCGGGGCTGATAATGGTTAAGTTCAAATAATTAACAAGATATCGTATAATTCAATGAGTTAAAAACTTTTTAATGTAATTCAAAAATGAAAATATCCAACGCCATCATACTCATTATTAATAAAAAAATTACTCTTACGGCATTGAAACATTCTTCAAAACCTTAAATGGTAGAAGATTTCACTCGTTTATAAGTTTTCAAATACTCATTCTGCATTATTTTAAATTTTTCTACGACTTCGGAATTCATCATATTATGCTTTACAACTGCCAACTTCTGAAACACCTTTCAAAAATTCCAAAAAAAAGCCAAATAACTATAATATCGTTTACGAAAGCTCTCTAACCAACATTTCCCATCATTCTACGTATCAAAATCATAAACAAACCTCGTAAAAATCACATCCAATTACTTCGCCATGCGTTTAGTATCTGAAAAACTCATTGAAAAATCCGAAAATACCTATAAATCGAGAGCCCCGGCTACGGTCGCGATATCACGGCAATATCCTTCGCTCGCGATTACGTTCATCACATTCAAGTGGCTGCATCGTTAAGTCCTAAAGATCATGGGCGCGTAAGTGCTCATGAGGCCCGAGGAGCTTGCAGAAAAGCGCCGCCGCTACGGAATCCAGTCTACAAAGTAGTACCTTCCCCCCTCTTCGCCATCTATTACACGACGCGGATCATACTTTGTAGAAATCACGCGAGTTTCGTGATTTCCGCATTTCATCGAGCCTATCGATCAAACCCATTAAGGCCCCGAGTTTAGCATTCTCACCATATTACAGTTCTCAACGAAAATCGTGCTCTTTCTGTCCCTATTAACAAGACTTTCTCAGAATATCGTAAATCACTGGAATTTGTACGTTAGTCCTCCAATCGTTTCCAGGGACATCACAACCAGAAGAAAAACCTTATTCCCTTTCGTAAACAAGAAGTATTAATTTTATAAATATTGAAAAATTCTCACAATTTTTGAAATTTTTAAGAGTGGCTTATTGATAGCACGTTCGCTCCTAAAACATAACATGTTGAATCAAACAGAAATAAAATAAATAAATACCATTAACTACACTGAATAGAGAATAGCGTATGCTTACGTGGTTGAGCACTGTTTACGTTAGAAACCATTCGCATTTAAGTAGAATTGTGCAGAATTAGCCGTTAAATTATAATAAGCTCGAAGTAGCATACATAGTTTTATCCGAACATATGAGTCTGTATATATTTCAAATTGAAAATACTTTGAAAACAAAAATAGAAGAAACATATGTTAAAACGTGATGCGATCGCGATGAAAATATAAGTTAAAATCAGTGTAAAATGAAAGCTGTGATCCGGGGTCATTTTCAAGAAATTAACCTAAACCGTTTCTGGCGAAAATCATTAACAAAGGGCCGGAAACTTTTACTTACAATTTATGTTCGGGTGATAAATATACTATTTCATCACTCTAACCTTAAAACTGACATTTTAAGACGACTCGCAAGACCTTCTCTTTTCGTCCTTCTTTCTTTCAATTGAATCCCGTTCTAGGCGTCTTTCTCGCACTACAGTAGGTTGCGAGTCGTCTTAAAGGGACTTTTCGGCTATCGTGATGAAAAATATTTCACGTAAACAAGAACGGATGTGCTCATAGGCAAAAAGGGTTACTCTCCTTCGGCTTGGTCCGGAATGATTCTTCTCTTCACACCTGTCCTCTGGAACCACGCACACTTGCGTTGGACGAAGCTGAGTGAAGAGAAAAGAAAAACTTCATTCGAATGTTTCCATGGAAACTTCTTCTTGCGCTAAAAATTGCTAAAAATCACTTCTCGTCGCTTCGCTCTCTAGTGTGCGCGGGAATGGAGTACTTTTGGAGTGCGAGAAGGACGCAGAGAATAGAAAAGCGTCACAGAGGAAGTGAGAGGCAAAGGTTGCGATGAACCCAGATGAGCCCCTCTCCTTATGGCCTCAATTTTAGCATTCTTACGTTATGTATTATATTTCTCAAAGAATATCGTACTCCTCCGTTCCTTTGCTAGAGCAGAATTTCGTAAATCACTAAAATTTGTCAGTCCCTCAATTATTTCTAGGGACGTCGCAGTCAAGCGTAAACCCCTCCCCCCACTTGTTAACAAGAAATATTATTTCATAACTGTTGAAGAACTGTCAATACTTTCGAAATTTTTAAGTAATATATGTATATCTGATATTCTGCTGATTCTGTGCAAAGCAATCAATAAAAATTAGATAATCCGATAACTTCAATCAAGAATCCAAAAATTACATAATTTCGAAATCAAAAAAACAACTCATCTATATATAAATCTTTCAAAGAGTCCAAGAAACCGATCTTGTACCGAAATCACTGAACCGCTAAATTTCCCTATCTTAGCGTTAATTAACGAGGCGTTAAGAACAGCGAAACATTGGCGATAAAACGCGTTTATCTTCACGCCACCCGCGTCTCGAAAGCGCGATTTCGCGGCACCTGTGGAAGTCGCCAGATACGGAGTGTATTTACATTACGCCTACGCAAGTTTAATGAACGACCGCGCTTTTATCCGAGCCGAACTCTCCTAATCTACGCGGAATTTTCCTCGTTATCATTGTCTCTGTTGCTTTCTCCTCGCGCATAATAATTACGATCGACTCCGTTGCTACCAATAGAGGGAGTGTACAAAAAATTGTCGCGCTTTTTGAATACGTTTTAAATTTGGAAGTAACTGCTTAAAAAATGTTATGATTTGTCGTATAAAAAATAGGAAAAATATGCGGCATAATTTCTTACAACGAGAAATCTAACAGGAAAATTTTTGAGATCTTGAATTTGATGAAATGTAAAAATTTATAAACATTCATTGATATTTCAATCGGCAGAAAATAATGTTTGTCAATCATAAATTTTTGAATGTTGATCTTGAATTGTCATTAATTGAGTATAATTTTTAGTATTTTCAATTGATGTATTGCGTTCATTAGACATAATGTATGTTTTGTGATTGTTATTCAAGGGGGGAAAGAGAGAATATAGGCTGGATCCCTAAAATTAATTTTGCTATTTTCGTTATACACACTCGTGCAAGGTACAGTGAATTAATGTTTTTTAAAATACACTATCTTTGTATATTTATATCACTGTCGGTATTTATAGATTTTTTTTAGCATTCATACGATTTGAAGTATTGCTTGGTGTTCTTTTTATTCTTGTATCTACAAAATGAAGGAGACCGACCCAAATTTTTTTTTTTTCATTATATACTTTCGAATAATGCATTCAAAATTTATTTTCTGCATGAATCAGCATATATATATATATATAACGTCCTGAAATTTTACACAGTTATTGACCACGTTCATGCAAAGGTTATAGACATGTTTTCATCAACGAACAAAATGGCCTACTCCCCCACCTACACCCTCGCTGCACTGTTGAAATATCATACACAAATAAATCACAAAATGTCAAAAAATTACAAAATTTCGCAAAAGTCGCCAAAAATCACAAAAACAAAAATCACTAAGTCATAAAATCGTAAAACTATGCAAAAAATCACGAAAAGAGATTTCATCATTCTACATTCCACAACACACCTCAATTACACCACTTTTCTATTAGAGTAAGCTTAGAAAAAGAAGGGGTGAAAGAAGAAAGGACTTCAACCAAAAGTTCCGCCTTGCTGAATAGTGATTGGACGAAACTGAATTACTAATAACTCTTTAAATTTCGCGAATTTTCAAAAATTGTAAAGGAAAAAAGTATCTCGAATTTTCATGAGGCATCGATGGTTTTCTGATGATCCGCCGACTTAGGCATACCCTGTATAGGAAATAACAGAAAATATAAACAATTATTACAAAAGTCACAATGGTAAATCATCACAAAATCCCATGGATCACAAAATCATACATTGTCACAAATCATGAAAAGTCATAATAAAATTATTATTATGATCCTCATTATGATCCTCATCATGATGATGAATTTTACTCTCCACTTCTGTCGTATTTAAGTATCATTAGAGACTATTTTTTAAAAATACTTACACGTAACATCTTTTTGACCAATATAATCCATTATATTGGTATAATATCTCTTCGTAGTAATTCATTATTATCTAACTAATTCACATTTCGTGCAAACATTAGAAATTGTTCAAAAAAAAAAAAAGTAGAAGATTTTGAACCTTGGGATTCAGATAACTTTTTGTAATTTCCGTTTTTCATCCAATTAAACGACTTTTCCTGACCAAACCGAGTATAACAACGTGGTAACCGCGGAGCAAAGCCCGCTGGTGACAGCTGGTATAATATAAAATTCAGATTTAATATGTTGTGTAATGTAAAGTGATTTATATTAAAAAATATATTTTCCCAACTCAAAATTTGCTTATGCGCATGAGAAAATAACGTCACATTCATGCCACGTGACTCATTCGGCAAACGAGTGCAATCCCAACGGCTGAAACTTCCCCGGTCATTTCTCAATGAAAAAGCACTAATAAAATGACTTGCTTTTGCAAAAAACTATGTTTTCGAATAATAGCGTTCCCTACGCGAGATCAGCGGCAAAACAATCAGCAAAAAGCTTCCGTTAATCGCTAGGTAATTCCGAGCAGAAATCAGTTGCAAATTACAGCGCGGTCTCGTGATTGCGGCATTGCCGTGGCGGAATGGGAGATTGGAAATCAGTTATAGAGTATGCTCCTTAAGAAGGCCAGGAAAAAAAAGGCCTCAAATTGTAGGGAAAAGGGCGCGGAAATGCTTCAGGTAAAACGAGATGAATCAGGGAATAAGGGATGTATAAAATCAAGCGGAAAACAAAGTTAAACGTAATAAATTTGATCCTATTAAAAGAACTTTGCCAGTTTTCTTTAATCAGTTACCGTATGCAACATCCTGTTACTTTTACTGGTAAAAAATATCGACAAAGGATATCATGAAAATAGTGAAATTATTTGTGTAGGTTTTTTAATAGGTTAACAATTTTTTCTGTTATTATTCTTGAATAAATAACTTACAGGAATATTATAACTACACTTTTCTGGATTATCATATCTTTTCAAATCATTTGTTGAATACCTACTAATAGTTGAATAATACTACCTTTCGAAAAGTCGTATTTTGACTACTGAAACAGTCTGTCTAAGCAAATAGCTTCTACAATTTTGTTCAAGTCATTTGATATTATATTTCTATACAATATTACAGTAATTAAATTTCTAGTAGTAGTCATATACAACTAGTTAGGTTATGTGTTTTCCACTTGAAAAATAAATAGAATTTGACGACCAAACAATCGAGTTCGATTTATTAAATAACAGAGAGAAAAACCATATAAAAAACTAATGCTCCTGTTCTTGTGATCGCTCTAAATTGCGTTTATTGCATGTAAATATCAAGAACAAAGCAAAATGACACAACTTCCTGTTCGATACAACTCGCGTGTTGCGCAACACAACATTTTTTCTGTGATAACGACACACTATACTCTACTAAGTAAGACGATTTCGCATTTCATGCTTTCACGTACAAAAACACGTCATTATCTCACTTAACCATCCATCGACTCTGATCGCTCGCCTCGAAATTATGCCACCGATTTATTGACCAAAACCAAGAAAACAAAGATGCAAAAAGGCCAAGCCTGGCAAATATCGTATGCGGGGCATTCCATGTCAGATTCGCAACTGAAATTTATGATTTCAACAAAATATGTTTCCAAAATTTTTGTTACACAATCTTTTTTTTCGATTTTTAAATTTTTTGAAAACAAAAAAATAATCTTCCACATAAAAGCTTTTAATATTCTAAAAATATATACAACAAATTTATCGTTTATATTTTATACTTGTTAAAAACTCTCAGTAACAAATCTTGTTTTCCAAAAAAATTTTATTTCGTCTACAAATATTTACACATATCAATGCTCATAGAAACTTCAAAAAAAAACAAAAAAAAAAAAAAAAAATATGAAAATAACTTCAATTATTCACAACATTGGAAAAATACATTATCTATATTTTTTTTTCGTGAATTTTTTCTCATAATGCAATTGTTTAAAAAATAATATTAGTTTCAAAATGTTTCTCATGCCAAATTCTTAAAGCTTGTAAAATTTTATTTTATCACAAATCGAATAATGTATATTTTTTTTATTAATTATATATTTTCATACATACAACTATGTGTCATCAATCATCTACAAAAAAGTCGACACCAAATTTTATAACTACGTAACAATTTCTTTAACTTGAAAATTGCCAGAAAAAAAGTTCATCGGTATCAAAGTTTTGGGTGCGAATTTCATATGAAACGACCCATACAAAGAGAGGAGATAAAAGCAAAAAACTTCAAGTGACTACTTCTTTGATAGACTAAAAATTGCGATGCGATTAAAGTGCGTTTAAAGTAGCTGTACACGTCCGCGAATCACGCTGGAAATCACGTGTTTTGATTATGTCGAGAAATTATTCATGATGTTATAGTACATCTTTCTTAATTCGAATCAACGATAGGTCGGAATTTTTTTTATTTTCTACGATTTAAAAACTTGGAGAAAATTGCTACCTGTCAATTTTTCTAATAAAATTTATAGGTTCATTAAACTTTTTTTTTGTCTAACATTAATTCTTTACCTCACATAATTTTTGCTTAAGAAATCATGACAGACACTGGCATATTAAAGTTTTTAGACATTCATCTCTATTTGGTTTTAATGCCTCATTCTTTTTCGAATTCATCAAAGATATATAAAAAAAACATTTTCAATAGACTGCTGCTAGCAGATTATATCAATATTTCACCGATATATAATGTATTAGCTATATAAAAACATCAACTCTTCTTTTCATTGAAAACTTCTGTCTGGTCCATTTAAATGATTATTTTCGGAAAAAAAAAATAAATTAATAACACTTACTTAGGAAAACAGAGTGAAGTAAGAGAAAATAAATTTCCGGAACAGCAATAGTATATTTCGTATCAAGGAGCAGAAACGAGCATTTTTACGAGTGCGAAGTTTTGCGAGCGAGCGTAGCGAGTGAGCAAATCGCACGAGTAAAACGCGAGTTTCGATGCTCCTTGACACGAGAGATATTTTTCACGCTCGCAGCACATGAATCATTTAATCTTTTGTTTACTGTTGTGTCGTGAAAAAACGAGTTCTATGCCGCTCGACCTTGGAGCGGCATAGAAATAGCAGCGAAAGGCGGTGGCAGAGAATTCGTTTTTCACGGGACAGTAGTAAACACAAGAATAAAGGATTTCTGTGCTGCGAGCGTGAAAAAATATATTCGTTGCGGCACTTTGAATAAAAAAAAAATTTTCTGTTTTCTCGTAGAACTTTGCATGTACATTGTCAATGTTGATAAACCTCGTTATTTGCACACATGATAAACCCAAAATAATGTCCAACATGGTAGATTATTAGTGTTGTCTTTCAACTATGCTAGGTTATTATAAAAACTGTAACAAGGTTTTACTATAAATATTTGAAAGTTTTTCTATGAAATACTTCTGCACTGGTTACAAGTACAGAAATAATAAAATCAATCAATTGCAATCTCGCGAAAACCAATGAAAAGCAAAACTATTAGAAATACTCGTTCACTCATCGTCAGAGTGACATACTAAAAATTAAGTGCCAAATGACTTGAATTCCAGTATATAAAAATACTCTTTTATTAATTTTTTTTCATGTTAAAACGTATAATGTAAATCTTCGAAAAAATCCTAAATCAACAAAATATATAATAAATAACTCTTGTATCAGGTAGCAGTAATCTGACTACTTATCGCATTTCTGACCGAAGATATCTTTTCTTTTCTGTAAGAAATTTGTGAAAAAAATATCCTAGGATATAATTACCCTCCTATTTATTAACGATTGTTACTTTCAACTAGATTGCATAAATTTGAAGAAAGTGTAAGAAAATATTGCACATTTTGTCAGAATTAGTGTCAAGTTGTACAATAGTACCTATACTTTTTCAATAAAAAAACTCAAAAAAACCGTATTCTTGATCCTGAATAGTATAAAATATTGTCTGCATTTTATTCGATTCTGTAAAAATGAATCAAGAACTAAGCATTCAGTTATCTTCTATCTGCTCTAATAACCAGTTTTCGTGATTTTTTTGAATACATAAATACTTTTTCAGTAAAAAAAAAAAAACCTAAAAAACCGTGTTCTCGATCCTGAGAAATACAAAATATTTCTGCTCTTCAATAACGAATGTCCTTCGATTCCCGAAAAAATCAACAACTTTGCCTCATTAGTCATCTTCAGTCTGTTCTGATAATAAATTCTCAAAAATCGTCAAATTCTTTGGAGTGCTAAATTGCAATCCATCGATCGCAATCTTGCAAAAACCAGTGAAGAGTAAAAGAATTAAAAACACTTGTTTATTCATTGCCAGACTGATATTACGTCATGCAGTGTATCGAAGAAATTTCGATCTGGAAAACGTAGCCGGGCCACGCGGTGTTTTTAATAATATCCGCGTCGCGACGGCCCTCGCGCAAGCGTCGCCTTGGAAATCGCCCGAGAACATGGCGGCTACGTCGAGGTTGCCCGCCAGGTTACGGCGAATTTCCCAAGTTTTTCGCGATGTAGTGCCAGATTTTCGCGCGGATCGAGTCCCGCGTTTCGCGTTACGCGAGAAATCCTTGCTCGGGCTTTTCCTCGCGACTTCGGCGACGGCGTATTTGGGGAGGAATTACCTCGGAACGAGCAGCACAGTGCACGCGGCCAAGGCACGAAAGGTAACGCAGTGTTGACATCAGTTTTCTGGGTCAATGTAATATACACGTATCATAAACAGTGGGAAATTTGAAGCACTTCGAATCGAGATTGGATAAGAGACGTGAAATCAACAGTATATTTTTTTATCTAAAACCTTATAAGATTCTTCACCTAAAATTTTTCATTTATCTGATGTATTTTTGGCAAGATATTTTTAATATTGTATTACGTTATAGTACAATGATGAGCACATTTGTTTTTAATTATTGAATATAATAGTATTTTATGCTGCAAATTGAGGAATTCTTTTGGGCTAGTCATTTCAAGCGTACGTAAATTCAAAATCGAGCTTTTCAACATGTAATGTACGATACTTTTTCATTGAACAAACGAAAGGTTTTTTTAACGAGTAGAAGAATTAATTTTCACTCTGAATTCACTTCAATCATTTTGCAACTGTTTAATTATTTCACAGTCAATAATTTCGCATTATCTATATTGAAGTTCAATGATGACAGAGTCTTGCAATTCCCGTGAAATGTTGTACGTGGTTAAAATACTGTTACTTGAAGAAAAATAATAACTAGATATAGTTACTTTGCCTAAAGTTTTCTACAAGGAAAATTCTTATAACTCATCCTTTTCGTGACAAGAGTATAAAGAAAAATCATTAAAAATAACGAGCACGATTGATTTTAACATGCATGATAGTTTTTAATATCTAGTTAAGCGATAAGGAGTTTCAAATTATTGATATTACTTCCTTAACAGTTTTGTAATTTGAAAGTTTATTCCGAAGATTCAAAAAGTTTTCAATAAATTTTGCAACATCTCTATTTTTACAGTTCAAATAGGATTGGAAATTTTGTAAAAGTTTTTACGGATTTCATTAAATTTAAAATATTTGTGTTGTCGAAATGGCAA
Source organism: Platygaster robiniae (assembly GCA_028476575.1). NCBI lineage: Eukaryota > Metazoa > Arthropoda > Insecta > Hymenoptera > Platygastridae > Platygaster > Platygaster robiniae. The sequence continues at coordinate 8,953,557 of CM052021.1, read as the reverse complement.
AAAACTTTTACAAACTGTCTAAAATGTCAATATCATATTATCGGAAACATCAAGATGGTCAGAACTATCTTTAACTGTGTACAGTATAAATTATCAAAACTTTTGAAATTGTTTTAAAAAGGCCAGAATCTTTTAAATGTACAAGCTCCCAAAAAAATTGAAAAATTCAAAAGTAGCATTATGGGAATTCGAAATAACTTTTCTAAAATCTACTGAAATTCCTAAATCATTTGAAAATTAAATGACAATATTTGATAATGCAATTAATAAAAACATAAATTTTTACACTACACTTCATTTTAGGAATATATTTGATTATGATAATAGCACCGTATCATGATCGAATTCTAGAACTAATTTTTCACTTTCCACAAGTATTAATTATTCTTCCGTAATAATATACAAAGATAAAAGCGCAACGTTGTAACTGAATAAATAAAAATTAGTGTATACATGTAAAAACCGCAATCAAGTTACATAACTTTGAATGAAACGTCAATTAGCAAGAAAAGCTATAACATCGTTTGAATTAATTACGAGTTATTCATCTGATCTTGGTATGAAATGTATTTAATATCTCTGGTCTCACAACCTTAACGTTGAATTTTCTAATTATTTTGAATTGAATGCATGTTTCAAGGAAATTCTAGTAATGTCTATATTTTCATAGTAAAACACGATATAGATAAAAGGTCTATTCATATTGTTTGTGAAAATATCTATGTATGAGATTTGACTTTTTATCTTTTCGAACTTGCAGGAATCAATTTTCCGATGTAATAAGCTTGAATGACTTTGTTGCATAGTGGATTTTCTGCTCGTGTTCTGTTTGAAACAACATAGTGCGATATCACGATTTTTTTTCAATGAAAAAAATGTTAGATTCAGAAACCATTGTTTCATAGTGTGCGATTTCGAATGTTATGAGAACTCGGTTGCTATTTACTTAAAAATTTTTTACATAGAATAATGTAACATTATATGATGATAGGGGATAGTTTCATCTCAAATTGTGCATGTGATTCAAATCGAATCATTATTTACATTGGAAATTTTTCCAAAGAATCTTTATCGAAATCGATGAGAGGCGTATTTTTTTCCGCTTGAATTTAAGTTGTTTTGTTATTGTGAATTTTTGAAATATAAGCTGAAAAGTTAATTTTCAGTAATTTCAACACATTAATTTTTCTACATAGTTAAATAACTCTACTGAAGATAGTCCGGTTGTTTTTTTGTTTTTTTCTCATTTTCTATGTAGTTTCATCTTAAGAGAAAAAGTTTTACAGTTTATTTGCAGCAATCGTTATTTTTGTAGAAAACAGAAAATTTTTAATCACATAATTCGGTATTACATAAGTTTTTTTAACTTCTTTTTTTTTGAAGGCAGTTGAATAAAAGTAATTAAATATTACTCTCCGTCAGCAAAAATTTGTCGCTTAGAAACTATGCATTGTTTGATATCAGAGTACCTTTTTCGCAGTTAAGTATGTACATGCATTATTTTTCAAAAATTCCATAATTTCACCAAAATTGGTTTTGTTATTATGATTTTCATTACTTTGTAACAATTTATTAAAATGTTTGAAATTTCTTCGATTATTGTCAAAAAAATCAAATTTGACCATTGAAGATTGAAATCAAGCCTTCTTTATTTAATTAGCTCAAAAAAATACAGGAAAAAATATGACGCAATGCCGGCCTTTGAAGGAGAAAAATTTTTCTACTTTTTTTTTTAGGATGGAACTTTCCATGCGAAATGGAAAAAAAAAAAAAAAAAAAAAACTATAACCATCGACAAATTTAGGATAAATTATGAAATAATATAAAATAAAATTACCATTTATCAGTTAGTTGAAATCAACTTTTTTGCCAATATTTCAAAAACCTCCTACGTTAAAACAAGTGAAATTCAAGCGAAAAGAAAAAACACGTGTTCCTTCGATTTTGATATACACGCTTGCAATAATTTCCCATTAAAAAAAAGGTCCCATCTAGACCACTTAGACCATTTGAGATAAAGTTACAAAAATATATTTTTCAGACGAAAACTCTGAAAAAATTGGGATATTTTTTTGAAATTATTTCAATTCAATTCAAGTAGCCGTACAGCCTAAATTGATATCCCTACGCAAAAAATACAGAAAAAAAATTTATCGTCAACAATAATTTCACTAATACAATTTAGTAAGAAATAATAAATAATGCGAATACGTTTCCCGAACTACATATTTTCGAAACTTTCTCCCAAGCCCCCCGCGTAGTGTTCTCGAGTTTCGTACGATTTTACTACTCCGGATTCTGCGGCGCATCGTTGGCGATCAGGTCTTATGCCTCTTGTAATAAATTGCCCGGCTCGAAAGCTCGGCAGTGGCAAGGGGACCCCGCGGTGTCGGTGCCTTTCCTAAATTGCATTTTACAAGACAATGTTACGAAGGTCTAAAACATTCGAGAGAACTCAATTAAAGTGGATACGTATCCACATCGAGGCTAAATTAGAAATTATACTCGGGCCTAATTTATTCAATGAAGTATGGAGGTCGTAAAGTCCTAAATTTTTGGCAACTTACATTTTTCAGAAAGGTCATTGTTATGAACGATGATCTTGTAACTTAATCCGATTTCATGCCAGATGAAAAATAACAATCAGGAATGAGTCCTCTTTTTGTTTGAAGGTATAAATGAATTCTGGAATTTTATTGAACGATTGGGTTCATTTAAACAATGAATCGTCTTTAAATTTAATAATTCTTAGTACAGGGATTACAATTTTCAGTTCTTCCAATTTATGAAACGCAAGTGAAAATAAAATTATTAGTTAGTTCTAAGAAAAATTCAATAAATTAATTTTACTTATCTTTATAAATAACGTTCTTCACTGATACTTATAATCTTTCCAGCAAAAACTTCAAATTGGTTATGAGCAGATTATGCATAAATTTAAAAACACCAAATAAAATGTAACATATACCAATCGTATCGTCAAACATTGCAGATCTCATCGTTTCATAACATAAAATCTCTTTCGAAAAAAATTTATTTGCTTATCAGTCCACCAAGTCCACTAAACATGTGAATTTTCCAACTGGTGTAATTATTCTGACGATCAGTTGATTATCTTCGTACAACAAAACATGCTCGTTGCATGAATGATCGAACCCATAAACACGTATCAAAATAAACGCGACCAATACCACGCATTAAACTAATAAATGGGGCACATAAAACACTGCACGATCGTTCAAAGTTGAAATCCACACGTGATTCTACATATCCTCGCATTTACATGATTGGGGCGATTAGATTTAATGGAACCACACATGATCGGAATTTCTTTACGATCGTGTCGTGTAAAAGAATGCGAATATCGGGGGCATCTTTATGAACAAACAATTTTTTTATCCATGTCCTTATTTTTTCTGATGAAAACACCGATATGAAATATTTTTATCGATGTTTTTTTTTTTTTTTTCATTTTTTCCGAAGCATATAATATTTGAAAGTTTCTTACTTCAAACTTTTAAACTGTCCACATAACACTGCAGCTTTAGTATTAAAAAATGATATCTATTACTAAACATGTATATATATATTTACGGGATGGTCTCAATTGTGTATAAATTTATTGTGCACTGGACGATTGTGCAAAATGCCATGAACGTGTGTACAGGGTGATATAAAAACTAATTCACCGTACGAATTTCATTATTTAGATATTTTTATTTCCAAATTTGTTTAATCTAGGATCATAGTGATGAAATCTATGAAAATTTGCATAATGTTCCAGCGCACAATAAATGCATTCTCCAATAAATTAATTTATCTACAATCGATACCCTCCCAAAATAACTTCAAATCACATACATCTCACGCACGAAACTACCCGATCGAACATTGCTTTCTACCACGAGTGACATAATTATCTCATAAAAACTCAACAAATTCCCTCTCGAATCACTGACTCGTCGGATCTCAAAGAGTCGCGGTAAAATACGAGTTCGCTAACGAATGCCAGTCGCGACACGTACTCACGCGGTAAGGAAACCAAGTAAGAAAAAAATAGGGGGAAAAAAAAAATCTAAGGCCCCGACCCACGAGCGAGAAATGTCGGGCGCAATTGTGTGCACCGAGCATTCCGATAAAGCGAAATGTGTGTCCCGCGAGCGACGATGTACGTAATCGTTCAAGTGTCGCCCACAGTTTTAGTCGGCGGAGCGTGAAGGAGAAGAGCGAAGCGAGTTCCAATCGGGGCAGGTACTACCCGAACCGGCCACTATCACAACTCACTTTTCCCATCCGCTCTCGATTATCGCCGCATTACAGTTGCGTGTGGTCCCCGATAAAACCGACAGTACCTCACTGCCGTATTAATGATAAGTCTGTTTTCTGATACAGTTCGGCGTGGGGGACATTGTTTATCCTTGGCCTGTCTCGACTTGAAACAACAACACCCAAAAGAAAGTTTAGCAAATAGTTATATAAATTTTTATAAAAGTTGACAGGTTGTCTACTCGATAGACTAAAAAAAATTTTGTACATTACCAGTAAATTTTTCAGTTTTTCTCCTACATTATTTGAAAAAATTCTCACACTTAATAATACTGCCATAACCCTTTTTTTTGACGCTATTACATTAAATAGATAAATAGCTAGCTAAAGTCACAAAGTGCAACAAATAAAACGATATTTGTGCAATAATTTCTGGCGTGAGACATTTCACTCTTCATAATCAATTTCAAAACTTACGATTTCAATTCTCATTTAGATCTTTTTAATCGAAATTTCTATTATTTTAGTTTATACCTATAACTATTTTTCACTCGTTTATTTCTCAATATTTTGAACTCTTATACTTTGAAATATATTTATTGAGAAAATTTTTATGGAGAATTGACGATTTGAAAACACTGAATAATAAAAATACGGTAAGAAGAAATTTTTTCATTTATCAACGAAAGTGTATAAAAATGCAGTACATTCGACATTTGGTTGCAAGCTATTCATAATTTTTCATTATCTAAAATATCGAATTCACAAATTTTTCCGATCTTGAAATTTTTATTTGTCATTAATTGAATATCGTACCTCATCAACGGTGTTTCTTTTATTTCTTGCTTTTGTTTTTGGCTTTTCCTTTATACTTATAGTAAGTCTGATGAAAGAAATCGTCATAAAAAATGTATAAGACTTAAAAATTATAATAATTGATATTTAGGTAATCGATGTCGGACAAATGTATTTTTTTATTGAAAAGTTTTTTCACTCAAACATTTATTGAATTGTTCAATAAAAAAATCTGACATTTTTCAACTGAAAATTAATTCTAAAATTTTGCGAGAAAGTTTGGAATTCAGAAATCGTGGAATTGTTGCAAACTGCTACAAAAACAAAAAAAGTGCATCACACTGGCCAAAAACAATATCGTTACTGACACTTGTGAATTTTAACAAGAGATGTATCTTGCTTTTGGCAATATGCCAAATTCAACGAATGTAATTATTTATTAGACAGATAAGTCATTCTGATTCAATGTGAAGTAATTAATCATGTTCGTAAGAAGAAATTATTTTTGAAAGGTCAGTTAACTGCTGTGCATCTTAATTAGCTGAATGTGGGGAATTAGAATATCACAAAGTCAGGCAGAAATAATATGTCGCTATATATGGGTATTTCGACAACAAATACGATTTTTACTTAAAAAAAATACTAAATACACAATTTGTAAGAACAAGTGCTCAATATTGATGTGTGACAGTTTTTTGTCTTGAAATCATTAAATCTTGAATTAAAATTTGATAGTTATCTTTCTACGAGGCTACTTACTAAACGTTTACAATAAAAAATTATGGATTCATACATTTCTTCATTTTCAAAACATTCAATTAACATCAGGGATGTTGCAATATGGGAGAAGAGGCAGCTTACTTATTTTGCTTTCTTATTTGCAACTAAGGTAAAGAAGTTTATTTTGCAGCCACTCGTCAAATGTTCTTATGAATATGTAACTGATTATTTCCAATTTTTTCACAATGCGATAACTGCTGCAAAAGAAAGTGTGAAATACACACTGAAGTTACACTAATTGATCAAAAATTGTAGAAACCGATAACATCTTTTCAAGACATACATTCCTAGGTATTCATCATTTTCGCAAAAATTTGTGTAATATCACGATATATCACTTCTTCCTTACGTCCTTCTTGTACAAAAAAAACACGTTGGAAAATTGTTTGATGTAATATCAAAACTTCCTCAATTATCAATAAAACATTGACAATTTCATTGCACACTACTTTTGTCATCGTTGGCCTAAGAAATGGCGCACGAAAAAAAGGGAGCTATGATTTACGTTGAGATCAATTGAGTCGCGGTGTGATTTAAAATCAGCGCAACACGTTTATTCCATTTCATTCCGCGCCTTTTGCGAGGAGGAAAAAGAATATGAGAGACAGAGCGAACGAAAGTGAGAGTAAAAAAAGTCTGGCCACTTTCTTTGTGAGAGCACAACGTCATATCTCGCCACCCACGCTTTTTTTATTGTGTTCCCATCGCGGCCCTCCCTTCGATTCCCACGAAAAAAAAATTTTGTCCCTTACGAAAACAGAATTAGATTTACGTTAGCGATTTTCTAGAATTCGCGAGGAAATAGACCTTTCCAGATTTATTTTTCACATCGAAAGCTGGTCATTTCCTAACAAATTACGGAAATGACGCAAATCTATAGTAATAAAAATTTTTTTTCTTCAATCTCGCAAAAACACAATTTCAATAACAAGTAATTTTTAAGTAATAGGCTCTCCAATTAACAAATAATCTACTATTTACGATTTCCCACTTTTTTCTTTGCATTGTGCTGATTCAGATTTTTAGAAAAAAGTTTTTTTCAATTCTCAAATATTACAGTGTTAAACGACTGTTTTACTGAAAAATTTGGAATTTTTATATTTAGCTTATTCTTAGTTTTGAAAAAACAATAGGATTCGAGTAGAGTTTTCTACCACTCATATTTTTCTAAATATTTCAAAAATTTGCCAAAACACTTTCAGAATACTTTATTAAGCTTATTCCATGGTAAACATGCAATTGAATTTGTTAATCATAACTGCAAACAACTTATTAACTTTTTTCCCATTTAATTTCTTCTTTTGAATAAAAACATTTGTTGTAAAAAAAATTTCGACTCAAAATTACATTTTTCAAAATTGAAATTGCTATTTCGAAAAAGTAGGAAAAATTGTATTACTGCACAAGTGGCAAATGACATTTTTTTAATAATATAATGTATATAAATTATTGTATAACAGGAAGGATAAAAATTTGTCATTTTCAAGCACAATCTGATTGTTCCATACATTCACTAGAATGAGCGATGAAGCTTAGAGCACGGGGATATGCCGTAAAACACGTTCGCGGTGGCAAATTTAGAATGTAGAACTTCCAAGCTCAATGGTCTGTCGCGAGAACTAATTGTGTGCTCGAGAAGAATGCAGTTTTCTCTATTTGTACTTTTTGACTTGCAGACACTTCATTTTTTATCGTTTGCTTTTCATATTTCGATAGAATGAACTAAATTATTTACCTGTCAACAGCTCTTTTAATAATTCTGAAGAAGATTCACAAAAATAAACTTTAAATTTTTTTTCATTGCTTGCTATTAAATTTGAAGAATTGCAATTGCTTGAATACTGGTTATTTCATTTTTACTGCTTGATAGCGTGAGTAGTTTTTCCAAGAAATTTTCAGATATCATATTATCACAGAACATGAAACTTTTCGTTCGAAGATCATTAATTTCGCGATTAACTTGCTTGTTAACACGAGCTATCGTTCTAAACAAACTCTTGCCGTGGCCACTCGTAATCTAAAACATGCAGACTAATGTTGGTTTTAGCGGTGGCCGCTTTGGGTTCTCAGCGAACTGCGGATTCAAAAGTTAAAAAATAACCAAATTTTACATGTTTATGTATTATTATCGTTCTAGCATATGGAACGGTTTGACTAGAATAAAATAAATAGCAAACGGTTAAATTATATGTTTTATGTTATTTTAAATATCTCTTCATGTTGCTTTAATGATATTTAGTGGAATGATTCATTTTTTATATTACTAGCTGACCCGGCGCGCTTCGCTGCGCGTTTCGGAAGTAGACAATGAAAACTCTCCAATATAAAAAAATATAAACATACATGTATGTATATAATAAAATTTATATAAATTACGATTTAGTTAACAGATTTTATTATCTTTCCGACATTTCCTTGGAAATGACGATTACCAGATTCGTTAAAAAAAAATAATAAAATAAACATAAATCATTTATTAATGTTAATAAATATTTGAAAATTTTTAAAAGTTTTAGATTAGACAAACAGAAAAGATATTAACTTAGGAACTTAGACATAGAAAATTCATAATTTAACATTAAAGAAAAAGACGAAAAGTTTTTCAATTATTTTGAGCACTTATCGCGCGCGTGTGAGTGTGTACATGCATGCATGCATGCTTCTGGTTTACTGCGTGTTACTAAAACTTAATTGTAAATATTTTTAAATTTTTTCTAAATATAAACTTTCTACCCATTAAGACGAAAAAAAAAAAAAAAAAACTATGCAAATCTGTCCAGCCATCCGCAAGTGATGCTCCATCGAACAAATTTTTTCATTTCTTTTTCAGAATAAGATTATTTAGTGAAGTTAGTATATTTATTTCGACTATATTTAAAGATAAAACAAACATTAGATAATAAATTTAATTTTATTATACAATTGTGTAATGCACAATTATTAAAAAAATTATAAAACATTGTTAAAACATTATTATTGAACACTAATTACATTTAACTATAATTTAGACATTGAACTATATTTCACTAATTTCCAAAGTCTGTGAATCAACATTAAAAAAGTTTTTCGAAGCTGTATAACAAAATTCTTTCCTCACTCTATGTCCAAATCAGAAGTACAATTATATTTTTTTTCATATTCGATCATATCTCTCAATTCTTTAGCAAATGATAACGCATACAATTTTTCATCGACTTCAAGGCCAAAATGGTTTCTTTCAATTTCGTGTTTTTTTAATAGTTAGTTTTAAGTTTGATGTTTCAAAAATCTAGAAAAATAAAAAACTATCCAAAACTCCAAACATCCTCAATAATGCGTGTAAATATTTAATAATAATATAATTATTTTATTTTTTTTTAATAATAATGCGTTGTAAATATTTTTGAATTTTTATATCTATAAACCTATTACACATTAATACGAACAAAATAAAAAAAAATTTATGCAAATCCGTCCAGCCGTTCGCGAGGGATGCTCCGTCGAACGAACAACATTTCATTTTTATATATATAGATTATACCTATAAACCCATTAACTCAGAAGTAAATAAAAGTCTTAAGATACAAATTCAAATGAATTTAAACAAAAACAATGAATAATAACACAATTAATTGTAATCGATGTACCAAAAATTATTAGTTCTAGCTTGATACACGAAAATGATTACCAAATTATAATAAACTTTACAATATTCTATTAATTTTTCATATATTATAGTACATTCCACGATCTATATTTTTGTTATACGTATACAGCATAAAAAAAAGTACAATATAGCAAATATTATAAGATGTTTGCTCATTTTTTTCATGGTTTAGAAAAATCAGTAAAAATCAAAGTGTTGAAAAATTTTAAGCCTGCACCCATGAAAATACCGCTGCAACGTCCTGCAAAAACTCAATTCTACTGAAGGTGTTAAACTTCGAAAGAAGATTGTTTGAAAACAGAAATTGCCAGAGATTATTCAATGTAACATTGGTAATAATGTTATTCAAGTCGTGTAAAAAAAAAAAACACCGGTTTTCTTCGTAATAGAAAGATAATGAGCCACATCACATCAATTAATTGTCCCGTAAACACGGCATTTCTCACGAGACACGCGTGTAAGAACGAATCAATTGAAATGTATGACGACTTCGTCGTTTTTCCATCGGTTTTAGCGACTTTGTTGCAAGCTAAGTTTTTCAGTGACACAGGCTCGCATTCGAACATCCCAAACAGGGAGATCGACTTTCATATAATTGACAAAAGTGTTAGTTTCTTCCTATTATTTGTCGCAAATACTGGTTCGCGCTGGTTCAAATCGCACTTCACGACGCTGCACCACTTTTTCAAGACTTTTCTTCGACGCTCATTATCGCGACTCATTCCGACTCGGCACATCTCCACTGACACAGTGATAGTTTCAATCATGATGCAGCTGTAAATGACGCGTACGATACGCGGAAATTTCTTATTTTAGCAACTTTAGGATTCTTTTACACAGTAATTACATTACTTCTACAATAATTGCTTTTAAAAAATCAGCAAGAACAAGCGGTGCACGACCTGAAATGTAATAGAAATTTCGACTTTTTACAACAGAAGGTACAAGTTCTCGAAACTATGGTAAAATTATTATTATTTTATTTTTCTCAATTTTCATTGTCATCTATTCCGCAGAGTAAAATCAGCAAAGAAAAGCAACTTATTTATGTAATTAGTATTTTTTAGCTACTTGTTACAGACTTAACCCTATAACGATCAATATGTTACGTTTTGGAGCAAATAAACTGAAAATTCTTCAAAATACCTAAACTTATTGTTTATAAACTGTCATTGCCAACATTGATAAAATCCGTCAGTTTCAAGACTCTGAAAGCTTCCATTAAATCAAATTGTAAAAACTGTTCGAATCGTCGGAACAGTTACAAAATAAAAATAAAAGAAACAAAGCTAAAAGATAAAATCGTATTGAAGAGTTCAACTTTCAAACCTATAAAAACTGAAAAACTTGCATAACCTCTGAAACTGTACAAAAACGCTGAAAATTATCCAGAATATCAAAAAAATTTTAACTGTATTAAACTGTAATTACTGTACCTCCCAGACTTTGAACCATATATCTTACCATTTAGAGATATTTTAATCATCTCAGCAAATGCTCCAGAAAATCTTACAACTTTTTTAAAAAAATATCAGTATGTACTTTTTCAATTAAAATATCAGTAAATCTCATGACTCAAACATGTAAAATTTGCTAATTTTTATTTTTATTTTTCAATTTCTCAAAATAAACACAATACTGTTTTTAAATTTCCTTAGAATCTGTCGAAGTTATTAGATGACTCGACGGTTTTTTTTTTAATTTCGCAGCTTTTGACGACTATTTCTCAAAATAGGTTCAATTTTTCCCCACGACGACACAAACGACAGTTTTGGATGATGACAAACGAGTTCGATGACTGTTCGTCACCGAAACTAGGTCGAGAATTTTTACGATTATTGCGCGCGAATGACATTCACGACCGTTACTCTTTTGCACGAGTTGATAGGTTCAGGGTGCCTGACATGTCTGGAGAGTGATTAGAAACAAATTGACTAATTTTCCAAATTTTACTATTCTACGTCCTCTCAAAACATCAATTCTCCTACCGTCTAAAAGTCAATAAAACCTCCACCAAAAAAATTCATGTCTCGACTCAAGAATAAATTCGCAGTTTTCAAACTCGTTTGACATTCTTTTTCACCTACAAACATCCCAAAACGATGCGCTCGATTAGCCACAATAAACGCGCGATCAAACAATCATCCACGCATTTTTTTTCTGTACAGGAAACCCAGTCTCTCGTCATTGTTGATAAATTTAGGGAAAAAACTCCGCCTGTTTCATATGTATCGCAGGCATTCATCGTGTTACGGTCAATTGGGCTGCTCCCATAAAGTTCTTCGCCGCCACAGTCTGCTGAGCACGATTATTGCAGTGCTCGTCTTTTAACCTCCATCTTTTTTTCCCCGGTACGTAATACCAGGCATCATATACTACGGATTAATTAGCGTTTGCCCCGCGAGATCGGCAGTTCTGAGTAACTGCGTCGTGGTGAAAATCATTTTCCAATAGGTGAAAAAACGTTTTGTTGAATGGGGTTCGCTGCAAAGCGCATCATGTGCAAGTCCATTTTTCGCGTATTAAAGAACACTGAATCGTCCGATGAATTACTAATACCTCCAATCGATGATACGCCATTTTAATAGGATCGGCCCTATGATATCCCGATCCCCAAAAACCATCCCAAACCCAAACAAAGTAGGTCACCTCGAAAATTCCCTGCAGCATGGGTGGCAAGGGTTTGGCAACAAAAGTATCTGAGCCTTCGAACACGAGACTCTTGACCCTTATCCGCTAATCCGCGGTGCATTTATGAGCCATAGAGGATCGAGATCAAAACGGTCGATATCACGCACTCCAAGTACCAGGAAATCCTCTCCTAGAGCTCTTTTTATTCTTTATCCATTGCAAAAACCTTAGCAGCCCTCGCGAATTCGAAAGTCACAAAAAAAGGAGTTTTTGTTCTGGCTCGTTTCTTGTTACTCGAAGCGGGGAATAACCAATCAACGGGCCAAAGAAGACAGGCAGCTCGGAAAAAGGTAGAGCAAAAGCGTTTCGGTCTGCACCAAAAGCGTCCATCGAAACCGAAAATACCCCAGCCCCGATATATTACGTAACGGGTGATGCGCGTTGATGATTAACGCTATTCTCCAGAACAACTTCTTTTTTCTTTTGTTTGTTTTTCGCATATCGCATGAGCCCGTTGGTCACGGGATTATGGTAATCCTCACTGTCAGGGCTCCCTCGACACAATGCTAAAAAGGCGCGATATGAAAATGTTAACCCGTGTAAGAGGATTACGCGGGACTCGATGTAACTGTAATTTTTCTGCGGATCGGTTTTCGGGCGTTAGGGATTTTCATTTGTTCGCTTTTTAGGTGACGAAAGACGCTTTTTAAATCGTAATTGAGCTGGTGGGCTTTAGTTGGGAACGTCGCAAAGTCACGAGGTGAAGGGGCTTGACGCGTGGGATGGTCGCCATATTGGTTCTGCGCGTGCGCCTTGGATAACAAATTGAATTGATTCATGCGATTAAACGTGAAACGTCTTGATTCGAGAGGAAATCTCGTTTGAAACATTATACGGGCGGAATTTCATGGACCATGTAAGAGGATTACATGGGTTGTTAAATTTCAGGGTGTACAGAGATCGATTTTTGTTTATTTGCTTTGACAGGTTTTTATTGCTCAGTGCTGGTTTGTAGCTGAATCAAACAAGCTATATCTGTTTTTTTTCTCGTTTTTAGATAATTTTTTTATTAACTTATCATTGAGTCTAATTACATACGTGTTTTGCTACATGAATACGCAAATAATTACATTTTTAAAAGTAAAAATTATGAAAAATACATGTATGCATCTGTTTTTTTTCTTGCCACGCTATCCTAATCCAAAATTATATCTGTATTTGCCTTCTTCTGCATCCTCGATTTCAATGATTTCAGTCACTTGCTCTTCATTTTTATTGTTAAACAACGATGTATCCATATTTTCGTATAAAATTGAGCCATCACTATTTTCAACAGGTAAAGCGTTACTTTCAGAAACTCTGAACAGAGCAAGAATCGCAAGTCCAATGTGAAAACGCTGAAATATCAAATTTCTAATCGACTAATTTATTCAAATATACATAATTTACGTATGAAAAATATATAAAGAACGATAACTCAAAAATTATCGGGAAATTTTAATACACGCGTTATTTTTTTAATAAAAATAGTTATAAATGAATGCTAATAAAAAAAACTAATAAACGAACACAACCATACACCGATGATGAATCAAATTAATGCAAATAAAACGACCTAATTAAAAAAATGTTTGTAAAAAAAGATATTTTATATAGAACTTACCACAAGAAAACGTTTCATGTTGAAGATGGTGATTTTGCTTGTACACTAATCATGAAACTCTCGAGTAACTTGCTTTTATATGAAAAACTGAACAAACAGACGAAATTCAAACAAATCTCAAATTCAAAATCGTATGATTCCTGAAAGACTATCGGAATTCGTGTTAACTGGTTTCTACGGTATCTAGTTATTTAGTAACCTCATTGCTATATTCAAGGGGTATCAAAAAAAATTATGAGAAAAATTTCGATTTAGAAAACAGTGCTTATCTAAAGTTTTTTGATAAGGTGATCAAACTTTGACGATGAATTAATTCGGAGTACGAACGATAAAACTTTCCATAAAATTCAGTGAAATCCAGTTTTTGCTGCGGATTACTAGCGAATTGAAAGCATTGCCTCAGAATTCAAAGAATGATTGTCAGGGCCGGGCCGGTGCTAGATATGGTGATACCGGACGTTTACCTAGGGCAGCAATTCAAGGGCGAAGAGGATTTCTAATTTATGTATTGAAAAATGGCTATTTCCATTCCAAGATTTCGTCTTATCTACCTTAAGACGACTCGCAAGACCTTCTCTTTTTGTCCTTCTTCCTTTCAACTGAATCCCATTCTAAGCATCTCTCTCGCACTACAGTAGGTTGCGAGTCATCTTAAACACTCTTAACAAAAAAAAACTCCGAAACTGAGTTTTGTGCTGATATTTCCCTCAAAGAAGGCCCATCAGGGTGATATGAAAAATGGCAGCTCTTTTTGTTTGAACAAGATGTAGTAACATTTTGCGTTCTAGAACCTACATATCTTAGCTCTAGTAATTTCGATAATTAAAAAAACTTATAAATAAATAAAATGTCTTATAAGAATTCGATTACTCATTACTTATAAGGTGAACCTTATGAAAACCTTACAATTCAATTTTTTATAAACTGGACCTTACATCAACATTATAAGAAACTGAAGTTTCTTATAAAGAAGTGATCGAAAAAATTTTGCAAGTTGAAATCCTGTAGGATTTTATAAAATACATTCTTCTAAAAATTTCTGTTTCTTATAAGATTTTTAGAAGATCACCTTTTAAGAATTTGAATTCTTATTAGGTTTTTACAAGGTACACCTTATAAACTATTAAATTTTTATAAAAAATTATATTTTCTTATAAGGTTTCTATAAAGATAAAAATTATTAGGGAACTAACTAAGGCTCAGTTATGTCAAATGATTATTTAAAAAAAAAAAAAATTATTATCAGAGAATACAGTTTGAGGCCAATTTTTCTACGGAAAATTGCATAAAATTAGTTACCTCAAGATTTTCAACTTTGCTATCGAGGAACAAAAGGTTTTTCAAAGTATTATTTTGCATTTTTGACGATCTTGAAAAGTTTACATTATCTATTTTTTGGACACAGATATTCACATTTTTTTTAATTTTATTTTTCATTTACGCATTTAAGCAAATCAGATTCTCATGACTTACAAATCACTGTGTTAAAGATTTTCCTTTTTGATTTAATGAAATTAACAACTCTAAATATTGCGTTACAGAATATAAACTGAAAAAAATAATTTGTTATGTTTGAAGTATCCGATCTTATTGAATTGGGGGTATGGAAAATATATTCTTTTTCAACAATAAATTTCAACTCGTTTTCAATTTCATTCTTTCCGAAAAAATTGCAACATCGCAGAATTTATTTCCTAAATGTGCTTTACAGATTCTCGAAATTCCTAATTTTTCAATTTCGAAATTTGAAATGTCACGTTTGAAGTGTAAAAATGTTTCGTTTTTGAAACCTAGTAATTCAACATGCTTTTTCATTAAAATGCTTTAAATTCAAAGTTACAAGTTCTTTATTACCGTATCTGATGTATATCTGTAAAATTGTCATAACGTTCAACTAAAACATTTTTCGACCAAAAATGATAATGGTCAACAAAAAATTGAATATTCAAAGAATTTGTCACAGCCCCATAGCAGATTTTAACTATACCAAGTACCATCCATTACTTTCTGATAAACATACATCTTATCTTTCCAGAGCAATAACCAATTTCACACTTTCTAAAGAAAATTTTCCTACTTTTTAATAATTTTTTTCAACATAACGTAAGCAAGGACTCCCTCCAGCTACCACCCCAACAAAATCCAAAATATCCCCAAAAACTTCGCCACTGAAACCAGCATCCGACCGATAGTTCATATTTTCCAGAAAAAGAAGACGGTACAGAATCCGGTCACGCGATAATAACGAAGCGAATCTCGATCGCCGCGGGCGATCCCTGCCGCCCTAATAGAGATACGCCGGCCAAAAGAATGGCAAAGGCGTGAATCCTGGCTATCGACAAATCTATCGAACTCTCCACGTGAACTCGCTCTCTAAACAGATGAAGTTACAGCGAAGATAGCAGACTCCAGATATATCCCTTCCAGCCCCGGGAGTATCTCTCCTCCCGGATATTAATTTATATTTGTTTTGAATGGTGAATTCGATCTTGGCCCGATAAAACAAACACCACGTGAATTTATTATCCTTATCCGCGTACTTTTCTCGCTCGTCGGCGATTTTACGACGGGCATTAATTCCGCTTTCGGCGCGAAATCCGTATACTTTGCAAATGAGTTATTGGCTAATTCGGCTTTAGCCGCGGTTTTCGCGCGAGCAGAAATGAAGGTGAGATAAGATTTCCGAAGGGATGAAGGGGAATCAACGACCCGGAATATCGGATTCGAAGATGTATCTCGAGGTTGATCGCGAGTAAGCCCGTTCTGTACGTGACTGCCGAGGATGCTCTGTAATACCAGTTATTTGTAGGCTTCTTTTACGTGCGAGGCGTCGACTTCATCGTTTACTGAAGTTGAAAAATCGTCTGTGGTTTTCCGGCATTTTTACTAACAAAATAATCCAGTGATATCGAATTTTTCACTTCACAGAGTCACTCCACAACCAAACAAATTGTATTGAATCTGACTCAGATCGAAAATAGAATCGCGTGCATCTTTTTTGTAGTAAAAATACGGCCAGTCTCAAAAAAACGATGTTTTCATCGTATCTATCAGAAATTTACGATAAATGTAATTTATACAAAATCCAGCGATAATTGCGGAAACGGAGTCAAAGATACGCGGAACGAGTCCGAGGCCGCGTTCCTTATAAATTATAAAGTGGGGAATCGAATGGGAAAATCCGCATAGATTTGCACGTTAATTAAAACGGATTATATTATTTCACGTGATATATAAATTGGTGTAATAAACAGTCAATTATGTGTACGTAAAGTGCCACATTCATTCGGACGCCAACACTGATTGGGCGTAATGAAAGCACATGGCTCGCGGTGAATCTAACCTTTTATGCGTGTTATTATGCTCGGGATTGTGATGGATTGAGGGTTGCTTTATTCGGCCTTTTCGATTCACGATTCACTGTATCTGTCAGAGTGAAAATCGTATAGGAGGACATTTAGGTTGAGTAAAGTTTTAAATTTATCTAATGCGACTAATCGACAGTGGATTCGAGTATCTTGCTTGTAGGAGTGATGCATGAAAGGTAGGAAGCACTACCCAAGTATGAAAATTTGGGATAGATAAAATACCTAAAAATACGTTTTGAAAATGCATAAATTGAAAAATTGAAGTTGTACCAGAGAGTTAAAATTTTTGACACTTGAAACAATTTATATTTTTTATTGAAATTTCCAGAATTGTCGTACATATCCATACGATAAAACATTTTTTTTTTCATTTGAATTTCAAGTATATAAACACAGTGCTGGTAGTTTTTCGAAATTTTCAAAGTTTCCCCAATCTATCAAATTTCTGAAAATTAATTAGATTGCCGCAATTTTCCCGAAATTTTTATAGCACTGACAACCTTCAAAATTTTCAATTTTTTCGACTTCTTATAAATTTTTCAAAGTCGCAAACAGAATACAAACATAAAACTTTCTGAATTATATAAAAATTAATTTAACGCTTAGATTTTTCGTCATATTTCAATACTTTTCAAGCTTTTCACATTTTCGTCAAAAATGGGAATATAATTATCGATTTCAAAGAACTATGTATGTAGAAATATGATAATGAAGAAAATCTAAAAAATTTACATTTTACTTTTTTTTTTATTCTTTTTTTTTTACTTTTTATTTCTTTTTTTTTTTTACTTCTCTTACAGCTACTAAAAAACTCACGAATTTAAAATAATTTAGTAATTTATTGAAATTTTCTAAACAACTTCAAAGTATATAAATTTTATGATAATTTTTCCAAATCGATAATATTTTTCGTGACTTTGTGATTCTCTCAAGTTCCAGATTTTTATTAAAAAAGGAAAAAAATATTATCTTGCCTTTTTCGAAGGAATATTATTATGAATGCAATCTTCGAAGTTCATAAACATTTTTTGAAATTCTACAAACTTTTCATGATTCTTGATAATTTTCAGAATTGTTTACTTGGTTTTTTCCCGAATTTTCCAAATTTTAAACATAATTTAAATTATAAAAAACTTCCCAAGTTTTATAAGAATTCATTTAACTTATCAATAGTTACCGTAATTCTTACTAATAAAAGTTTTTCAGCTTTTATTTGAAAAAGAACCTTATCATGTATATTCCTAAGAAATATGACAATGAATATAACCCACGAGTTAATGAAATTTTTCTGAATTCGAGAATTTTTTCGCTTTTCAAGGATAATTGTGGATAATCATCCGAATTCTCAATAATTTTTTGTTTTCCGATATTTAAAAAATTTTTAAGATAATACAAACTATTGAGAACTATACAAATTTTATGAGCATTTGTCCAACTTGTTATGATTTTTCGTTATATTTAGGTTTTTCGAGTCTCTGAGATTTCGAAACATACAACTTATTATCTCTATTCAAATCATTTGTAACATCATACTTCATTATAGATTCAACAAATCTATGAGACAAAAATCATTAGTTTGAAAATAAAAATTTTGGTTACTCAGCACTTTGCTTGATTGACGCATGAACAAAAAAAATATAAGACTCAAAAAACTTGCGCATTTCAACCCATTGATTTCAGTATGTGATAATTTCGCAGTTTTTGTTTATAACTGAAAAATAAGTAAATTAGTGTCATCAAATTTTGTTTGAAATTTTTTTCAAAAACGTTGACTATAAAAAGTATTTATAAAAATTTATTGCGTTACATTTATTTTCAGTGCGCTTATGTGTGTCAAAAAAAGTAAATCATAAAATAATGAGAAAATCGATTGAGATCAACAAAACGAAATTACGAAAAACTCACAAAAATTTTTCTGGGCCAAAGAAGCAAATACGTGTCTCATCAAATTGATCAAAATATAACATATCAAAGTTTCACGGGAATATAAAATCATACCCCAAAAGGACCAGTTGCGTCAAGATGCTACGAAACGAAAACCATCTTCTTACAAAAAAAGTCGAATTGTTGGAAATTTTTTTCTGAAATAACTTCTCTTAAAGTATTGCAATCGTCATTTGTTAGAAAATAACCATTTTAACAGTAAAACCAAATTGAATTCTAATCGAAACCTAACCAGATTTCGACTAATCTAAAAAGAGAGGGAAGAGAAATGGGAATAAGCGAAAGAAGCTCTCGCACAATGAGTTATGTTAATGAGGGATGTTAATTCCACGATTTATCTAAATTAATTATTGTTCTCTGTCCCAAAGTACCGTGAAATTGGCGGGCGCATCGCGTGGGAGAGATAGGCGTGCGCGGTGCCAAGGAGGCGCATCGCGTGTTGCCGCGCTATGTATCAACGCGAAACAATGCGCCAGCTAATTGAATATCGAAAAGATTTCATGATTTAACGACCGCCATCGGCGTTTCTTCATGCGCCATCTGTAAACACGCGCACTTGGCCCGATAAATTACGGCCATTCGTTCACGCGGTTCGATCGCTCTTCAACGCGCCTCGGTAATTAGCGTACATCGTACGTATAATTGCCGAAAATCCTGCCTCCCCTTACCTCATTCACATTCGATGTGTCGAGCCCGTAGTTATCCGAGACTTTAACGTGCATGCTTTTTTGGAACGAAGGGCATGCATGGGTTTTTTCGGATTTTTATTTTTTTTTAAGAGAGAGTGTTGGAGAAGTCTTTTTTTTTTAATTTCTTGTTGATTTCGATGATAACTGGCCTCGTATAGGTTTCATGGAGTATTTATTGTATTTGGAATCTCATAGTCATTTGAAGAACATTTATCATAAGTTTTAATGGAGTGACAGAGGTTTTTTTACTTTTTTTGGTAAAATAAGGTATTTGGAACAAATATTTTTTGAAAATCTTCGTTAATCACTGAAAAAAGAAAAAGGAAAGAGAAACCTATCATGTTTTTTATCGAAAATGGAAATTCGCTGAGAAACTATCCATTGGCATATCGTAATTTGTATTAAATATCTATCAGTTAATCGATACTGGAGACAAAGGAGTCAAAAGAAACTCATCTTTTTCAGTCACGATTACATAATGGAAATCACATATCAAGTGTCAAATGAAATTTCTCGAATTTCTTATAACATATATTTTTCATAGCGTTTTTTTCTTTTGAATCGAATCGACTAAAATATAATAGTCAAAAAGAAAGGCAGGAATGAAAAAAATTAGGAATAGTTATATTGATGGATTCGAATCATGATATGTACATAGAAATTTCGAATAGACCAGAAGAATTCATGAGTTTGATATTTTTTATGAAAAGTTTTTAAATATCTATATACTTTACATCAAAAAACGAATTTAATTATATTAGAATATAGAAATTTCTTATAATTATTATTGAATGCTTTCAATCCGTGAATTTTCGATCAAGATATTTTCATCAGATTTATTTCAAGGTGAATTAGTTGGAAAATTCAGTAATGAACTTATGAAAAGTTCTTATAGACTTAAATACAACTAATAAAAAAAAAATTTATTATTTTAAAACAGAACTATTTTCTTGGTATTCTGGATGAGAAATTTTTAAAATTGTAAATTTGTTTCATGATTAGAATAAACGGCTAATAAACATCAATAAATAGAATCCACTGCATTCTTACAATTATATTTTGAAAAATTAACTTTACAAAAGATTTGGATTGATACTTAACTGCAAAATTTGTAGATTATTTCAAAATAACAAATTTGTACTAAAATTATTAAAAATTTAACAAAAAAAACTCTTTAATGAATACCGTGTGATTCAGACATATAGATACTTGCTACAAATGATCCAATTGATGTTGTTAAAGAAAATGAAAAATAATCGTAAATATTGATTGAAACATTATGAAATTTCAAATTATCAAAACCTGCCATCATGAGCAGAATTTCGATGAAATTGGCTCAAAATATAAAAATCAAAAACTTTTATATTTCTCAAATTTCATTATTTCATCAACTGAATCCACAACTCTACTTTGAATTCTCCTGTTTCTCGCCTTTCTTTTTAACTTTTAATTTTGCAATGAATTCCACGCACAACAAATCGACGTGATATATTAATGAAGTGAAATTCGAAACAATTGTATTTTAATTATTAAGTAGAAAATTTTTGGTTGACAGTACAAATTTACCTTCTCAATCTATTTTTGAACGATTTGTTTTTAGTTTTAATATCGTATCATTAAATGCAGGTGCGCATAGAGCGCGCCATCTTCAGTGTAATAAGTTATAGAAAATAGTATTGTTATTTATTAATCAACTTATTTTTCAAGATTTAGTATAAAAATCAAATTCATAAGTAATATTTGCATAGAAAGAAACAGAGGGAGGGGCGACAAAGCGCAAGCAGCGAAAATCTGAAAAAGTCACACCGCTGTTCAGGTATTTTTAGCACGACCAGCCAGTTTTTCGCCTTGTTTTATAGCCGGCCCTGAATGGGAATATACGAAGACATAATCGATGAAGACGCGATCGTAATTTACAGCGACTTTTCCGCTGACGCATTATTATTAACGTCGTCTCACGGCCAATCAAAAATATCCTGCGTTTTTCCCGGGGCCCGGAATATCTTACTCAAACAAATTGCGCAATATTTAAGATCGACCCCTTATTTCGCGATGCCGATCAATCCTATGCATATTAATTGCTCAATCGATGTTTCTCAATTAATTTACCGCACGTCGCGTTTAAGGGTATGCGGAATGCAGTACAGATTCAAGTAAATGACATAAACCGATTTCCAGTAAAATTTACCCTATTTTTAATCAAATCATTTTACCAAATCGAATAAAGTAAAACTTTGAAAAATATGAATATAAGCTACATATATTGTTATTTCACAATATTGAAGATTTCCTAATTCAACTAACTGTGATTCAAGGGCATTAATTTCAGGAATTAGTAATTTCCATTTTCAGTGAGTTTTTTTCTTAATTTCGTTGAAACTTGGAGTTACAGAAAAACAACACCTAACAATGCACACAACACTCTAGGAATTTCCTCCTATTTCAGTGTTCCAGCATTTGATTAATTTGAGGATTCACCGTTTTTTAGTTTTCTAATCACTCCGAGATCTAAATTGATTGGATTTATATTCAAAGTTCCAGAATTGACATTCTTATAGAAATACCGTTTCTCCGATAACGAAATTATCAGGAATGTAATCTAATACGAGTACAACTTATGCACTACTTAGTTTCATGATCACTGTTTGCCTCAAATGGACTTAATTAATTATTTGAAATAGCAAAAGTAGAAACTACTAACGCATTTTTGTCGATTTAACGTTAGTAAAGAAAGCATTTATCATTTGTCCAACCAAATGGTAATTTTCTTCAATGATAAGCAAAATCGCATTTTATTGCATAAAAACATCTTGAATTTAGTGTTTTTTTTTTCTTCTAAATTGTTGTGTTGGTGTTTGATCGCTCAAATTAAAAGATAGCAGGATGAAATTGTAATAAAAATTTTATTCGGAAAATTTTTTAGTTTCTAAAAATTCTCGAAGCTTCATTACAAAAGTATCATTAAGTTCACTACAAAAAAATTCAGAGAAAATTTCTTTCATTTTGCTTGAATAATTCTTCTGACAATTTTGTTTGTCCTTTTATTTAAATTACATTCTGAAAAATCCCGTCGTATGGTTCGAAGAAAAATTATTTGGTTTAAAACACAAGGATCTTGAAAGTTTGAAATGAAAATCTTTATAACAGCACTAAATTTTTTCTTTATTTTCTTTTTCAACATTTCAACCCAAATTGATCAACTTGATCAGTAAAACTAGTTCAAAAATGCCGATTTTGATCAACCTTTTTATTTCTGATTGCTGTGACCCAAAAATTAAAAAAATTTTCATTCCGAAATATCGAGATTTCTAAATAATATGGAAAAAATCCACTCATGTGTGGCGCAAGGTAAAAATAAAATTTATACGCGGTGCCCTCGACAAAGGCGAGACCATTAGTCCAGCAGATTAAAATCGTGTCGATGAACATCCACGTCAATTAGACGCAACAAAACCGGCGTATTTGAACATCGTTAGAATTTCTAACGATTTTAGCGTCCCATTAATCGTGTACAGTAAGAACGTCAGGCGCCGAAATACAGAACAAATTTACTACTCTCTGCACAATGTAAATCCACGGCCCCAGAAAAATCGACCTTAATTAACTGACGCACAACAACATTCATTTTTATTCAGACGTTTTTCCAAAAGAGGGTTTATAATGCACTTGTAGAATACAAAAAAATCCTTCGTTTTAATAACTTTCAAATTTCCATGATCGGAGATTTAAAAACAAATTATGTTATTCTTTTTACTCTATTCATTTTATTTTTGAATCAACTGAATTTTTTCTGGCCCTGTTTCAATACGTTAGGATTTTAATTTAAATTCTTTATTATGAGTACTGTATATGTCAGTCTACAGAATTGGGACAACTGTAACCTTATACAATTCAGTGATCCCTGAATTCATTATTTTGATTTGCTAACTTCTTCTATAAGCCGATTTTGCTCTTCTTAAAACTTGATTTCGTCACAATATCGATACATTGCAGTCCATCATTACAAAAGTACATAATCCCCCTTCAAGTATTTCAAATCAGTATGTTGTGGATGCTGCAATGATATTACAATAATGTTCATTACAATATTCTACGTGGGAACCCAACATCAAAATCTGCGAATCAGTGACGAGAGGCCCCGACTCGCCCTCACTGATTTATTCGATTTATATGAAATCGGTCCCTTGCGTGACAGTTTACACCCGAATAGGTCTCCGATGCCACGAATGATAGTCCCGGAATTGATAATCGCGGTGCGTTATCTCAATTTCGTCGTGGATATCGAGTGTCAAGCCACGCTCTATTTTTCTCCTGGGTCCCTTCCCGTCCGCCATTTTTCTCCCCGATACCGATCTTACCCCGTCGAAGGATCCGAAATGGCACATTCCTAGACCACGATTTATAGCTACTTTATAAAACTCTCCCTTTCATTAACATTCCGGAGAACGGGAAAATCTCTGGGTCAACGAAAAATCTACTTCCTCGATCAGAGAACAATCTGCAGTCGGCCACGTTTCGCTCATTATTCATGGGCTTGTCTTCATTTCGGAGAGAATGAAAGGATTACTTATTCCAATTAATCAATCGGATTATGCTCGCACGCAAGATCGCGATGAAGCTGGATTTTATATGGTCAAATTCAAAAAATCCTACTCCTATAATTAGTAGGTTCACTGTCGTGCAAAATTTTAAGTTTATTACGAATAAAAAGTAGGCAATAGTACAAATACTTGTGAATAATAAATTATTTATAATTTTGTCTTATTATTCCTAAAATATGAATTCATTTTTAAGTAATTGTATATTATATGTAGAAAGATTCATTTTGTTACATTAATATTGATAATTTTCAATCTATCACCAACTTAAAAATCATGAAGGATTCTTTATTAGTTTCAATGATATGATTACCAAGTATTTCATTTTCCAAGCTCCTACATTTAGGAATCATCAAAACTAGAATTCTCGAAGAAAGATGTCAAATCTTAAATTATACTAATAAATTGATGTTTTTAGAATCAAAATAATCTGCAGTCTATATTTGCAAATACGTCATTACCAACATGATATACCTATGCAATCTAATAAACGACATTTTTTTCATTTTACGCCATTTCGATCTCAAGAAATTGTCATGCCAACTCATTGGACCTCAATTTTGTTTTTCGCAGAAATCCTAAAATTTCAAGTCAACTTCTTTTCTCAAAAAATTCTGTTTTCCTGCCATAAATTTCGCCCCTACATACGCTTTTTTCCGGATTCAAATTTTATTAACTCGAACGGGAATTGCATGACGAGCACTCGAAGATTCCGCATTCTTTTGGGAGATAACACTCGGTCGCGATAACGTGGAAGCTACGATTTTCCTGATTTATGAGCCGCCTCCAATTAATTAACATCGAGTCACGGAAAACGCGGATAGCACAATCGCACCTCGTTGACAGTTGTCCTGCCTTTTTTTCTCCCTGTTTTTTTCATGTACATTTACATGCGCTGTTTTTTGCACAAACATACGAAAGTTCTAATGATAAAAAATAAATACCTGGAATATTCAGTGGCATGCAGCGAAGGAAGGCTTACCTGAAATAAAAAAAAAAATTTTTTCATAAGTAAATGAAGTAATTAAATCTACATCTTTTCCAAGATTTTCCTAATTTTCAGATCTGTTTCAAAATTACAACGTTGGAAATTTTCGATTCAGCGCGAAACAAGCAGGGAACATAAAAAAATCACGGACAAAAAAAATTAAAAAAAGGTCTGGAGAATGCGCGTATAAATTAGGCGCGTTTTAAGTAACGCGAGCATTCGGTAATTGCCCGTCGTGGGCTGCTTGGCGCCCCTTGGCGCTTGTTAGCCTCGGACACGTTTGCAGTTTGGGGGAACGGGCGTGAATATCGTCGCGGTTTGGTAGCGCCCCGAGAAATAAAAATGAAGAAAAAAAATGAAAATGGAATAAAATGAAGGGAGGAAGGAGAAAAAGGAGCAGCAGGAATTTTGACAATCGTTTTATTGGCCGCGATAGGATCTGCCGTGAGATATTAACGCCGCTCGTCGCTTCCCATCCCGAATTTGCATATAAAGGAATGTCTTAGCGTCAAATTAACATAATCAAATGTTTGTCTTCTGAGATGCGTTTTAACGATTTCACCCTTTTTTGGGGTATTCTATACGACGAGAAAGAAAGTTTTGAGAATTAGAAACAAAAATTCTATTACAAGATCTCTAGATAATAGTATACTTATTTAGAAATTTTGAAAATGGGGGTTTATTTGGTAGATTTTTTTTGCGTGAGAAAGGATCATGGAGGAAATTACAATCAATTTCAATTTTTCCTAATTACTTAAGGTCACGTTTAAGAGTAACACATTCCAGAAGAATGATAAGTCCAAAAAGACAATTTTTAAATTCAATATTATGTATAAATCAATAAAATGAAAATATATTTAATTATGGTACGATTATAATCAAATATTTGGTTCAATCCTAATATCTCAAAACATAATAATTCTAGGAGGGCCAAACCCAATTCAATTTTAGTTATATTTTTTATTTTAAAAAAACCTTTTTGGAAGATATCCATTCTTTTTGATTATTTACTTCAAATATTATATATGCATAGAAACTTCTAATCACACATAAAATTATGTTTAAAACTAATATCCAATTCAATAAAATTCAACTTTTCAGAAACAATTTTTCATGTATACTTTAATTTCTATCTTATATGAAATTTTTATTTTTATAGCCGAAGGGGACCTGACTAAATCTGCGACAGCGGGGGTGTAAAGTTTTTCTATAATATAGAAAGATAATTATTAGAATTTATCTTAATTCATCTATTCTTTTAAAAACGAATAATAAGAAAAAAGCAAAATACAATTCGATTATTCCATTTTTCTTATTAATTGTATAGTTACACAGAAAGAAACGAAAAAATGTAGGAAGGAATTCACAGTAACCATTCCGTATGAACAAAATAACTCAATAATAAATAATTGATTTTTTGTAACTAAATAGCTATGCCAAACGTTTACAAAAAACAAATATGATTTATTTCGTAAATTAAAAAAAATTCAGAATGAAATTGAAATACTTGCGAGTTGAAATTCCAATTTTTATTTATTTTCAATTATGTAAACATCTCGATTTTTTTCCTGTTACTCAAATTGTGAATGATATTCCTTCAAATTTCAGTCGAAAGTCCAAAAACTTTATCGATTATTTAATTCGTTTCTCAATTTTCGTTCTTTTTTTGAAATGTAATCAAATAACTAAAAACTTGAATTCAGAAGTAGAAAATTTTCAAAAATTTTGAATTTCATTGACGATCTATCACTAGTTTATTCTATGATTAAAATTTAGAGTTAAAAATAAGTGCATTTCATCTGCAAAAAGCACAAATACATTTTCTCATAACTTTACTAACCAAGTCAAAAAACATGAATTAATTCATAGATGCCTAATTTGTTCTTTACTTGTATGTTCTAGAGCTCAGATGAGTTGCAGAAACCTGCAAAATTAACGATGAGGGAAAAACGCTTCATAAAATTCGCATCTGTGGCGTATGATGGACAACTTTATATGACACCACAGGACTTTCTCGACAGTGTCGTCGAGCCCGAACCAAGACGTAAAAAACCACTCAAAAATATTTAAATTTTTTTCGCCCCGCTGTTATCATAATATCAAACATTAAACACAAATTCAGAATGCAGAATATTTTTTCGTAAAAAATTGCAGTAAATCAATACTCGTATTTCAAAACTTATATTTGTCGAGCTGCTAAAATCTTGATTTCGGGAGACTTGTTTTTCATTTGTGCTAAATAAAAGATTTAAAAAATGTACATTGCCGACTTCATTGTAAATGTAGATGAATGAAGAGATATTATAGATATTTATAAACATAAAGATGAAAATATTTAATGTATATTTTTCTCGCCTTATTCTTATACCATTGCAACGTGTATCAAAACTCATTGAAATTTTTTTGTTTGTAATTTTCTCAGCAAGATTAAAACGCCGAGTTCTGACGGCCAAAGAATTAGACGCGATGAGAAACAGCACTCCGGCTATGCTCGATGGAGGCAACCACATGTTCCGTAACCTACGCGACAAAGGTGCGAAAACTGGCTGTTTTTTTCTTTTTTTTTTCTTTCTTTTATTCCTCCGACAAAACTGTCTCTACTTGCAAAAAATTCGCTCCAGCAAACACAGACAATTTCTTTTTTCATTGCAGGGATCGTCTCGTACACCGAGTATCTGTTCTTACTCTCGATTCTCACGAGTAAGTCTCAAAATTTTCGAAAAAACGTTGTTGCAAAAAACCGATGACTTCGAGTTAGACCAAAATTGTAAATAACTGCATCGTTTGTTTCAGAACCTCAAACAGGATTTCGCATTGCTTTCAATATGTTCGATACTGATGGGAATGAGCGAATAGACAAAACCGAATTTCTCGTGGTAAGATATATAGGGCATTATTACGAAAAACATTTATATAGGCATAAAAACTCTAAATACATGAAACCCTCATTAAGTGTCACCTTCGTACAGTCAACTCTTGGGGAGCGTCTTTCTGACTATTGTTAAGTCACCTCTCACAGTTTTGTACACTGTGTACTATGAAACGAAACTTGAATATTTCTTATTAACAGTAACCTGGGAACTCTTTTTTTTAAGCAATTTTTCATTTCTTAAAATTTCTGGAAATCCCTCACTTTTTCATAAGTAAAATAAAAAACTCGATAAATTTTGGGCAAATAATATACCGTGTTGATTTTTGAAAAATAAGGATTTTTCGTCTTTTTTTTAAAATAATATGATGACTTTGTACTGGTTGTATCACACAATTCTCAGAAACGAAAAAGGTGCATTTTCCTTCTTCACGCATGCAATTTTCACAGATTCGACGTCTCATGGGCGGTAGTTTGAGGGAAAGAAATCTCGATGATGCAACGAAGCGTGTAGTGAGTTTTTGCGCTGTGTGGCAAAAAGTCTCATTATTCCCTTACACCCGAGGGCGACGAAATAATGAAACGATTAAATGATTGCATGCGAATGCCGATTTCCTCAGCAAGTTCACTGCTCGAAGGAATATTTTTGTTTCTAGGTCTATTAATAAATTCCAAATCTCTCGTGATAATTATTTCATACCTTTGAAAAATAAAACTGGGTTTTGTAAGTTTTGAGTTTCAGAATTTTTCTACTCTCTGATCTGGATCTATTACATCTCAATAAAATGCAATCTGTTAAAAATTTTCACTGAAAAATTACTTTACACAGATGTATCTTTCAAATTTAACAGATTGTCTGTTATATTCTACAAATTCAATCTGTAGATTTTTCACAGATTACATTGTGGAAACTATAAAAAGGCAATCTATTGAATTCAACAGATTCAGATTTTGAGAGTAGTATTTATGAAGAGGTTTTTGCATTACCAAGAATTTTTAAAGAACTTTAATCATGGCAAACAATCAAAATGATCAGAATCAAGAATACTTCAAAATTTAGAAAAATGTTCTCCTAAACTTTACAAATAAGAGCTTTCCAAAATGCCCCTTCCCCCCCTCGGTTGATCCATCCCTGCCTTTAATTCTAAAATTTGAAAATTAGAAAAAACTTTCAATTTTTCCTTTTATATATTGAAAAAAAAATTAAGAATTTTTTTTTTTTAATACGGAAACTAATTTCAAATTTATCTAAGTTTCAAATTTTTCTATAATTTAGAATAGCTGTAAAAAAATTTAAAAACTATGAATTTTCGGTATTCCCGAAATGTACAATCAAACTACGCCTATAAATATGTGTTCTGTTTTTACGAAGACGCATGCAGGGTAACCTACTTTTAGGGGTTCATGAAGAATATATCAGAAAAATTGAATTTTTTGTATTTAGGGGAAATTGGCTATCTTTTCAATTCAGAAAAATTAAAAACCATTACTTTGACCTATTTTCGTAAAACAAGTGGATGTTTTAATTTATTTTAAATTTTCTTCAGAGTAATTTACGTTTTTTTAACTCAATAATTTCAATTTTTGCTTCTAATAAATTCTGCGTTCCATTTTTGACAAAAATTCAATAACTCTAACAATGCGTTCGTGAATTGTATGTCACTAAAATAGTCATATTTTCTACTTTTTCTTTAAGTTAGAGAAATTAATCTCGCCCCAAGAGACGTTCGGAATTTTGAAAGTAAATCTACGAGAATCCAAAAAAAACGAAACTTCGGAAATTTCTGGTGTAAGTTCCACGTGTGAACCAAAAAACAATTTTCTTCGATTTTTGTTTATTCATGCCTTTGTAATATAACGCCTAGGTTTGCAGGAATTTTTTAACAACGAGGTTTTGTCGTGTGACGTTTGTTATAAAGTAATATTGTGTTTTTTGAATAATTAACGCTGCATTTTGGAAAAATTAACAATATTTCACCATTTTCTTGTTTTACAGCTGGAGAAAATTTTCAGTCACGTTTTGCGAGATCGTCGAGGTGTGGAGGTTCAACAAAATGAAAATCCGAAAAATGGAAAACACAAAATTCAAAGAGATGTCAGGCAAGATTTCATCGACGATGAACAAGTAAGGGTTGATTTGTTGGAATTTTTCCGCATATAAAAAATGAAATTTTTACGAATAAGCTTTGTACATGTTTTTTTCCAAAACTAGAACCTAATGCTTCAACTTTTATTAGTTCATTATCAAATTACTTCATAAATGGTTGAAATATTGAAGTAGAGAAAAATTCAACAATTTTCTACAGATTAAGATTTTTGGGTGTTGCTAAAAATGTTGTTTGCTTGATATGCTTCCAAAAATTTTTATAACTTTCATATACAACCACATAGTTTTTATTTATTTCTGAATTTCAGGGCTTGCAAAGACGTCACGCAGTAGATACAACTTTGATGGTCCATTTTTTTGGCAACGATGGAAAAAAAGAACTCAATTACGAAGGTTTTCGACGTTTCATGCAAAATTTGCAGCACGAGGTCTTGGAACTAGAATTCCACGAATTTAGCAAAGGCTTGGATATCATATCAGAAATGGATTTCGCAAAAATTTTGTTGCGATATACGTATCTTGATACTGATGAGTAAGTGTAAAATAAATTTAAGAATCCAAAAGTTTTCGAGACGAATTTTTAGAAAATTTTTTACCTCATTTATGTACATTTCCCGACATAATTTTTTTTAAAGTAACTTCAAAGTTTGCGTTTGTTAATTTTTACTATTCCAATAACTATTTGCTATAATTAATTCATGAAAAATAAATAGGAATCCCACCTTTCAGCAGATGTTTCACATCCAGTAAAATAACCCTTAGACGTTTTTTATACGTATGCAATCACTCGAAATTTTTTTAGGTACGACATGTACTTGGAAAGATTGATGGATCGCTTCGAAAATTCGATAAGAATTAGTTTCGACGACTTCAAAGTTTTTTATCAATTTCTGAACAGCCTCGATGATTTTTCAATTGCTATGAGAATGTATACACTCGCGGATAATCCCATTTCTAAAGGTGAATATCGATAATTATCAATAAATAATAAGGAATAAATGCAATGATTCCAATCATTCTCAAAGTCAGCTTTAACAAGATGCTGAACAAATTTGATGCGATTGCAATGAATCAAAGATATATGAAAAATTTCGAATTAGAAATCTATTCTAAAACTTTCTTAATTAATTCTAAAACTTTCTTAAAGTTCATCATTCAAAATTTTACGAAATTCAAATTATTTAACTTAATATATGGAAGAATAATATTCCCAAAGTGCATACTAAATTTTTGAAAAATGGATAATGTATTAAAAAAATTTCTTTCATTTATGATTCTTCTCAACTATGAATTTTTGATGATTACAAAATTACATAAATAATGCTAAAATTTGCATGATTCAAACGAAGTTGGAAAAATTCAAGTGCATTCCAAACAAATATTTTAATTCGAAAGAGTTTCTCAAAAATTAATGAATCAGACAAAAACTGTAACGTATAACTTATCAAAAAAATTAACTTGATCCTCCTGATTATGTATAATAAAATGGTATTTAAGAGTACACGAAATCTACTCAAGTCCGAGAGAGGCTAATGATACACAAACTGTTTAAAGAAAGGAGGACGCGAAGAATATCTTCCGTGTCCTCTTAATCAAGGTGCCTACTGAATAGGCTGAAAAAAATTCCAGTACATTTTTCGTACATCTTTCAGTTTTTCCGTGCATGGTTTTGGGAAATTCGAACATGTAATAATATTGCTATATTTTTTATTTTTTGATGTTGTTGCATTATATTATTAAATAATAAGTCAATTAGTAACTGAATAGTTACAAAGCGCATTAAATAATGCAAAATTCTCTCGTGTTGAAAATTCAACTGTTGATATAAATCGATTATATAATTTAGAATTTCGAAAGATCCTCATTAAAAATATCGATATCACAAATCTTTATTTAACAAAAATTTCTCTATTTCATTAGTTGAGTGCAATTTTCATTACTCTTTTATTTTGCAGTAAATTTGATGAAAAATTTTTTATTCAATATGAATGAAATTAGAGCACAGGATAGTGGTGAAAGAAACAATTTTTTCCATTTTTCAACACGAATTTTTAAAAGTGCAATCAATTTGGTTTTTGGATGCATAATGATAATTTTGATCATTTCTCTTCCAAAATATCAAAATCAATCTCGAAATTTGTTTTTGTCATTTGTCATCCGAAGAATTCAAAACTATAATTTTTGTCATTTTTGTGTTCCTAACTTGAGCGTTTGACTCCTGTTTTATAGTAAATATGATGAAAAAAATCATCATAATAAATTTAGGATACTCAAAAATGTAAACAATTGTTGTTTAATTTGTCGATATCGGTGAGTTCTATTTTCTTATTTATTATTAGTCGAAGCCACGATTTCATTAGTCATGCGTTAAATTTTTTTATTGCTTAGTTGTTGAATTGTTCAATATAAAAATTTGAATTCTTGAACTATTCAGAAAATTTGCGATGAAGTTTTTAATCTGAAAATTCTTTTTATTGGAAATGATAGCTTTTCAAAGATCATTTCATTTGGTTTTTTGATACAAATTCACGATTTATTAAAGTAAATTTGATTGTAAAAAAACCTTACAGAGTAATGTAACAATCTGTAATACTTAATAGTTTATTTTTCACTGATTTCATCAAAATTACTACTTCAGCGAATTCCCGTACGATTCTTGCATTTCCCGTACAGTAGACACCCTGTTAATGAGACGTTAGAATTAAAAGTTTTTTTATCACACTCACAATCTATCTTAGTAATTAAAAGTTTTTAATATAATTATCTTGATCGTAAGATTTTTAGTCTATTGAAGAATGAGTTTTTCATCTCTCCCTTCCAATTCATCAAATTATTTATATATTTTCCGATATTTTTTTCAGGTGAATTTTCTCGAGCTGTGAAAATTTGCACAGGAACTCAACTTTCCATACACATAATTGAAACTGTTTTCGCTTTATTCGATGTCGATGGCGATGGTCAATTATCTTACAAAGAATTCATCGCGATTATGAAGGACAGACTTCACCGCGGTTTCAAGGTAGAAAAAAAAAAATTCGAAGAAAATTTTCCGATTCAAACTGCATTTTCGATCAGTAATTGAAATTGAATTAAAATTACACACTGTTACCTTTTTTTTAAAAAAACATACGATTGTATAATGTTTAATTTTTCTCGAAGATTCATAATCTGAAGGCAGTTTTTTTCGCAGGAAAAATGTACGCTTGAAGAAATTGAGTAAACAATTATATTATTATAATTATGAATATATGTATATAAATGATATATTATCAGGAAATTTATTTATAAGATTGAGCAAATTTAAAAATTGTATATTTTGAATGAAGATTCAGAATCTGCAAGCACACTTTTTTCTTTTTTTTCCAGGAAAAATTTTGCCAAAATAGTAATTTATAGTTTTCACTTGAAAGTAGTATGAAAATATAATAAAATAAGCTGTTAAACATACAATTGAATTTTTAACTCTTGCTACTTTAGAACAAAAGTACGAATACCAAAATTAACAAGGAAACATATTATATCAAACCCTAAATTTTTAAATTCTCGTTCTTCTGATTTTTGAATGAAAATTGTATTTTTATGTTACAGTCACAGCCAAGGAGCGAGGGTTGGGACACTTTCAAATTTTGCGTGAAACAAGAAATGAAATCGTCCTAAAAATTACTACGCAACAAACCGAAAAAAATAGCACACATTGTTATTTGTTGCTAATTGTTGATAGTTCCCAAAGACTCGTTTCCAAAAAAATTCTCTTGAAAAATGTTTTTGCAGAGACAAAAAAAAACTATATGAATTTCGCGCCATTTCGCAAGTATTCCATTAGCTGAAAATATAAATGCTCTCTTGCATGAAAATTAAGCAACAAAAATATCGCGAATGTTGAGATTTTTTCTTAATGAGTCTAGCAGCAATTTATTGTTCCGTCTAACTTGAGTTCCTAAAGTTTTAGCACAATATAATATTTTTGATAATAATATTTACCAATATTCAGTCTCAAATGCATTTTGCAAGTTTCCCTAGTGACGTGAATCAGACTGTAAGGGAATATAGAAAAACCTATAAAAAGATCATTGGTCGCGAACACGAATTTTCGCACGGTACGAATTTGACCTTGAGGCGCATTAGACATTTTTTCGCCTAATCCCTGCACAAATTTACATCTCAGCATAAACGATGAAGAAAAAAACTTGCGTCAAAACAAAAATCGAAGCGTCGTAGATCGCCTGAAAAGGCTTGAAACATTCTCGGAAAAAACCAATAATAATAACATCCCTAGTCGAAGCAATGGCAAATTTACCTTTTTTTCCGGCGTCCTTTACCCGATATTTCCAAAGTAACTCCAAATGGTATCCTTAATATTATAATCTGCTGTAATCCCATTTTGGCACTATTCACTATTCACTATTACATTTCACTGAGTTGCAATTATATTTACTGCCGCAGATTTTTTTTTCGCGCGTGTAAAAACCTGTAAAAACCCGAGAAACCGACAACGCAAAAAAAATGGCGATTGCGTATTAGGGGTCGCGCATATATGACGTCACGCTCTTGGGAGGAGGGGGGGAGGTCAGCCTAAGTGTGGCTAACCATGTTAGCTCTTATAGAGAAATGCGAGACGAAGGGGGAGGGGGGGTCAAAAATGACCAAAAATCGCGTGACGTCATACATGCGCGACCTCTAACTCTCCTTCCGTTCACCCCTTTTTCATCCACCATGGGCCGCGATTTCTGCGCATGCGCGGAACAATCTTGTTTTCGCGATCGCGATCATTTTTTGCAATCGATCGAAACAAAAAAAATCGAATTTTAAATTTGCTTGAGGGCTGATTTCTATGGATTTTATTTATGGAGAACGTAGTTTATTGGTGTTTTCACGATGGTGATCATTTTGCAATCGATCGAAACAAAAAAAAATCGAATTCAAATTTTTTTTAGACAGGGGCGCACCTAGAAAAATTTTTCGGGATGGGTTTTACCCCAGGAAAACATAATATAGGGGATATAGGGTAAGGGTGGGTAATATTAGACACTTTTGTTTATATTATGTACTTCTGGTTTTGTCCTTATTCAGAAAAAAATCCATTAAACTTTCTAAATGGTTGTATGAAGCCTGTAGAACGATATTAAGATAATTGTTTGCAATTATTTTATGTGTTCAACATTTTTTTAGACACTCGAAAAAGAATTCAAGATGTGAAGATTTTGCAAAATGTGTCAGTATCATGAGACTGAGACACTTTAAAAAATCGGCTGTTGATTGAAATGTAATAAATACAAAATATTTCTTCCTCATAAATAATTTCATGAGTTTTAGTTTTTTTTGTAAAAACTGACGTATCTCAAAATTGAATAATGGTAATGAATCTATTTTCAAATTCATTGCACTGCAAAATTTTTTTATTTAAAATTGTATTATCATCTTTTGACGCAAAGAAAAATGTTACATCATAAAAACAATCATAATACTAAACGAATAATATT
The DNA here is from genome assembly GCA_028476575.1 of Platygaster robiniae. Lineage (NCBI taxonomy): Eukaryota > Metazoa > Arthropoda > Insecta > Hymenoptera > Platygastridae > Platygaster > Platygaster robiniae. Next base: position 8,917,733 of record CM052021.1, on the reverse strand, counting down.
TTCATTATTATAGTATTAATAGTTGTGCATAATCAAAAAAATCCCTTTGAAAACTATGATACTTAAATTTACTTTTGATTTTACATATCAAAATTTAAATTTCAACGCCCTCTGCATGCATATAAAAATTTTCGCGATCTTGAACCTGGAACATCAAGTACATACCATTTTTTCAAACAGAACAAAAATTATAGTTATATGCTTCAACAAATAACAGATTAATTGTAACAATAAAAAATCGAAAAACGTGAATCTAGCACGTGAAACTCGCAAAATTTTACAAATGATGATTTCCAAAATTCTGGTATTATTATCATACATAATTAACACTTACATATCTAAATATTTACGACCCCCCACGAAAATTCGTGTATATAATCAATTTAATTCATTATTTATTAAATTTTGTATATAATCCAGAAACAAACAATATATTGCACGTGAAGTTTGTCAAATGAATATTGTTAACGCCAACGAGATTTTAATGAATGGACTGTTGTGTGGCAAATTTGAAATGCATTTTTGCGTATTTATTGTTGAAACTATATGTTGGCTGCAAAATGTCACGGCATAAAAAAGGTGCTTACGAACAAAGTGTAAATCACGGAATACATGGACTGTTATTCAAAAGTAGACTCATGAATAATGTTACTTTTCGTAACACTATTATTGTTATATTTCTATATTATTTTATTTCTCGAAAAATAAATATACCTAATAATTTTAGGTATAATTTTTGTAATTATTACGTCGGTTTAGTTTTTAAATTTATAGTAAATTTTTATTTCCCAGTGTCATTTTTTACTGAATCGCAGCAGTGTACACAAAAGTAACGCACATAGTGAAATTCATTTATTATAACGAAATTCGTGAATAAAATACCTTTCAAATATATTTTTATTATATACAGTTGAAACTCGTTTATCGTTTATCGCAAGACTCAAGGTTCACAATTCACAGGGTTCACGATAAACGAGTTTCGACTGTATGATACAGGGTAATTAAAAGGAGATTTTAAACTATCGTTGCACAAAATTATAAAAAAAGGTCTGATTAATCTCAGGTAAGAAATTTGGAAAATCGATAAATGTTGTTAATCAAGAAAATTGTTATCATGGAAAATATTCCAGTGATGAAAATTTTACGAAGGATACCAATGACTGAATACTCGAATGTTGAATAATTTGTTGATTTACTTTTACTTGGCTTGTTCACTATCTTAAGAAATCTTTTTGTGTTCACATGATTTATAATATCGTTAATAAACTATACATTTTTCATCATTGCAGATTATTTCATTACCTGAACAATATACGGTATAGATCTTAATGAATGATCCATTTACGGTAAAAATAAATGTTTTGTTACATCACTAACGAATTTTCAAATAATATGTTCTTCTGGTGATACGTATAAAGAACTGGTTTTTTGTAAAGTACTAAAAATACGGTGTTGATCGCTTAATCTTGGTTTTTATCTTTTGAAAACTTGTCCTGACAAGAAAAATCCCACAATATAAATCATAAGATAGCTCTTGCAGGCTACGAGTAGTCAAGATACGCTGCACGTGACTTTCAGGCAAAAAAATAAGTGAAGTACATAATTCTTTTAAAGAAATAAGTTTTTTTAAGTTTCAGGAAATACATTGGTTTACAATTTTGATAAAAACGATAACACTGCTGAAAAATAGGATGTCGCCAATGCCAATAAATTGCAATATAATTGGACTACTTTTTTTAACGAATGTGATCGTGAAGCTCGTTTTTGACTTGTCCTGTAAACCTTACAATATGATGTTATTATATTATACTATTCCGAATTTTTTTCTGTACTCTCGTGCACTCTCGTTCAATTTACAATGACACCCTGTAACGAATGGTTTTTACACGGTAGAAACTAGAAACCTGATATTGATCAAGTTTAAAATAAAACTATGTTGTAATAAATTCCTACATGCCCTGGAATGTATTGTGTTTGGCTTGCACAAAAGAATTGTAGACCTTTTCGATGATTTCAAGCCTCGATGAGAAATGGTTTTTCACTTCCGGATCCTAATCCCATCAAATCGACGACAACCACGAAATAATAGATTATACATAGTACACGCCTTTCAAAACAGAGTCCGAGTGGGGATTAGCAGTGGATGGGGAAATGGGCCTCATGCGCGCGCTGTCTGGTTGTGGTTGGTCAAATCATTGGATTTGATTCGATTGAAACTTATCAAACTGTATACATATGTCGAACTCACTACTCAGTTATCTGACTGCACCTGACAACGCCTGACCATCAGTCTGCAATAGTTTTAATTTAATCAGTCTCAATCACAATCAACAATCAGTCACCGCGAATCTATCAGTCTGTTGGAAACGCAGGAATTACGTCTCATAAATGAGCTTCTAAATTTGAAAATTCCGTGCCGCGATCGTGATATCAAATTTTCGTATTGAAAACCACGTGTGTGACTCAGTGTTGACCGGTGATAATCAGTGATAATCATGGGAATGTTCAAGTGGTTCAGAAAGTGAGTATATTCAACAATGTTGTGTTTTTTTCAAGAAAAAATTTCGAAAACCCAGATTTTATTGTAAAGAATACTCATTTTGCTAAATGCATTTAAAAGGTTTAAACGACAGTAATATTCATGACGTATTTTAGCTGCAAAACAAAAGTGATTCTAAAACCATTCGATAGATTGTTATTTTGTGAAAATTTCGATATTATAGCAAATACAGTTCTTCGAAATTCCATGAGAATCGACGAAATTGTCTGGATATGAGTCGTGAAGAAGAAATTTTAAATTTTCGGAGAATTCCAAATCGAAGGACATCTTTTTTTTTCTTTTTGGAGAAATATTCTTAAATGGTTCTAAAATGATCCTTAACGTCCCCTTATCTGGCTATTAAGGCATTTTTGTCGCGTCAATGTTTTCCCTTGGGAAATTCAAGCTGGAGATGACCGATCCATTTCCATTGTTCAAAAAAAAAGATAAATCGAAAAACTCGTTCCTTTGAATGCGAGTATACTGAATTGAGTAGAGACGTCATTTTTTAATATGAGTAAAAACTTTTCCTTTTATTTTGAATCCGAGATACTTTTCATAGAGAAATTGGCGTCGCGATGTGAAAAACAGAAATTTTTGCAGCTCTAATTTTGCACTTCAATTTATGTACTTGTTTAAAAGCCTCGGGAATTTTATCGGGGTGGAGTTGAACATAAAAGTGGACCCGTTATTTATTTATGACGATGGAAATGTTTTTTACGCTTTCTTGGTCAGCATAATTATGATTTAAAATGATGACCAATGTGCCGGAAAATCTCGTTTACATCGGTGGTTATTTTTTTATTGCGAGGATTAATTTTATGGTTTTCGGAGCACGGGATGAAAGAACCGTTTTGTAATAAAATTTGAGCTACTTCAATTTCGAGGAAAATTCATGTATTGTTCGTTTTTTTACGTTGACAAGTTTTCAGTGTTTTTACGTGAACTTAACTTTTGATTGTTGATTCATAGAAAATATTTCCGATTACATTATTAGGAGAAGTGTTTCAGCTTTGAGAATAAATCTTAATTATCGAAAATTTTGTTTTAATTGTATAACAGCTCAATATTATTGAAAATTTTTTGAAAATCTTTTGATTATGAAAAATGTATATGTAATTTTCTACACTATTATAATTATTTATACGAAAAACAATCCTTATTGAAAGACAATATAAAAAAAAGTGTACAAAATATTATTATTTTTAGTTCATAAAAATTAAATATAAATTCCAGAAGGTATTTTAACACTAAAGGAATTTTTATTCAACGCAAAAATGTCATGGTAAAAATTTGTAATATACTGCACCTTCAATTTACACGTCATTAATTGCACGTATGTCTCTGCATTGAAAATTAATGATGATATGAAGAAAATAACTGTAATTGATTTAGCAAAAGGACGGAAGATAAACGAAATGAGCTATAACTCGGATATAAAATCTCTCTATTTATCAAAATTCATGAAATAAATTTTTGCTCTCTAGGTTTTTAATAATCGTCGATAATTATGTTGTTTTCAGAGACAGCACACCGACGAGAAACAAAAGCTCTTCGCAGACACCAGAAAAGTTGATTAGGAAAAAAAAATGCTCTTCGCAGCCACCGGAGAATCTTAACAACCACAAGTGAGTTGAAAAGACAATAATTTATAGATGAACTTTTTTCGAGCCCTTAATTTATATTGATTAAAATCCTGATAATTTTAAGGAATCAGGATCTTATCATTTTTACGATTGCCATGTATTCAATTAAAAATGTCTAAAACCATTATAATTTAAGAAAATACATAATGCATATAAAATAAAGCTTCTAATTAAATACAATTTTTTAATTGAACGATAGTAACTAAACCTATTTGCAATTTACAATGATACGATTTTTTTTCACGTAATCAGTTTGCTCTAAAAGAATTTCTAGTAGCTTATATTCCTTTCATGATTCGTTGGAAATCTCTTATCTCCAATATAAATAATGATGTTCCAAAAGTAATACACTGTGGCAGAGAACATAATACATTTAAAACTGTTAAATGCATTAAATAAACTGAAAACCAGCTAGATAATGTTTCAAGCAAATAAAAGTGGTTCTTATATTTTCAAATTGAACTGTTCTTTTTTGTTTGTAGAGATATGAATAAATTATTATTTATATTCTACTGTCAAGACAACTTCTATTTTGTCACTGGGCATTTTTTGGGTTGGAAAAAATAAATTCTGGCAAAAATGCCACTAAACGTTCCATTTTACCTGGCTCAAAATGAGACAGATTTGTCTTTCTATTATCTATTCACATAAAAAAAAAAAAAAACAGGCTCGTCATCATTTTTCAATAGGATATCAAGCCGTTGAAATCTATTTCCGACCGTAGCAGCTCTATTTTTTTCGAGTACAATGGGGGATGAAATAGAGTTCGTAGAATTCTGAGAAGTACAGAAAAATATTATGTGATTAAAATCAACGTTTTTGAATTCCTCAAATTTTTCAAATGCCGAATATTGTTATAAAATTCAAATGTCTAGATTATGGAAATAATTTTACAGTTAGAATAATTTTTTAATTAACTATATTTTATTAATAGAAAATTTCTTAGTTACAGGAAAATTAACTTATTTTAATGAAAATAGTATTAATTTTTTTTGTAACATGTCTAATTGATATCGAATTCCGCGATTTTCTGGATAAATAAGATTGCGAAAAATTTACGCGTTTCATTGAAAATGATTTATGAAAATTTTGTGAAATTTTGAATCTACAAAATATTTTAAATAATTTGCCAACCTTCCGAATTTTGTTAAAATCATTACTAACGTTTGAAGTTGCAAAAAAGATTGAACAAATTATTTATGGAAACTAATTGCCTGATTTGTTATCTTGAAAAAATAACATTTTATTTATGAGTAAATGTTAAAAATGAAATAAAATGCAAGCATTTTAAGTTTGAAAATTTAATTAAAACTGAAGTTTGTTAAATTCATCGATGCTCTTTATACCATCAATTTTCAATAACAATGATTTTAAAGAAGAACAAGAATCATGATTTTATGGTTTCCACAGCAAAAAATATTTTTCAATCTCAACCGTCATTTACAGCGCGCTAATTCAAATATTCCACGATTGTGATTGGTCGAAACAAAAACAATTTGACCAACTTGAATTCTTAACGTATTTTTTCCTTGTTCTCGGTTTTTAAATCGCTCAGCGATGTAAATAAGTAAACAAAAAAAAAACGACGTTCGTTATTTCTCTCAAACTTACTTGTTTTTCGTTCTCGTTCATTTCACAACAAACCAAAACGAAAATATTTATGAAATACGATATTACTACCTCCGTACAATGAACTCGGTCAAATTTAAACAAGACTTCTAAAAACATCGTTCAAAAGTGAAATAGTTGTAGAAATTCGAGAAAAATTTCGCGTTTGAATTAACACGTAGTGAAAACTAATGGGTTGTAAAAGTGTTAATAGTTTGAATTATCCAGATTTCAAGTTTTTCCTTGTTTCCAACGATTTTCAAATACATTGATTACAAAAAACTAATTATCCTAACCTCAATTAACGGCAAAATCGTTAATTAAAGGGATAATGTATCGTTATCCTTGGGATGTTGAAGAACGGTGAGAAAACGGAATTTTTTTATACAATCTTATAAACTGTTTTTTTTTAATTTCGGAAATATATTGCAATACTTTTTGGAAAACATTGTTTTAATTTAATAGAATGCTTCGCAAAACAAAATTGTATATTTTTTCATGGAGACAACATTAACGATCATAATAATTGTATTATATGAATTTCTAATAATTTTATTTAAATTGAAATTTACATGAGAATAAAAGGTTGAGCAAATTATCCATAAATTGATTAATAATTAGGAGTTTTTGAAAAATTTGATTTAACATATCTCGTTAATTTCAATATTAAAATAATCAATGACAGTGTAGAAAAAATAATCAATTTTAAAAATTCATGTTATAAAAAAGTTATTCCCTTTATATTAGCAAAAAAAAACTTAAAACTGTATATATGAGTATGTAAAAAAATTCAAAATATGCTAAAATTAAGAAGTACTTCTATAGTTATAATTATGTAATTGAATAATGTATTTAATTATTCAAATTTTAATAATTGTATTATTTGCAATTAGTAAACTGTACTGTAGTAAAATTTAAATACATTTATTAACTAAAAAATTTCGACAAAGTGAGATCTGAAATTATAATTATGCAATATGTAAGAAAAATATTGTGATTAATATTCAACAATATAAGAATTACAGTTTAATAAACAAAGAACCAAAATGAAAAATTTTTCAATTTTGATTTCATAAATTCATGAATACGTTAATACAGATCGCAAAAAAATTTTTAATTTTTAAATAAAAAAAGAGGATTTCTAGACTAGAAAAGTTATATTTGAAGCAATGGGAAATCAAATTCAAATTTTGATAGTTAAATAAAGAATTTAGAAAAGAAAAGTTAAAGATATGTAAATATTCAAAAACTTTCAAAAATATGTGCTATCTAAACCTTAAGTTAGAGCAAAATTGAGGATCCAAACACTTTCAATAAAAGTTATTATAATATCGATAATAGAAATTGAATTAAATCAACAAAAATTGATAATAAATCGACAAATTCCAAAATATGTACTCTTTAAACTTAAAAATTACATTTTAAATCTTAAAACTTGAAATGTATATTTTGATATTCATTAATCAAGAATAAGCTTGAATATCGAAGGAATCGAATTTTTCAACTATTGGAATTGATTACTAAATTTAAAAAAATTAAAATTAAGAATTATTCAAAAAATTCCAACCTTGTACTGTCCAGGGTGGAAATCAAGTCAAAATTGAGAGATTAACAGAATTGCAATATATACAAGTTAGTTAATATAAAATTTCAGTTAGTAATTATAAACACTTCAATTAAAAGTTTTTATGTTCATTAGTAATCAATAATTAACTTGGCTATACAAGAATTTCATTTCTTTAATTATTCTCGCCCCATTTAACTGAAAAAAAGTCATAGGCTTTGATAACGTTACAAAATTATATTTTAAAAATTTAGTACATGATGACTTATCAAAGTAAACAATCATAATTTTTAGAATAGTTTATTGTTGAGTTTACATCTAAACAATAGTTCTTGCAAATTATAAAGAAATCGAACAAAAATCTTGTGTTCAAATAAATAATTAAACAAAATTATCATTTGGAAGAACATTTTCATATATACTTGAACAAAAACGACAACACAAGTAAAAAAGATTCTTTTGTAGATAAAAATTCTGATTGCAGTCAACTAATGTTGTGATTTGTAGTATTAATATAATTAAGTATGACTTGATATTTGCATTAAAAATTAAATACAAGCAATACCAAACAAGAATGAACTTCAAGTTTATGTCCATTTACATTTTTTGCCCAATTTAAAATATAAAGTTCAAGAATTCTAACACGTCACCTAAAAAACGTTACAGTTAAAAATTTTGAACTGTAAAAGTTCAATTTCTCAAACATTTACAACAAATTTTTAAATATCACTATCAATCTCTGAATTTTCATTCACTCAAAAACATAATAAAAGATCTCGCAACTTTTACATTTCCAGTGAAGCCCATCAAAAAGCCATACAGGCATTCGCCGATCGTAGATGTGTCTCAGGCGTGCCTGGATTTGGTTATTCGCCGCCCAGAAATGGCATTGAAATTTTGTCAAAAAAAACAAACACTGATGAGAACATTTTCAAAGGCGTTGGCAATAAAGCTGACTCGTTCATATGGGGGTTGCCTCAAGTAGACCCTTACGAAATCTACGAACTGGGAACTATCTTGGGAACCGAAGATTTGTATTTGGAAGTGGTCTCAGCGGAGTGGCAAAATACGCGGGTTTCTTTAAAAAGACAAAAGCGCCAAGACCATGAGGGTGTTATCATGGGTGACATCGCTATTTTGAGGTAAGGAAAAATCAAGTTCTCAACATTCGAAGGATTTTTCAAGAATTTTTTTATATCATAAGCATGAAGAGTTCAGAAAAAATCAGATAGAATTATATCAATTTAGAAATGAAGAGTTAATCACTTTTGTTACTTTTTTTGAATAATTATTTCATATTTATCATCTAAGTAAACTTTTAATATTAGCAAATTTTATTTGAATTACTTACAATCGATTACAATAGAATATATTATATTTCATGATGAATATTGCAGTCACATTGATCACCTAACATTTATAATAATATACAATCAATTAATCTATTATGAAAAATATTTGATACTTGAAATTCAATTCATTAAAAAAAAATAAAAAAATGTAATGCAAATGAATTTGAATTAAATATAATCATCAGAATTGAGAAAAATTCAGTGAAATTTTATCAAATGTAGAAATATTAATTTAAAATAATTAAAACTTATTCATTTTTGATTTCAAATAAAATATTTAGTGATTTTACACATTTCAAATAATATATAATATAATAATAAATATCATCCAAGTAGTTTGAAAAAATAATGATGAACTAGAATTAGAGAAGTGAAAATAAAATTAAAATCTACTCCAATTAATCAAATTATAAAAATAATAAAATCATAACAATCATGCTAAAATTATTCAGAGTATCATTAAAACTGATCGATAAATACATTTAATAAAATTTGAATAATCAAACTTGTTTGAATAATATTTGAATATTTGACCTAAATATAATTGTATAACTTCAAATAAATCCAGTAAGAAATATAATTATGTACTATGAATATTAAAATACACGAGTTATTATTAAATTATCAAGGGAAATCCGGCATCCAAGTATTTTACTCTTAATGGCAATGATGAAAACAACAGAGTTTGGAATCGTGGAAATCAACGAACACGTAGATTCCACGCTTTTCACTCATCTCCACGATTATGACGAGCGACTTTCTTTGCAAGACATCACTCGGTGCGCCGGAAAACTCGCCGATGCACTTCGATTTTCGTTGATGCGAGGATTCGTTCATGGAATGATCAACTCCAATTGCGTTTACGTCGTCCCAGGGGGGAATTTCAAACTTGGAGGCTGGGAGCTAGCCATGAAAAAAAACGAGGTACAACAATTTTACCCTTCTCCCCGACCTTGGATTTTCAATGCAAATTTCAAATACTTCCTATTTTTATTTTCAAATTAAATAAACTTAATTTTTGGTCTTGATTTTTTATAAATCTTACAACAAAAATTATGACCAATAAATAATTCAACCCAAATTCTCATAATTAATAGTTGTCTCGAAACAGAGAGTTTCAATTTGAAATTGTTTCACTTTCTGACTTTCAAAGTTCAGATCGACACAGGAAATTGCTTTGCTCGTGGCTCCGGAACGGAATTTCCGTCCGGACAATTGTTCCAACGGAACTGGTTCAAAGGCGTGATAAATAATTGTTTTTTAATGGTTTTTTTTTTTTTCACAGAAAAAAAAAGAAAGGCTCATTGATGAAGAGTTGCGGACAGAAGTTTTCAGGTGGCTGGCACCGGAAGTTATTGCTGGGTACTACCCCACAGAATCCACCGATATTTACGGCCTCGCGCTTTTGATTTGGGAGATGTGCACGAGTGAGTAAATATTCTTTCAATTTGTATTACGGTATTGCTTTGCACGGTTTGTGGGCTACAATGAACATATTTTTTGATTGATTCCAAGTGAATATATCAATGAAATGATATTTTATATTATGATAAAAAAAATTTTTTGAACAAGTTATATGAGAAATATGATTTTATTTTAATTGCTTCTACTTAAATTCAGTATAGCCTTGAATCTTAGAGAATTGAATTCTAGAAATCCATTAAGACGACTCGCAAGACCTTCTCTTTTCGTCCTTCTTTCTTTCAATTGAATCCCGTTCTAGGCGTCTTTCTCGCACTACAGTAGGTTGCGAGTCGTCTTAAATACCAAAAATTTTTTAAATTGTATAAGTACTAGAAATTTTTACCAGAGCTGAAATTCTAAGGAAATGTATTAATATATAAAAATCAATGGATTTCATTCCTGAGTTTTTATTTATTTTAGAGTTTGTTGTATGAATCCATTATTATTTTGAAAATTTCAAAAATACTGGTTGTTCGTAAATATCATGCATCTATTCACTATCTACTCATCTCAAAAATCATTAAAACTTTAAATCCTTGGCATAGACTTTTGTTAATTTATCAAGAAATCCATAAAAGCACTGAAAAATCCATTGACTTTTATAAAAAAAAAAAAGGAATACTGTTTTCTTAATAATTAAATATTTTACTATCGAAAATTGAATATATTCAATTCTAGAAATCTTAATTATAGAAAACCATGTAAATACAAGTAATCTATGAAGATACAAAAAATTTTTAAAGTTGCATCAACGCTAGAAAGCTTTACAGAGATTGTTCTCTAAAAAATTAATTCAAATAAAAAATAAAATCTACTAATGCCTAAGTATTTGGTTGTAGAAGTTTGTAAGGAAATTCATCAAAATTTTGAAAATTCCAAGAAATACTAGACATTAGTGCATTTTTTTAATAGACTTTTAAAATATTTATTAAAAATTTGAAATTAGGGAATTAAATCAAATCAATAAATTGCATTGAATTTTAAGAATAAGAAAAAATCAACGGTAGTGAAAATCAATGCAGTTAAAAATGTTTTCTGAAAAATTCAAAATGATACAAAAAAAAAACACATTGCATTTGAAAATCAAATTCGAGACATCTCAAAAAAAAGCATGATAATACGAAAAATCCATGAATGAAAATACCAAAAAACCTACAGAATTTCATTTATATCAATGAAATGATATATACAAAAAATAAGGCAAATTGGAAAAAAAGCATTAGATTTACTACTATAAACTTTCGTAGGCATTATTTCCTCGAAAAACTGTAAAATAATTGAACTTGAATAAAAGTTCATTCTATGCATCTTATTTTGAAATAAAAATCAATAAAAAAAAACCTAAAAATACCAGAACAATGTATTATATCATACAAATATTGAAGACATACTAAATATAATACTTCAGTTGCTAAAAATCTACGAAGATAGTGTTTTATGAAAATACTTCAAATAATAGTAACCTATTAAATAAATCTATGCAAATTAAACTTTATTTAATCAATTAATGTTCTGAAACTCTATAAAAATTTAAAATCTCGAGAGTTAAATTTAAAAATCCTCCACATTTATATATTCGAATGCGGGATAATCCCTAAATATTTGTCATGATTATTGAAAAGATATGTCATCTAAGTTCCCGAACGTTGAAAAATAAACGACAACAAAAAAATTAGGTCGATTACGAAGATCTTATGACGCTAAAATAAATATTCATTGACATATTCAAATTTTTATAAATTCATATATTTAAACGCTTTTGACATTCGAGTACCCCCCCCCCCCAACCCTCATGAAAAATTTCGTTGCAACGTCCCTATTTTCATACACATTCTCCGAATTTAAAAAATAAAATATGGTTTGAATTTAAGTGGAAATACCTTGGGCCAACATAAGTCAAGCCGAACTTAACGAAAAATACGCCAAAAACAAAGGCATAAACGTGACATCTTACGACTTCCCTGCTCCCCTACGAGTCGTTCTTGAAAAAAGTCTCCGAGTGGATTCAAGGACACGCAACTTGGACATAAACCATTTTTGTCGAGTGCTTCAACATCTTGAGGTAACTGGTCACAAATCAATTCAAAACCTAGGAAGATAAAAAAAACGTATATGCATATAAAAAACACTTCAAACAACTATAAATCATCATTTTTCACAGATCCAGTACGAGAACAATGAGCTGTTTTTCGTGCGTCAACATGACAATAACAATAACCACACGACCCCGATCACAAGCCCAAAATACAGCCAGACACCGAGGGAACGTTTCGTACCGGAAGTCACGCCAAATGACCGGTCAGTCAAGTTGTTGAAAAAGGAACGATTCGAGTTTGCAGAGATGCAAAAAAATGAGGAAAATTACAGGAACGCGAAGGAACTACTGATTCTTGAGTTTTTGGAGAACAAGCCTTTGGTGAAGGATAAATTCAGGGCCATGAGCAGTCCGGTGGAACCAAATATTTTGGCTTCTCACAACAAAGACGAACATGAGAAGGAAGAGAGCGCTTACCAGAGCAGCTCTTCCAGCGACGACTCCCACTCCACGAAGACAATCGAATCCAAAGTGGAAGAGTCAGTCGCTGACACGAAGGAAAACATTAGGAAAATGAGGGAATCTACGGCCAAGAGAAGAAAACAGTTTTTCCAGGGAATGTCCACAGAGAAGACGAATGATTCCCCAGATGACAGGCACGGTAAGTGGGAATTCAATTTTTTGTCGGCGATTTCAGAAAATGAATGTATGAAGTATGAATTTTACTTTACAGTTGCTCCAGTTGAACTTGATAAGAAATTCGAACTCGTGAGGAGCTTGAATTACAGACCATACAAACCTGCAAGCCACAATGTGAGTTTGGAGCCATCCAATAACAAATCATTCACAGAGTATGATCCAGGTTACGGAAAATCCTCGAACCAGTTTAACAAAGTGAGTTGAAGATGGTTGAAAGTGCTTTTGTTGGTTATTTTTGAATGCAAATTTTCCTAGTGTTTCGTAAGATCAACTATTTGTGGTCTTAGGTATATTTTTTGTCGTTGGTCGTATATATTTCACGAAAAACTTTTTTCAGCAGTACAAAAAATTGCCGACGCCGATAAGACAAGCCGTGGCACAGCCAAAATTACTCAACGAGAGTTCCAGCAGCTTTTTTGAAAATTCTGGGTGGGGCAAGGAAAAAAAGCTCGTAGAATCGAGAATGGGAAAATCTGGAGAATCGAAATTTGATGTTTCAAAATTCGAGGAATCTAAAATTAATGGCTCCATGTTTGAGAAATCTAAATTTGAGGAATCAAAGTACGGCCAATTCAATTTAAAGGTTAGTTTCATTGTTTTAGATTAATTGGAATTCAGTAAGAAATTTGATCGCGATTGTCAGCTCATCTTTTTTCACAAAAAATACTTTAAAACCTTTTCCAGTGGCACCAAAACGATCAAATATTCTCTGTACTTTTCAAATCCATCGTAAATTTTTTGTTCTTGTTTTTTTTTTTCAGAATTATGAAAGAGTCTATGGCAGATGTACATACGACGTAACATTAACAACGGATTCTTCAAGTAAGTTTTATGTTAGATTAGATTACATATAATATTTGGTTACGTGAAAATATATGTGGAAGATTATATACAATATGATTTCCTCGAATAATTTTGTAACCATAAAAAATAATAGAAAATCTGAAATTTATAATCCATTGCGAAATAATTCCTTACAACTATATCACATGAAAATAATTTAATAGATAAAATATATTGGCAAAAAAAAATTTCGTTAAAACATTGTAGTATAGTAATAAACATTCGTTAATTTTTGAAAACAACTTAGTATTCTAAATTCATAAATTTTTTTGAAAATGATCAATTTTTCAGGAATAATATAATCGAACTTTCGACCATAATTCAACCTTGAAAAGTAACTATTTAAAAAAAATGAGTTTTTTGAAATTAATTTATAAGTTGAAGGTTTCGATAATCGAATTGAAAAATTAAATAAGCAATTAATTGTTTCTTAAATGAGTTGAGTAAGAATCAACCATATACATGATGAGTTGGGATGAATAAATGAGAACTAAAATTATATGAATTGAATCAATTTTAATATATAGTTCAAATAAATCCATCAGTTGAAAAAATTGGTTTTATTTTTGAGTTGTATATGTTAGTTTAAATTTGTAGTAAAATTATTTATAAATAATCTTCAATAATACAAAGTTAATGAGTCATACAAGATAAAATTAAATATTAATGTCAATGTTTTTGAATTATTGAAGTTAGAATTCGATTTATTATTTCAATGGGATATATATATAAATAACTGGTTTAATTATTGAGTTGAAATTTCTATTGAAATTTATGAGTGTAATTAAATAGTCGAATTAATGATTTAAATAAATTTAATTTTTCAGTCAAATTGATCTCTCTACCTATTTCATAACTTAATGATGTAACATTAATTTTTTTTGTATTTATGTAAATTGATTAGTGAAAAAACTTCTACATATAGAAACGATTCGCTGATTTGATTCTAAAATTTAACCGAAAGTTAAAACCCAAAAAATAATAATGCTCAATTTTTGTTGACAGTGGACCAAAGAGCTATCAACGATAATAACAACTTCATCATCTCCGAAAAAAGTAGAAACCCCCTGCAAAATCTCAAAAATTCCTTGGATAAGTTTGCTTTCATTGTAAAATCCTCATCCACGTCCATGGAAAACTATCCTGAATTTTCAACGTCGGACAATCTTTTCTCCCAACGAGACAAAGACCGAACCCAAGAAAGTTTGTTCGAAGAGTTGAACAAGTCGAAACAAGGGACGAAAGACATCGACGGCGAAATCAAGAGCAACGAAAAAGGCAGTACCAAGGACACGTTATTCACGGACGAAAAAAACGAGGATTGTGAAGAAACGCCTAAAGTCGCGGAGAGGACCAAATTCATCAACTTTGAAAGAGATTTTACGCCGAGTCCAGTCAACGTTTCGACCTTGGAAGAGAAGATAACTTCGAGCGAGATAAAGAACTTGAATCCCGAACCTATTTCTTGGGAAACGCATCCGAAATCGATGAAAACTGTGAAATTGTCGCTATCTAACGATGGAGAACATCGAGATTGTACGAGTTGTACGAGAAAGGACGTCCTGATCAGGAGAAGTTCTTTCCCTAACGCTTTGAGCTCGATGGTCAACAGTTGCTCTTATCACTCCAAGACTTTGGCATCGCAGACAACTGTAAGTTTTTTTTTTAAGTAATTATTATTGGTAGATCATTTATAATTTATGTATTATATATTATATAAAAAAATTATGTTTATATAAATTTTTACAGACTTAGTGAACCTAATGCTTTAGAATCTGTAGTTCGATAGAGCAATCTTTGATTTTCAAACTTCAAATTTATTTATCATTTAATAGTATCAGTAAATACGTTTTAACCTTATAAGATATTTTCTAGAAAAAATGTATTAATTTTTATTAATTATTAACAAAAAAAAAGAACTATCAATAATTTTTTCAACTTTAATTTTCAGGAAAACGTTCCAGATAACACTGTAGAAGATTTCTATTTCGATGACGATGATTTCGGTGAATATTTGACAGTGAATATGGCCCTGCACGAAGACGTGGAAATGGACGAAAATGGCGATATTTATCCTAAATGTTGAATAAAGACAAGAAATATTTTCTGAAATTAAAATTTGTAGTCAAGGTAAATGCCGAAAATAACGATATTTTGTTTTATACTTGTTATTAATGAAATGTACAAATTTGAAGTAGATTAAAATATATTAATTAGGAATTTAAAACTTAAGGTACTATGTAATCGTTATATGAAACGAACATCCAATCAAAGAACGCGTAATGTTTCGAGTTTTTTGATCACAATAAATTTTTTTTGATAAAAAGTGTTTCTTTTTCTACTTTTATTAGTAATTTTCATCATCCTTGCATTGTGAAACGAAGAAACGATTTTATCTCGATTTCCAATAAAAAACGTGTGGTTTCGAATTTTTGATAACAATTGATTATGTTTCATAAAAAGTGTTTGTTCCTCTACTCTAACAATAGTCATTGCACTGAGAAGTCAAACAGCAATTTTTCCTCGAGATTTTTGACGAACAACACATGATGTTTTGAAATTTTGATAACAAATACTTTTGTTTCATAAGAAGTAATTGTTTCTTAACTCTGATCGCCAATTTTTATTATCATTGCATTGCGAAATCAAGGACCAATTTTTACTTGATTTTTGACGAAAAAATATTTTTTGCGGAAAGAGTAAAGTCAATCTTCATGATTTCAAATTGTTCAATTAATTTCCAGAAATCAATAAATAGATTCCAACAAAAATAAAATTAGCTTCTTACCAATTTCTGTTTTTTAGTTGAAAATTTAAACATAGTTTTGTGAAATCAGAATTGTAAATGAATTCTATTCTGATTCCATATTGTTTATGACAAATTTTGAATTCTTGTTGAAAATTATTATATAGGTCCAACATTTTTTGATTTTCATATAAAATACAATTGCGACGAAATTTCGAGGCTCAATCAATTTTTGGCAGATATTTCGAAAATTCTCTTCGACGAAACAGCTAAAATTTAAGCGTAAAGAAAAAATACGTGTCATCGATTTTTATAGTGATGCTAGAAAAAGATTGTGTATGCAAAAAAAAGACCTCACCATAATTACCTGGCCGATTTGATATGAAATGACCCTATAATAATTTTTTTATAGCCTAATCTTGAACAATTTCAATAATGCTAATGTTTTTGTAAGCACAATAAAACTTAAATACATATGTACACTAAAACTTTGATAAGTCATGTAAAAAAAAGTAGATAGCTGATTGATAACAATATCTATCCAAGTCAGTCACGAATTAAAAAAAAAAGAAAAACAGCACGAATTATTCATCGAAACGTCGAAATTGCCTTTCGTCATCAAGTCATCATAATTATTTTGTAGAAAACTAGAACGTATTATATTCTAATTAATGAATACAATGCACGTGTAGAGTTTAATTTTTGCTCTACGTACTTACTGTTAATTGTTCTTACAAATTTAAATTTCTGAGTCACCACTTCGTCATCCTGGAAATTATACAATCCCAAATAACGTTAATTCACTTATACAAAAGCACAAAAGAAAAGATTTTGGAACGTGGCGATAATAATTCCTTTCCAAACATGTGTTTTACAAATGATGACGCAAGAGCTGATGGAGAGCTAGAGATAGAGCCAGTCATATATAAGTTACCCGTTAGTTTCCCCACCACTTGGAGTAGAAACAGATTGCCTTCCCAAGTGACGAGTCCCGAAACTGCCCGAAACTTTTCATTTGTAAATCTCAAACGTTAGTCGTGGTTAGTTGCCCATCGAATTCGACAAGCCTAACGACGCGTTCCTTTTCCCTCACGAAAAACATGGATCCAACCGCTCTGAGCGATTCTGATCTCCAAAAACTGCTTTCCGCGAACCGCATTTTCGCAGTAGACTCTAGTGGTTCGACTTCCGGTAGTGACTATTACTGGAATAAAGTGAAAATCCTGTCCCAGCAATTCCAACCAGACCTGATTTTGCTGTGGAACACCTCAGTTCAAATATCAACAAACCTCGATAGCGTTAAATCCTCCGGCCTTACCAAGCCCAAAAAGTTCATCGACCTCTTACCACTGAAAAACACTGCCTACGATTTGATGATTACAACAGACGGCGAAATTGCGCAATCCGACGTAGACAGTTGCGAAAAGATATTGACAACGGAACATATGGCCTTACTCAAATCAACCACAATACATTATATTGGAAACGAATCAGACATGAACATCGGCCTGAACGTCATCTTCAATCGCAGCAACCACCTGAACTACCAAATCAACGAAAATTGCAGCCAGGAGGTAATCCGCGATTTCCAAAATCTGACGATCGAGGACATAAGGTCAACGAATTTCACTATCAGTGTCATTGGTCACATATGCAACATCAAGGCTCGACACGCTAAAAATTCCACCTTGTTGCATAAGGAACTGGCCAAGTTCAAAGGTGATATCAGTCGATTGTACTCGAAACTGGAACACGAAGCCCTGTGCACGGACGTGGACGAAATGCTTCGTACTTGTTACCTTGAAGGTCGGACGAAAGATTTTTTGGATCTTTTGAAAGCAGACAGACTGGACATTGGCACCATCCAGAAAGAGAAGTCCAAGGTCTTGAATTACTTTAACAGCCTCTCTTTGGACTTGAACATCATGCGCTTGAACACTGCAAGGTCCATTCCGGAGCAAAAAGTAGCGATTCCAGCTGAAAAAGCTATCGAATGGACGTCATTCGAAGATCCAATAACCATGGAGAGCTTCCATCTACCTGGCCTGCTCGTGCAGACGAATAAAGACCCTCTGATTACGAAGAACACCTTGCTGAAACACCCTTTCAAACTACTGTCCCAAACCGCCATCCTGGACGGGATCATCAAGAAGGTCGAAAATCACCCAATCGACTACGAAACCTACATCCAGTTGGCCACAGAGTACACCATTGTATCACCTTACACCAGAGCCTCTTGTACTGGTTTGTTCGTTCTGGACGTGAAAAACATGGAAACTGTACGCAACAATTGCCGAGTAATGTCCCAATTTTTCGGCACTTCGAAGAAGATTCCAGGCGATTTGATCCTCTGGAACTTGGTTTTCATGTACCTACTCTACAAGCACAAATTCCGCCAAACCGAGTATGGAACTCAGGTGTACAAGAGCATCCAACAGTACTGTCGAGACTTTTCCATTAAAATCACGTTTTCGTAGCAGTGTCAAATCGTGCGTTCGGCGAGCATCGAGATTTGCTTGTGGTTCTGCATGGTCGTGGCCCCCAAAGAGTGTCCTAATTCGGCCTTGAATGTGCTTCGTTCCCCATTTGGCATGGAACTGTGGAACTTCTACGTGGACGTGTTCGAGAAACCTGACCTTGAGCTGGATCTGAAGGTCAAACGATGGGCGGTATGGAATTATCTGGTTGCCAACAAGGACAGACCGGATTTGAGGATGGAGGTCGAGGCCCAGTTCCAGAACTATATTCTACACGATGGCCAGATTATTCTGGTTGGAGGTGCTTGTGGACAGCCATTCCCGTCAATTTGCAACCATCTGGAACCGGAAGTCGTGAGGGCTTTGTTCTCTAAGCTGAAGATCACTTCGAAGAAGATAGACTCGTTGGAAGATCTGGTCGTGTCGCCTGTTGTTTGCGCTCCTGATCGGGAGGAGCCG
The DNA here is from genome assembly GCA_028476575.1 of Platygaster robiniae. Taxonomy (NCBI): domain Eukaryota; kingdom Metazoa; phylum Arthropoda; class Insecta; order Hymenoptera; family Platygastridae; genus Platygaster; species Platygaster robiniae. The sequence continues at coordinate 8,898,301 of CM052021.1, read as the reverse complement.
TTGGGATTACTAATGCTTACTCATGTGAAGATTAACGTGAAAACGTGTCGTCCTTTTGTTATTTGCCCGGTGACGAAATTGCATTGGAAAGAGTGCGCTGGTGATTTCCAGGACTCGTTTGTGAATTTGTTTTTCCGTTATTGTTCGAAATTTAAGAAGTACCCCGCGCATTATTTGGACCTTGTTCTGCTTTGTTGTCGTAGGTGTAAGGGTAGAGTTATGACCACCGCGGATATGAAATGCATTGAGTACGTGAACGAATTGTTTTCAGACGTAATGAACATGTACTCGTGTGAAAGGTATGTTAGTTTGCATGAGAGTTTTATAAAAGAATCGGATAGATTGTTGCAAGAGTGATAAGGAAAGAGAAATCACCTTATTTTGATACATGGAGAAGTAAGATAATGATTTTTTATGGAATTTTATTCATGTAGGCATGTGTCATCGCGTCAAGTTTTCTGATATCTTTATTATTCTGTTTATGATGGATCTTTTTTTGTATAAACTAAGGTGAGTTGATAATATGGTATTTTGAGTACACGCCCAAAACGTTTTGTCAGTTTTTATCGACTCTTTGCCAAATTATTTGTATACTTTATGATGTCAATAAGTTTTCTTGCTTGTATAGAATTAATAAACGTTTCAATACGATTTTCAAGGGTTAATGTGTTTCTTATCCTACATATCTCTTATTAACATTTTTTCCATGAATTTGAGAATATTTTTGAAATACTTGTAGAATTTAACTTCTTGAAAAATTATTACTTTTACTAATTGTAATTGCAAGAAAAATATTTTGTGAATTATGTATTATCTAATTATGTGATTCTCAATCTTCTTTTTGTGGGAACTGTTCAAGAATTTTTCAACATTGAGCCAATGGTGTTGAGAGGGCAGCAAATGAATCACAGGTAAGTTGAAATCACTTTTAAAACTTTTTATCGAGAATCTCAAATCAAAAGTATGAGATACGCAAAATTAAGAAATTGAATAAGTCAAAAATTTTTGTTTTGGAAATCTACAACCCAAAATTTGAAATAAGTGACTCACAAATTTTAAAAACTCCTAAAGTTTCAATATTCATGCAGAGAAATAAGTTTGGATGAAACTTTTCTAATGTAATAAAACAAGTCTTTTTTCATTACAAATTTATTAAAAATTCGATGTAGTCATTTCAGTTCACTTTTTGTAATCAAAATCGTACATATTGGAATAATAATAAAACTTCATTCCATTTCACTCGATCTATTAATCAAAAACGAAAATTGGCAAAACTTTAATAAATTCACATCGAAGCGAATTATAGAATGCAACAACCAGAAATTCGTGACATATTTTTGAAGTCCAAAAAAATGAACAACATCGATGCATTTTACTTCGCAAATTTAATGAACCGTATACACATGTTAGAATAATTCAATTAATTTATCAACACAATATAACTCATTATTGAAGGTTCAGTAGCAGCTCTCATCCAATCTTGAAATGCCTTAATAGCTGATGACATAGACATAAAATAACTGCTGTACCTCTTACTCCTTAAACCGTTTTTTGCTGTCAACTGCTGCTCATCTCTAATCACATTAGCGTCCTGTATTTCTGGATTTTCTCAGATTACACTATTTGCGATTTCGTTATTTTGTTCGAGATTTTGGTGATCAAGTGGATAGCCCCCAGTCATTGCCATTACAGACAATAATGCAAGGTCAAAAAACCAGAACTGTGAAACAAATTTGAGACATTGCTTTTGAAATAAAACAAAATAATAATCGAAAAATTAATTAGTATATAATAAATATCAAAATTATCGTGATATCTTTCGAAACATTATACATTTATGCATAAATGTAGATGAGAACACCAAAATAGCAGATAAATTTCAATATGAAATTTGAAAATTTTTTCTACTTACCATAGTGAGACGATTCATAGTATGTGAGCCACAAAAAATCGAATGACCTTTTATAGAATGCTAAATGACTTTTGATACATATCCACAATCTTAGAATAATTATTTCAACTAGGAAGTGAATGTCGATTGAATAAAAAAATAATCATTAACAAAAAACATATTTTAACATCAATTGCAATTACGAGAATAATCCAAGATTACATTCCAATTCTGTTTAGAGAATGAAAAAAAACAGCGATCAGAACATGTAAACGCGCTTTAAAATAATCTTAATTAAATTTCTTCTTAAACGCATCCGTTATATGTGCTTCGGTTAAATAAATAATATGAAAACATTAATGATCTTCTGCTATCATTTAGTATGTTATCATACATATATAGCAACATTTGGAGTATGTTCTTAAATGAAGCAAAAATCTCAGAATTTCAAAAAATTCCCAGAATTTAGACTTGTAACGTAATTATTCAAGCAATTTTTTTTCTTATTATTAAATATATTTTTGAAAAATAATGTAAACATCTTTAAAATATTGCAATATGTTCATATTTCATTATTACAATGGAAATTTGAATGAAGGTCTACTTCTTCTGCGGTTAATTAAATTACCAAAATTAATTAGGGTGAGGGGCTATGCACAGCTCAAAATTTTTCTAAGCTTGAAAAAATAATCTAACGCATGTAAAAAGTCAATGAAACTTTATTCGAACGATAAAAGTGTAAAAACGATTACAAACGAATAATGAAAATCAATGCACACAAACAAATTTTCTTTATGATTATAAATATTGCTCAACGATCAAAGCTAGAAATTTTTGAAGTAAAAACAAACACGATACATGAAGCAGTGATCGTGGTTTTTTAAATAAAAAATGTAGCACGGGTTAAGGGATAAATGAGAGGTAAAGTGAAAATCTTGCGCTGGAAAAATAGTCATTATGCGCGATCAATTTGAAGAGGACTAGAAAAAGCACACGGCGAGTTTTTTTTTAAATGGCCAAGCCAAAAACTGAAACTATGCAGTACATGGTTTTGTTTTCCCAGCGAACAGTGCAACTTCCATCACTCATGTTATCCCAATAGCACGCGCTCGCTGTGTGCAACCCAGCGCCATTTTTTTGCATTATTGTGCATGTTACTGAAAAGGAAATAAAAATTATTTTAATTTATTTCTACTTTATATCAAATGCATTCAAGGAAATTTTTCAAACGCGGGTAACTATTAGTTTTAAATCATTTGAAAACAGGTGAGAAGAATTATGTACAATAAAATTAGAGAATACTTATGTTAATGTAATTTATATATGAATAAGTTGAATTAGGTTTTGAGAGGGGATTTCAATTCTTAGAGTCTTTATTTGGAAAGCTATTTGTGTACTTCCTATTAATAAGTTTTGTAAAAAATTTAGTTTTTGGAAATGTCTTACCTATGTATTTATAAGCTTTGTTCAATTTCGCCAAACTTGCCAAACACCCCTCCACGACAGTTGAAGTCCATAGATTAACTTTGTTATGCATATATGCGTTGCCACCGATGGAAACTTCTATGGCATCTTTGATGATTTTGCTGACTTCATCGACAACGAATTGACTGGACTGGAAATGTATGTAGTATTTGATTAGTTTTTCTCAGATTTTTTTTTTGTGAAATTTATGATTTTCATGATTTTATTTAGGAGCGTTAAAATATGCATTTTTTATAATACTTTTGATGCATGCTAATCCGAAATTTGAGCATTGAAGCATATTTAAAAAACTTTTCATTCAACATTTTACAGAATTATGAGCACGTAAACAAAAATAAGAGATGATTCAGAAAAAATTTTCATTTTCAGAGTACACTCAAAAGAATGTGTACACTTAATTACAAGCATTTTGTCTACTTAGTTTTTAGGAAAAAAAAATGACATATATGCATCGATTTACACGTGTTCTTATGGGGCAAATCGTATTTTCTTGCATAATTCAAGAACGAATGAAGGAATTTTTCTAAAACTTTGCCAGACTTCAAATGAAACATTCGAAATCAAGTTCCGATTTTCTAAATGATTTTCTACTATTTGGTTTTCCTAAAAAATAGAAAAAAGTACCACTTTCAGACAGCTGTCATTGCTGAATTTGACATCAAGCAACGTTTAACACTGTTGTATGCAATTGCTGTTGTGTATGGAGCATATAAATAATAAAACATGGCAATTTACAGATCAGAAAAACAGGTAATTTTATTTTTTTATAAATATTGATTTTGATAATTGTGATATTTTTGATAGCTTTCACGACTTGGAGCTATTTTCAGAGTATTTAACTGCTCATAATACCTTAAGGGAATGTTAAATAGGAAATTAATTATAAATTATAAATTCTGAAGTTTAGAAAATCTATAGTTAAATAAAATATTATGAATTTTTATACAAAAATACTTTTTTTGGTGTAGTATTATTTGCTTTTAAAATAAAAATAACATTTTGCTTATGTTCATGATTTATTTTAACTATTTGTACCTTATAATTATTAATGATAAATATATATTTGTTCTGAAAGAGAAAACTATAAAATTGACTCACTGAAAACAAAGTAAAAAGTTATTGTTTTATAAAAAAATGCAACTGTCTTCTAAGCTACAAATAAAAAAAAATCAAACTTGACAATGCGAAATTTTGAAGTACAATGAAATTAATTTTTGGGACAAATTATAAATGTCAGTTTTTGATATTTTCCTAGTTACTTTCTTAATTCAACTAATATTTTATTTTTATATCATTCCTTTCATTTTTATCACTGTATAACTATGTAAATATACATAAATTAAAAAAAAAAAGCTTTTCTACTTACAGAAAACAAAAGAAATGAGAAATAATTAAATTCAAATAAAATTCTGTATTATTATTATATTTTAAAATATTTTCATTTACTGATTTTGTCTTGTGTCTCCGAGGTAAACATACGCTTAAAAAAACACGATAAAAATTAAAAAAAACAAAAAGAAAAAAGTTGAAAAAATATTTTGAAACAACGAATCATAAAATTACGTTCAGCACGAAAAAATAAAAAAAATGTTTGCATTAACACTTACTTCATCTTGTAGGTCCTCCATTATTATTATAAACTTATCAACAATTTATCGCGAGGTTGACTAATTTGCAAATTTGTCCTGAAACTTCCAGTTTCACAATAAAAATCACTTTCTATTAATGATTGGGTACAATTTTGATTGGATTCGCTATTTTCGCAGTAAAAAATTACATTGATTACAGAATAAAACAAAACAAAGCTGGTTCAGCTATTAAAGGATTTTTTGAATGTTTTCTCTGTTTTTCTCTGACCTTTCTCTCTCCTTGATAAAACAACACAAAACAACTAACCTGAACCAACCTGAACTAACCTAACCACACCTGACCGAAAACAACTAATCACAACTAATTATATATAGGTATACATAATACATGTTAATTTAATCTTTCACAATCATTCATCTCAAGTATTCGCCGCCATGTTGGAATCGTAAAGGCAATCACAAAATGGTGGTGAATTTGATTCAAACTTTTACCGTTATTCTCCGTCCGAATTTTTTAATCGCAAAAAAAATTAATCTCAGTTTTCATCAACTTTTTTCTGTAAATTTTTTGGAATTCGTTCCAAAGTTGTAAAATAAGAACAATTTTTCAGTTTCCATATTAAGGGTTTACGTGTAACTAATACAAAAAACTGGCCAAAAGTTCTAGTTCCTCAACCTTCATTCCCTAAGTATTGAAACTCATGAAGAAAAAATTTCTAATAAATTATCTAAAACCTTATGAATTCAAAAAAATTTTCATTCCAGTTGAAAAACTCCTGTTCTAAATCAGGTAAATCTCGGTTATGATTTATAGAACTCAATGGGACTCAAAAAGATTCATCGCATATCTTCGGCTGGATCCGACCGTGTAATTTGTTGCACATATTTGAATCTCTCAAGTACTGAAACTCATGAAAATAAGTTATTCATGAATTATCAACTACGTCATAAATTCAAGGAAATTTATTATTTTCCATCCAGTTGAAAATTACTGTCCCAAATTCATTCGGCATATCTCGGTAATAAATTATAGGATTCAATGGGATTCAAAAGGACTCAATCCCACCCAATCGCATCTCTTCGTGCTCTTCGGCTGGACCGGACCGAGTCGAAGTCTCCCGAGACCGGCGCAACCTTTTGCAAACTCATGCTAACTTTTACTAACTTTCAGTCAGTTGTCTGTTTTCGCGGCCGTCGTGAGCATCATCACGTTTCCCACGACACCCAAAATTCCCAAGGGAAACCCCCGCGTTTTCCTCCGAAAATCACGCGACAAACGCAAATCCCCACGTGCAGTGCAGTGTTTCTTGCCCATTTGGATTACCAAAACAACCATCATCGCCGCATCTGGCATCTTAAGGTGACTAGCATACCGCTACCGCGTTTCTCAATCAATTTTCTAACGTCTTTTCGAATCCCTCAAACCCTATACTTTCGCCCCAAAAACAATCCTTTAGTCCTGCGGTCGCGGGTAATAACCATATCGAGATTTTTTTCGGCCCGAGGATTCCGGAAATTGGTTGTTTTTGGAATTTCTGGGGGTGGATTTTCGTTTCTTTTTTTTTTTTTTATGGCGTGTTTTGCACTCTCGGCCAATCCGCTTTTTTTTTTCTTCCACTTGTGTGTTGCTCTTCCCCTATCCCCCCTATCGGGCCCATTCGCATCGCCCGCGCGCCGGGTTTGGGCCCTTCTCTCGCGGTGTCCTTTTCTAGTCCCCGGGTGGATGTGTTTTGGCGTCTCTTTTTATTTCTCCCGGCGTCACTGGGCCGGTCTTTCTTAATTGAGAGGAATAACCGAAGGCAATGGGAACGAAATGCGGGGCCAAAAATTTGTGTAGAATCTGGTTTGGGGGGTTGCGGATGTTTTGAAAACATCGGGAATCCAGAAGGATAGGAGGCAGGGTTTGGAAGTAACGCGTTACTCTAAAACTTGAAATTTTTGCTGTCATTATAACGGGAACGAGTTACTTTTGTTCGGTAACGAGTAAAAAAAATACCGTTATTTATTTCATGTTACTTTTATCAGTCTCATCAAGTTTTTAGAATGATTTGCACCTTTTTGAGAAATGTTCTAAAACAGAGATATAAATAATTTTTAACTTCTTTATTAAAAAAAAAAATTCTATATAACTTTTAATTAAACAGTGAAATAAGTGTTAGTAGCCTGTGTAAAATATTGATAAAGAATATATGTACTTGAAGTTCCTAAAGTTTGAAATTAATTGAAACGAAAAATTTACTGAACTTTCGATTTCTTGTCAAGTGGAGGATTGTGCAGAATATTTTGTTGGTGAGCATAAAGTTTATTATTTATACCAAAAAGTCCATGGAAACATCAGAATTTTTTTTTTGAATGAACGTCTTTTTCCCTTTTTTGTTTAATTTTGAACGTTTAGGATTTCATGCACATAAGAGTATGCTTTTTTACTTTTTATTGGAAACTTTCACAATTACAAGTTTTCAATTACAAAAATCTGCATGAAAAAAACATAGAAATACATACTTGAAATCTATATATTTAAAAATATATAACAGGATCCATATTTAGAATCTGTAAATCATGGTAGAAAACCTTACGTAATTTCATGAATACAAAAAAAAAACGAAACATAATAGAAATACTGTATTTTAATAAGTTTCTTAGAAATGCTTTTGGTTATTTTTAAAAATTTATGCAATTCCACGAAAACAATTTGAATTTTGATGTTTTAAATAAGAAATTTTCAAAATTATATTTACATAGATTGAATACAAAAACGGAACTGACTGCAATCCAAAATTTTTGATTAATAAATGAGAAAATTTCTTTTTACAATTATTAGTCAGTGCTTTGAATTTATAAATTTTTGTATATATTCACCGCAAAATAAAATTAAGAATCATGAAAAAATGAGAAATAAATGAATGAAAAATAGTTATTCAAGTATAGGCATAGAATGTATAAATTTTCTATTGAAAAAATCTTTTATCTCGAAGAATTTTCGAAATTGTAAATTATACACACAAGTTGTAATAATCACATTGTTTTCTATGCTTTGCAACTTCAGGAAGTAAATTATCTATTTTACTCATGAATATAAAAAAATTAAAAAAATTGCCATACATAATTGGGTGTGGGAATTTTTCACAACCGTTTAGGGGAAAACTGAAAAATGTACCAGAATTTTTTTCAGTCTATTCAGTAGACACTCTGTTTTTTACATCGGAAAATCATTCTGAATGTGGAAATTATAATTCCTAGGTATACCTTGGAATCTAGAAAATTCGGGGGATTAGATGTGCTTGAAGTTCTAAACGTTTGAAATTAAACGAAAAAAAATTTTCATAAGTTGATATAGAAGAAAAAAATTTTTTTAGCTGCTTTTGAACACTTTTTGATCGTAACAAGAAACTTGATGCCCCCCAAAAAAATATTCGTCCCACTTACCATCATGATAGAGAATCGAAAAATTCATATATATATTTTTTATTTTCGTTTATTTTAAACGTTTTGAACTGAGATACATGGATAAGGATATGGTGGAAAAAAAGTAGGAACTGATTTTTCCGGATTTTCGAGCTCTCGTAATTATTATTGTATTATTACTGTACATAGTTGAATTTGTAAATAAATGACGAAACGTTGTGTATTTCCGTTTTTTCACATCAAAAAGATCTGTTATTTTATTTTGATATCATAATTATTTTTTTCAAATATTTTCAACTGTAGAAATCGATGAAATTCTACCTAGGTTGATAAAAATTATTGCTAACATTCGTTGATTTCCGGAAAATTTTTGGAGGCAACTTGAATTTAGAAGAGTTTTTATACCTTTTTTTCGTAGATATTTATTGAAATCGTCCTGAATTTCAACAAAAATCTGATAATTACACAGTGGAAGGATTTTTGTTTAAAAATTTCTTTTTTTTGTGACACGTTACACAGCAGGCTATCGAAAAAACATAAAAAATACATAAAAATGTACACAAATTAATAAATACAGGAAAAAACGAGAAAAATAAAAATACTTAAAATCCGTCAATCCTTGAAATCTATGAATTTTTTAACCTTAGAACATTTAGAAATTTTTTAGAAACCATAAAAATTCTAGGAAACGATAAAGAGTTTTATATGAGTATCTATTTTAATATACTAAAAGTGATTGAAATTTATAAATACTTCCACTTTATTTCTTTTTTTTTTTGACGTTTTCGTGTATGTACATATTATGTACATAGTTAAATTTTTTCAGAGAAAGTTTTAGAATTTGATTCTTTCGAAATCGAGTTTTTACGCATTCTTTTCACAAGAGCATACGGTTTCTTTTGACAAGGAAACTTTTTACAAATAAGAAAGAGCCGATGACCGACAAAAGGGACAAAGTAATAATCTTAGTAACTAGCGCAAAATATTATGTATTAAGTTCCAAACGTTTAAAATTAAACGAAAATAAGAAATATATGAATTTTTCGATTTTTTATTATGACGGGAAATGTGACGAATATTTTTTTTGGGGGCATCAAGTTTTTTGTTACGATCAAAAAATGTTCTAAAGCAGCTAGAAATTTTTTTTCCCTGCGAAAAACATCATAAACTATTGTTTATTTGTTTTCTGTATACTGTTTGATGATGAATAAACGCTATTTCAAACTGAAAAACAAAACTGGAACACATTTTCCTTACAAAATTCAATAATTTTCCTAGATTATTCATACGTACTTAGTTTTAAAAAACTTTGAGAGATGGCTCAAAAGTTTTTATTGGATTTAATTTTTATTTGAAATTCGAATTCTTCATGTTTCGCAAAAAACATTCGTTGAAGTTTTAATATCCTGCATTTCGAAAGAAGTTAAAACAAAGTTTACGATAAAATTTTGGACATTTTTCAACAGATTCCATGATTAAACCTCAGATTATATCATTTCGAGAATGTCAAAATTCAGTGCCTGAGAATGACTAGAAAAACTCATTTATCACGAATTTTCCGAACCATCACGTTTTTAGGGGCATTTTTTTTATATTTTATGGCGATCTTTAGAGCATGGAATGCACGCTTATTTTGAAGTGTCAGAAAATTTCTACGTATTTTCTGGGGTTCAGAAATCATACTGAATTTTTCAAAAAGATTGTAAAATTGTTAAAATATCAAGGGTTTAGAAGATTTTGTGAAGTGTTTTCCGCAAATCTTTGAGGCTTGAAGAGAACTTTTTTGTAGAATTCAGGTCAATAATTTTTCTACATGAATTTTTAATTTTACAAATATGGAAATATGTAATAAATTAAGTTTGGTTTGCTAAAACTAATGTTTAATTGATTAAGACTCACGAAATATTTAGTTCACTCTAAATTTTTTTGTACCAGTAACGATCATTTTTTTGCCTGAACCAAAAACTCATTTGAATGCACATAGCACTCAGTTCGTATATCAACTTAACCGATTTTTTATTACATATAAATATATTTCCCAAAAATCAACTAACAATTTTTCATTCATTTTTCCTCCATTTTTTTTTTAAATGCCTTTGACATATCTCAATATTCATAACCAATATAATTACAAAAGATTTTGAAACAGTTATAAGCATCAAATCCGCATCGAAATTATTAAATGAACATAATGTATGCAACGTCATATTATCGTAATATTTATTTTCTACACCTGGAAATCCTGGATAAATTTTATATCGCGTCATGCGCTTATGTCGCGTTAATCACGGTTTTTTCCATCTTTTTTTTTTCTTTTTTTTTCTTTTTTTTTAAGCGATTATGCAAAGAAGTGACAATAAATTGTGGGATCGACGACGCCTTTATTTGCCGTGTCAAAATACGCCGCTTTATCTTTCGGCGTACTCGGCCAAGTTACGTAACTCTGAAAATAAGAGACGAGTTTTCTCTTTTTTCGCGGCGCGATTAAGGATGCATCTCGCATACAATCTCTCCGACAATATTATAGCTGTGTTCTTGCTTGTCATTGCATTTTCGTACGGTGTTTTTCTTCGCGCGATCAAATGTTTACAGCGTTTTAATTACGAGCCCATCGCGTATCGCAGCTTAGGCACATCCTTAAAGTCGTATTATTTTTCGCTGACTCGGGTTTTTTTTTTTTAACACGGATAAAATCAGATGTACAATTTACGAGGAAAATCTCTGCACGTCACACTTAATAATGTAAATAGTTGGTAAGAGAATAAAATTTGGGAGAAATGATATTCATATCAATTTGTTGATGGAATATTTTTTAAATAATAAATTTTATTCGTGAAAAAAATCAAAATCATTTTGTAAATGTTTATGTTTTCAATGTCAAAAAAATTTTTTGATTACATATTTTAAATAGTACGAATTGTAATCAGATTATTTTGTACATTATTAGTTTTCTAAGCATTGTTTGATGTGTTATATTACTACAAAATATCAAGAGCGGAAAGCTCGATATCAATTGACACTTGGTTTAAAAATATGATTGTCTGAATACAGCTCAAATTGCAAAGAGTGACTATCAATTCACCTAACATTTCTGAATCATCGCGAAATTTTCCATGTCACTTCTCGTGATTATATTCGTCTATTGGAGACTCGTGAGATCTTTCATTGTTTTAAGTTCATCAATATTGAAGAGAAGAGTTGAACAAAACATTTTACGATTTCGCAAGATTCTTGTAAATATGAAATAAACTATACATTTTATGTTATTCTAAATAGTATTGGATTCACCAATTTAGATATTTTTCCCTGATTGTTATGAACTTTCCAATATTTTTTTAGAATAAAAAAAAGTGTTGTTCCATTCAGCCTAATCTCAGTTGCGATTTCTGAATTTCTGCAGTTCATGCCTCGAAAAAATCTGATTACACAATAAAAAAACTTCATAGCGTTCACAATTAAAAAAAATAAATTTTTCTTATTTATGAATAGATCTTGAGGAAGCTGCAAACTTCGAACAAAATTTTTGAAAATGTCATCCGTTTGTTGAAATTCTGAAAATTTGGAGAAAGAGGTTATATTGATAATTAAAAATCTGGTAGTACATAATAATTAATAAAACATATATTTCTGAATTTCTTGCTAATAAAATTCAAAATTTAGAAGCTCGTCCGCTTGATGCTTTTGAAAAGTTAAAATATTTTTGCAAGAGTCAAAAATTAATAAATGTGATAAAAGAGATTTATTTATTTGAGTTTTTGATTTATAGTTAGATATAAAATTATATTCACCATATTAAACTGATGAATTACTTTGCTTATATTATGTAAAAAGTTTGAAAATATTCAAGTACTATATTTCAGAAATTTTCTCTTACTTTTTAGAAAATGGATGAATATATGTTTCAAAGTTTGTTGAATAAGCGTTTTCAAATCCCGTACTACATTTGCATCAGAGAAAAAGTTAACAGAAAACATTTGTAACGTGTACCAAGTGAAAGCATCCACGATTTTTGATTTTTCTATTGAAAGTTTTCTGTTAAATGCATTCCTGAATAAATTTGGTTTGGGGGCAATATGGACTTGAAAACGTCTTCTAAACCTTGCTACATTTTTTTTCAATTTTCTAAACTTCAGAAAAAAAATTTGTTCGACTTTCAAAAAGCGGTAAATATGAAAAATGAAATGTAATCATTAGGCCATGCCATTTTGCATGAACAAAATGTTTTTTTTATATACATAATGGTCAGTTGGTTAACGTTTTGAAATACATAATTTGAAAAAATTTTGGGATTTTTCACAATCTTTTGCAATGCGGAAATTATTAGTGTTGTGAGAGAGTTTCTCAGGTTTGTAATTTTTTTACTATAATTTCAAAAAACTGAATATTTTTGCAATGAGTTTGAATATGTTGAAGGGTTTTTTTTTTCAGAACATTACTATCAGTTTCCAAAATTTTTTAGATTCATAAAAATGAACCAATCTTCACGGTTTTTTTCAAAAATTTCACTGTGTATACAATTTCTAAATATTTTCAATAATGCATTACCGAAATTCATAAAAATTAATATCAATTTCATACTACGTCCAGTCCTGAAAATTCCATGAAATTAATAATTTTTAAAATTTGTGAACAAATGACGTGTTTTCTAATACGTAATTGTATTATTATTTATGTTTTTCACAAAACTTGCATTTTTATTTACGACTTTATAAACTATTTCACATATATATGTAATTTCAAGTGTCAATGTTTACGTACAGTTATTTTACACAGATGAAAGATTTTTTGACAAATTAACAAATTGTACCTACGTCAACGGGTGACGAATGCGATAAAAAATCACGAGTTCTTTATTTTCGATACACTATAATTATTTCATGGCAATTGTTGAATTAATTACTTAAGGTAGTTTGAAAAAGGCATCATTGCATTGATCACTTGCAAACGACAAATGTAAACATCGAGAGCGAAAAAATTCGTGCAACATCTGTTCCCCTACGTACAAAAATCTCGTTTTCTCCCTTTTCCAACATCTGGATCCGGCCCAGAATTGCTCTAAAGGAAGTAAGGGAACTTTTAATACACCATGAAAAAACTTATTCTTCTGTACCATTCAAAAATTGAAATCCATGAAATACTCGATTATTGTAATTCCAAACGAAATTGCTAAAATACACAGCAGTTTTTGACCACTGATTTGAAACTCGTTTTGTTTAAATAACTCATATTTTCATGCTATTTTCTTTAGGTTTTTAACTACTTAACGTTTACATAGTTTTATGGAGCATCAAATTCTAGAATTAATCTTCTTAAAAATGTAGGTGAATTGCATAGAAATTTGAAAAAATTCTTGAGTAGAAAAGATATGCTTTGAAGGTACTGTTTTTTGAAAAAATCATTCAAATAATAAAGATCTATAAACCCTTGAATTCCATATAAAAACGAGATGATCCTTGAAATGTCACAAATATTGAACAAATAAATATTGAGCAATATTTAACATAAGATACACTGACTGATAAGATAAAATTATTTCAAAAAGTTAAAACGTGAACATCTAATTCGATTTCTAAGATATTAAGATCTTAGAATAAATATTCATCGATGCGTAATTAATTTTTTTTTTTTTTAATTCCGGGACATGAAATCAGCAACAAAAAACAAATCGCGGCAAAATACGAACTTTCAGCGTATCCTTGAATTTCACTCTCAAGTAATGCCCGATCATTAATGACAAATCATTATCATTAATCGTCGCGAGAGTTTTTTCGAAGCAGTTTTACCGAGAGAACATGCAATAAATCTTCCGTTTTTGGACGAAAAAATTCGTCAGTTCGAAGAGTGGCTACGTTTTCGTATGTTCGAAACTGCCGAATATCCGGAGGAAAGAATTCCCTCGTAAAAATTACAGGACGACGAAGATGCTCGCTCATGCATATGGAAATGGTCTCATGCGCGCTCACAAATTGGAGCTGATCAGCTCCCATAAGTGGCGCTTGAGCCAGGCCCCGGCTCGGGGAAAATAATCTTGCTCGAAAGTGGTTATATTTAGAAGCGATTGCTTTTGCGAATGATTAATAGTGGGAATCGTCGGCTTTATATTCGCCCCGGGAGATGAATTACGTTTCTTCGCGCCGGTTTTGTAAACACTTCAAACGCCGCATTAATTATTTTCGCAGCGAATTTCACTTGCGAAAATTTCCATCGATATTGAGTTTGATTTGAATACAGATATTCGTTTCGAACTGTTATTTTTTTGTGTCGTGTAACTGTTAAAGCATTGTGTTTTTTTATTATTTTTTCATTCAATGAAGTACTGAAATGGCAAACGTTTTTTGAATGACGAGAATTTCAGTTGCCATTGCCAAAATTATCACTTTTTAGTTTAAAAAAGAAATCTTTGAGATGCGTGTAATGAATGATTCAGGGTAAACAATTTGCTATTTTTGGCAACTGTGTGATTTATTCATGAATTTAAAGTGTACTGATTATAAAGTTTGAGGCCTGCTTTTTCGAGAATAAATGATGTAACGGTAATCTTTCGGTACAGTAAACGCATGCTGTCACACTTTCACGGTCGTGACTGCAAAAATGCGACAACGACGAAATCGATTCGCACGCCAATCATCGTCAATAGCTCTTATCGTATCATTTTGATGCAAGTCTTTGAAAACGATACTTGAAAATATACACGTGTTTATGTTTATAACCAACAAGAGAATTTCACTTGTTCGATCCTTAAATCAAAATGGTAACTTGGATGATTTTTGTTCTCGTCTTCGACTTGTACGAAAATTGACGGTTACCGCTTTTCCGATACTATAGATTTTTCTTCATTTATTTGTATAAAATAATATATTTCTTGAAATTCGATATTATGGACTTTTATGCATTATTTTCTAAAAAATTGAAGTTACGTTTGAAAATAAAAAATAGTTTTCCTGAATGGATCTAATACGTTTTTTTTCTATCATTTCTTGTGAATCCCGAAATATCTTCGACGCTAGAAAATTGAATACCACGACGAATTCGTACATTTAGTTTGACATGAGAATGAATCTATTTTTTCACGCCATTCCAACGTTAATCGGCAATACATTTTTGTTCTCTGACATCAAACGTCAAACAAAATTCTTGACATATTCCATACGTGAGGTATTTACTTAACGTAAGATAAAGCCGTTTTTTCTTTTCATCGCCCAAACGAACAAAACCACGAAGAAAAAAATCGATTTATCTTCTCTAAATCCGAACGAGCTGTGTAATCACATGAAATTCCTTTCGAGCTCACAATTAGCTTGATTTAGGGAAAAAATGTTTCTTTTATGATCGTAGACTCTTTTATGTTTCTATGCATTTTCTAATGCTATGTACCTATTTGAGAAAAGAAAATTCGTGACGTTTGATCAATTTTTTATGTGGTTTTTTCCCAAAAAGCACAATAAACATTGAATTTTCTTTGCATAGTTTTCACAAGTGAAAAATCTAACGTACTCCCTCGACGTTAGATCGATAAATCAGCGCTGTACAAAACAGCATTAGCCTACATATGATGGGATTCTGATCTTCGCGTTGATACGAACGAAGGAAATAAGTCACATTTATATAATCGTCAGACTTTGCTTTAGCGGCGCAATCTCAAAAATTCTCCGAGTAAGAATAAAAGAGCCAAGAACGAAATCGCGAAACAGCGAAGCAAATAACGTAAAAAGGTCCCTCGCATTTCTCAATTAATTTCATGTCGCGAACTCGGGGTCAATACACAAAAGCATTTTTTAAAAGTTTTTTTTCTTTTTTCGTGCTTGCGAGTGAACTTTGAGGTTATAAACAGGGACTTTGCAATCACTAACGTTTTGTATCCTAGAGCATTAAATTTTAGAAATTTAGATGAATTTAGAAAAATACTAAAAAATTCTTATAGATGCTGTTTTCTGAAAAACATGATTAACTTTAGATTCTACTGCATCAAATTGTACAATTTTATGAAGAAATTCATTAAAATACTAGCAATCTATTTTCATATAAATTATGTTTTTGGTATTTTATTGCGGAAGGTATTCTAATCATTCGGAAGAATTTTTTTTGTCATTTGAATTTATTTAGAAATTCAAAATGATATTATTATGAATTGGTGGACAATTTTTGAGGCAATAACAAAGGAATAATTTCAAAAAAATAAAAGCAATTTTTTAACCCGTTCGACTGATTACACCGAGCAAGAAATTTTTGATTAAATTTTGGATCTGGAATGAATTAGCGAACATTGAATCTACGATAAATCAAAAGTCACAAGTGTCTTTGGACTTTGCTAGATAAACTCGCTTTAACGACTTATTCAACGATTTTGCAAATTTTTCTCTACATAAGCATACTACTTGATTAATTAACCTAAAAGTTGAAATAAATAGTTTTCAGTCATATCTAACTCCGAGATATATGTGTTTTAAAATGTAGTGTAAATTCTATTTTTGGTACTTCTTTCCAGATCCAGAATTCAATCTGCAATTTGTCACATAGTGTTATAAAACCACGTGGCTCAATCATTGACAAATTAGAATCGATTTCAAAAGAAGTAGATGATGCTATCATTGAGTCATAAAAATGATAAATTTATCTTTTTTACATTGTGATGAATCATTTTTTTTTCTGAGTACTAAAAATATTTGTGAACTCATGTAATTCGCACTTACTTGTCAGATATGTGTTGAAAGAAGATAACGTTTTGCTAGATCAGTTTTTTACATTAATCGAATAGAAATGTTAGATGTCTCAAATATTGTGATATTCGTCAATTTTATAAGTGCGTAGAAAAGTCTGATACTTGAAATTTTTTATACTACATAAAGAGAAACTTTTTTTAAAATTATTACTATATTATTTTATTTTCTGTAAAAACTGACATTGCCTGAATATTTTTTACCGGTTTTTACATCGTAATTTCAGTCATTCATGATTTTCGAATTTTCCGCATAGTTAATTAGTAAAATCGTTCTATCTCGAAAATTTTTAAATCTTCGAACTGCAGAAATTTCAGCTTTTAAACTTTAAATGTACATAAAGTCAAAAATGCTGAATATAATTTTGGAAATATTCATTTAATAACAAAAAAACTTATTGGATTCGAAAGGAGTAAATCCAGTGGTTCTGAATTCGAAATATAACAAATTTTTCAATAACTATTTAATTTTCTAAGGTTTGTTGAATTTTACTTTCAATTTTAAACATTGGCGTTCATTTCTCCAAGTGAATGTCCATAACTCGTTTTTGAAAAGACGAAAAAGACTCTGCAAGGAAGAAATTGGGTACCGAAACAGGCATCGCTATCGTCACGTCTTATCTTGAAAAGTCAAGAAAAAAACTGTTTTCCAATGACACCTTATCTGCCGCCGCGATATTATCGAGTTTTCACTCCCCGTCGCGCAGGTGTGACTCGATACGTTTTGCAATTAGCGGTGAGCTGAGAAAAGACACTTGCTTAGTTGAAGAATTCTGTGACCAAACTGAACTGCCCGCGTTTTCAATCCCAAGTTCACGTGGTTTCTCGCTAATTCCTGCAAGGTGTGTTATAAAAAACACAATAACGTTCATGATGTATGTTATATCTTATTAAATTATACGGAAAAGTTTCATAATAATTATAAAACCACTGCATTATAAAATAATATGCATTAACTAAAATAAATATGAAATACGAAGCATTTGGAATGTTATAAACTTAACTCTCGTTAACGTGAAAATATGCCCCTTCTTAAATCTTTTTGCCTGTTATGTGTGTTCTGAATTTTTGTGATAGGTTTTTGAAAAAGGGCGAAATTAATTTTCTAGGGGCCCAGTATGAGCGGGGCGTTGTGCCAATGGTCAAACCCGAGGTGTCGCAATTCACGTCTTTACCAGGCGCTATGACTCAAAGGGAGGATGTGCTCAAATTCGAGCAGGGCCGAATCAAGGCCCTGCAAGAAGAACGTCTTCACATCCAGAAGAAGACGTTCACGAAATGGATCAACTCATTTTTACTCAAGGTAATGTTGTAAATGAATGACAGAGTGATACATGTATGAATATATTATATGTATATATAAATATCAAAATTGATATGTTATTATTATAGTAATTATGTATATTATGTAATTATATATTCCAGATATTTTATCTCACATATTTTAGATTTATACATACATATTTTAAAATATTTATGATGTACACCTATACATTTTTTTTTGTTATATTTATATTAAATATTTCATTCAAAATAATTGCATCTGACATATTCCAGATTAACATACTCATTATCATAGCTGACATCAGTAAATAATAATATTTCAAAGGTAATTGCAAATATTTTTTATGCATCAAATAATGCAGTTTTCTACTTAGATTGCCGTTACGTCTAATAATAGTAAATTTCTGACGATTTCGTCACGGTTTATTTATACGGAACGTGTGATTGTCCATGATCATAAAAATGAAATTTTTCCTTTTATGTGAAAAAAAGAACGCGAAGGTTTTCACTTGTAATGACCGCAACAGTAAAGCCAAGAGTTTCAAGAGCCTTTTTCTTGCGCTTTATTTCTTCTCACAGTTTTTTACACTCACTTACGCAACGCGTGTAATGATCGGCATCTTAATCAAGAGTTTACGATTTCGAAAATACTTGTTTTTCTCGGGTGCGAATTTAATTCCGAACATTTCAAATGGCGATTTTGTGTGCATGGGAAGAATTGAAGTATTTCAAGATTTTTGTAGACTACTTTATCACCTTTTTTTAATTTTATACTTTGTTATTCGAAAATAAATTGAAATTTTGAAATTTGGTGTTTAAGCAGTATTTAAGTTATGTATCTGAAGTTCCAAACGTTTAAAATTAAACGAAAATAAAAAATTTATCAATTTTTTGATTTCTTATCATGATGGGAAGTGTGACAAATATTTTTTTGGGGGCCATCATGTTTGTTGTTACGATCAAAAAGTGTTCAAAAGCAGCTAGTGAATTTTTTTCTCCTATATTAACTTATAAATTTTGTTTCGTTTAATTTTAAACGTTTGGTACTTAAGGCTCATTTTGAGTTTTATGTGCGGAAGCTTGCTAAATTATGATCCAAAATCAAACAAAATATGAAGGAATATGATGAATAAATAATGACTTTTTAAAGGAGTTCATGTGACACGAAAAAGTAAATCAATGTTGATTTTTATATTTTAAAATTTTTTTTACTTTGTAAAATTTTTAGATTTCCATGCTGACTTTGTAATAAATTGTTATGAAATTTTGTCAATTTGATAAATTTTGAAAAATTGAAGAACGTTTGAAATTTTAAAAATTGCTAATAGTTATACAGAATTCCAAAAATCCGTGGAATTTCAGATAATAATGTTCATAAATTTTACAAATTGTGTTCACTATCATTTCATTTCTTTAAAATACGCATGATGATGTTTTTTTCATTTTTTTTTATAAAAATCTGGAAAATTTGATAAGTGTAAAAAATATTACGGAAAATCCTTATTAATCAGTTAAACA
The DNA here is from genome assembly GCA_028476575.1 of Platygaster robiniae. Taxonomy (NCBI): domain Eukaryota; kingdom Metazoa; phylum Arthropoda; class Insecta; order Hymenoptera; family Platygastridae; genus Platygaster; species Platygaster robiniae. The sequence goes on along the minus strand of CM052021.1, from coordinate 8,878,413 downwards.
TTTTTTTATCGAAATTTGATTGTTTTGAATAATTTTTATAGTAGATGATGGAATCTCGATAATTTTGAAAAATTGAAAAATAATTTTAAAGATTGCCAGTAATCTCACAAAATTCGAGAAATTTTTGGAATTTAAGGAAATGTTCATACATTTTGAAGATTGTGTTCTTTGTAATATTTCTTCGAAATAGTCGTGTTTTTTAAATTTTGAATTAAAACCTGGAGAAATTAAAAAGTAATAAAAATTACGAGAAATCTTTACGATAAACTAAAAAATTTTTCAGTAATTTTGGTACGTTTTTAATGGTTTGTATCATGTTTGAAATTCGGAAGTTTTGAGAAAACCAAAAACGTACAATTTTACTAATTATCAATCATTGAAAAATTTTAAAAATGTGTAGAATTTCATAAAATGTTTACAAGCTCTAGAAATTGTGTTATGTATTTTATTTATTCAAAATATGCGTGACAATGTTTTTTTTTTATTTTTGAAAAAAAATCTGGAAAACTTGAGTATTTAAATTTTAGAAAAAATCTAAAAGATTTGAACATTTCAAATGAATTTTCGTGAGCTTTGAATAGTTTGTAATGTGTACTTGTATGTTCGAAATTGAAAAAATTTTCTAAGCATCAAAAAATGTGAAAAAATTTGTATAACAGAAACCGTGTGATATAACATTTTTTTTCATCAACGAATGTTGAATCATGTACGGAAATCGTGAATACATAATTTTCAAAATTCAATAAATATCTAGAAATTTTCAAAATGTGGATCAATATCGTAAATAGCCAAAATAATTTTATCAATTTGGTGACACTACCATTTGTCAATTGATGCTTTCTCCTGTGGGTATTTTACACCATCCCCACATCTTCTGCCACCCCTGCCATGTAAACTCACACAAAGTTACACGAAAACAAGCAATAAACAAGTAGAATTTAATATAACCGGTTCATCAAATTCCCATCAACGCCGCTCCAGTGAACTTTCCGCGGGAGCGCGCCATAATTTCGCGATTCGTTCCACCGCGGGAATTTTTTTTTCTTCCTACACCATTGATAACGCCCCAGGACCGTTACGAGGAACTCGACGTTTATTTCCGCTCTGCTTTTATGCACTTGCCTCGTACGAGCACAAATCTAAGTAAGAGTAATCACGGGATTCTCAGTTATCATTCCAAATGACGAAAGCACGATCTCATCGTACACTTTTCTACCACGATTGTACGACAGGCATCTCTCTACAAGTAATGAAAGTTGCAAGATTCACTTTTAAAATAAAAGATGTACATAGTTTACCGGAAAAAGAAGAAACGTTTCAATCAATTTCTCTATAGAAGCCAATCAGACTTCATTAAGACGTAATTTGAACCTGATTTCGGCTTGATTTACATTCTTAATTACTCAGATAAGAAATCTTACGTAAAGGTACTAAGAGAGTAGAAAAAATGGGTCAGCAATTTTTTCTACGCAACGGAAAACTTCATTTTCCAACTTCCTCCGCCCGGATTCGAACTCGTGACCCTCCAACATCTATCCGTGCGCTTGGACCACTCGGCTGCCGAAAGTTACAATGCATTAATATACTGTTACAACATTTTCCAGGCTCGCATGGAAGTCGAGGACCTATTCTGCGACCTCGGCGACGGGAAAAAACTCCTGAAACTACTGGAAATCATATCTGGAGAACGTTTGGGGAAGCCGAATACAGCGAAAATGCGGGTGCACAAGATCGAGAACGTCAACAAGTCCTTGGCGTTTCTACACACGAAGGTAAATACGGTGTCGTGTATATGTTAAACGTGGTCAAAGGGTTGGGGAAGGGGTTCATGAAAGAAAGAAGAATACGGGGTAGGGAGACCACGTCAAGGCCGCGGGTATGTATCAAGGTCGCCCGGGACCCCAGATATTCGTTTCCCGGCGGAAGGCCCCGTGTGCTTTTTAATGGTATCCCGAGGAAGGAAGGAAGGAAGGAAGGAAGAAGCCCCTCGAGGCCGCGTCGGGGAGCATTGCCCGCGCTCGTTATTATACCTACACCACGTACTCTCGTTACGCGGGTCCCCGCTCGATCGGATATTACAGTTACTCGGTGGCGCGTATCGGGGGAAATGGCGCGTGTATTTTTTACGGGATTCAAGATCGCGGGATTTGATACGGGATATGTTTTTGTTTTTGTTGTTGGTTTCTTTTTTTTTTTCTTTGGTATTTTTTAATAGCTTGTATGATCTGTAGGATTGATAGTGAAGGAGGGGGGGGGGGGGGGGGTTCAGAATGTGGTTATGTGGGACTAAATCGCATCTGTATCAAAAACTTGTTATTTTCCAGTTTATAATTCAAATATTTTCGGATATTTTACTGTAAATAAATTTGAAAACATTTCGAATATTTAAGACCATTATTAACTTTACCATAAGGATTGGTAGATAAAATAAGTATCGTGAACATTATAATATAATATCTGAAATATAGTGATCTTCAGGAGCAATCATTTTTTGGAGATGAGAAATAAATCTACCAATTATACGAAGCATACTGTGCTAAAGACTTTAAATTCTTCCACTTTCTTAATTAATTTAAATTCAACACTGTAGAGTGTAGAAAAAAACTTTTTATTGTATTAAACCGACGTTTGGCAAGGAGTCCCTTGCCTCATTAGGGATGTGATACTCATACAAAATGACTATTAGCAAAAATCCTAAATGACACATATTAATCCCGGAAACAGAAAAACAGCAAAATAACACTTCGGACACAACTCTTTTTTCTTTTTCTTCTTCTTCCTCATTTTGACGTCTAAAACGTCGAATTCAATTTAAAAATGTCTTATTCTTATTATATTCTTAGATTGTCTCCGACTTTTTAAACGTCAAAACGAGGAAGAAGAAGTATGAGTAGATGAGTTTTTCTAAGTAGAGGAATTTTGTATGAGTATCACATTCCTGATGAGGTAAGGGACTCCTTGCGAAACGTTGGTTTAATACAATAAAAAGTTTTTTCTACAGTCCACAGTGTTGAATTCAAATTAATTAAGAGAATTTTACAAAGCTTCCAGCTTTTATAAGGCCTTATTCAAGAGCTGTTTTTATAAGTACAACAAATCAGAAACAATCCTTCATAGTAACAGTTACGCAATAGTAATTATGAGAAGGAATTGAGTATAATAATTAATTGTAGCTGTAAATTACATGTACGATTGTATGGATTCAGGGAATCACATTTCTATAACTCGATAGGATGGGACTTCCGGATAGTTTTGTAAGTGATGAGGAAGATTTATTTTTGTAATTATAAGGAATTGTTTCTAATCTGTTGTATTCATAAAAATAGTTCCTGAAGAGGGCTTTATTAAGGCTGAGAGCTTGAGATATATTAGTGGATTTATTTGTTATCACTAAAAAATGATTGCTCCCGTGGGTCATCTAATTTTATACATTTATTATTCGTATATTTTTTACGTACTACACCTCACATTTTTATAATAAATTACGTATATAATTACGAATTTATTATTATGAATGTATAAAGTAATGAATATTATTGTTACATTCAATTTTATAAATACTACCTATAAATATAACTGTTAAATCTTGGGATAAAAATTTTTATAAATTTTCTTCTTTATCATTTTGTCAAATATTTTTTTAAAATTTTCATTTTCATTTAAGTATGTGTGCCTGTGGCTTCATGATAGAGAAGTTTTTCCAGATAAAAATTATTTAAAAAGACATGAAGTTAGCCATGGCGGATTAAAGATTCAATAACTTATCTATTTCATCGATTAAAAAACGAATTGTATTTAAAATCTTGGAAATGAACTTCGAATTTTGAGAAACTCTAGCAAGATTCTGTATCCAAATTTTTTCTAGAGAGTAGACAAGTACTCGAAAAAAATTTTTTTTGAAATTCATAAAGTTCAGAATATTAGATATATGAAAATATGAGATACTTTCATGTTACTGAATTTCCAAACGTTTCAAGATAAATAAAATAAAACAATTATTACTAATACTTCTCGTAGTTAAAGTAATAAATGAGAATGAATATTTAACAAATATTATCCGATGTTACTAAGTATTTTTCACTTTGATCTTGATTTGATATGTAAAACCAATTTTTTTTCGTTTTCGTTTTATGTATTCCTAAACGTTTGAAACTTCAAGCACATGATACTTTAACATTTACATAAATTATTCAAAATGATTCATTGACATTTTGTAGATGAAAAAAAATATCGAAGAGTGTTGCAATAAAATCATAATCAATGCGTTCAAAATTTTAAAACTATGTATGTCGATTTTTGAAATTTATATAAATTTTCAACAATTATTCAGCATGGCAGCAGTGATAACTTGAATTTTTATTTACCAGTGCTAAATTTTATACACATATTTTCCGATCCTATAAAAAAATTATCAAAATCGATTTCATATAGACTCTAAAGTCTTTAAATAATGATATCGTGTTATCTTTCAAGTTTTTATGAATGAATCCTCAGTTTAAGTTTTTGTCAAAACTGAATTTCCATCTTTTGTTGATTCACTAACTTCCACTTGAACCTCGATTTCGCTGCAAGACTACCAACCCTCCAGTGAAATAGACGTCCTAGCGTAATCTGGAATTCTCAACTTCAAACTATCCAACCATCGTATTTTACTAATGTATTTGTTAATCATCAGTTTGAATTTCAATGATGAATAATTTAACTCTCGTTCATTAATAAATTTATATTCACGTCTTATTTAAATAAGCTAGCTGATAAGTTTCATTTTTTCACAGATCTTATAATCAAAATGGCTTTTGAATTCGTAAAAAAATTTTCATAAGATCCTAATTCATGTCCAGTTTCTTCTTTTACACTTGGACCTCGATTTAACTGAATCTCAGGCACGATTTCACTCCACAAGTAGTGTTTATCTTGAGAATCAAATCTGATCAGGACTGCAAGAGTATCGAAATAGAGGTCCTAGTGTACTCTTAAAAACGTTACTTCAAACTCCTCAACAAATTTGTAAATAATCATTTTATATTTAAATCATTAACAACTCAACTCCCTTTGATTAATTAGTTGATACATCTAATTAACGTTAGCCAATCAATAAAAAATTGCATTTTTCCAACCATAATCCATAACTGTCATCGACAAATCCGCAACGTTTCGATACACCTCTCATCGAACTTCCGCGATCGCGATTCCCCACTCCCTTTTTTTTGCTTCTCACCGAGAAAACGGTATCGGCGGCTTTTCTCGTTTTCCCGTTTTCGACGCGGAAAAACGTCGACGCGTCCACGTGCTCGTCTCTCGAGCCACGTGGACTCGTTTCCCCTTCTCCCCCTCTCTTTACTAATCCCCTCCAGCGTGGTTTTTGCGGCTAATTCGCGATGCTGCATCAGGTGAGCGGGGAAAATTAAGGGCGTGTGGGGGGGGGGGGGGGGGATTGAGGAAAAAAGGACGCGCGTTCCTCGCGGCGAAAGAGAGACGCTCCCCGAGGTCGCTGACCGCGCGAAACTCGCCAGACCGTGAGTCTTCTTTAGCACCGATGTATCGGTAACGCGAAAATAGGTTTTCTCGTTTTTGGGTACTTGAATGTGTGATTTGATGATTTTATTGGATTGGAGGTTAAAATAATGAGATTTTTGATTAATGTTTTGATAAAGAAAGATTTTTTGCGTGGGAAAAGAGAAGTTCCGAGCTGGGATTCGAACCCAGGACGTCGTGAATTGTCAGGTGCTGCTTTTACCACTGAGCTACTTGGTTGACGTTGACGTTATTTTTTGATATTTAGATTTTTTACGTTTAATGTTGCATTTTTTCAATTTGAGGATTGCAAATGTATTATTCCTACGGGTATAATCAATTTTCAGAAAAAAAAATCAATAAAAATTAACTGAATGCGTATAAGAAAATGTTGGATTAATAATCAAAGATTTTTAATGGAGATAATGATGATCAACTATGCACCTTGAAAACGTTGTTGAGGATTTCGAAATTTCAAAAATCTGACTTCAGGAACCGAGGTTTTTGTTGTTCTCGTGCTGACTTTCACGGGCGCTTTTAGACTGCGATTTTTTTCCTTTTTTTGCAATGCTCGTTTTGGGGTTTTGGGAGGAAAAGGGGAGGGGGGCAAAAAAGGGCGCGATTCGCGGGCGCGCAAAAATAGATCGTGTGCACAATGCGGCGTCTGGAATTCCCTTGGTCTTCGGTTACGGCTTGGGTTCGCGGTAACTCAAGAGCCCGCGACGAGCGAGCTTCCTCCGGGTGACATTCGACGCGGTGGTATTTAAATAATGCAAAGAAATGCGTCGTTGGAGGGATTTTGAGGGGTTGGAAAATTTCTTTGATAGTTCATGAAATATTGTTTTTCATAGAATCATTTGGATATTATCATCAACTACCATAATTGAAATTTTTTTATGGTGCCATCCAAAAAATTTTATTCTTCATAACTACTCAAAGTATTTAAAAGCGTGAAACTCGGGAATGTATAAAAATTATTACGTTCATTTTCAGTTTTATTAACGACTCTCAATAAATGTCAAAAATGTTAAAAAAACTACTTCAAATAATGAAATTCCACAGAAATCATGAATTTTTATTATCAGATGTTTTTCGTCATGCTTTGATTGGGTGCGAAATTTTTTTACTAGGATTTTTTCTGATAAGATCTTCTCCAAAACGCAATAAAACGTGTTTAATTGCTACTTTGGTAATTAAAAAACGGAAGATGAAGTGCTACAAAAGCATTTTATCTCAAAACAAGAGACCTTTCCCACCTGCTAAAAAACGTTGATGGGAGTGACCCAGAAAAAAAGAACATGTACAATGTACGTACTTTCGTTCGTTTTAACTTAAAAACGAATCGAGGGAATCGCGTAATTGCGGAACAAAAAGCGGTATTTCCCAAGAATTCTCGTGACGACGGGTTAATGAAAATTAATTGCTACCTTGCATTTTTAGTTGACGCAGTCTTGTGTTAGTTATTTTTTACGTTTATTATTGGTATTGTTTCTACTCTTGATGGATTTCTATTGACTGGCTGGTAATTTTTTCTTAATACGAATAATAAATAATTGGTTCTTGTAGAAATAAATATTTATCCAAATAATGTTTAAAAAACGAAAAACTCAATATCTTAAGACTTTTGCACGAGAGTATAGGTAATTGTACTAAATTTATGAGCTTTTTCTGATTTTGATTTCAACAGGATTTTTTCGAACGTTGCAAAACTTGTTTCTGTAAGTTCGATAACATTTCTCTAGTTCCATAATCTTTCAATATTATAAAAATAAAACTTGACCAGTTTCTGCTAGTCGAGTTTCATTCTTGTTTATTCATTGAAAATTATTCATATACATTTCGAACAGTTGCTTTCACTGAGAATAATTGTATGCAATTTTGAGAATGTTGAGTTAGAGCATTATTTACAAATTGTGATCGTTTCGAAAATTTAATTAAATTGAATTTTTCGAGCATCACAATTTCATGCTCTTTATAAGTTTGACATCCCATGAAATTTTTCAGAATTCCAGTGATTAAACAAAAAATCTGATGATAATTTTCATGGAATACATATGAAAAATCATCGATTTCTTTGAATTTTTGAAGCATTAAACAATTTTCATTTTACTTCGTAGGAATTTTCTTAAAATAAAAAATCGGTTAATATAATTTCGCAGAAAGTATTGTGATTCAATATTTTATATTATGTAATTTTACATATGTTTCGAATAACATAAAATTTCAGTCAAGTGGATTTTATGAAAACCAAGAAATCAATGACATATATTTACATTAATTATTTCTTATTCAAATTATGAACAGAAGTTTTTAATGAAAAAAGTTGTATGCAATTTTGAGAATTTTGACTTTAGAAACTCGGAGGACTTGGTTTTTAATTTTGTGTTAATTTACAAACTCTAAAAATTTTTTACTGTTGAGTTTCAGAATTTCATACTTTTTATAAGTTCGAGGAATCACTTGAAATTCGTTGAGTTTACGATGACTTCAGAAATAAAATTCCACAATGAACGTTTCATGCAATTATCGGTATGGTGTTGATTATGCACAAATTTATTGAGCACCATATTTTTTGTGCACTGGGCGATTGTGCACATTTTTACGAACTTATATTCAGGTTGATATAAAACTGAATTCACAATTTAATTTTGAAAATTCAGAAGGTTAGATATCCAGATTTCTTGGATTTAAAATTATAGCGATGAAAATTATGATAACGTGCACAATAGTCCAGTGCACAATAAATACGCTGCTCAATAAATTTGTGCACAATCAACACCATGCCGAATTATCATAAAAAATCATCGATTTCGTAACATTTTTTGTGCATCGAGAATTTTCATTCTATACCAAAGTATTTTTTTTCATCAACGAAATTCACTTTCGAAGATTTCACAGAAAATATCAAGGTACAACCTTTCGTTTCATAAATGATTTGAATCTCATGGACTTTCCATTAAGAGGATCTTATGAAAAACAAATTCCAATTTGCTTACAGGCTTACATTTTTTTAAATTGATTTTTCCTGTAAAGTAAATACCAGTAAAATTCAGTTTTTCTATCCTATAATTTTTCAAAATTTGTGGTATTTTTCACACAATTTCAGTAACTTAAAATTTGGCAATACTATATAAAAATATAGTTGCAACAACAATACCTATTTCTCATGAAAGGCATGACACTTTCTTAAAAAAATCATAAAAAGGAGAAATCTCGTAATCATTTTTTTTTACACTTAGTATAAAAAATTGTTTGAGATAAAAATGCATTATTAAATGACATGATAAAATTTCAAGCCAACCCAGAAAGGAAAATAAAGTACCAGCTTCGACGGTGACTGATTTTTTATCCTTAATAACCCTGAATTAAGCATCCTCGGTCACGGGTAATTTTTTCGCGAAAATATGCCAGAAATTTCCGGGACAAGCCGCTTTGGCCTTCCTCTCATGCGTTTCACGTGGAATGCTCCCGCCTACGTCGAGCGTTAACCGCGCGCGGAAATCGCCGATAAGCGCTTGAAAACATCGAGAACGCCTCATAAAGCATTCGCGGATTCGCTCAACTCTCGGCAACTCTTCAGCGCTACCTCCGCTGCTTTGGAAATGTTATAGCTTTCGAGAAACTTATTCACCCGTGATTTAAGGGCCACCCCACCTTTGGAATTTTAAAGTCATTTTTTTTGCATATTTCTAATCTAAACTATGTTGTAAATATGCTATAAAAAAGCTTTTGTGAATTATACGCTCCGTAAAACACGTGCTGTAAATGAAACGTAATGAATGAAGATGCTTCAGATTTTCAAAAGACGTTTATTTCGATATTTCAATAATTTTCACAAAAATGCAGTGGAAAAATTTCGATTTATATGAATTTAATGATCAGAAGTACGAGACATTTTCAGACAACAAAAAAATGTTGAAATAATGATTATGGTACTCTTTTTAAACTACAACCACTTTCTGCTGATAAACGAACTAAGTAATAATCATTACCGAGTGTTATAAAAAATATGGATAGTTGCAAATGTCATTTGCATTAGGTTTGGGTAATATTCGATTTATCATTAAAAACTGGTATTTTACGAGTTATTTCCATGATTAAAACCGCAATCACTGTAATTACTGCACAGATATCCTTTCTATTTACGCCGAGTCCAGGATTCAGGTTTCAATATTCAAGTAATTTTCCCTCAGCCTTTCTGTTAACATAAGAGAAACTAAAAATTAAACCGCATTTGATGATGAAAGTTTATAATTATAAAATCTTTATTAAAAATGAATAATTTGAATAGCATGAGCCTTTTCTTCTTTTATTCTCACATTTGTGATAGCCATTGCATATTTATTTATTAGCTTAAGTAAAATAAGTGTCAAAAATGGAATTTTTGACTGTCAAAAGAAATTGAATATCTGTTTACTGATACTTTTTTTAGTTTTGTTAACTCTTTCTAATATTTTAAAAATTGATTGAAATTCTGTAGAATGGATAAATCTGAAAGAATTTTTAATTTTTTAATAACTGTCTTTAGACATTCGAGACTTCTCTTATTGTTGAAAATGTTTCTTTCGGAAAATTTTGTAGAAACCAATTTTGAAAATGTAAATAATACATCGCAAATAATTGTGATTTTATGAACTAATTCAAATACTTTGATTCTCTAATTGACCTTTAAGTTAGCATTGTTTATTCAAAAAATTAATTTTTCGCGAATATATAGGCTTCTAAATATGTATTTTATTCAACCTGACATTTTATAACATGAGTCGAAAAGCTTTGAAGATTCTGTACAAAATTTTATCAACTTCCAAAACTTTGATCGACTCTCCAGTTTTCGATTCAATTACGGTAAAGTAATTTACATTCTACAAATCTCAATAATTTTAATTGTGTAGATTTATGAATCCTGAAATTTTCAATCTCTGATTTTGAGAATGCTCGATTGAATAACATTCATGTTTGTTTTATACATATTCATGAGTCCAACACGACGAAGTTTAAGATTCGAATTATCATTTTAATTAATGTGGGAAAAAATTTCCGCAAGTTTTGAAATTTGGCACCGTTTTTCCATATTTAGATTTTTATTCTTTTACGAAATTTTCTATAGTTTGTCTTCAAAATAAATATTTTTAGTGGAATTTCAAACTGTAAATTATAATGACATTACTTTTTTAATTGCTTTCAATTCTCAAATTGGGAATAAAAAGTTTCACACTGTAGTTTTCTAAGCTTACCAAATATCTACGTACTGTTTGTAATTCTTTCTTTTATCAGGCACTTGTGATATCTCATTTTGTGTAAAAAGCCATCAACGTCTTTGTTCTGAAATACTTCTAACTATTGATTTTTGATAAAACAAAACTTGGTGACGAAAGTCACGTTTGTAGATTGGACTTATCTGCGGTGTATCCATAGAAATCTTATAAAAACTTGAAACAATACTGACACTCAGAATAAAGACCATAATCTTGTAAATTTCCCTTTCACTTTTTTTACAATACATATTGCAATTTTTTGTTTCGACTTTCATATATTTAAATCAAAATAAAATACACTAACATACAAATATTTAGATTTTTTCTTCACAGTACTGCTATTCCTGAAATCCATCACATATAACGAACAGTTGGATTTTAAATTAAGATGTCGATCAATAAAAATAAGCATCGGAATCAAAAGTATACCTCTATTATCATATTTTTTAATCCTTGCATCCTCAAGTTTCAAATGTAATTATTTTTTATCTTCCTGAAAAAAAATGCAGTAGTTTGAACACTGAAAAACGCATTAAAATTAGTCTATTTTCTTCACAAATCAACCATACCAAAGTCAGCTTTTCGCCAACTATATTAGTTTATGGTTTGTTCAACAAAATGACACGTTTTGAAAATCTGTCGAAAATTTAAATCATGAAATATTTGATTGTAACATATGGTTAGAGTAGATCTAACTATTCAAATGGTTTTTAATACTATTTTCTTCGTTTTGAGAGATTAAAAACTCAAAATAATTAACATTTTATTTTCCCAATCGAATTATTCAAACACTTAAGTTTCATAACTTTTCCATGCTCGGTGATTTTTTTTTTACCATTTTAGAAAATGAATTTCGAAGAGAATTATATTTTAAGGTCTCAATCAAGAAAAGTAATGGTTCGTAATTCCCTAACCAGGATTTAATTATTTCTATGTCTGATTTTAAAGTCCTGAAATTCTGCAGATTAAAAAAATTTTTTTTTTTTTTCCTACTAAAGATGTATAGTATATTACGTACCTAGGACTTAAATTTTTTATGTACCGAGGGCTAGAAAACGAATTTTGAGATTTTGAACTAGACGAGAAATGCGTTTTCTATGCCAGAGGTAAATAAAATACTTTTTATTTAAAGAGAAATTTAATTTTTTCCAACATCTACATAGATAAAACTTTTTTTTTTCACAGCCATATGAATAGTCTGAATTTCGCTAATTATATTTATATTTGGCTTAACAAAATGTCAAATTACTACAGTCTGTTCAAAAATGGAGTCATAAATTTTTTTATTGTTCCATATGTTTGTGCCAACCATAATAAATATGGTGAGCGAAAGCCTAACTATTTATACGATTGACTAGACCATGTCATTTTCTCCGTTTAAAGAGATTTAAAAAAAACGAACATTTTATTTTCGCAATCGAATTCCTCGAACAATTAAGTTTCATGACTTTTCCATGCTCGGTGCACGCCCTGAATATGTGATATATTGACGTACGTCGCGGATGATTTCATGAGCGGATTCCTCGCGGCGCATTCTTGGCATCGGCTCGAGAATTCCCGCGTGACTTATTAGCCGGTCACGTTTCGAAGCAACGCGAAAATGGCAAGCGCCTCGCGAAAAATATGACGCTCTCGAGAGCGAACTGGGACTTTTCGATGCTTTCTCCTCGACATTGTCAGGCCCTGCCCCTCCACTACTCACACCGCAAGAGAAACGTGAGAATTTTTCGCGGCCGCGAGAATTCCGCAAGTGAAAATTTCCGGGTCAAGGAAAATCGCGTTTCCCGGCGTCGGGGAAAAATGAAAATTCCAGATCGTGAGAGATTCATAGAATATTTGAATTTTCCGCAAGTGAGAGTGGTCAGGGCGTTTCTTGAAATTGTATTTCAATTTTTTTTTTTTCAAGTTTGAGAATTCTTTCTAAATTTTTATTACCTTTAATTCTTATGATTACTTTAACAAATAATTTATCATTGCTGGAATGAAATAGTTATCTAAGTTTTGATTTAGAAATTAAAAAACTTCAAATTATAGAAATAAATTATGTAATATTTTTAAATTATTGAATTGCCTGAGTAAGGAAGTACAGTGATTAATTATGTTTTTCAAGATTGTCAGAGCAAAATCTTGAAACCGAGAAAAAAATGCAGAAAATAAAAATTAAGTCATGGAATCGGATATCATCCGCGAAAGTTCGGTTCAGTTTAAATATTCTGGTATCTCATGTCATTTAAATGGGTGAAGCTCTTGAGAACTGTGAATTTTTTTATCTTTTGACAGCCTCGTTTCAATTTTTTCTTCGCCAAATTGAATACTCAAGTTATCTGATAAGAAAATACATATTACTGGATATATATTCGTTTTTCATTTCGAAGGCCCATAAACTAAGAATAGGTATTCATCAGCGTAACATTTACAGATGACATTAAAGTGAATGTTTTTTTATGTAGTTGCGTCTTTTTGTTTGTATATGAAATTCAAGGCTGTTTTATGAATAAAATGGTTTATTTTTTTAAAAAAAAGTATGTTACTTTGGATTCGATTGACTGAGTCGATTTTTATGAAATTATTAGGATATTTTTTACGATATTTAATTCATAATTTGTCTAATAATTCATGTAAAAAAAAATAGATATCAAATTGTAAGTAAATTTTTTCCAATGCTTCTTGAATAACATTAAACTGGTATATCAGAATAAATAACAATCGCGATAAGAAAAAAATATTTCATTTTCTTGATCCACTTTAGCAATTCAACAATTTTGAAAAATTGAATTCGTCACATCTACATGTATAACAAGTTGAAAAAATTGTTACGTTTTATGAAAACTTCAGACTATTATTTAAAAATAAAAAATTGAGAAATTGTACTTAATATTATAGTATTTGTAATAACTGAATTTTACAGTATAAAAAATGTATACGTTACTTCATAACATGTTAACATATAAAATTGCATAAAATTGGAATACATTTTCAATATCAAATTTTCAAGTTTCATTACATTTATTTTCTCAATATTTTTGTCTGAATAATTAAAAACTTTTTTTTGCCTGATTATGATTCGGATAAAAATTTTCAATATTTCCCCAGAGTCAACTTTGCGCGCATATTCGATATTTATTATTTAATTAATCATACCTATATAGATATAATAATATTAAATAATGAAATAATAATATATTAATATTATTAGTAAATTAACGGTTATAACTGCTGTGCACAATTATAAGACCAATGTTATATTTCAAATTAGTTTCATAAGCTTGATTATTGTGAATCTTATGTTTACATTTTACACTGTATTTAATACAGAGTGTGAATTGAATATTTTACACCCTGTATAAAAAATAACAGAAAGTATAACAAATTATTACAAAAGTCACAAAATGTTACAATGGTAAATCATCACAAAATTCCATGAATCACAAAATCATACATTGTCACAAATCATTATAAGTCATGAAAAATTATTATTATTATCATGATCATGATCATCTTATCCTGATTAACAAGTAAACTTTCACCAATCTTACTCTTCACTTTGATCGTAAAAAAGTATCATTAGAAACTATTTTTTGAAAATATTTATAACATCTTTTAAACCAATATAATCCATTATAATGGAATAATATCTCTTCGTAGTAATTCATTATTATCTAACTAATAAATATTTCGTGAAAAAATTGGAAATCGTGTCACAAAAAGAAAAGAGAAGATTTTGAACCTTGGGATTCAGATAATTTTTTGGTAATTTTCGTTTTTCAAATTTCGTTGTTCTTTGGAGTTATTAAAAATCTTCACTCAACTGGTCATATTGGTTTTTATCTCATTTTAACTAAAATGTTAACTTCTAACAACTCCAAAAAACTCTTATCATAATAAAATTGCTTAATACGTGCAAAAAAAGAAGAAAAAAGAGCCAAGTCTTTTCGAAAATTTGTAATCACTATACAGGTATGAACAATAATATAAAATAAATTATTATCATAGTTGCATACAGTTATGATATAAATGTTATCTTTCTCAATTGACGTTATGTTACTACGTAATTACGCAATAAAATAAAAGCTATCAGTATAATTCATTTATACCAGTGAAAATCTTTAAATTATAATTCGATCATCATATTCATCAAATTCCTAAATTCAACTTTTTCTGAAAAAATATTCGAATTTCGGGGCTCGAATTAGTCTCAAAAATTTGCTAACTGTGAATCTTGTGTTTACATTTTAGTGGAAAGCTCGAAGCGCTGGCTCCTTTTTTTTCGAAAAAAATATGCCCCCTCGCCCCTGCATCCCCGTTTCGTGGGGCCATTCGAAACCCATAATTTCCATTTCCCAGCGGCCTTGATAGACCCGCGGAGTGATCGGACGGCATTCCAAGCCATCGCGAACGTCGCCTCGGCGCACACTCCGATAAACTCGGAGCGCTCTCCGGGTAGAGTTTACCGCAATTTAACCCAGTGCCTCGGCTAAAACGCGCGCTTGCTCTACCCACACGAGCGCAGCAGTCTCAGCGCCGAGCGCACTTTCCAATCGGCGGCTTTTCGCGCGCAAATCCCGCAATCGGGCCCCAAGAATCTAGGAAAATTGATCTTGGAATTCCTGGTGTGAATTCTTTCACTCCAAATGGAGTCAAAATACCGTCACTCCGAAGGTCTCGAATGATACGACACCTAAAAATTGAAGCAACGTCAGATGCGCGTAGCGAGGGTCACTCATTCAAAATCTGTTTCGACTTTAAGCATAATGCAATAATTATTACAAGAGAAAGAGAAGAAAAGAAGTATATCACTATTCATATTTATTGCCCTAATTTCAAATTTATGCACTATAGATTTTGTGTGTTTAACTTTGACGTGACGTACTGATTACTTCACAGTAGTCTAGAATATAGTTGACTTGGAATTCATCTGAGAATCGTGATTGAATGATGAATTGCAGAAACCGATATGATCTTTCGGCAAAACACTTGGTTGAGTCAACGCTGTTTTTTTTTCTTTGGGAGAAATCAATTACAGTGATTCATTGGATGTTTTATTAATTGCTTGCAGGTACGGCTCGAGAGTATCGGAGCCGAGGACATAGTGGATGGAAATCCGAGGCTCATTTTGGGCCTTATCTGGACCATCATCTTGAGATTCCAGATCCAAGAGATCGAAATCGATGTCGACGAGGAAAATGAGAGCAGCGAGAAAAAGTCGGCGAAGGACGCGCTCTTGCTCTGGTGCCAGAGGAAGACGAACTCGTACCCTGGGGTCAACATTCAGGACTTTACTGGTAATTGACTTACACAATTTTTCAGGGCTGTTTATTCTTTATAGAGGAAGTTGTTTTTATAGGGAATTCGTGAAATATTGAATGCAAGAAAAATATAACATTAACGGCTCTTCTGGTAGTTGACTTATCGAATTTGAGATGGGAATTTATGGATCGTAAAGTTTCAAACGTTAAAGAAATAAATGAAAATAAGGAGAATTAGTTTTTTATTTCCACTCAAGTTAAAGTGAAAAAGAGGTCCCAATAAAGTTGAAAAATGATTTGTGAAATATCAATAATTTTTAATAGTTTAACTGTAGGAGATAATGGAAACAATTATTTTTGTTTCGTTTATTCCTAAACGTTTGGAACTTCAGAGCCATGAAATTTATCATATCTAGAGAAATTTCTTATGTAGGAAATTCATTGTCTGATGTATCTAGAAATGAAGCATAGTAAATTTCAACGAACATAGGATACAAATATCGTATACATACTTGGAATGTTTTTTAGAAATAGTTTGACATCGATTGATTCATACGATTGTCATATTTTCAAAATTTTTCTTTTGTTCATAACATAATGTACCGTTAATCAACTACTATAAATTTCAGAATCTGAATAGCAGTATTATCATTTTTATCATAGAAAATTTCAAAAATGTAAACTTCACAAATTAATATTCTACTTTTCCTGATTTTATCATATAGTATTATTAATTTCTTTACTCTAGAATGTATGGTGCCATAAATGCAATATTAACACAACATTCAATTCAAGATTCCTCAATATTTGATTCAGAAATCTTTTAATTTTTTATTTTTTATTCTAAAAATATGTGGATAAAGGAATGCAGAACTGAGTTAGTATTCTGGAATAGGGAATTTCGCAGTTCTTGATTTTTGAATCTGCTATTTAGGCATTTCAAACTCTACGATATAGATTGAATTTTGATTCCGATACTATAAATTCATTAAATTTTTTATCTTTGAGTATCAAATCTATAGAATCTATATTTCAGATCTTGAAGTTTGAGAATTCTGATTTTCGATTTCCAGAGCCAAACAATGCAAAATATATTTTTTGAATTATACTCGGTATTAAAATGAATTCTACAAAATACAGTTTCAGAGTTTTAATCTATAGGATCTCAAATTATTGAATATAGAATTTTAGAATCTAATATTTTTTTAGAAATAAAAATTCAAACTTGTACATTCTAGTACCGATAATGTAGGATCATCAAGTTTTTAACCTTTGAGTATACAATCTTAGGAATTAGGAATAGAAATTGCAGGACATGAATTTCAAGGAACCCGATTTTTCCAGTATAGAACTTTAGAGCTATGAAATGTCTTGCATATTTCTTTAATTATTGATTCTGAAAAATATTACTTCCAAATTCTACAAGATAGTATTCTGAAACTAGCAAGACCACAAATATGAATCCATGGAATCTTGAATTGATTCCATGGATTCATAGAATTCATTGAATTTCATAGTTAAAAATTATTCTAGAATTGAAATATTCAGTCTTGCAAATCCTAGAGTAAAGAATTATGAATTCCTCGATTTCTAAATAAAATATTATGAAATTTTATATTCTGCAAAACCATTTATTCGTACGTTATTGAGACCTAGAATCATACATTTTTATAGCATCATCAAAAATGGAGTATTCAATCCTATCATCCTAAAATATCGATTTTTAGAATGCCTTGTGCTAGAAAAAAAAATTCTTAAAAATAGTATTCTGTAACTTGCAAATTCCAAGATGTCAATCTATAAAATCTCGAATTACTGAACATTAAATTCCATACGTACTTGAAAATTATTCTATTATCAAAATACTCAGTCTTGCAAATCCTAGAATAAAGAATTATGAATTCCTTACATAATTCTAATAAATGAAATCTTTACACCCTAGAATATTGAATCCTAGAAATCTAAACTGATGCAGAATATAATCAAGGCTTTCGATTTTTCTGTTATACACATACATACTCACAGAGCCAATAAGTATGAAATATATTTTTAGAATCCTTAATGCTAGAAAAAAAATTCCACAAGATAGTTTTCTGAAACTCTTGAAATATAACGACAAATCCACGAAATCTAAAAGATCGGGAATCGATGAAGATCAAATTCTAGAATTCAAAATTATCATTTATAAAAATTCAAACTTGTAGACTTTGGAATAGAGAATTCCATTCATGAACCCTTGGAAATTATTAGGTAATTTTTTTTCAACCGTTCGCGGTCGCGGGGTAAAAATTCTCAGCGGGTAATCGAAATTTTTCTCGGGGTATCGCGCGATTTCTCGGGATTCGTAAAGCGGTGGCAATTAAGGTGGCGCGATTGGATTGTCGCAGTTTCTTGGAGGAGCGGCCTGGGTTTCAATGCCCTCATCCACTCACACAGGCCGGACCTGGTGGATTGGTCGCAATTGCAGCATGGCAAGCACATTGACAACCTCAATTACGCGTTCGACAAGGCCAACGTGGAGCTCGGCATTCCGCGGCTCCTCGACGCCGAGGACGTGGACACGGCGCGTCCCGACGAGAAGTCCATCATCACCTACGTCGCCTCCTACTACCACACCTTCGCACGCATGAAGAACGAGATCAAGAGCGGCAAACGCATTGCCAACGTAATGCTTTCTTCCTTTTCCTCGTCTATTTTTCCCTCCATCCTCTGAAATTTCAATTTCCCCCATAAATTTCATAATTTTGGTTGAAATTTTCAAGCGATGTCCTACCTAAACATGGCGCGTAGGCAGAGTAAGGTTCCAGAAGTTCAAGCCCCTCCTGAAATTGAGATAAAGTTGATTATTATTTCACCTAAAAGTGAAAAATGTATGAAATAATGCATAGAAATAGTAATAAACATAAAAATGTACTAACTGGAGTCTAGAAGGCATAACAAATACTCTTATGTAAGTTCTCAAAAAGTTAAACAAGATTTAGAATTAATAATTTCAGTAACTCAAAAATAACAATGATATTGGCTTTAGAAAAAATTTTTCTGAAACAAGATTATAATAATAAATGTTCGGCTAGGATACCGTAAAATAAAAAAATTCAAAAAATTGTTTCAACCTAATGAATTATAGAACAAAATTAGAATCTACAAAAATGCTGAAAAACTGGAAAAATTTTGAGCTCTGAAATTTGACTCTACGAATTTACATAGAAATCCATGGAAACACAAAATATTCTCTCGAAACATACAAAATCTGAAGAATACTAGAAGTAAATAAATTCTATGAAAGAAATGTTTTCTGAAAAATCTGAACAAATACCTACGATTCAGAAGACTTCAAATCTTAGAGGATCAAATTCTGAAGAGTTTATTAGCAATCTATAATAATTCTAGATATCTATAAAAATACTGGAAGATGTGACATAATCTTATACATACCTACTCAAAAAAAAGTAATCAGAAGAAAATGTAACAAATCTATTACATACTAAAAATCTATGTGGATGCAATTTTCGAAGAAATTCCTACTATGAATTCTACGTGATTTTTGGATTTCTTCGTAAATTCTACGAATAAATGAAATAAAATAAATATACAATGCAATTTCTACTACAGATTTTACGCAATTTCTGGATTTTCTATGTAAATTTTACAAATTTTCAAAGAAATCCATAAAAATACCAAAAAATCTTTTGAATCATACCAACTCTAAAAAAATACTGAGAGTAATAGAATTATATAAAAGAACTATTTTCTAAAAGATTTGATAAATACCTACAATCTATAAAATTTCGCATTCTGGAGCATCAAATTAAAAAAATTTTATGCGGTTATCTGTAAAAATACTAGAAAACGCGACAAAATCTTATGAATATGTTTAGAAATGCAAAAATCTATCATATACTAAAACTTTAATAGAATACAATATTCTAAGAAATTCATGAAATTAGTGAAAATTTATTGCAATTGCAATTCTAGTACTTTGAATTTTATAAATCTATATACTAATCTCCTACAATGCTTAAAATCTATTTTAAAACACTAAAGAATCCTTAAAAATTTAATAAATATAAAAAAATGCAAAAAATTGTATAAATCTATTTGTACTCAATCAAAAACTATGTAGATATAATCTTTTTTACAGATCTATAAAACCTTGATTTTATAGCATATAATTCTAGAAATCTTTATAGAAATCCATAAATGTACAAGAATATTCTTTAAGTTGTAGAATATAAAATATATATATATATAAAACAAAACAAAACAAAACAAAAAATACTGGAAATCTATCTGAAAGGTACTATTAACTTTAGAATAAGTTCAAATTATTACAATCTCTGCAGGTTCCAATACTGTAGCATCGAATTCCAGAAGTTTGAATAAACACCAGAAAATACATCATTTTATAAATAACATACAGCACAAAAATTCTAGGAATTTATGAAGCAATAAAAATTTGTTTACATATAAGTTTCTCAGCGATCTTTAAAAATATAAAAATGTGTTATAACTTGAATTCCTGTCATCGAATTTTAAGAGCTGAATGCATTGTGAAGTGCATAATTGCACTTGTCAATCCTTCAAACTATACAAGCACCAAAGAATTACGAAAAATATTAAAAGCTGTAGAAAAAAAATCTAAACTTGAATAACTCAAAAATCACAAAACTCGAATTCCAATACTTCAGTAAATAATAATATGAGAAATGTGCTACTCTGGACTCCAAAAGTTGTGTAACTTAAAAATCCCGAAAATCAAAAAATTAAAAGATTTTACTTCCGTAACTAGACCGTCAAAGATTAAAAATTATATAATCCCAAAGAAAACATATTTCTCCGAAAAACCTTTCCTACAAATGTTATCTGCCTACGCCCCTGTACAGGGACAAAAAAAATCAAAAAATTTCTGTCAACGAATAAAATTCAAAGTGAAAAATGTATTTATCATAGATCGTCGGTCAAATGATGGACGACGACAGAATGAAAGTCAACTACGGAAAATTAACCTCGGACCTCCTCGAGTGGATAAAACTGAAAATCTCGACCCTAGAAAATCACGATTTCCCAAATTCTGTCGAAGGCATCAGACGCGAACTTTCGGCGTTCAAGCAGTACAGAACGGTGGAGAAACCTCCCAAGTACAAGGAACGGTCCGAGATCGAGGCCTTGTTTTTTCACATAAACACGCAATTGAAGTCTCTGAATCGGCCAGCGTTCTCGCCCCAGGAAGGCCAGTTCGTGCAAGATATTGAGAGAAATTGGATCGAATTGGAACGCGCTGAACATCGACGGGAGGTCGCCCTCAGGGCAGAGCTCTTGCGCCAGGAACGCCTCGAGCAACTGAATTACAAATTCGAGAAGAAGAGTGTTCTGCGTGAAGGATATTTGAAGGAAATGATTCAGGTATGTACCGAAGTTTATAACCTTTTTTTTTTTAACTTGAAGGGGTTAGAGATTTCGAATTTCGTTTTTGTTTTGCAGGTTCTCTCGGATCCCAGGTACGGTAGCAACCTGGCCCAGGTTGACGCCACCGTGAAAAAACACGAGGCTCTGAGCGCGGATATTTTGGCTCGCGAGGAACGCTTCCACGACCTCACGAACATGTCAGAAGAACTCGTACGTGAAAATTATCGTGGCTCGGAACGAGTGAAATCCAGGGAACAAGAGGTTTTGCAAAGTTGGAAACAACTTTTGGTACTGGTCGAGCATCATAAGACGAATTTGGCCGCACTTTCGTCGTTGATTAGCTTGATGCGAGAAGTCGACACGACCCTAGCGACGATTCAGGAATTGCAGCTCAACTTCCAGAGCATGGATGTTGGGCCCCATTTGTTGGGGGTCGAGAATTTGTTGCAGAAACACAGTTTGCAAGAGTTGCAGGTAAGAGGGGGTGATAAAAGGAATTTTTTAGTAAGGGGGGAGGGGAGTATTTGAATTTTCACATGGTTATCAAATATAGTGTACATATTTTTTTTAGACGTATCAATGAATATTCTAGTATTTTTTTTATTTAGCAGTTCTCATCCCTTAGCTTACAAGAGTTGTAAGTTGGGTTTTTTTTTTTAATTTTCTTGAATATTCTAGCATTACGTTGGAATTCGATAAGCTTTTACTTTTTAAACTATATCACTTTTATTGGGAAATTAAAACATCCCATTTGTAACAACTCTAGATATTTATATTTTCAGTATTTAATTGTGTGATTTCAAGCATTATCTTAGTATTTTTATTGATTGCTATATGGAATTTCACAATTAGATTCTCAAAGATTCAAAGTTATTTAAATTTCAAGTAATTTTATTTTATAGATTTTTAAATAAATAGATTCAACATACATTACAGGCAATTGATATAAAAACTGTTGAAAACATAACGAAAATTCGGCTTCGGAGCAGAAAAGACGAAGAAATTGATGAAAATATCAATTTCATAGGGTGGATTTTAAATGAAATACATAGTTTACATATAAAAATAGAAAATTTTTTTTCCAACTGTCCTTAAATAATGGCCTGTAGTGTAGAGTATGTGTATGAATATATTTTTATTCAGTTTTCGGTATTTTCTGTTTTTTCTAAAATTTTGTGGGAATTTCATAGTAGTTCTATGGATTTTCGTACATACTTCTAGAGCGTGATACTCTAGAATTCAAATTTTTACAGATTTTTAGTTCTTTTATGTATTTTTCATAAAACAGTATCTTTAAAATTGTTGGTCACTTCGATATTTTTCGTTCTTTTTTAGTTTTTACACATCAAAGATTTTTACATATTAAAAAAAAAACCTTAATATAGATTTACAATACTTAAAAGACTGCTAGTATTTTTCGTATTTTGAAAATGTAGAATTCTATAATATTATCATATTCCTTCATTGCATTCTAAAATTTGATACTCTTAATCTTAAATTTGATACTCTTCATCTTAATTTCTTCTTCAACTTTCATATTTCTTCATGAAACCTCTAATATATTACTTTGTATTGCTTTTTATTTATGTACTATAGTGTAAGGTAATTTGTGTACTTTGCTTTATAGTGATGTGCCTGAAGTTCCAAACGTTAAATAAATAATCGAAAACGAAAAAAAATTGGTTTTCCATTTTTACCTAAGATGAAGATGAAAAATGGTTACTCATTTTGAGTTGAATGTGTTAAATATCAATAATTATTGATTAATTTTACTATGAGAAGTATGGAAACAATTTTTTTTCTTTTCTTTTATTGCAGAAACCCTTATAGTGTTACTATTATAGAATCGAATTGTCCAAAAATTGCATGAAATTTCGAGGGCCTACTCAATAAAAATTCACTCATCCTTGAAAAATTTTGCAGATTTTTCTTAAGCACATAAAAAAAGTTACTGAACGATAAAGCCTTATATGTTAACTCAAAATAGAATGGCGTAAATAGAGAATCAAAAAAGTTATAGAAAATGTTTTCAAATCTCAAGAAAAATTAGTATCAATTCGCAACTAAGTTTATTGTGTTCATTAGAAAAATTTCTTAATTTTTCTATTAATCTGTTTTACTGTAATTTCCAGGTTCAGTCCATGCTTTCGAATTACGATATTCTCCTTATTTCAAGAAAAACCAAAATATTCACTTGAAAGAACATTTGATTAATGCTATGAATAAAATCAATATTATTTGTTCGCAAATGGAGGGGATAGAGGTGGAGCAAAATTAATATTCTGTCCCCTTTTCTTGGGCAATAAAAAAATAAGTAAATTCGACAACAGATCTTTTACTACAGGTGACAATAAGTGCAACAAAGTAGCGAAATGTTTAAAAATTGTTCCTTATTTTTCAGTGAGTTACAAAAACTTCTCAAGTCTCCATTTTCACTCGATATTCCCAGTCAAACATTATTATCCAATGTCTTCGACGAACTTTTCTCACATAGAAATTCGATAATGATGTTTGACAGGGAATATCAAGTCAAGATAGGGATTCAACCCTAATAAGTCACCAAGGGTAAATTGACCAACAAGATTTTTCAAGTTTCTCTGAAGTATGTTATTATAGAAACTTTTATCATAGAGATTTTTATCGACTTGTTGATCATCGAAACCATTTTTGTGATCAACATCTTACATTTTTTATATAAATATATTGTTTCATGAGTGCTTTTCAATATTTTTCATTCATGAAATCTATTTCATAGAAAAACACCTCTTCAATATGAACAATCAATGTTCTTCATTCTTATCACTTTACCAACGTTCGACAATATTGAAACAATGGATTTTAGTTATAAAAACGTAATCACATTCTTAAAGATCCTTTAAGAATAGCCGAATATAGTTTTTCAATCATAAGAACTCATTGTTTACACAAAATATCACTTTCTGGTAGCAAGAGTGAATTTCGCCCAGCCTATTTTACAATTTGACTAAAGTGTGACTTACTAGAGTTAATAAAAAATCTTCCAATTTCTGCAGGTAACCGCCCTGGGCGAGAGCCAGCGACGCCTCGGCCGCCAAGCTGCCCAACACCTCGCCGAGCCCCAGAGCAAAGAGGCCCCCCTCTTGAAACAAAAACTCGACCGTCTCAACAGCGCTTACGACGAACTCGTGGAGAACAGCAAGGAGCGCAAGGCTCGCCTCGAGGACGCCCGCAACTTCTTCCACTTCACCCAGGATCACGAGGACGAGGAGTCCTGGCTGCGGGAGAAGCAGCGTGTCTGCAAGGCCGGCGTGTCTGCCAAAGACCTTCGCGCAGTCGTTTCCTTGCAACAAAAGCACAAGGCGCTGCAGGATGAGAAGAAAGTGCGAAGGCCAAAGTCGGAACAGCTCTGCGACGCTGGCAGGAAACTCATCGCCGACGGCCATCCATCGGCCTTGGAAATACAGAACCGGATCGACTCGCTCCAGGAGCACTGGAAAGTACTGGAGGAACTCGCGGATTTGAGGAAGCGACAGTTGGACGACGCGGTCGAGGCTTTCCAGTTTTACACGGACGCGAACGAGGTGGACTCGTGGATGAACGAGAAGATGACGCTGGCGGCGTCCGAGGATTACGGGGTGGACGAGCCCAGTGCCCAGGCGCTCTTGCAGAGGCACAAGGACCTGGAGGGCGAGCTGAACGCGTACAAAGGCGACGTACAGTCGCTGAATGTTCAGGCTGACAAGCTCGTGCAGGCAGGGATTTCCATGCTGGAACTGACAGCGGACATGGAGCCCGTGGCAGAGTTGGAGCAGGAGGAGTGGAGTGAGTTTTGAATTTGAGTTTTTTGGTGTATGGTTTGTTGTTCCATTTGGTTGGATTGGTTAGTTGTGATAATTTGTTTTATGTTCAATTCTGTTATACTCAAAACTCGGAATTTCTTGCTCACGTGTTTTTTTTTTCTTTTTAAGGGGTTCTACTTTATTCTTTGTGGGGTCATGTTATTGGGGGTGGGAGGGGAGGATAGAAGAAGAAGAGGAAGAATAAATGAGTCGCAATCAACAAGAGATTTATTTCAGGCTCAAAAAAAACTAGTGCAAGAGAATCTGAGTTTGTTGGGTAACTCAACGATGACTTGGAGTCAGTCTATTTATATTCAAGAATTAATGATAGTAATAATACGACCATGTTCTTAAATATATATTATTTTTCTTTTTTTTTTTCGAGCTTTATCATTATTTCTTGGTCCTTTTCAGGGATCGAATATATAATTTTCCAAAAATATTATCAGTACATCATAATATATAAAAACCAATCTTTCATAAGGATAAAATTATATTCCTTCTGCATCTCTTAGTCATATGAATTTTTTTACCTCAGTTGGTGGAGAAAGAATGTTAATTCATATTTCTCTTGTCATTTTCATCAACTCTAATATTTTTATGACTCTAATTTCGAAGTTTGAAGAGAGTTCTTCACTCAAATAAAATAGTATCTAACGAGTTGTTGATGAATTTTTCCTACCTTATTTTCGAACTGCACGATATTAAATAACTTTCATGGAATCAACTATACCTTTCAGAATGTCGTTAACAGGGAATCATTTTTAGTATGGTTCATGAGAGTGACTAAAAAATGTGTGAAAAAAAATTATATTATAAAGGAAGATTTGTTTACTATTTGACACCACGTACTGATATTATTTTTTGAAAATTATTTCTTAGATTCCTGAAAAGGACTAAGAAATAATGATGAAAAGTTATAAAAATAAAGAAAGTGCCACATTTTCAAGAAAGCAGTCTTATTATTATCGTGAATTCTCGAATATGAAAAAGGTGATTTCAACTGTAAGTTATCGTTGGGTTGAAGAAATTATATGTATGCGAAAAATAGCGTAAAAATTATAATTTTTTACTTTCGTATTTTGTTTCGAATTGAAAAAATAAGACGAAGTTCTAATATATTTTGTAATATGTGAAATTTGTAGTGTTTTCGAACTGTTAAAAAGAAATCGATTTCAAAATTTGATACATAGAAAACGAAATTAATAAATATTCGACGAGATTTCACAATTTGAGTAGATGTAATGAATTTAAATTTTTTCTAGATTTCAGGAAAATAACATGAAAATTTATAGATTATATATCTGTGGCTTCCAGCCATAACCGAGAAAGTCACTTGTGCCATAACGTTGAAAATTTTTACAGAATATCATGTAAACTGAGCCTTTTGGCACAAGTGACTTTCTCGATTATGGGGGGAAGCCACAGATATAAGATTCTAAATTTTCAAGATTTTTCAATTTTATCTCTTGGTGGTTTGATTCTGAGTTTTTGAAAATCAAGGTAAATGCTGAAATGCATGCGAAAAATTTTGTAATTGTTTAAAAAATTTTAAATGAAATTTTTCGTAAATTGATTTTCAAGTTGCAAAATATATAAAAAATTGAAAAATAATCAACATAGTTAAAAATTCTTACTTTTTCTATACTCTCTAGGCAAAACTTCTAGTATTTGATTCGATCATAAATTTGGAAAATAAAAAAAGCGATAGATGAATAACAGAAAAAATTCATAGTAATTCGGTAGTTATAGACTTGAAAATTTATTAGTTCGATATTGAATTTCAAAAAGAGCAATACAATTTTCAATTTCAAACACAGTCTATAGTTTGTTGTAGTTTTGGACTTTTCAACTAAAGTTTCGAGTTATTCAACCCTCAATTAAAAAAAAAATGTATAAAAAAACAGGAAAATAATCAACAACATTAAAAATTGTCAGTAATTTCATACTTTTGTACCTGAACGTAAAGTAGCTTCAACATCTGAATATCTGGAATTCCTAATTTCAAAAACTTTTCATGTTCTTTGTATGTTTGGCAGGCTATTTACTAATGCTAAAAAATTTCGAAAATATAATTAAATCTTTTTTACACTGCACTACGTTACATGAGGGGGGGGGGGGGGGGGTTCAGGCAATACCATAAATTCCGTTAAGTAATTATGGAGCCTGTCTTGAACACTACTTAAAATCATATTCCAGCTAAAGAAGTGCGCCTGGTGCCCCAAGACGAATGGGTCGACGAAGTAGTAGAGCGCCTGGAGCAAAAAATCGCCCTGGAAAACCGCACGTTCGCCCAGGTGAAAAGCTTGTACCCCTTCAGCGGCCAAGGCATGCACATGGTCAAAGGCGAGGTTATGTTCCTCCTCAACAAAACCAATCCCGACTGGTGGAGCGTGCGCAAAATCGACGGCAGTGACGGTTTCGTACCCGCCAATTACGTGCGTGAAATCGAACCCAAGGTCATCCAAGTCCAAGTGAAACGTCCCGAGAAAGTGCGCGTGACCCAACGCGTGAAAAAAACTCGCATGGTCAAACAGGTCATATCGGTGCGTCGGCTGAAATCCATCAAATCCACCGTGCGTCCCATAAAACCCCGCAAAATGACCAACGAAAACGACAGCGTGGAGAAACGCGTGGCCAAAATTAACCGCGCTTACGACGAGCTCCAGGAGTTGGCCATCAAGAGGCACGCTCTTCTGGAAGACGCCATCAAGCTCTACGGTTTCTACCGCGAGTGCGACGACTTCGAGAAATGGATCAAGGACAAGGAAAAGATGCTGCGAACTGATGATACCAAGGACAACGTGGAAACTGCGAGGAGACAGTACGAAAAGTTCTTGACTGATCTGTCGGCGTCCGGGAAGAGGGTGGAAACCATCGATGCCTCGGTCCAGGACTTTGTTAACCAAGGTCACGGTCAGTTGGACAAGGTCAAGTCGAGGCAGAGGCATATCCACCAGTTGTGGGACCATCTGAATTGGCTCAAGGCCCAGAAAGAGAAAAGCCTAGAGGGCGCCACAAGCGTGGAGCTGTTCTATCGCACCTGCGACGAGGCCCATGATTGGATGTTGGAGAAGATCATGCAGTTGGACACAGCGGAACTGGGGCCGGATTTGAAGACGGTTCAGGCCCTGCAAAGGAGGCATCAGCACCTGGAGCGTGAACTCGCGCCCGTGGAGGAGAAGGTCAAGAAGGTGGACCTTTTGGCGCATTACGTGAAGAACTCGTATCCGAATGAACTGAATATCGTGAACAAGAGGCAGAAGGAGGTCAAGGATTTGTGGAACAAGGTTCAGAGCAAGGCCAAGGAGAGGAGGTCGAGGCTGGAGGATGCCGTGGGACAGCAGATATTCATCAACGGATCGAAGAACCTCGTCAACTGGGCGGGCAACATGCTGGAGAACATGAAGGTGGAGGAGACGGTGAAGGATATTGCCACGGCGGAGTACCTGAAGAAGGAGTATGGGGAGCTGGGGGAGGAGATCCGGAGACGAGATGACGAGTGAGTTTTTTTTTCAAATTTCTAGTATTTCATTGCAGTTCTTGCATTGCAGTCATTGCACCTAGGAATCGCGTAAGGGAAGGAGGAAGTATATTAATTTTTCCCTCCTGCTTGTCAGCATCGAAGTCTAAAAATCTTTACGGATTTTTAGAATTCACAGAAGAAATAGAAAATCTTACAAATTTATTGAGTGCTGGAACATACGGAAAATACAACAAATCTATGGAAAAATGAAATGTGTGATTATAATATTATCTCTACAATCCATTTATTTACCTGAGACTTTTAAAACTTAAAATCTCAGAGCATATCATTCCGAAAAGTTATGTAAGAATCTGTGAAAATATCGGAAAACTGTTTGAGTTTCATTATAAATATTCAGAAACATGAAAAATATTGAAAAAAACTAGCATTCTTTAGAACGCAAGAAATTCATGAAAAAACCGTGTTCTGAAAAATCGTTTTAAATAGTCAAAATCTATCAAAGTTTAGAGTCGAGAGTGGCAAATTTTTGAAATTTACATAGTGATCCTTGATAATAATTAAAATCTCGAAGAATACCACAAAATACTAAGAAATTACATGAATGCTGAGAAACACGAAAGAGACTTAAAATAATAAGAATCTCTTAAATACTGGAATTCGACAATGATATTTTTTTTCAAAAATTTATCAAAGTAAGAAGAATCAATGAAAATTTTAATTATTAAGCATTTAGTTCTCAAAATCTACAAAGAAATTCTTAAAAATACGAGCAAATTCGATAATATTTATGAATATTAAAAAATACTAGATAAACTACGAGTTTTAGAAATCCGTGGAATACTTTAAATTTATGATGATTCTTTTTTCTGAAATTTTTATTGAATTACTGAAAATCTATAACAAATTTTTCCCAAGAGAATCAAATTTTAGAAACCTATATTGAAATAAAAAAAAAACCATATCTATTAAAAACCTAGGAAATCCTGCTTAATTTTATTAACACTGAATAACATTAAAAATATAGAGAATACTGGAAATCAAAAATATATTAAAAATCTATGTAGATATTATTTCTTTTAATAACTATAACATTACTAAATACCTGCAAAACCTTGAATAAAAACATCAAATTTTAAACATCTACATTAATATGTGCAAAAATGCAAGAAAATTGTCCAAATTGTGAAAATACTGAAATCTATAAAATACCAGTTATCTTTGAAAAAGTTGTTTCCTAGAAAATTCTTCAAAACTCTAAAAATCTAATAAACATCGAACTCTAGATCAAAATTTTTGAAATCTATTGTGCAATCAACAAAAATGCTAGAAATATGTAAAAAAAACTATAGAATATCTGTAAAAATTGTATAATGGGTATTAAATGTAAAAATACTTGGATATACTATCACTCTATGAAATACATTAAAAGGTAAGCCAGAGTATAAAATATGCCAAATGTATGCAGATATACTTTTCTCAAAAATCTATAAAAATACAATTTAAAAACTTATGAAACCTTGGATACTAGAGCATCAAATTCTAGAAACCAATGTAAAAACTTCTTACAAATTTGAGATAATTCTTTTATTCGTACAAGTAATAGAAAAATAAATACTTAGAAATTTTTCAAACAAAATATTATGATTTTTTATGAAAAGCAGTACATTATTTAATAAAAGTGAGAGCTCGAGCTTGCGAATCGATTTTTAAAATGTTATTTTGCTAGAATAAATATTTCTCGATACATTGAAATAAACATGTATTGATTCTTTAATATTTCCTTTCCCCCACACCTTTGTAAAATTTCGTTGCGATGCCCCTGTGTTCTTAGAAGAAATAGTGAGAATGTTGGTAAATTTATTTTCATTCTAGGTTTCGAGAGCTCGAAGAACTGGGTAACAAATTGCTGCAACGAAACCCAAACTTGACCGAGGTCCGTGATCGTCTGGAAAAACTGGGAGCCCTGAGACAGTCAGTCGCTTCTGAATGGGGCTCGAAGGAAGAGTGGCTCAGGCAGTGCTTGGAGCTGCAACAATTTAATAAAGAGGCCGATCAAATCGAGGCCAACACGAGCTCCCACGAGGCATACTTGGAATTTGCTGATTTGGGCGAGTCTTTGGACGATGTCGAGGCGCTTCTCAAACAGCACGAGAAGTTTGAAAATACTCTGGGGGCTCAAGATGAAAGACTTAAAGGATTCAGTGAGACTGCTGATAGGCTGATCGCACAGAATCATTACGATGCTAATTGGTGAGTTTTTTTTAATTCAATAATGATTGTTAGATGAATTTTCATCTTGTTATTTCAATAATTTTTAAGTCCATTGCAGTTTTTTTCTGATTCAAACCAACATTGAGATTCGATGAAATTTTTGCTGTTCCAGTATCAACGAACGGAGAAACCAAGTTGTCGCTCGTCGCGTTGCGGTTAAAGACGCCGCTAATCGTCGTCGTCTTTCCCTTCAAGCTTCGGAATATTATCAACTATTTTCCGCTGAAGTCGACGATCTTTACGACTGGCTCGGTGACAAAACGAAAACCGCTTCCGATGAAAGTTATCGGGACTTGAACAACCTTGAAAACAAACTCCAAAAGCACGAAGCTTTCGAACGGGAATTACGAGCTAACGAGGGACAACTGCGAGCGGTGAACAAATCTGGAAGGGCCTTGATTTCCGAAAAAAATTACAGGTAATTTGGAAAAGGAGTCAATTGCTGTATTGGAAAAAAATCATAATTTTCGGAGGATTCACAAACTTTTTTACAATTGTAGAACTAATTTTTCATTTGATACTATATAACCTGAATTTTTTGATGCATATTTTTTCTGTTGTTTGATTTATTTTCCTCTTTCTTTAAGAATTTTTAAAGTAATGCAGAGTTTAGTGTTCAATTTTTTTAAACTTTTATTCTTCTTGCTCTAATCTTTTACAGATCCGACGAGGTTGGCGAAATCCTGAAAGACCTGAACGAAAAATGGGATCGACTCGTCGCTCTGAGTTTGGAAAAAGGACGAAGATTGAGGCAAGCTTCAATGCAGCATGGCTACAATAGAACTATCGAGGATGCGAGGTTGAAGCTTGAAGAAATCGAAAATTCCTTAAATAGCAAAAAAGTTGGCACGGATTTGAGGAGCTGCAAGGATTTATTGAAGAAGCAGCATTTGTTGGAAACCGAGCTGTCGCAGTGGGAACAAAAAGTCGACAATTTGGTGGGCGCTGGACAGGAAATGGCGCACGAGGGACATTTTGATGCCCATAATATCCTTAGGTCTAGTCAAGACACTCAAAGAAAGTGAGTTTTTTTTGTATTTTAAATTATTTTTGGAATATATTTAGCAATGTAATTCTCTCTATTTGTAGAGATTCGTTTTCTACTCTAAATCTCAATATTTCAATGCTCGATTCTTTCCTACTTTTTCTCAGACTTCGAAGTTTGAAAGAACCAGCCAAAAAACGCCATGAAGCCCTCGAAGAAAGTCTCCGCTTCCACAAATTTGGCTTCGAATTGGACGCCGAATTACAATGGATCAAGGATCACGATTCCCTCGCAGCCTCCACTGCCCTGGGACAAAACCTTCATCAAACGCAATCACTTTACAAAAAACACAAAAAATTGGACGCCGAAATCGCTGGTCACCAACCGATGATCGACAAAACCATGGCTTCAGGTCAAACTCTTATCGACCAACTTCACCCTGAAAGGAAAAAGGTAAAACCAACACCCATAAGTTATGAAATCATTTCAAAATCCTTTTTTTACCCAAAAAATTGAAGCCAGACATTTTTGTGCACAGTTGAAACGTGGTCGTGAAAAGGTTTTTCGTCTCGGTAAGGAATGAGAGTGAAGCTTTCGGTGTCGCTTTCAAAACATGTTTTTCAGGCTTCAGAGTTAGAAAGACAACAAAGAAACAGTTGTTTTTTCACAAGCATGTTTTTACGTTTTATTTTATTGCAGGATCTAACCTTCATCTATCTTTTGAAAAACTTAAAATCATAATTTGTCGAATATTTGATATTCTTTTTCTCGATTTTTGATGACGTTTATTTTCATATTTTGGTTATTTCATGTTCCTTCATCAGAAAATTAATATTCTGCGCACGGCCCTGTTTTTATTGATATCGTTGTTGCTGTCGTTTCTTTTTTTCACGTTAGGGTTTTTTTTTATTAAGGTATAATTCAAGGAGAGATTTCTGTATTTGCTTGTGTTTTTGATTTAGATCAAGGAACTTTGCGAGGTTTTGGGAGAGGAGTGGAAGCTTCTCCAGGAAAAAGCTGCGAAGAGAAGCGGGGCCCTGGATTTGGCCTTGAAAGCGCAAGAATATTTCTTCGAAGCTGGGGAAGTTGAGGGTTGGTTGAGCGAGAAAAACGATGTCTTGAATTCTACGGATTATGGAAGAGATCGCGACGCCGCGACCAAGTTGCTTACCAAACATAAGGTGAGTGAATATAAATTATGTTACAAACACTTGACTGTTTTGATTGTAAAAATTATGGGGATATCAATTGGTTCCGAAACGAATCCTTCCCAAAATTCAAAATGGCGTCTAAAGTTTGTTTGTAAGGGGATCAGTGGTGTTAATGCAAATTTCTCAAGAGTGGAGAGAACTTTAAAACAATTGTATAAAATATTAAAAATCTATAATCATAATAGAAAATTTTATTAAGCTATAAAATTTCAAAAAATTTTGAAAATACTAAGAGAAACTAAAAATACTCTAGCAGTCGATCAAATACTACAATCCTATGCAAACATGATTTTTCCAAATATTCATAAAACTACTTTTAAAAAAAAACATGAAACTGATCCTTAGGTATTGAATTCTAAAGATTTAAATAGAAATCAATTGTAAAATGGAAAAATCGTAAATTCGTATGTATAATTGCTGAAAAGATGGTAAAAATACGACAAGAATTTATGGAATACCATTAATCTATGAGGATGTAGTTTTCAAAAAAATCTATGAAAATACTCGAAATATATCATACTTCGAATTCTAGAGAATCGAATTCTACAAATCGACATGGGTATCCATAAAAAAATCGAAGTATACAAAAAAAGCTAAATAATCTAATGAAATTTCAATAATTCTGAAAAATACGAAGAATACTGAAGATGAAAGTAATTTATACTAAAAATCAATATATATGTAGATATAATTTTGTGTGAAATGTATTAGTTCACAAACAATCTATAACATTTTGGATTCTCAAGATATGTAAAATCTGTAGATAAATCCTTGAAAATAACTAGAGATCCTAAAAATTATACAAATACGGAACAATATGCGAATTCTAAAAAACCATTTAAAATCTATGAAACTAAGAATTCTAGAGCATCAAATTTTAAAAATCTGTAAAAATGTATGTAAATAACATCTATGTAAATAATATGTAATTTATATTATGAATAACCTATCAATAAATAATGAATAATTACAATTGAACATGTTCATAAATAATTATTGATAAATCATTAATCCATGTTTATATGATATATAATATATAAAAATGTAGATTACTATAAAAACTCCAGAAATCCTTAAAAATATTAGAAATTAATAACAGAATCTGATAAATACCGAAAGTCTACGTAGGTATAATATTTCGAAAATCTATAAAATCAGTTACAATCTATAAGTCTTTGAATTCTAAGCCATCGAATTCTAGTTAACTTCAGTAATACTTCAAAATTCTACGAAATCAATTATATTATGTTGGTAAATATTGAAAAAATATAAAGAATACTAATACCACAAAAAAACTACGAAACACAAGAAAATTGAAGCTACTATTAGTTGAAAATTCGCATGGCATTTAATTTAATTATAAAACCTTATATTTTGTAGCTTGAATTCCAAAAATTTATATAGAAACCCATAAAGAGCCTAGAAAATTCTTCAAATTTTTTAATGACTTAAAAGTTCTAAAATTATTATGAATATCCAAGTGGATTTCTAGAATTTAATTCTTTGGAATTCGAAGTATGTTAGATTTTTGGTACTTTTGTAGATTTTTCAAAAAACTATATTTTCATAGATCGATAGTACATAATATTTCATAGTTCTGTAGTTCTTTAATATTTTTCGTATCTTTTCAGCATTTATACATAAAAATTTACTATTTTTCAATGTTACAAAAGATTTCTATATAAATACATAGAATTCGATACCAAGGATTAAGTATTATGCTTTTTTTAGTATTTTCATAAATATTTGGGAAAATTATGTTTGCATAGATTTCCAGCATTTGATTTTTTTATTATTATTTTTTCTGTATTATTCCTAGATTTTTTTAAATTCTTGTATTTTTACAAAAGTTTCTATTATTCTTATAGATTTCTAGAATTTTATTCAATTGCTTTATGAATTTCTCCGCACTCGAGAAATTCGTGTGAGTAGAACTGATTCCCTCACTAACAAAATTTAGACACAATTGAGAGTTTTAGGAATGGTTTGTTTCGAATCCAATTTAAATCCCCAGTATAAATTATGCTTAAAACACTTGTGATTGATTCGAACGTCTATATTATCTAATTTTCATGGGGGAAGGGGGAATATCCAAAAATACCAAAAATTGCCTTACATTCGGTGCCTTTTGATGTATTTTCAGGCCTTGGAACTCGAGCTCGACACTTATAATGGAATCGTCATGGAAATGGGTAACACCGCGTCGTCGATGATCAACACGAAACATCCTGACAGCAAGGCCATTGCCAGTAAGCAACAATCCATCGCGCAACAAATTCGAGCACTTCAAAGACTCGCAACAGCTCGCCAGCAAAGACTCATGGAAAGCATGTATCGACACGAGTACTTCCTAGAGAGTCAAGGTTTCGAGCAGTGGATAAAGGAGCAAAAACAAGCCGCCGCCTGCGAGGATTACGGTCAGGATTACGAACATCTCCTAGTGCTTCAGGCCAAGTTCAATGACTTCAAGCACAGAATCGAAGCTGGTTCTGAACGCTTCAGCCAGTGCGAAGTTTTGGCCAAAAAGCTCATCGCCAACGAGAGTCCTTACATCCAGGAAATCGAGAAGCGACAGGAGCAACTTGGGTAAGAGTTTCGAAGTCGTTGTAGTTTTTGAAGTTTTTTGGAAGTGTGAAATGTAGTTGAAAGGTTTTTTTAGTTTTTTGTTGTTGTAATACAATGGAATAATTATATATTATTATCTTATGTAAAATATTTTTTGCGTCAATCAGAGATGGTTCGAGCTACGGGTGTCTGCATTTAATAATAAGTTATTTAAACTGATATCCCTACTTAAAATTTACTATAATTGGTTTTCCAATTGGTTTGTTCAGTTGGGTTGTCAAACTGGAAAATCAATGGACTGTCTACTTGAAAATCCAATTAATTTTTTCCATGAGAAAATTCTTTACAAAAACATTCATGTCACAAATACAATTAGTTTTCTATTCATAAATCTAAATATATTCCAATTCAGAAAACCAATTGTATTTGTAACGTACGTCTTGTAAAAAATATTCCAATCAGAAAACCAATTGGAAATGTTCAGCATAGATCTTTTTATCTGAAAAAATGACGAATAGATAAATTTTTATTAACAAACCGAGAGATTTCTATTTAATAATTGAATACTAATTATTAAGAATTTTATTTTATGATTTTAAACGAAAATTTTTCTATCGAATTTACTGCAAAATAAGAGTTTAAAAGAAAAATCACTAATAAAAAAATCGAAAATAATTACAGCCGTGGATGCAATTTACATACTAAAAGTATAAATTGGGGAGTTCGAATCATTTAGGTGAATTTTGTTAAAATTGATATTATGGCAGTTAATGGCGAATAAAAATTTTTCATGTCAACATAAATTCATCTTCAGTATTCATCATTTTCGTTTAAGGTAATGATTAAACAATTTTTTGAAATTGAATGTCTAAATCACAAATTTTTTATCGAAAAAAGGTTTTTTTTTTTTTTTAATTTTCCAGCCATTCAAACAAAAATTTGCACATTTTGCAGTAAAGTTTTAAAATCTAGAATTCTAGTATTATAAAAACATTTTATTTCTTCCAATTACAACTGCCTAAGAATGAAGGGTATTTTTAATAGAGTGTATTTTTACATTAAATTTTCTGTGTCAAAATTTATAAAATAAATGTGACTGATGATTATACTACGTTTTTCAACAGACAATCACACTAAAAAAATGATCGATTTTACTAGTTTCACCTCTTTTTTCGGTAGGGATATAGGTAGATCAAATTAATTTTAACATTTTGTAAATATTGTACTCGCGTGTGTGTTTGACTTGTGTCAACTTTGAATTTGGTACATGAAAATGATAATATTTTAACAACAATGTATGGTGTTGGATTAACAAACTGTTGATAATCTGAAACAGAAATGATGAAGACAATCCGAAACAAGAAGTGGAGCGGTTACGAATCGCGCTACGGTAAGTTCTTGGATTGTCGAGTTATCGTTTGGCTCCGCTTTGTCTTTCAATTTGCAGCATGTTGCTTGAATTATAACTCAAGGAATACAGGGTGGCCACAATTCAAGGAAATATTGGAGATTATTTTTGGGATTGGTCAGAAAATTCACAATTCCATGTTCACAGTAGATCCCTGGAAGACAAGTTCATGGTTCTTATCTACATGATTCATTATGCCACCTATATTACAGTATATTTCCAATTTTAAATGGGGAAAGTAATGAAATGCAAGTTATAAAATTATATCGTCGATTATGGTGCCTGTAATTAGTGTTCTGTATTCACTATTATTGATTTGCCATTGATACGATGTTCAACTATATATAATTTTGTTTTAATACCACCCCAGTAACAATATTGAATGTTACCACGAGTTGTTTCTTTGTATATTTTGTAATGCTATATATTGTGCTATTCCTGTCGTTTGTAAATCATCCAAATTTCACCCCTTTCACGTCTCGCCCCTCACTATGCATATTTTTTTTCTGGCCGCACACCTTCTCCCTTCACAATTACGATGAAAAAGCAAAGAAATTAATTCCGTGGACACCCTGTCTCGCAATCCATGTTTTTTGTTTTTAACGACGTTCGTGTCAATTTTTTGCAGAGATTCATGGCAGCAACTTTTGGATCTCATCCGGAACCGTGAGCAACGTCTCCAAGCAGCTGGCGAAATCCATCGATTTCATCGGGATGTTGCCGAAGCACTTTCCCGAATTCAGGAAAAAGAGGCCGCCATTCCGGATGACCTTGGCCGTGACCTGAACTCAGTCGAGGCCATGATAAGGAGACACGAAGGTTTCGAAAATGATCTGGTGGCCTTGGAGGCACAGGTCCAAGTCCTCGTGGAAGATGCCTCCAGATTGAAAACTCTTTATCCCGGAAACAACGCCGCCCATATTGATAAACAACAGAAAATTGTAGTCGCAAACTGGGATGAATTGAAAGAAAGGTCCAGTCATCGAAGAGACCAACTTCAAGCCAGTTGTGATTTGCAAAGGTTTTTGACTCAGGTAATTATGAGTTGGAATGATTTTCTTGATTATGATTGAAGGTATTTTGATCATGGGAAAATCGGTATTTGTGACATTTGTAACAGGTTCATAAAGTTTCTAAAGACAATTAAATGTGGGATTAATTGGATGTCTATGAATTTTCGAAATTTTTTTAAACGTGAAGAAATGTTTTTCAATTACTTGTGGCGTT
Organism: Platygaster robiniae; assembly: GCA_028476575.1. Lineage (NCBI taxonomy): Eukaryota > Metazoa > Arthropoda > Insecta > Hymenoptera > Platygastridae > Platygaster > Platygaster robiniae. The sequence goes on along the minus strand of CM052021.1, from coordinate 8,840,020 downwards.
TTTGGAACGAAGTGTGATGGATTTTAATTCCGCTCAGCTTTTTGAATGTAAAACATTATTTTTTGATTTATAGGTGAGAGATTTGATGAATTGGGCTGCTGGACTCCGAGCAGCAATGTCGACAGAAGACAAAGTCCGCGATGCTGCGAGTGCCCAAATTTTGAAAGTAGAACACGAAGCTCTGAAAGGAGAAGTTAAAGCGAGAGAATCAAGTTTTAGGACTGTTTTGGACCTCGGAGAAGCCATGGTTCACACTGGCCATTATGCTGCGACGGTAAGATTTTTTTTCGAAATTTCAAAGTTTTAAAGAATTGCGGGAACTTTGCTTGAGAATCCGAAAAATTACTTGGGGCCTGTTCATAAATTACGTATCGCAGTTTTTGGTACTTTTTGACATCAATGTTTTGAACTTTTTTTGCATTCGTGAATAGCGTGTTGAACATTTATAAAAGGTCGCTATTATTTTTTGAAGTTTTTTATTTATTTTTTTCTATTTTTCAATATTGAATTGAATTACTTGAAATTTAGTTCAAAAGTTTAAAATTATGATTTGAAAACTAAGAGACTTTTTTGAATGTTTTGTTCTGTTTTTTCAAAAGATTATCGAATTACTGAAAATTTGAGTCTAGAAGTACAAAATTACTGGAATTTTTTTATTTCATCGGTACTTTATTGTTTTTAGTTTTATATTTGCAACTCAGAATCGAATTACGAAGTTTATGTTAAAAAGTACAGAATGAATATGAATGTCAAATAATTTTGATTATATCAAAATTTTCGTAATAAGTTTACGAATTTCGAATGAAGTATTACACGTTTTTCATTACAAACTATGAACTACTGAGAATTTCAAAATTCCGTCTAATTTAACTGAACTTTTTCTAATATTTTTAAAAATTCAGCATCAAACTACCAATTAAAGTATAAAATGTTGAGAATTTTCAATCTGATGGATTATTTTAAAATTTTTACTTCTTTTTGTGAAATCAAACACTAATTACTTGGAGTTTGGATTTTTCAGTAACATATTATGGTAAATCATAGAATTTCGATAATTGTATCTTAATTTTGAGTTCGATTTTTAAATTCTTAAATATATTGTATTTTAAATTTGACTTGGTACTAAAAAAATACTTTTAAATTTGAATTTCATTTGATATCAGGTAAAATATCAGGATTTCATTCTATTTTTGAAATAAGAAAGAAACATGAAATATTATGTGTCGCATTTTGTTTTAATCCTCTCCTTCTTTTTGTCATAAAGTGTCACATTAAACTAAGCCCCCTCCCCCTTTGACCCTTACCTTAATAACCCCAAATCTGAAAAAAAAAACCTTATAAAAAATGAAAGGATCTGAATTAACATAATCATGTAAGATTTTTAAACAAGAATAATAAATTAATGAAATAATCAATTAGTTACATGTTGCATTATATTAATCGTTATAATTAATTCATAAAAGATTTTCAATTTCTTATAAGGTGACCTTATAAAAACCTTATAAAATTTCCGACTCTTTGAAGGTTGAGCTCCTAAAGACCTTTTTAGGATTAAAGTTCTCAAAAGATTTTCAATTTTTAAATCAATGAAATTTATTATAAGGTTTTCAATTTTACAGTACTTCGTAAATACTTGCAATTTCTTTTTGACAATATCCTTATAAGGATATCCATTCCTTATAAAAGGTTCATCTTCCCTCATAAGGATTGCATAATTTTTATAAGGATTTTATAAGAATTTCATAAGGTCACCTTATAAGGTTCAGAATTACTAGGGTACTTAATTCATATACGTCCATTTATGCGGAAAACAGTTCGATAAAAATTCTTGCATCTAGCTTGATTATAAGTAGAGTCAAACATTTTCATAATTCAAACCTAAAGTGCATTTCCTAAAGTTTCAAATAATTTTTCTCCCCATTGCAGCTTTTCCTAGATATTTTGCATGAAATTTACAACTAATCAAAAGTACGTTCGAAAAAATTTATAAAAATTATCAACATTTTCTGTTTCAGGAGGTCGAAGAAAAATGCAACCAACTCCTGGAAGATCGCAAGAAACTCCACCAAGCTTGGAAAATGAAAAAAGCCCACCTCGACCAACTGATCGATCTGCACTTTTTCCTGCGAGACGCCAAACAGCTCGACAACTTGTCGACGATGCAGGAAGCTGCCCTCAGCGGCGACAATTTCGGCATATCTGTGGAAGAGGTCGATGCCCAAGTGAAAAAACACAACGAGTTCGAGAAACTTCTGGACACGCAGGAAGAAAAACTCGCGTCTCTTCAAGAACATGGCGACAAATTGCTGTCCCAGCATCATTTCGATTCGCCCACGATAAGGACGCGTTTGGGTGAGGTTGTCAAGAAACGGGCTCGCATTCGCGAACTCTGCGATGCGAGGAAAAAACGTCTCGACGCGGGATTGTTGCACGCACAGTTCATCAGGGACGTTGGCGAAGCGGAATCTTGGATCGGGGAGAAACAGAAAAAATTGGAAGCCGAAGCTTCGAAAGGAGAGGTTTCGAGTTTGGAGGAAAAAATCAAAAAGTTGCAAAAGCACCAGGCGTTCCAGGCGGAACTCACAGCGAATCAAAGCAGGATTCAGGAAATAAAAGGTAGATTTCGTGAGAGGTGTTTGTTGTTCTGTAAATGGTACATTTAATCATCTAAAGTTTGTTTTTATTCGGGTTGACAGACAAAGGAGAAACCTTGCTGGCCCAGCGACACCCGGCGAGTGTGGAAATTCAAGCCCAGCTGGAGCATCTTCAAGGCACTTGGAGAAGGCTTTTGAACGAATCCGAGAACCGGGGAAGAGGTCTAGAAGAGGCCCAGGATATTCTGGAATTCAATAACCAGGTCGAGAAAATTGAGGCCTGGATCAGGGACAAGGAAATGATGGTTCAAGCTGGCGATACTGGCAAAGATTACGAGCATTGCTTGAGCCTCCAAAGAAAACTCGACGACGTCGACAGTGACATGAGAGTCGACGATTCTCGTATCAAGACTATTAATGCTTTAGCTGACAAACTTATGAAGCAAGTAAGTCGAAAAAATGACAGTGGTGAAGTTTTTTGGTTAATATGTTTTAATTTATATGAATTTCATGGGTCATGTTTTTGGTTTTTAGGGACGTGATGGTGAAACGAAGGCAATCCAAAATCGAAGAGGAGGATTCAACAGCAAATGGCGAGGTCTTCAAGGAGCTTTGAGCTCTTACAGGGAAACTTTGGCTGGAGCTTTGGAAATCCACTTGTTCAATCGTGACATCGACGATACTAGTCAAAGGGTCGTGGAAAAGTCATTGGCCATGAGTACAAGTGACATTGGAAAAGATCTCGCTGCTGTCGAACAGTTGCAGAGGAAACAAGAAGCCATGGAACGAGACATGACAGCGATCGAAGGAAAATTGAAGGTAGTAGTTAAATTTGCTACTTCATTTTTATGGTGAAGTTGTCGTAATATTTCTAATTTTTTTTATAAATGAAAGGAAAGATCAATTTTACTACAAAAAAACGTTTAAAAATTGTCACTTAAAAATAAACCATACAGTATTTTACATCGTGTAATTTCTCGGTGCGGATCTTTCATAGTAAATTTACCGCGATAAAAATATATCGTAAATTTATATGAAAACACGAAACCTGTTGCATTTTTGCAAAGTTACAATTGCAATGGAGTAATTTTAATTTTACGATTTTCAGGTTAAAGACTTTTTATGTAGCAGAATGTTTCAGTAATTCAAAAAATTCAAATTTTGTTTAATAAGTAAAAAAAAAAAAACAATTACAAAATGAATGTTGAAGTACAAACAGAATGTCTTAAACTCTTGAATTAAAAAATACAGCTCACTTATATTGACATTTAGAAAAATAGTTATTTTAAATTTTAGATCTCATAAACTTTTCATAGTCTTTTTTTACCACATAAGAAAAACTTTAAAGAAAGGCAAGAAATAAGAGAATTAACAATAGTTATAGTAATAGATTCAATTAATGAAAAACAAAAATTTTGAGATCAGAAAAAATTTGTGATGAGAATATTTTGGATAAGAAATTTTGAAAATTATTACAAAAAACCGAATATACTATTTTCTTATTAATTTTATTCCATTATTATTCAGTGCTTAAAATTCATATATTTTCAATTAAAATTTTTCTTAAGTATTCAATGCAAACTAATTAAAGAAATTGAGGAATAAAAGATTGAAAAATAGGTATAGATTCAACTAATGAAGTATAAAAATTTCAGAACTCAAAACATTTGTGATCTCGACATTAATTCTGGAACTGGGAATTTCCAAAAATGTGAAATTTTCGTTATTAGAATAAATGGTCAATTCTTATCAATTAATAAAATTTTTTGCATTTTTGAACAGATTTAATTAGAAAAAATAGAACTTTTTTATCATAAACAATTCTGGATTCAAACTGTACTGCAAAATGTGCGAATCATTCAGGAATAGAAAATTTTTGCTTGAATGATTAAAAAATCAAAAGAAAATTATTCTTAATGTAAGAATGTGCGATTCAAATATTTTATTCGAAGAATCATTCAATTGATATTATTGAGGAAATGATAAAAAAGGAAAATAGAATAGTGTTGATATAATTACACATTTTTTTATAATTACGAAATTTCATCAATTGATTCCATAACTATAGATTTTTGCATTTCTTTTACTTCTAGCCTTTCTTCATACTCTTTTGTTGTAATAAGCTCTAATTTAGTAGCAGTGCTCAATTCGATGAAAAAATCGGCGTTAAAATTTCATAAATTAAAATTCGATATAAATGACTACTAATAATTCAGTAAAAATTTTTACAATTGGAAATACAAATTGACCTATATGATAATATTATACGATATATTATTAATTTAAAAAACGTATGTTCAAATGGGTAGTTAAAAAAAAATAATGAATAAAATAAGATTATTAGAAGTCATGAAATGAAAACTTTCTAAATAAATAAAAAGAATTGTTCATTTGCCAAGTTTCAATTCGTCACCTTCAATTTTTACACATTTTCCAGTATATTGCCGAAATTTCGAACGTTTATAAAATGAATGAAAAAAATTGTTTTTATCATCTCTCTAAGATGAACTAATAAATAATTATTGATACTTAATAAATATTATCTATTAAATTCTCCACCTTAATTTTAGACGGAAATATAAAAACAACTTCTTTTTCGTTTTTGTTTATTTTTTGAACATTTGAAACTCGATATACGTTTTCCAGTAGTCTTTAACATGATATAATTCTAAAAATTTTTCACAACACCTTCATATTCCAGGAACACAAAACAAGCGCTCGCGAGTTGTCCCAGAAATACCCCGATAACGCTGCCCAAATAACCGACATATTCTCCAAGCTCCAATCCAAATGGCACAACCTGCAGCAGCTGACGCAGAATCGCCGCGAAAAGCTCAACCAAGCCTACACCCTCCACAAGTTCCACGCCGATCTCCACGAGATGGAGATCTGGGTCGCCGACACCATCAAACGCATGGACGAGTCCGAGCCACCGGCCACGATATCCGAGGCCGAGGCTCTTCTGGAGCTCCACCAGGAACGCAAAGCCGAAATCGACGGCAGAATAAGCGTTCTCCGGGCCTTGAAAGACCATGGGCAAAACCTCATGTTCGTCAACGCAGACGATAACATGGGGAGGTTGGAAAAATTGGAGGTCGAGTTGACGGACGCTTGGGACGCGAGGAAGAAGAAGTTGACGCAAGCCCATCAGCTGCAGTTGTTCAAGGAACAAGCAGGACAAGCCGACGGTTGGCTGGCGATGAAGGAGGCATTTTTGAACAACGACGATTTGGGCGAATCGCTGTTTGGCGTGGAGTCGTTGCTCCGGAAGCACGAGGACTTTGAGAAAATGTTGGTGGCGCAATTGGGCCGGATCGAGGAGCTGGAGAAGTTCGCAGGGGAAATTTTGGAAGAGGACCACGCGGACGAGGCGGCCATCAGGCAAAGGTTGGACTCAGTTTGTGGGAGGAGAGATAGGCTGATGGAGAGCGCCAAGGTCAGGAAGCGGAAACTGATCGAGAGCCAGCAGTTGCATCAATTTTTGCGAAATATCTATGAGGTTGGGAGCTGGTTGAACCAGAAGTTGCAGGTGGCGAATGATGAGAACTACAGGGACTCGGTGAACCTTCAAAGCAAGATACAGAAGCACGTGGCGTTCGAGAGTGAGATCATGGCGAACAAAGGGAGGATCAGTGGTATCGTGGCTGAAGGTGATATCTTTTTTTCTTTAGGAAGTTGATGTTCTTATAGGAAAGTAGTATGAGAGGTTGATCTTTTTTTTTTTTATAAAAAATGAAATTCGTTAAAAAACTGTTGGATACTGGAGAGAAATTCGTAATGAAAATCTATTGATTTTTTTTTTTCGAACATAATCAATGTCTTTTGAAAAAAATCAGCGCTATCAGAGAACTGCACCGTACTGCTGATTTTTATTGATGGAGGAATTTTATTTGTAATCAATTTTATTTTACGAATTCGGACTTGAAAAACTGATAAGAAAAATACAATTTATAGAGAAAATATTACTAATCAGGAAAAAAAGTTTCGTGAGTTAAAAAAAGATTTTACCATTTTAATGAAATAAATTTACCGCAATTTAAATTGATATTGAATTATCTTAAAATTTAACAGTTGCTGAATTTTGGAAAATCCATAATTGGAATGAAGAGAATTTAAAATTTTTCGATTTCGTAAATAAAAACTTGATCGCAAAATGTGTATTTAGTTAACCAATTCCAAATTTTGGATCGAAGAATTAAAAAATTGAACAATTTAAATAATAAATATTTGAGTAAAGAAATTGTGGCTTAGACTTTTAAATGAAAAAATATGCTCCACTCCTGTCGACTTCTAAAAAATTAATTATTTAGAATTTTAGATATCATAAATATTTTAAAACTTTTTTTATCTTATCGACCAATATAAAATTTCAAAAAAAAGCAAGAATAGGAAGTTTAACATTGTTATATAAAATTGATTTGATTTATGAAAAATAAAAATTCCGAGTTCGGAAAAATTTGTAACTTTGATCATTTGGATAAAAAATTTGAAGATTATTATTTTTTTATTTTTTTTTTTTTTAACTGAATTGACTATATTCTTATAAATTTGTGTTGATCTGTGAATAAAGAAATTTATTCTCAATATCATTATCCAGTGTTGAAAGTTGAAAAAATTTTGGTCAAAATTTTTCTATCGAATTCACCGCAGAGCAATTTAGTTTTAAAATTATCTAGAAATAAACGAATAAAAATATACAGGAATATATTGTTACAATAATGATTACAGGAATGGATTAAACTAATGAAGCATAAAAATTTAAGATTTAGGAAGATTTGCGATCTCGATATTCATGAGAGTAATTTTTCAAAATCATAAATTGGTGTTGTAAGAGTAAATGGTGAATTCGCATAAATAACTTGATAATTGGAAAACGGAATTTTTTTATTATATAAATTTTCAACTGCGAAATGTGCGAATTATTTTAGAATAGTGAATTTTAGCTTGACTGATTGAAAAATCAAACGAACAAATTATTATTTAATGAAGAACGTATGACTTAGATATTTAATTTCAAAAATTGTCCAATCAATATCATTTAGGAGAGCGATAAATGAAGAAGGTAAATTTTTGTTATAATGAAAATTTTGTTAATGATGAACATTTTCATTGATTATTAACTGCCATAATATAAATTGTACCAAAATTTACCTAAATATCAAAATAACAAATTCTTATAATTTCGAAATTTGCATTTTCTATTAATTAAATCGATGACTCAAATTATTCTCGATTTTTTTCTTTCTGGCCTTTTTGGAATTCTTACTTCGTAATAAATTCTGCGATAAAAATCTGCATTAAATATGTATAAGACATGCAGTTTGAAATAATTTACTTTTACAAGTAGCACTCAAACACACGGAACGTGTCATAATTTTTGATATCATCTGTTTATACTGGCTTGTGTTACATACGTAAAAAATGTAAATTCATGTAGATGTAAACGTAAATTTAAATTCATAGAAAAAACTAAATCAGAGTAATCGTTATTTCTTGAATACCTGATTTCGAATTAATTAGTAAAAATTAATTCGTTTTGAAAAACAAATTTGAATTACTCAAAATAAACGATTAACAATTTACCAATAATCTGGATAAATCAATTTATCTAGTTATTAGAAAATGATTTCCATTGAATAAATTTATTCCTTGAATACGCAGCTATTAAAATTTATTCTTTACAAAAAAAAAAACAATGTTATTTACTTTAAAGGAACTTCTTTTCTGAGTGTAGCACGCATCTCTAGTTGAAATAAATTGCTCTTGACCTGTGTCACTAATAGTACGTCATTTTCAAGGCGAACGCCTGATAGACGAAAACCACTACGCCGCCCAGGGCATCCAACTGCGGCTTGACAATCTCCTCGGCGAATGGCAGCTCCTCCAGGACACGAGCGAGCTCAAGAAAGACCGCCTCAACGACGCGTACCAGGCCCTACTCTTCAGCCGCACCCTCGACGAGTTCGAGACCTGGATGGACGAGGTCGAGGTCCAACTGCAATCCGAGGACCACGGAAAAGACCTCTCCAGCGTGGCCAATCTCCTGAAACGCCACACCAACCTAGAAAACGACGTCGTCAATCACAACGAGGTTTGCGAGACCATTAAGGAAACCGCCTCGAATTTCCAAAAGTCGAATCACTTCATGTGCGAGGAGATCCAGGAACGAGCCATCGCCACGATGACGAGGTACCACAGTCTTCAGGAACCGATCCAAATTCGGAGGGACAATTTGGAAGACGCCAAGCTGTTGCACCAGTTTGCGAAGGACGTCGAGGACGAGATGCACTGGCTCGGGGAGAAGGAGCCCTTGGCGACGAGCAACGACCTTGGGAATTCACTGATGACGGTGCAGAGACTGCAAAAGAAGCACCAGGCGCTGGAGGCCGAGTTAATTTCTAGAGAACCGGTCGTTGCTTCGCTGGCGAGCAGGGCGGCGGCGATGGTCAGGAGCGGGCACTTTGCTGCCGAGAAGATTGACGAACTTTCCAGTGAATTACAGGAGAAGCTTACCCGGTTGAGAGACATCGCGAGTGTGAGGAAGCTGAGGTTGTTAGATGCCGTGGAGTCGCAGATGGTGAGTGTTTTTTTTTTTTTTTTTGCGATTTTAGGTTGTACAGGGTGTCTTCTGTACAAGAAAAGTGGGAATCGTACGGGAAGTTTATGGGAATTATCCGTAATGAACTGGAATTCGTTATTGTTAAAATTTTATTATTTAACAAAAATGAGCTGTTTCGTATTTTAGATTGTATCGTTTCTCAATAAGTATTTTTGAAAATTCAAGTCCCTTGAGCATAAAATGAATTGAAAATTTCTATCGAAAAACCAAATTTACTGCATTTTTGAAAAGCTATCATTGCAATAAATAGAATTTCAAATTTTACGATTTCTGAATTAGAGACTTTATTGCAAAATTTGTAAATAGTAAAAAAATTTCTAGTTGAATAACTAAACAATTAGACAATGCAAAAATGAATGAGTAATGAAATCGTGACCTACACTTTTAAATAAAAAAATAAATCTCACTGATATTCACTGCTTGAAGATCAATAATTTAGATTTAGGAATTTCTATAATTGTTTATGACGATTTTTTCATTAGATTTATAATAAAATAAAAGTCAAATATAAAGACAAGAAATTAAAAAGTCATGAAAGTGTTATGATCTCGAAATTTTAAATTTATGACAAATGAAAATTCCGAAATCAGAAAATGATTTTGATATATTGCATTAGAAATTGTCAAAATTATAATTATTTTACATGTTAAAACCAAATTTACTGTAATATTATGAATTTCTGGCGATAGATGATAAAATTTCTTCTTACTAATATTATTTAGTGCGCTAAATCCATAAATTTTGTATGAAAATTTTTTCATTAAATTTACTGCATAGTGAAAGAGTTGAAAAAATTGAGAAATAAATAAATGGAAAACATTAATAATTATACACTCAACTGATTAAACATGGAAAATGTTGATTAGAAAATATTTGTGATCCTTATATTTTTGAAGATTTGGTATAGTAAAAATTTTACTAATCAACAAAAAATGAAATTTTTGCATTCTAGATTGTATGACTGCTCTATGAAAACTTTTTAAAATTTGATTTACGTCAATATAGAATTCATTATGTTGAAAAACCAATGCATTTTTTATAAGCTATCATTACAATAAAAATAATACAAATTACGTGATTTCCGGATCGAAAAATTCATCGCAAAATTTTTTTATTAGTGAAAAATATCAAATTTTCTTTTGAACATTTGAGCAATTAAACAAAAAAAATGAACCTTTTAGTAATGAAATCATGACTGAGACAAAAAAACACCTCACTAACATTAACGGCTTGAAGATTAATTAATCAGATTTTTGAAATTTCATTAATTGTTTAATACTGTTTTTAAAATTAGAGTCAAAAACAAAGGCAAGAAATAAAAAAATTATCCAAGTTATGTTTATCACTTCAATTAATGACAAATGAAAATTTTACGATCAGAACAATGCCAAGAGTTACATATTTTCATGAGAAATTTCCAAATTATTATAAATATTTTGCATGAAAAAACCGAATTTTCTGCAATCTCATAAATTTTTGTTAGTTAATTACAGATTTTTTTTACCGTTATTATTAAGTGCTTTGTATTATGAATTTTCGTTGAACATTTTTGTATCAAATTTTCAGCAAAGCAAAAGAGTTTTAAAAAATTGAGAATCAAATGAATGGAAAAAAGTTATAGATACAGACTTATTTGAGAAAATTGAAAATTTTTTGATTAAATATATTCGTGATCTTGATATTTTTGATTAGTAATTCTAAAAATTGCGAATTATAAATTGATCATCAAGAGTAAAATTTCTCACTCTAGAAATTATTAAAATATTTGCATTATTTAATGTACTTCGTAACTTTGGGCAGTAATTCATCAATTTAACGCACTATTATCGAAATATAAAAATCATAGCCATATTATTAAGTATTTGAACTTCCCAAAACCGTGCACGAGAAAACTGAAAAATATACAGATGTACGGAAAATGTATAGGAATTTTTTTCATACTATTCAGTAAACACCCTGTTTAAGAAGATACGTAATAATAATGTAATAATATTTACCTTGAACATTCCCTTATTAAATTCATATCACTATAACCTGAAAACTGACATTTGAAAGTTTTGAGTAATGAGAAATCCTGTATGTTGAATATTTTAGTTATAAAAGTTGTGACAATAATTTCTTTTATTGATAGTTCTACGCAGAAGCCGTCGAGGCCGAACAATGGATAAAAGAAAAACACCCGCAACTAACAACCTCAGATTACGGAAAAGACGAAGATTCCGTCCAATCTTTACTGAAAAAATTGGAAGGTATCGAACGTGATTTGTCGAATTTCCGTGGCACGATCGAAAATTTGAGAAAACTTTCTCGTGGACTGATCGACCGAAGTCATTTTGATAGTAAGAACATTGCTCACAAACAGAATGAAATAGAACATAAATTTGAGGACCTTCAGAAACTGAAAGACAAAAGATCTCAGCGACTTTTGGAGAGCGAGAAGTTCCACAAATTTGTGAGGCAAGCCGATGAAGTCATCGAGTGGCTTACTGATCAGACAACGGTAAGTTTTTTCTCATTGTTGATTTGGTGATCAATGATGACGAATTGCGGTAAAAGAAATTAGTCGCTTTATGGAAAATAGAGTGCGAGAAATTTTCAAGAAATTACGACCAATTGAAGAAAACATTATTTTAGAAAAATCTAAGGTTTTGTAAAATTTCGTTAAAATGGTCAAAAAATTCCGTCAGTTTCTCGAAACTACAAAAACTTCTAAATTCCAAGGATTCTAAAATACTTTCTAAAATATCATTATAATTACTAGAAATTTATTGACATTCCTCATCATCTTCGTTTACTGATAAACATTTTAATTCATCTTCAAAAATCCTAGGTCGCAGCATCCGAGGATTACGGTCGCGATGTCGAGCACGTCGAACTGCTCATCCAAATGTTCGAAAACTTCCTGTCAGCTTTGGCAACAAGCGAAAACCGCGTCACCGGAATCATCGACGCAGGCCAAAGATTGATCGAAGACAAAAATCCGGAATCTGGAAAAATTCACATGAAAATCGACGAAACGAAACAGCAATGGGAAGATCTCAAAGAGCTGGCGCATGCTCGACAAGACGCCCTGGCAGGAGCGAAACAGGTGCACATGTTCGACCGAACGGCTGATGAAACAATCTCCTGGATCCAGGAAAAACAGTCCATGCTCAGCGCCGATGGTTTTGGGGATGACCTTGAAACGATTCAGGCCCTCGTCAGGAAACATCAAGGGTTCGAAACCGACTTGGCAGCTGTCAAAGAGCAGGTAGTTTTCGAACACTGCATGATTTCTCAGGAACATTTGTGCGGCCTTGATGATTGACCTGTTGTTTACTGTTTGATTTCTTGTTCAAGGTCGTTTCTGCCATGGAAGAAGCTTCGAGGCTTGCTGGTCTTTTTCCGGACGCCCGCGAGCACATAGCCGTGAAAAACGAGGAAGCCGAAGAGGCCTGGAATGATCTCTTGGAGAAGGCTGCCCAACGTCGCCACAAACTCGAACAAGCCGAGCAGCTCCAGGCTTATTTCGACGATTACCGCGACCTCATCTCCTGGATCAACGAAATGGTCGCCAAGGTCACGGCCCCGGAACTCGCCCGCGACGTTCCTGGCGCCGAAGCCCTTCTCTCGCGCCACAACGAGTACAAGTCCGAGATCGACGCCCACAACGACGCCTTTGCCAAGTTTTACAAAACAGGTAGCTGCCTCATTCAGCAGGGCCACTTTTTGGCTAAGGAGATAGAGGACAAGATCTCCATCCTGCGGCAGAGGAAGCAAACGCTCCTGGAAACCTGGCAACAGCGCAAGTTGATCTACGAGCAGAATTTGGACACGCAAATGTTCAAGAGGGAAGCGGAGATTTTGGAGAACTGGATTATAAGTAGGGAACCGATTTTGAATGATGAGAAATTAGGAGACACGATTCCTCAAGTTGAAGAGCTCATCAGGAAACATGAGGATTTCGAAAAGACCATTACGGCGCAGGAGGAAAAGTTTAGAACCCTCCAGAGGATTACTATGGTAAGGAGAGGATATTTGAGGAAGTTTGGAGGGTCAGAGGAATGGGAGGTTTACGAGTAGATCATAGTATTGACGTTTTTTTTTGTGATTTTGCGGAGATTTTTACATGTTTCACTGTTTTGGCAGTCTAGTTTTTGCGATCGTAGCATTTTTTGCTATTTCAGTGTGAAGAAGCATTTTTCAGAAAATTTTCCGATTATTAAATATTATATAATTATAATTCTTGGGAATGTTAATAATCTTTCAATAATATTCATCCCAAAAGATTTCATGTATCTACTTGTAAAATACTTCCTTCTTTTTCCAACGCACATTGAATTTTTAAGCAACCAAATAATTTTACTAGAAGTCATAGTGGTTTTTGTGAACATCAAACATTTTTAGAACAATTTTTTTTCCTCTTTAGATCGAAGAAGCCTATAGAAAACAAGTGGAAATGGAAATGGCGGCAAAGAAGGCGGAAAAAGAACGTGCCGAGCGTGAAAAACTCGAGGAAAGAAAACGCAAGGAAGTGCAAAGAATCACGGAAGAGAGAAAGAGAGAGGAAGAATACAGAAGGCAAATGGATTCTCGACGAGGACAAAATGAAGTCGTCAATGGTACCTCCGAAGATCATGAATCCGCCGAACGGTAAATTGAAATAATCCCCATTCCATAAAAATGAATGAAATAATACGTTATGCTCTAAGTTAAAGAATTTCTTTGCCAAATTTAATTCATTATTATAATTTAACAGATTGGCACCACTTAAAAACGCAGAGTCAGAAAATTCAGGAAGCCAAAAAACGTCCTACATTTCACAGATGTTCGGGGACCGACTCAAAAAAGGTAAGAAATTTTCTATCTCTTTTGTGGTTTTGAAAGTTGCGAATTTATGAGTGAAATTCATGACTTGGAATTTTTTACAGGATCTACGGATATTAAAAGGGCGGAGAGTATGAAAATTGACACAAAGAAACCAAAACGAACCCCGAGTTTCACGACGAGGCGAAGAACACAAAGTTTCAGGAAACACCAGAGGATGGAAAATATGGACGCGTTGCCTCCGGTGGAAATTCAGGGAATTTTAGAGAGAAAACACGAGCTTCAAAGTGGAGGGAAAAAGGCCGCTGTGCGGTCGTGGAAACAGTACTACACAGGTGCGAAAATATTGAAGATTCTCAAAACTTGCAGATTTTTCTCTAATATGTTTATCTTGTGGCATATTTTTTACCCATTTGTGATTTTCCCATTGCAGTTTTGTGCGGTCAACTTTTGTGCTTCTTCAAAGACATGGAAGACTTTTCCCATAGCAAAGCAGCGACAGCCCCGATCACGATTTTCAACGCCAAATGTGAGAAAGCTGAGGATTACACGAAAAAGAAGAATGTTTTTCGTCTGAGATGCACGGACGGTTCAGAGTTTCTATTCCTCGCCACGAATTCTCAGGAAATGGAGGACTGGATCAACAAAATTTCCTTCCACGCCAAATTGCCGCCGAGTTTGCAGCTTCTGAGATATGACGATTCCCAAAAAGTATGTCGGAATTTTATTTTTGAGGTTCAACTTCGGTGACGATTATTCTATTCATTTAATTTTATCATGCCGAAATTCTCGTCAACTTGAGTTACATTTGCTAAAGAAAATTTTTCATCAAAATGTTACAGGAGGGACTTGACAGGCTGAAAAACCAAATGAGCGAGCAACAAGAAGACGCCGTGTCCACAGGAAGCAGTCACCCTTCGACGCCTGAAATGGAACGTCAAAATTCGGTGATAAAACGAACGGCGCCTGAAAATTGTCAGGGCAAACCTCAGATTGAATTTTTACACAAGCATCGACCACCAACACAACAACAACAACGGAAAGACGTAAATACAGAATTCATCACGAGCCAAAGGTATCACGATGCTCCGCAAACACAGACGGAATTTTTGCAAATGCACAGGCAACAGCAACAACAACAGCAGTTTATTAACCAAGAAAATTCGACAAACGATAAGCCTCCGGTTCCTCCTCGAGGGGCGCCACCGCCGGTTCCGGTGAGGTCACCAAGTGCGGAAAATGTGATGACTTCAAGGCGAAGTGGTAGGAATTTTTTGACAATTGAAACATGATACAGAGTTGAAATATGAACAAATATAATTTTAATTAAATTCTTCAAGAAAGTTGGCACACTTATGTCATATGAAATTCAAATGTAAAATATGGCCAAGGAAAACACGCTTTGCTGAAGGAAAAAATATATGAGTTGATGATGTTCCTTAATGTGAGGAAAAAAATATTAAAAACGAGAACTTGAAAACTTTTTCTTTTTTTTTTTGCAGACGGTGATTTATACCAAGGAAGACAGCAAGTGTATCAGCAGCGCAGCGCCACTTTGAACCACAACGGTTCAGGCCAGTACCAGGCGAGCGAAGGATGGCATAGAATGCCTGCGTACGATCTTGATTCACAGCATCAAGGTAAATTCAATTTCTCATCCTAAACCTTATAAATTTCTGATTTTTTTTTTTTTTTTTTTTTTAATTTATCTGACAGCCTTTAAATGTATGTAAATTATGTTCTATGTTTTTACAAGTTTCTACAAAAATTCAAAAAGGTCTCAAACATTGAAATGTTGAATGTCTAGTTGTTTCGTTTGTGGAATATTCAGGGAATTTCTTATTTCTGTGTTATTTGGAAAATTTATTTGAAACTGCATGTCACTCTTGTGCAGGGATGTGAGGCGGTAAATTTACCGGTAAATTACTGGTCATGACAGTCAATTACGACAAGAAAGTTTTGGTCAATTTTGACTGTCAGTTTGCCTTACTGGTCAGAATTATTATGATGGTCAAAATTATTACATACTCAAAAATGACTTAGAAAAATGTTCATCTCGTTTGCTATTGCACCGTCGAATTTTTATGAAAAAATGGAAACAAGTTTTTTGGTTCCTTAAATAATAAATAATCATACAATTACAACCTTTCTATTTGAAAAGAATCATTTATAAAGACATAAACAAATGACTTCATAAAAGTGTGTTGTTGATTAGATATTTTCCTTCGGTATCTTTATTTTCAGAAAAATTTCTATTGAATGTATTTCACGTCAGTTCTATACACTAATTTTATGACAAGAGTATTATACTTTTCACTGTTGGGCATTGTAGTTATTGTGGAACAGTTTCGACTATTGCACTTTTTTTTATTGGAATTCTTTACTTATTTCACCATATTTATGGCTAATATTGGCAAATTCTTCAAGTTCTGTTATAAATATATTAGAATATGAAACAAATCTCATCAAAAAGCAAAAAGTAACCTATTTTTTTTTCGACTGGTAAACTCACATTCCTGCTCTTTTGTCGTTCCTAAAGATACTGTAAAGGATTGTAAAATCCATGAAATTTGTAGAAGTAGCTCCTCCTTTGCCGTTGACTGCTCCCCCGACAAGCAGGACAAGCTATGGGAATTCCACAGTTCATAATCCCGGTTAGTTGTGAAAAAACAAAAGAGAAAGTGTTACTGATTTATTTTTTTTATCACGTAGAACTAACAACTAATAATAGTTAGTTGAATGTTACTAATGTTGGGTTGTTAAGGTCCAAGAAAATGTGTGGGGATCAATATGTCTAAGAATTTGGGAAATTTTCTTATGGACCTGAAAAGAAGGAACTAAAAATAAAGTAATGGAATGTTGTGAATTGAATTAAAAAATTGTAATTCTCGGGATTTAGAAGAATTACTGGGGCTTTTTATGTTTTTCATAATGCAATATTTGAAAATGTGGTGGGTATTTTAAAATAACCTTGTTTCGAGGTGTTTCGAATTTTTATGATTTTCGTCAATTGCGGTATAAATGAAAAAAAAAATGATGATTATAACATCAAAAATTTTTATCAGAATATTTTTTTTATTTTTCACAAAATTTGGACTTAAGTATCTCTGGTTAATTTGGAAATTTGTTTTTCTAAATTAGAGTATTAAGACGACTCAGAACCTACTGCAGTACTAAAAAGACGAATTGAGGAAGTCTTCCGAGTCGTCTTAAAATGTATTGTAAAGATAGAAAGAGCAACAACCCTGATAACAATATTCTCTAAGATGAAGTTTATAAGCACTTGCACGGCTTTTTCCTGACTCTTTGTAGGAGAGGAGTTTGAACTAAAATATTGATAACTGTGTTTTTTTAAAGAAAAAAGTTCTCAACAAAATTTTTCTGTTTCGTTGCAGCTTATGGGAACGTGAATTTAAGACAGGTGAGTTTTCTTTCGTGCAGAATAATCTATTTTGAATGAATTAGATTATTTATTCACATAATTGTTATAAGAAAGTTAATTCGATAGTGATGATAAATAATGTATATGTATAAATGTAGTATTAAATGATTATAATAACTATATTATTATTACTACTTTTACTATTATTATAATGATTATACATATTATATATCGGTAAATATTAAATATCGTACGTATCTAGGACTTTAATTTGATATTTACGAATGCGAAGTTTGTAAACCGAGGCAAAGCCCAGACTTACAATCACACGAGTGAATATAAAATTAAAGTCCTAGTTACGTACCCATTTCAAATAATTTACAAATAGGAATTATTTAGGAATAAATAATAAGAAACATCCATTAAAAAATAATTGAAAATATGAATAAAGAACAATACAATAATAATTGTTATAAATTAAAAAAATATTTTGATGAATACATTAGTGAGTTTTTTTGTGCAGATTTATATATTTTAAATTTTAAAAATGAAATAACCACGTGGTCTACCTACTGATAATTTTTTTTCTTTTGCTTGATGATCAAGGTGTGTAATTTTGATAATACGTTTTTTCTCGAATTAATATTTTTTTTTGATAAATTTTTTGTTTTGATACTTCACAATCATTTTTTTGAGTTTTTTCGTATTGCGATTGGGATTATATAGCTGAAACGTTTTCCACTGAGGATTATTATTACAAGGGTTTTGACGGAAATTTTTTCTGAAAAATTAGTTTGTAAATGAAAGCTCAATTTCCATGGATTAGATATGCCATAGAACATCGGAATAAGCTATAAAAAATAGTTGTAACTTTTTGACGATTAAAAGACAAAATTGTGAATATATAATGACAAAAATAATATTATGCATAAATTAAACTATATGAAAAATGAAAAATCGAATGAGTATTGATAGCATATTTTGTTCTCGTATTCCCAGAACGAGCAACTTAATTCCTACGGGAGACCCACGTCACTGCCCCCTTACGTTTCGCCCCCCGCAGTGCCAGGACCTGGACAAAACGTCGTCGACGGGAGGAAGCACTCGGAAAGCAGCTCCGAGAGCGAGCACAACACCTCGTCACCCCGGAAGGATCGCGACATCAAAAAAAGCTCCGTCCTGAGCAATCTGTTTGGTCGACGAAAAAAGCCCTCGCAACTATAAGAAAAAAGGAAAGTTCCCCTTGTCACTTCGTAAACGAAGAACGAAACGAAAAGTATCCCAAAGCCAGATGAAACAGTTGGGAATCACGTTGTGCCAACTCTACAAAATCAAATTATTTTTGTAATCGAACAAAAGTTTATCGACCTTGTATAGCCCTCTACTTTTTCCTATACTGAATTATTTATAATCATCGTCACGTTTTGAGTACGTTTCGATTGCCGTGGGAGAGGAAAAAAAAGTACTGTACCGTGTTTGACCTGTACCTGACTTTTGCAAAGTTGAGCGCGCATTTCGGGAAATTTTGTTTTTTGTCGCAAGCTCCCGTCGTGAATTTATTATAATTTTTTTTTCTAATGGATGCATTTCGAATAACCGTGGATTTATAATCAGACAGAGGTCGGGACCAATGAATTTGTGTGTTTATTAACGAAGCTCTTGGTCGTATTGTCATTATACTTCTGGAGTTAACGTCTTATTTTTATAAATAAAATGACTTTATTGTAGTTATAATGTATGAAGTACGCGATTTGATTGTAATAAATGATACTTGTAACATTATTTGAGGAATGTTTTCCATTTTTACCCTGCTTGATAACTGAGCAAAACGTTTATTGAAACATTGGAGAGTATTTTTATTTGATTGAATATTTCATTGTCCTTTTGTGATTTACATACAGAAATGTTCGCTGAAAATGTTAAAGACGACTGGGAATAGTTTTTCTTTTCGTCCTCATTCTTCTAAAGTGATTTCTGATCTATGCGTCTTTCTCGCATTACAGTATTTTCATGTAGTATTTTTATTTTCGTTTAAACAAAATAAACTTGTAGAGGTAATTTTCCAACAGATTTTTCAAGATACATTGATCATTAATAAAAAAACCATTTACCTGTGCAAAAAAATGGTGTAAAGGGGACAGTAGTTCACGTCCAGACCTTAATTTTGCATGAGATATTTCGTTCTCCTGATATAAATAATCATAATTTAACTTATTTTCCAACAATAAATTTAATAAATCTTGGAGAAAAAGCTTGATTTTACACGGCAATGTATCAGGAGAGAGTAAGAACACCAAAGGAGGTAATCGTTTCCTGATTGGTGGATTTTAAATTTCAAATTCAAATTTTACATTTAAGTGTAATCAAGAGATTTGCCTTACCTCTTGGAATACGATTACCTCTTGACAAAGTATGTTCTCAACAATCAGAATTCAACTTATTTTACAACCATACATTCTATAAGTCTTTTAAAGAAAGCTTGATCTTATCAGGAGCATCAGGAGATTAGAACACCTAAGGAGGTATTCGTTTACTGATTGGTGAATTTAAAATTCAAATTTAAATTTAAATACGAGTAGTATGAGGAAATCTACCTTACCTCTTGGAATACGATTACCTCCTGACAACGTATGTTCTCCTGATACAAATAATCAGAATTTAA
Organism: Platygaster robiniae; assembly: GCA_028476575.1. Taxonomy (NCBI): domain Eukaryota; kingdom Metazoa; phylum Arthropoda; class Insecta; order Hymenoptera; family Platygastridae; genus Platygaster; species Platygaster robiniae. The sequence continues at coordinate 8,819,957 of CM052021.1, read as the reverse complement.
CTCATTTTGCAACAATACATTTAGTAAATCTTTGATGAGCTTGCTCACGCGGCAATGTATCAGGAGCATCAGGAGAGTAGAACACCTGAGAAGGTATTCGTTTCCTGATTAGTGGATTTCAAATTTAAATTTCAAATTCGAGTGGCATGAGGAAATCTACCTTACCTCCTGGAATACGGTTACCTCTTGACTTAGTATGTTCTCCTGATACAACTTAGCAGAATTCAACTCACTTTGCAACAACAAATAAATCAACAATAAATCTTGGAGGAAAAGCTTGATTTTACATGGCAATGTATCAGGAGAGTAGAACACTCAAGAAGGTATTCGTTTCCTGATTGGTGAATTTCAAATTTCAAATTCAAATTTAAATTCGAGTGGTATGAGTAAATCTACCTTACATACTAATGTAATACGATTACCTCCTGACTTAGTATGTTCTCCTAATACAAATAATCAAAATTTAACTTAACCTCAAAGTAATATAAGGAAATCGGACTTTCAGAGCAAACAGCTGATTGCAGCCGACTCCTCACGACTCGAACAATGTCGAATGGACTTTGACTAAGAAGGCTAGATACTAAGGAGAATAACTATAACTCCCAGCAGGGGGTCGGTCCGAAATCCGCATCCCGATTTCCAAAAATCAAGTGGTGACACGCGTGTGCGTCTCGCTGCTTTGCCGCGATTCCAGATTCCCAGCCAACGCCAACATCGAAATCAAAACCACGTGACAAGTGCACATGCGCAGTACAGCGTTTTGCTTCGCATCAAGGATACGGCTTTCGGCCCTCTCGATTCTTTTGTTTAGCCCGCGAGTTATATCTCCTTAAGTTTCTGCCTTCTTGACTTTGACATAAAAACAAGCATAACTGAACAAAACAAATCTTACGAAAACAGCTGATTTGAGAGATCTGTCAAAACAGAAAACAAATAAATTTTATACTATTTTTGTTTATAAGAGTTTAGAATTAGAGTCACAAAACCACATTTTTTAATTTTTATTATTATTCATCTTTTTCCCCTGCAATTTTCTCCAATTAGTTCGACGTGAAAGTGTTTTACATGAAATTATCCAAAAATGACAGACATAGAATGGTAAAAATTCACTCTGCATCTGTTTCAATTTTTAATTTGTGATATCCGCATGTAAACAATTTTTTAGGAGTGCGAAACCAATGGAATATGGCATAATAAAAATTCCAGTAATGGAGGAAGCTTTGGATCATCCATTGAAACCTCTCGCTGTAACGGTAAATTTTTTATTTATTATTGTTTACATTCATCAGTTTATCAGCGACACATGATTATGTTATTCATCGTTTTTTTTTTAAGTTTTTGAAAACAATAATTTATAGTTACTGAATATACGTATAATTATTTATTTTGTTTTCCGAATTATAATTCTCTCATGCTATGATTGATATTCGTTGAAAAAAATGTGTAATTATGTTGTTTTTTTTATTTAATAATTTGAAAAAAATACATGCATATTTTTGAATTCTGTATTGATAAAAAAATTCAAGAACTCTAGTGGATAATTAACTGTAATTAAAATAAATACACAACAATAATAAATATGGTAAATATTAAATATTGAATATTATATTAAGTTATAAGTATTGTATATTACAAAAATCAAAAGTATTACGATAATTCATAATAAAAATTGAATAATCAAATAAATGAAGTATATAAGTATAATTATAAAAAATAAATTCATTGTATGAATTTCTGCAATCAAGCATTCTATCTAAGTACAAATATTTATTAGTTCATTTCAAAAGTGTAATTTTTTTTCAGATATTAGATAATCGCAGTGCAGTGCGAAAAAGCACTTTACGCAATATGAGCATTGGGTCTTCTGCTGGAACCCCGACGCCAACACAAACTCCAGCTCCAGGAAATAATACTTTTATCGACCCACTTTCAAGCCATTCATCTTTGGATGGTTCTGATCCGCTTTCTCAATTTGTGCACGAGGAGTTGGACCCACTCTCAAAAATGGCTATTGATGAAGTAAACTTTATGAACGCTAAAATATAGTATTTTTGAATTATCAAAAAATTATCATATGATAATGTCGCTGATAACTTCTCATTAGACTTAATTAAAATATGATCCTAGTAACAATGCTTCATTCATACCTTACAATTTCAATAATGAAAATTCAAAAATTAATGAGTTTTCGTTAACTTACAACTGTCTGCATGTTTTCCAACGTTCTTCTGATGCTTAAAAAAAATTCAAATATTTTTTGGTATTATTCAAATATTCTTGGAAAAATGAGTCAGATGTAATATCTTTTAATTTCCTAATATTTTAGAAATATCCTAATACTATATAATTTGTTTCTAATAATTTTCTAATGTCTTTCTATATTTCTTCAATTCTAATGTTTTATGATATTCTCCATAATATTCTTAACATAATATTGCTAAGGTTTTTTTTTTTCATGAAAAAAACTTTTCGATTTCATAAAATTATTTTTATTTTTTAATACTGAATTTATATGCTCATTTGAGTTTTTGCAAAGAACAACGCACTAGTGTTGGAAATGTTGGAAACAATTAAAGAAAAAAATGATTAAGCATCGAGAGATTTTTCTTTTTCTTTAAAAATTCCAGAATATTCTAATATTTCAGAATTTGCTCGTTTTTTGACATTTTTCTGATATGCTAATTTGGATAAATTTTTCTAACAATACGTTTCTTACATTTGTATATTCCAATATTATGTAATCTTCTATCATTTATAATATTCCTTCAATATTATTCTGATATTCTTGTCATATTTCATAGCAATCGAATATTCCGTAACATTTTTCATACAACATTTAAAAATATTTTCTTAATATTTAGTGTGAATTTTTCGATATTATTTCAATTTGAATGTGATAATTTGAATTTTCGAGTTTGAAATTCAATTCTTAGAATTTTAAATAATCATTCACTAATACATCGACTGAAACATCTATTCATATAATATAATAATTCAATTTAATGTGTAAAAGAATAATGTGAATCATAATTTTAATCACATTAGAATTTTTCAAATAAGATTCTATATTTAATCAATGTCATTTTAATCGAACATATTTCAATTATATTATGTAGTAACCTATTAAAAATACAATCAAGTTCCCAAATTTCATTTTTTATATGCAAATATTTTATTTCCTCTTTAATATTCCAATTCAAAATGTAATTATAAACTTGAAAATTTAAACTTTTTGGTGTTTTTGCTATTTATTCAGCCCTTGCCAACATCAAAATTAAAACTATATTTCCAATTTAAAAAAAATTCAATTTTTCGTGTTCATATTTACTAATTTCATACTCCTAGTATTTTGTTATTTTCGAACGTCTCTTAAAAGCCTATTTTTTTTTCACTTTTCAGATTTCCAAATATTTTATTCAACTTTTTATGCCTTTTCTAACATTTTTACTTTACAAAACTTAACTGTAATGATATTCATGAAAAATTTACACAATTTTTTATCAAAATTCACCCAGTCGTCTTCTACTTAGTGGGATTACTCGGCAAATGCAACAGCTGTTGGAAAAAAGACAAAAGACAAAACCCCAGAACTAGTTGAATCTTGGTCGAGTCGCAAAGTAGGAATCTTGAACAAATACACAACTATGGAAAAATTGTCTATTACTTCGAGTTTTCTTCCTGGAGGAGAAAAAGGTTCATATTTTAAGTTGCAGGTCAAAAGCCAAAATTCCTCAGAATTTTTAGTTTATAAATATTTCCTCAATAAAAGTTTACATTAATTCATAAAATGTACACTTTCTAATGTTTTTTTCTCTCGTCCAGTTGTTCTTAAAGTGCAGCAAAATGTGAGTCTTGTGGACAAAGTAAAAACTAGATTGGAACAGTTGGATGATTTTGAGGAAGGTTCTGTCAGACAAATGTTGGATTTGTCGCAACAAGAGTACGCAACGCGAATTGAACAATTGAACAATGAGCTTGTTCATGCTTGGCATTCTGATCATCGTGTCAAGGCTCTAAAAATTGCGATTCAGGTCCGAATTTCGTGAATTTACGAAGTGCGAGGAAGTGAAACTTTTTTAGTGACGTTTAGGTGAATGTAAAATGAGGAAGAAATCAATCTTGCACGTTGAAGAACTTTGGAACTATTAAATCTTCAAATATGATAAAAAAGACCACTTCTTGGTTCAATAACATTTTTTTTTTAATTACTTTGTATAAAGAAGTTTCACTTTTTTCAAGTTTTTATATTTGGACTGTTCACATGGGATTTGATTGATTTTCAGTGTGCAAAACTTTTGGTGGACACTTCGGTTGTGTCGTTCTACCCCAGCAAGTTTGTTCTTATAACGGACATTTTGGATATTTTTGGGAAGCTTGTTTATGACAGACTGAAAATGAAAGCAGAGTACCAAAAGTGAGTTGTGATTTTGGTGGTTATTTATAAGGTTTTTTTGTTGTTCTTCATGCACTTGTCATTTTTTTATTTTTATTTAAGAAGTCAGGGAGGTAATGTTTATCAAAGAAACCAAAAACTGAAGGAATTTCGATTATTGCAGCTCTTGAGGTACTGCAATTTTTTACTGTACTTCAGCAAAAATTAGACGAATTCGTGGAATCTTAGATGCTGAACTATTTCACACAGAAACTCGACACTTTATTATGAATTACAGAATGAACTTGAAAATTATTCGTTCGCGCGTGTTTTAAAGATTTTTTAGCCAAAATTCGAGCTTTTCTTCACAGTTTTAAAAGTTATTATAGGGCATAATATTCTATAAAAGTATGTTGATTAAATATTATTTTATTTTTAAAACAAATATCAATTTATTTATTTATTTATTAATATCTTATTCATTCATGTTCATTTTTTCATATAGTTTAATTTATATTTATATTTATATGAAAAATTTTGTAGATTCGGCTACTATGATAATAGTTATTGGTAGTTTCAGCTACTATGATAGTGGTTATTCGAAATTTCAGCCACTATAACGTTTCTTATTTTTCAAAAAATCATAACTCGAAAAGTTCGTTTTTTAAAAAATTCTTCTGCATACCATTTTGGAGCTATTTGTCTGCTCTTTCATATGACATTTTCAAATTCATGCTCAGGCTATTGTGACAGCAGTTATTCAAAGTTAAAGCTACTATGACGTTGTTTATTTTTCAAAAATTCATAACTTAAAAAGTTTATTTTTAAAAAAATTCTTATGCATACCATTTTGAAGCTGAAAGTCTGCTCTTTCATATGACACTTTCAAATTCATGCTCAGGCTACTCTGACAGCAGTTATTCAAAGTTAAAGCTATTATGACGTTTTTTGTATTTTAAAAAATCATTACTCAAAAAGTTCATTTTTGAAAAAATTCTTATACAAACCATTTTGAAGCTATTTGTCTGCTCTATCATATGACATTTTCAAATTCATGCTCAGGCTACTATTATAGCAGTTATTCAAAGTTTAAGCTACATCGAGGTTTTTTCTTTTTCAAAACATCATTACTCAAAAAGTTCATTTTTGAAAAAATTCTTATAAATAACAATTTAACGCTGTTTGTCTGTTCTTTCATATGACATTTTCAAATTCATGCTCAGGTTATTGTGACAGCAGTTATTCAAAGTTAAAGCTACTATGACGTTTTTTATTTTTCCAAAATTTATAACTTAAAAAGTTCATTTTTTAAAAAATTCTTATGCATACCATTTTGAAGCTGATAGTCTGCTCTTTCATATGACATTTTCAAATTCATGCTCAGGCTACTATGACAGCAGCTATTCAAAGTTGAAGCTACATCGGGGTTATTACTTTTTCAAAAAATCATTATTCAAAAAGTTCATTTTTGAACAAATTCTTATACATACCATTTTGAAGCTATTTGTCTGCTTTTTCATATGACATTTTCAAATTCATGCTCAGGCTACTATTATAGCAGTTATTAAAAGTCTAAGCTACATTGAAATTTTTTATTAATCAAAACATCATTAATCAAAAAGTTCATATTTTTTTAAATTTATATACATACCATTTTCAAGCTATTTGTCCGCTCTTTCATATATTTTCGAATTCATGCTCAGGCTACTATGACAGCAGTTATTCAAAGCTCAAGCTACTATGACGTTTTTTATTATTAGAAAGATTATCACTTAAAATGTTCATTTTTAAAAAAATTCATGTACATACTATTTCGAAGCTATTTGTCCGCCCTTTCAAATGACGTTTCCAAATTCATGCTCAGGCTACAATTACAGAAGTTATTTCAAGTTTATTCTCCTACATATTTATTGGTTGTTTTTTATTTTTCAAAGAATGGTTACTCAAAAAGTTAATTTTTTAAAAAAATTTTTTATATACCATTTCAAAGCTATTTGTCTGCCCTTTAAAATGACGTTTTCAAATTTATGCTAAGGCCACAATTACAGAAGTTATTTTAAGTTTCATCTACTACATATTTTATAGTTGTTTTCTATTCTTTAAAGAATAGTGACTCAAAAAGTTCATTTTTTTTAAATTCTTCTATATACCATTTCAAAGCTATTTATCTGCCCTTTCAAATGACGTTTTTAAATTCATGCTCAGGCTACAATCACAGAAGTTATTTCAAGTTTAATCTCCTACATATTTATTGTTTGTTTTTCATTCTTCAAAGAATAGTTACTCAAAAAGGTAATTTTTTGAAAAAATTCTTATACATACCATTTTGACGCTATTTGTCTACTTTTCCATGTGACATTTTTAAATTCATGCTGAGGCTACTTTGAAAGCAGTTATTTAAAGTTCAGTATACTACGACGTTTTTGATTTTTCCAAATTCATAACTCAAAAGGTTTATTTTTTTTTAAATTCTTATACATACCATTTTAAAGCTATTTGTCTTCTCTTTCAGATATGTTCAAATTCATGCTCGGGCTACTATGATAGCATTTATTTAAAGTTAAAGCTACTATGATTTTTTTATTACTTAAATATTTATAAGTCAAAAAGTTCATTTTCAAAAAAATACTCATACATAATATTTTGAAGCTATTTGTCTGCTCTTACTGATGATATGTTCAAATTAATGCTCAGGCTACTATGGCAGCGGTCATTCAAAGTTAAATCTACTGTAACGTTGTTTTTTATTTAAAAATTCATAAAAATTCTCACTAAGTTCCTAATATTTTTAAAACCTTGAATATACGATGAAAAACGAAATTTTCCCTTTTTAAACAACATCGATGATTTGTTGTTCAGGCCTGGAAGCAGAATAGTCACAAGTTTACCCGATAACTTCACACCGGAAATGGTTCCAGAAAACGCAAAAGAAACTTGCCAAAATTGGTTCTACAAAATAGCGTCTATACGAGAACTGGTTCCTCGGCTTTACGTTGAAATTGCAATTGTGAAATCCTACAGTTTTCTGTCATCCAAGTAAGTAAACCACAACATGCCATTAAAAGTTGAGAATGATTTATTTTAAAATTTGAATGAAATCACATCAAGGAAAAGGTAACGTATGGTTGGTGTATAAATAAAATACAGTTGAAATTTTTAAAATTTTCTCACATATAATTTGTTTAATCAACAGAATCAGGCTTTTTTATAGTTGTAAAGCAGTGAAAAATTCAAATACTTGTATTAATTACTTTTGAATGACTTTCACCCTAAAAAAGTGAAAAAATATTTCAAGTTCTCTAGAGGCTTAACTTTTCTAATTAAGTTTAAATAATTTCATTAATTCCACTGTTTCCTACAAAATTTCTTTCTCAGATGCTTTGTACGTAAAATATTCCCCCATTTTACAGGGCAATCAATGAAGCCTTGAAGCGAATCACAAAATTAATCCGAGGAATCGGCAACCCATTAATCGCGATTTACGCTCGATGTTACTTATGTCGAGTCGGACTCGCGGTCAGCAAAGTTCGGGAACTCGATTTCGTCAACGAAAATTTTTACGATTTCCTCTTGACTTACCAGCAATTGTTTGGTCCAGCTGTAGTTGTTGACTTGGCCAAATATAAAATTTCACATTCCTCGTATTTGAGTATTTACACTCCAGCTCTTGACTGGATCGTGCAAATCATCGCCGCCAATGCCTCGGAAAATCTCATCGTGGAAATTCTTTCTCGTTGCAAGCAACAAAAAAATAAGTAATGAAACGAACAATGTTCTATTAAACATTATTCGATTGGATTTTTTTTTATTTTTAACTGTTTTTTTCTAGTGGTTTGTTGTTGAACATTATTTTAACATCGTTCAAACCAACCTACATCGCGATAAGAGCGATCGAATTCGTCAATTTGATTTCTGCCTGCGAAGATGATGGTAAATTTTCCTATTCGATTATTTAAATTCTTGGGAATCGGTTTTTAATGATTTTTTTCGTCTCAGAGTACCCGCAACATTTGTTGTACCGAAGTTTGGGGGAATGTTTGGTTCAGGAATCGCCACCTAAAGACAATTGTCAAACGGTTTTGAACACTGTTTGGAAGTACATAAACAATTTGAAAGATCCACGTGAATTCGTGCAGTGTGCTGAAGTTTGGATTCAGTTCACAGTTATTCATTTTACAGTGAGTGATTACAAGTTGTTTTGTTATTTAGAAAGTTTATGTAGGAATGAGAATTGAGGTACATATGGGGAAAATAAATTAATGTTGTTTTGTGAAAGTTTTTATATTAAAATAATCAATCAAAATTATTATTTGAAAGAAGGAAGTGTAATAATATTGCTGCGAAAAATTTGGTGAATTTTTCGAAATTGTTGATATTCTTTGGTTTAAAGGTGACTGAGTTGAACTCGTTTTTGGAAGCTGTAATCAGCCATTTGTCTCCGAATCGAGCTTTTGAACAGTTTTATACGCAACTGCAAACGATCATGGAAAAAATTGTGGCTCATACACAAGATTTTGAGTCGTTGTTGACAATGGTAAGTTGAAAATTATGTTGAAAAAATTTTTTTTTGTCTATGCGAATGGCCTTTTAAATATAAAGAAATTAGGGTTTCATTAATTTTCGTATCCATGCTACTATTTTGTGGTAATAATTTTGGAAAGTTTCTTTTACATGTTTTGGAACTATATTTTTCTAGACAAACAATTTCAGGGATTTTCGAAAATATCAGGACTGAAAATATGGGGGAGCCTTATGAGAATTTTAGAAGACTTTTTTTCCTGTGAGAAATGTTTTTTTTTTCTTTTTTTTGGTCATATTTTTTGATATTTTTCATCAGTTTCATGAATTTAGAATGAATTTTGTGGATTTTCAAAAAATTCTGCAGTACCTAAAAATATCAATAAATCAAACTTCCTCTCATTTAATGAGTATTTATTTATTTGAAGGATCGCGGAGTATCCTGGACTCTGAATTTATTATTGAAAAATTTATTTTCTGAGATTTTAGATCGAGAGAGGTCATTATTTATCTTCGAAAAAAATTTTCTAGCGTGTTGAAATATTTAGCAGTTTGCCATTTTATTTACAAGGGTTCTCCAGAAATCTATAGATTTCATCAAATTTCACAAAAAAAAAAAAAATTTGCAGTTTTTCAGTACACATTTAAATTTTCTCATGTTTCAGGTACGACATGAAAATTAGTAGTTCCTTCTATGCTCCTTATGGATAAAAAAATTGAATTTGACAGATTTCCAATCGAAAGAGGTCATTATTTATCTTCGAAAAAAAATTTTCTAGTGTGTATTACTTAATAGATTGTTTCTAGTTTTTCAGTAGACATAAACTTTTTTGAATGACATGAAAATTTGTAGTTCACTCTATGCTCCAAATTAAAAAAAAATTTAATTTGCTAGGTTCTGAATCGAAAAAGTAAGTAATTATTTATATTTGAAAAAAAAAAACTTTCTTGTGTGTATAAATATTTAGCAGTTTTCCATTTATAAGGGTTGTTCAGAAATTCATAGATTTTATAAGTTATAAAAATATTTGCAGTTTTTCAGTAGAGGTACAATTTTCTAATGTTTTAGGAATTACTTGAAAATGTGCACTGCATTTTATGCTCGATATTGACAGTTATAATTCAATTTTCAGGATAATTTTCTACCATTCATCGACTTGTTTCACAAAGAATGCATCAAAGTCGAAGTTTGCAAAACCGTCGTCGAAGGTTTGAGTGCTCAAACAGGATCAATTACTGATCCAATCATGATCAACGCATTGATGTACATAACAAAAATAATGCACGATTCAGTGAGGTAATTCTTGTTAAATAAACTATACATGAAAAATGGTAGAAACTATACAGCTTTTCTATATTTTTGGACGAATTTTATAATTTTTTTATGTTTCGAAAGAATTTTTTATCATTTTAGATTTAGATTTTGTTAGAATTTATATCTGAATTACTTTCCATACTTCATAAAAAATTATACTTCTATTTTGGTAATAAAAACTACGGAGTTTAAATCAAGCAAATAAAACCGCAAATTATTTTCAGTGCTTTGACAGTTGAAGACGAAAAAAGGCAAATAAGTATCTTGATTTGTGGTTTGATTCAACGAGTTGACTACGGTCGTGATTTTGAAAAACAGCTGAATTTTTACGTTGAGGCTCGTGCTGCTTTTCCTAATTTGGATCCTATCCATATGCAACTTGTTCAGGTAACAATATTGTCTATGTGAATGATCTTCAGAAAATGGAATTTTTGGAAAAATAAGAAGCATGAAAAATATTTCGCAAAATATTGAATTTGAGAACAGATTTTTGAAAGCTTCAATTTATCTAAATTTTAAGTGTGTCTTTTCTATCTGTAATATAAAATACAATATGTATTGCCAATTTTGCATTTATTTTCAGTGCGTGAACAGATTGTCGATAGACACCAGGAAAATAGTTCGTGGGCATCACACAAGAAAAACTTCGGCTTTTGTCAGAGCTTGTGCAGCTTTTTGTTACATAACAATTCCTTCTTTGACTTTGGTCAGGACTAGGCTTCAACTTTACCTTTTGTCAGGACAAGTGGCTTTGTTGAATCAATGTTTGGGACAAGGTATGCAAATCATTAACTGTTCTTTTGTACAATTCATCTTTATCTATATTTTATTTTATCAAATTGAGCATATTTATCAAAAAGTTTGAAATAGACATATATTTTAATGAAAAATCGTCAAACAAATTAATATACTTTTTTGTAATTCCAGCTGATGCGTGTTTTAAAGCAGCTTTGAGTTTGGTCCCTGAGATGCCGAAGATGATCGACATCGATGGTCGGAACAAAAGTTCTGAACCGTACTTGTTTTCCTATCTGTCAAGTTTTCTTTCAACTCTGCTCGTCGTTCCGGCAAGTACATTTTTTTCAATGCTGATTTATAAATATTATTCCCATTTGTTTATAAACACCTTCAGTATAGTTTGAAACGTTTTGTTTTAAGCCATTGTTTTTTTTTCTCAGTATCAAGTGGAAAAATGAGTCATTTATTTATTGACGAATACATTTTCAAGGTGGGAAAATTCATTTAAACATGTATTTTTATTTTCCATACCAAGTCCAATTCTTTCATGTATATTTGTGTAAGAATTGTGAATATACTTTGATTCAGAAAAAATAACATACAAAGCTGTAAAACGAAAATTCCATAACGAAATAAATTTTCCAAGCCTGAGAAATATTTCGTAAAAAAAAGTATTCATTTTTCTACTTGATAATGACATATTCAGAACAGTAATTTCGAACAAAATGTTAGAAAATTTTTTTTTCCATATGACTTTTTTTTAAAATGTAGTAGGTATTGTTTTTTGAATTCATGATAATTAAATCTAAAATCAAAAACTTGAATGTCTATCAATTTGAGTTTCATAATTATTGTAATTTCATCCCATAATAAGATAATCGTCATTTATTTAAATGTAGGACAGTCCCGAACATGGAGTTTTATACCTAATGCGAGGTTTAATAAATGCTGTCCAGCGATGTTTCGATGACTCAACGTCAACAAAATCATATTTTTATTTGAAAGTCTTGGACGTGCTTTCCACGATCGTGCAAGAAAATTATCCATACCACATTGACAAAGTAATAATACATTTTACACTTACTCAATTGAATTTCATTTTTTAAATTTAAACTCATTATCATTCAGGGGTGGTGGAATACGATTTCTTCTGGTGGGTGATATTAAAACATCGAAAATTTCAAAGGGTGTCGATTATTCAAGTAAATTCGATAAATTTATAGAGTTACAGGGAAAGGTCATAAATTTTATAGGATATGTTCGTTCTTTTCAAAAATCTGAAGAATTTAAAACGAATTAAATTACAAAAAAAAAATTGATCAGTTGTGTACATTTTCTAAAGTTTTGGAAGTTTTTGTGTGTCTAAATTACGCTTGAAAATTTGAAAATTTTAAAAACCAAAAGAAATTTATAAGAATCGTCAATAATTGTGAAAAAATCACTAAAATTTGCAGAATTTAGAAAATTTTGATACATTTTATAAATTGGGTTCTTCATCGTACTTTCTTGAAATGTGCGTGATAATGTTCTTTTTAATTTTCTATGAAAATTTTGAAAACTTGAAACGTATTAGAAAACTACGAAAAATCTCAAAGAGTTTGACACATTATTGCTTACAGTTTGCATAGATATTAATAGTTTGAATCACGTTTGGAATTTATAAAATGTTGAAAAACTAAGAAAAAAATCAATGATTTGAAAAATTGTCAAGTGTTGTGAATAATTTGAAAAATAAATGTGAAGAATAATGGAAAATGCTTATAAGTTTTGTAGATTGTGTTCATTAACATATTTCTTTGAAGTATGAATAATAATGTTTTATCACTTTAAAAATTTCAGAAATTTCTAAGTTATAACTTGAACAATATTGAAAAACTACAAAAAAGTTTGTTTAGTCGGATAAAATTTATTTATGTTTGGGAATTTTTTAAAAGTTTGAATTGCGTTTGAAATTTCGTGGAATTCGTAAAACTGCAAAAGAACAAAATTTTAATTGTCAATAAGTCTGAAAATTCAAAAAATTCGTACAGTTTCAGAAAATTAATAAAAATTTTGTTTATTATGTTCTTTCCCATGTTTGTAGTTTTTATTATAATGGTTTTTCATTTATGCATGCATCTAAAAACTTTAAAAGTATTAAAAGATCGCTAAAATTTTGGGAATTTAAATGCATTTTTGTGAAATTTCAAACGTTTTGAATACAGGAATATGTAACATGTGTGATATTTCAAAAACGTATAAAATTGAATAAACTTTACAAATTTCAAATTCCTAAATATTATAAATATGAATAATTCAACAAATTCGTATGATTTTCGAAAATACTAATGAGTTCAATTGATTCTATTCTTTGTTATGTTTCTCCGAAATCTATGTGACAATGTTTTTTTTTTTATTTTGTTTTTTATTTTTGAACAACAATTAAATACAAAAAAAGTTTTAAACAATTACGAAAAATCCAAACGAGCAAGACGAATTTTCATAAAATTTGTAAAGTTGAAAATAATTTGAATTAGGTACGTTTGAAATTCCTAAAATTACGATAAATAAAAAAAATTGTTGAAAATGTTTTAAATTGTCAATTAATCTGGAAAATAAGATAAATTTCTAGAATTCCAGAAATAGTTTATAAATTTTTTAGATCGTAAAAAATTTAGAAAATTCAGTGAAATTGCTAAAACGGTGTAAAATACTTTAAATTTTCAAATTCAAAAACATTATATCTCACAGAGATTATTGATAGTTTTAAAAATGATAAATAAAATTCAGAATTGTAGAAAACGTTGAAACCTTCGTAAGTATTAAAAAGTTCTGACAATTTCGTGAAGCTGCAATTTGTAAATTGAAGCCTTTTCGCGTAGTTTTTTCGGGTATTTTACCAATGCAAAATTTCCCAGGTTGGTAATTCTACTCATCATCATACGTCTTCCGCCATCCTTGTTAATACTATAAAAGTTAAGATTTCATAAAAGTTCGTTTACATAATAATATAATATAATGGCAATGATAGAAAAAAATTACATTTTTTTTGTAATTTATAATTGTTTATTATTTATAGTAATTTCTTTGGCTTCAAGAATCATGATCGTGTAACATATGTAAAATTTTATAAATGATTTAGGTCGATTCCAACGATAAACTTTATGGCCTAGACCAAAAGTTTGTAAGCGAGGTCAACAAAATGTCCACGAAAATAATCGACGAAATTTTGAACCACCTGAAATATCTCGGCTCCAGTGATGAAATTGATAAGCAATCAATTTTGTCATTAGAGTTATTCATTCGAATGATCGTTCGCTCGGATTTGCGACAAGCGTCATTGGCGCATTTAGCAATTAATTTGTGGAACCTATCGCAAAAACATGGTTGCGTCGACCAAAAATTACAAGTAATTATATATAAATTTTTTATCAATCGTAGACTAAATTTTTTTTTAATTATGTTTAATATTTCTAGGTGAGAACTTTGGAATACATGACAAGGAAAAGTCGTTCTCAGGAATATCAACATTTCACAGAAATTTTGAAAAAAATCAATAAATAATAACATGCATCAGCCTATTTTTGTATTTAGATTGAGTGGCATTGTAATTTACATTTAATTTTTCGTATTTTTTAAGGTAGAAATTATCTTATTCGAGAAAATTACTATTATTAAAAACTGAACCAATGGAAGTTTTATTTTCATTATTCGAATTTAATGTTCAGAATAATTATAGGATGCATGATATTTTTTTTTGTATCAAATGATAAAATTAAACGCAAAATAAGTAAGTGAAAAGAGAGGTCGCATTTTTCAAAATTTAATATACTCAAATTTCTTGTACATGTTTACATATAGATATATCTATTAGAAATTTTCCCCCGAATCCATCTTCTACATAGATATTCATTAAACGCCCTAAAATTTTTACGTGATAACAAAATTTGTTGCAAAATTTCGATTTGAATTAGTTTATTCAGGGATGTCGAGAGTGGAGGGGGAGGAATCGCAGATTTTTGCAAAAAAAGTAGTCCATCAGGAGATAATAACACAAAAAGTTTCGAAAAAATTTTCTATTATTTAGTCTTCAGTAAATTAATCCAAATATTTGAAGGAAAAAATAAGAAAAAATAATCAATGTTTTATGCTACATAAAAAAAATAGTAAAAACTGCAATTACTTTAATTTGCAAAGTAAAAAACAGAATATAAACAAAAGTAACATTTTTCGAAATTGATGTTACATATAGTATATAGTTAATATGTATGTGATATATTCATGATATGTTTTTTGTTAGCGATCATATTTTCCCTCGTTCCTAAATTTTCAATTCTCTCTCGACGGCCTTGAACTTGCATGATCAGAATTCTGAGGTAAATTTTTGGTATTTTAAAAAATTTGTATAATTGTATATATAGTTCAATGCTTACGTAGACACGAACATTTTTTGCAATAGACGTACATTTTTTAATCGTCAAAAATTTTTTTGGAATTCTTACACACCTACATTATTACCAGCACTTTTTTTAGGGGGATGGGGGAGGAACTAAAAAATGGCAGCGCCAAAAACTGTTACGTATAAAAATAAAGGAATTCTGTGTGTTCGATATTTTCTTTGGAAGACTATAATTCCTTAACATGAAAGATTTTTTTGCTGGAAGACTCTGGATTTGATATGGAATATTCGATGGGAAGAAATTCGGGAAATTCTGAGTGAAAAAATCGAAATTTTGAATTGCTTTCAACATAACATTGAAAAAAAAATTTGTTTGAAAAGAACCGAATTTGGAAATTTTGAATTTTCAAGCAAATATCTATCATTTCAACTTTTTAAAAAGGATTGAAGTGCAGAAAACTGGTTCTCAGAATTTTTCGAATTTTTGAACCTTTCTTGCTGGTTTCTTTATTGTTTTAAAGCAGAGCGCAACGCACTCAATAATATATTAGCATGATGTTCCGTGAATGTTAAAGATGGTCGAAGTCGCACTGATTGTGAGCCACATCCACCACATTGAACACCTGCACAAAAATTTTAATTAAATAAATATTCTAGTGTTTTAAACAACAAAAACTCAATTATTTCTACAAACTATAGTTCTGTATTCGTCCATTTTTTTTTCGTGATTTCGATCATTTTTTGATTGAAAAAATTCAGTTAATTTCGAGAAAAACCTAAAATTATAAAAATTTATTTCCGGAAAATTACGAAGAATATTGCATTAAAAAAAATTCAAGGATTTGGAAGCATTTCCAAAATTCGGATATGGAAACGACAAAAAAAGTTAGAATTTTTCGTAATCATATAAAAAAACATTGATAATTAAAAATTGAAATAACATCGAGATAAATTTATGATATACTGATCATCAAATTATTCATTAAAAAAAACATTGACTAACTCAAATTGTACTGAAAAATTTCAAGGAAACGTTTTTTGATTCCTTATATTAATTATTTCATCAATAATGATCATTGTCAATTAATGAAAAAAAGGGGAAAAATCGAGTTTCTGAAATTCTCACCTTTGAGAAGAAGTTTTCTAATGGTCGCATCACGTAGCTCAGGAGTCGCGCAATTGAAAGCAATAAAAGTTCCTCGTCCTCTGGAGGAGTCGATCGCATGGGAAAATTCTTTTTCCATTTCCAACAAATTATTAAGAGTGTAATTCCCGACTCGGGAAACTCGCTCTAAAAGATTTTCCTGGGTTATCACATTTAGCACAGCCTCCAAAAGAATGAGCTTGCTGGGGTCTCCCATCCAAGTGTTGAAAACACGATATGCTTGACTTGGCCTGTGTTTGGATATTTTGACAGATTAAAATTTGAGTGAACTAGATTTCACAATTCAATTTTCGGGCAATATCATTCGACCAATGCTAGGGAATAAGAATTTCGAATTTATTTTGTTTCGATTGAGAATAGAACGAGTTGGGAATTTTTGGTAAAAAAAGTTAAGTGCTTAAAAAGAAAAATAATCGAGATCTTAATACGAAAAATATCGATGATTTAATACTCCATTTTTCTTACAAATTTTTCAATTTTTAACTTTTTTTGTCTTTTAAAAGTTCCTTACAAATTACCTAATTTTTTGGGAAACAGATGATAATTTTTTTTTCAAATTCTCCCACCAAAAATTTTTTTTTTTAAAACAATTCAACTTTGGAAGAATTTTTTGGCATCTCCAGAAAAGTATTTTAAAATTGTCTTTATTCATCACTTTAATTTTTTGCAAGTATTTTGGAATAATCTGTGATCCCACGTAAAATTCTTATTAGAAAGTTATTAAGATGACACAGAAGATTTCTTTGTTGAAAAATGTTCGTTTACTTTATCAATTTTTACGAGAATCGAATTTAATGAATAAATGTACCTGAATTCCGGGAGATGATAATAACCACCCAACTGCATTTTCTTGCTAAAAGTCACCACATCTGGTGGGTTCTCAAGTTCGAAATGTTCGTGACACCACATTTTTCCAGTTGGGCCTCCACCCGTTTGCACCTCGTCAATGAGTAGCGCTATTCCATGCTATAATTAATCGATTAAACGAACTTACCTTAGTGAAGTTCGATCGTAATTATGCTAATATCTCGTCCAGATGGGATTACTTGTAGTAGTGCGCCCTGTGCGCGCGTTTACAACAGAATTCAAATCTCCTTCAAAAAAAACAAAGTCCCCCAGTACCGCCGCCAATGGGCGAGTGTGTCGTGGTGACGTCATATTTAAAAGCTTCGGGGACCGGGTCGTAAGGAATCCTTTCCCCAGGTTCGCCCTCAGGGTGGGTAAGATAAGAGGGGCACTTGGTGCCCCGACTTCTTTTGGGGGGGCTGTCCCATCTGGACGAGATATTAGCATAATTACGATCGAACTTCACTTAGGTAAGTTCGTTTAATCGATTAATTATGTCAAATCTCGTCCGGATGGGATTACTTGTAGATGTTAAAAGGAGCGATCCGGTGCCCCCAGTGAGCGGAAAATCGAGGGAAGAAAATTGTGTACTGCTCTATCAGAAAACCACTATATTCTAAACATCCATGTTAAAAACAGCGTTTACAAAGGCTGAGTTGTCCACTATAGGTCTATTATAAAAAGTCGCGAAAACCTGCGAGTTGCCGGACCAGCCGGCGACGCGCTTTATGACACCATAGAGACCCCTCTTCGTGCTGCACAAGAGGTTGAGGCATGTCGGGTGCTATGCGCCTTGAAGCTCTCGTCCACGCTGCATTCCACCAGGGTCTGTCGAATCCATCGACCTAAGGTTTGAGCCGTAGCCGGTCCATGAGGTCGCCTGAAGGTCACGAAAAGGTTCTCGCAGTTCTTATTCCTAAGGTCACGTGTCTTTTCCACGTAAGTTTGCATTACGCTGAAGATGCAAAGCGCCCGTCTTTGTTGAAACTGAGAATAGGAGAGAAAAGGCTGCGGGCGCCCCGGTGCTGAGGTTTTTAGCTGGCCAGGTACTCGAACGTTTACGCCGTCCCGTGAAAACGAAACATCTCCAACCTTGATGGTCGTCAGGGTCTGGCATCGTTGTCCCGAGGCCAAGGCCAGTAGAACAACCAGTTTCTTGGAAATAACTTCCAAGGAGAGTGTATCGTGAGGGTAAAAAGTTTCCAGTCTTGCCAGTACCGGGGCCGGGTCCCAGGTGGCCTCGTATCGAGGGCGTGGGGGCTTTTGGACGCCGGTGCCTTTACAAAATCTCTTAACTAGGTGGTGGTCCCCAACCTGGTTTCCTGAGACAAGAGACACCGCCGAGCGCGATGTGTTCAGCGTCGAGTACGAGCCTGCTGCTGCCAGTTCCCGCGTTAAAAATTCTCAAACTTGAGATGGTCCCGGGGAGAACCTATCCACGCCTTTTTTGCCACAAAATTCCCACCAAGTTTTAAGCGGCCTTGAGTATTGCTTAATCGTAGAGGGTGCGAGGGAGGTCAGCAGCGTTTCTATTGCCTCTACTGGTGCTCCCTGCGTCCTGAAGGTCTGCCCGATAGCAGCCCTGCTGCCAGGGAAAGCGTCCTGTGTTGTGGGTGCTGAGATCTGAAAGGGGCAGATAAAAGATAAAGATCAGGGGCTGGTGAGAAAATGAGAGGGGCCTCTATCATCAGACTCTGGCACAGAGGGAACCAGGCCTGTGAGGGCCACCAAGGAAAAATCAGAACCCCGGTTGCCTTGTCATTAAGAATCTTTCGCAAAACCCGCGTGATCAATAGGAAAGGTGGGAAAGCGTAAAAATAAAATTCTGCCCAATTCAGAGTAAAGGTATCCACGGCAATGGAGCCTGGGTCAGGGAACCAAGAGCAATAAACCGGACACTTGTTATTCAGCATTGAAGCGAATAAATCCACCTGAAAAGGCCCGAATCTCTCCTGGAGCCTCCTGAAATTCTCTTGGGCCAAGGTCCACTCCGTGTCAAGGAGGAGGCGACGAGATTTCTCGTCTGCTCTGAAGTTTTCAGAAGATGAGATGTGTGAGGCAAATACAAACAAGTTCCTAGCCTCGCACCACTGCCAAATCTCTTGCTACGTCTGAGAGCACGGGATATTTAACCGAACCGAATCGATTGATGTAGCCGACAGCCGTGGTATTATCAACTCTGAGAAGAATTTCACAGTCCCTTAGACTAGAGGCAAAGCACTTCACTGCGTATAATGCCGCCCGAAGTTCGAGGGCGTTGATGTGCAAATTGCTTTCCTTTTCTGACCACCACCCACGGGTGCGTTGTTCCCCGCAAACAGCTCCCCAACCTGCAAGAGAAGCGTCAGAGAAGATTTCCAGGGCGTAGTTTCCGGGGCGTATAACGTTGATCTGATCTGGATCCGCCAAAATCCTCAGCCACCATTCAAGTTCACCCCTCAGTGAGTTTGACATCAACATTTCTGATTCAAAATTTCCACCTAAGTTAGAGAGCGCCAGAAACTTTTCCCTTTCCAACCTCTTCGTATACAGTAGCCCGTACTGGATAGCGGGGCACACTGAAACCAGGGAGCCCAACATACTTGCAAATTTTCTAATTTTGCACCACTTTAACTCTGAAATGTGATGAACCATTGAGAAAAGTTTTTCTCTGCGACGTGCCGGAATGGCCACTGACTGTTTCTCTGAATCAAAAGTGAAACCCAGGTATTCTCGTTGTCGAGCAGGGACGAGTTTAGATTTTTCGTAATTGATGACGAAACCCAGAGCTAATAGAATCTGCACGTGAGCTTTCACGTTCTCTTGGCAGGCCTTCTGTGTCTGAGAGAGAATAAGAAAATCATCTAAATAGATTACAGACTGGTGTCCCTGGGCCCTCAGGTGCGCCACGACTGGCCTAAGGATTTTTGTGAAAATAAAAAGTGCTGAGGCCAGGCCAAACGGTAATGCAGCAAATTCGTAAGTGACCTGGTTCCACTGGAAACGTAAAAATTTTCTGTGGGAAGGATGAATTGGGACCAAGAGATATGCATCCTTGAGGTCCAGGGAGACCATTTCCGTACCAGGTAATATCAGGCGCACTACTGTGCGCCAATCTTTTAATTTGAAGTGCGGTGGGTCTAAATATGAGTTGAGCTCTTTCAAGTTTAAGATAAATCTCATGCCCCCAGATGATTTAGGGTGTAGGAAAAAAGGTGACAAAAACTGGTCCAGCTTGGGCTCGACTGGGAAAATAGCGCCTTTAGCCAATAGTCGTTTAATCTCGGCTTCGCAGTGATCTGCGGCGGGGCCCGAGAAAGTGCAAGGAGCCATGCGTGGCCTCATAGGAGGGGGGGGGGCGAAAAGGGTATCTTGTAGCCCCTGACAGCTAACAAAACAACCGGATCTGAGGTGATCCTCTTCCAATTCCCTATGAATTTTGCTAGGCGGCCCCCTAGTTTTACCTGCTCTAGCGGCGTTGCTGGTAGCGGTGGCGGGGTGGGGCTTTTTGCGAGGGCCTCTGTTGCTGCTGTCCTGCTCGTCGAGGAGTCCAGCTTGGCTGGCGAGCAGGAGCCCTGGTGTTTCCCGCCTGCGGCTGCCTCGGCTGTGAGCTAGTGCGGGGAGGTGGTTGAGTCGCCGGCTTGGGTGTCGAGGTTGGTGTCTTGACAGCGTCCTTGACCATCTTTTCCGTAGCTTGGGCTTCTTTGATGCCCTCGTCAAACGCGGTGCCAAACAGCCACTCGTCGATCGGCGCCGAGTCCGCTGCCACCTTGCCGATGAGATTAAGGGACGGGTTTATAAACGCTCGCCGGGCTAGTGAGAGTCGGTACTGCAGATCGGCGGTGATGTGAATCGCATCTGCAATGACTCGCAGGGCTGCCCGGGTCTCCTCTGACATTTGTTGTGCAATTTCTGGACCCAGGAGGGTGGATAGGCCCGACCCTAGAGCATTCATAGCGGCCGCCAGCTGGACCTGACGTGTGACCTGATGTTCGTCCCGCTTGAGCACCGGTGATAATTCTATTCGTGCAGGATTGAACAGCTTGTTCAGTTTGGGGGGGGGGGGGGGGGCGGATTTGGTGGTCTGCCGGAACCTCATATTTGGCCAGGAGTTGGGTCCGTTGTTCCTCTGACAATCCCGAGCTCGAGATGGTACGGGCAAAGTCGAGGACTGCGGGGTCCTAGATGGTTGACATCGTTTTTTCTACCTGAGTTCTAAAAAACTCGCTTGCCAAGGTTGGGGGTAAGGCTGCCGATCCCCCCCCCCCCTTGTCATTGGGCAAATCTAAAAAATAAAACGAGTCGTGTGAGCGAGCGCGAGCGAGGGGCACCTCGGGTAAATCCTTTACAGGAGCTTTACCTGGTGCACCGCCCCGGTCCTGTTGGACCGTCGTGCCCTCGAGGGTGCCCTGCTGGGCCTCGTGAGAGGAAATTGGCGTGTCGCCTGGGTGTGGGGAGCACGTCCTTGTACGCGTCGGATTCCTAACCTCCGAATCTGCCAATCGTTTATCGACCATAGCGGTGATCTTTTCCACTAGCTGGGCCTCCCACGCTGTCGATGATGCACGTGATCGAGAACGTGAAGGAGTATAGTGCGATTTGGAGGATCTACTACGATATGAAGACTTGGAACTTCTTCGTGAATTTGACATTCGACGCGAGAGCGAATTGTCGCGCGAAACTTCCGAAAATTCGGAGCACTCACGAGAACGTCGCTCTCTTGGGGACCTGGAGCGACTCGAACTTCTTGATTCTCTTCTTCTAGGCATCGCGAGCGATAAAAAACGTGTATTTTCGACGAAAAAACCGAGCAGTACGATGTTGCTTTTACGCGAACAGAAAACACAATGACGTCACCACGACACACTCGCCCATTGGCGGCGGTACTGGGGGAATATGTTTTTTTTGAGGGAGATTTGAATTCTGTTGTAAACGCGCGCACAGGGCGCACTACTACAAGTAATCCCATCCAGACGAGATTTGACATAATTATTTCAAAATGATCATTCGTCTTCAGCATTATTTGAGAAAATTTCGAATTTCCTATAATTTCACCTTTTCAGTGAGCTGCCTAAGTTTTTGGAAAAATTGTGGAGACGCGTGATTGTCCCCACCTTCTGCTTGTATTGGCTCGACCACAACTCCTGCTACAGGATTTTTTTTCTCTTTTTTGTATTTGACTATCAAATCTTCAACCTAAAAAATTTTCAATTTATTTTCATGAATTTTGATTAGTGGTTCGGGGAAAAAGGCCGATAATAATTTTTTGGGAATAGAAACTGGAGGTTCTAAAATATCCAAATTTTTTGAGTTGTTGAATTAGTCAAAAGATTGATTTTTTCGGAGTCATTTTTTGTGTACCTTTGATATTTTGAAAATTGTGATGAAAAAATAGGGAATTTTATTTCATATGTTAAAAAAGAATCAATCTCTCAATTTTTTTCGAATATTTCTGTTTGGTAAAGTTTTACAATTTAGTTTTTAAACAAGTCGAAAGATAATGTTTGTATTTTTCTTCCTTGTACTATTTACGATTCCATAAATATACTGATTGGTATTTTTTTTATTAACATTTAGTATCGAAATTTTTTTAATTTCATACCTCTGCGAGACATTTTTCGTCCTCTTTTTGATTCTCTCGAACGTTTTCCTTCAAAGGATATTTGTATTGAGGAAACGAAGCAATGGGCCAATCGAATGCTGGGACATCAATTTTGTGTATATATTTGCTATGGGTTGTAGATAATGAGCCCAAAGTTCTTCCATGAAAAGCCCCTAAAATATTATAAAAGATGATTAAAATTACTAGTCAATTTGCAAGTCATGATTGAAATTATTCATGAACCGAATGACAATTTTTCCAGAATTCAGAAATTTAACGATTTTTTTCTAAATTCGAATGGTTACGAAAGTAAAACAGGTTTTAGACGACTTTTTAAAATTCTTGTGATGATTCTTGCAGTATTTTAGGAATTATTCAAAATTTTGTCCTAGTTTCAATAAAATCTTTTTTTACAGATCGAAAAATATATCGAAACTCAATAAGTTCGTCAATACGTGGAAAATTTCTATAACTCAAAATTTTTGCTCTGTTCTCAAAAAATTATACAATACGATTTTGACAAATTATTGACTAAATTTTAATGCACATTTCGAAGTTTTGCACAAATTTTCATGATATTATTTTGAGTTTTTATTGACTTTTTGTTTCTTTTCGAGTAACTAAAAATTTTTTTAAGTTTTGCATGATTTCTTAAGAATTTTTGACATTTTTCAACGTCTTACTTCAAAAACTTACAAAACCTGCAACAAAATTGGCAAATATTCGGAAGATTATAAAAAAAAAAAATGCTTAAAACCTTCCATATATTTAATACTGAAAATTTTTTCTCGGTTCAGAATTTTTGTGCGCATACTTGAAAATTTTAGTAAGATTGCGATTTTCCAGTATGAAATAATTTGGTTTCAGGTCTACCCAAAAAATTAAACATAATATGGTGAAATATTCGCTCATTTTTCGAAAACTGAAATATTTTTTTTTTATTCTAGTGTTAAATCTTCTGAAATTTAAAAATTCCTCAAAATTTATATAAAATTTAGAAAACTCTGAAAAACCATCGTGACTGCAGCCTCGACGACTTTTCTGCCTTCTTTCTACACTTTTTTTATTTATACATTTTCATTTATATCATCGTTATTTATTTATAAATCCATCTAAAATACCTTTGAATGACAAAATTGAGTATCTGGGAGCACCAGGAGGCTGGTTAATCATGCAACTTTCCATTTCTTCTTTCGTAAATGGAGCATTATGTCGTTCTTTTTCTGCATAACGCATAAATATTGCTTTATAAGCATTTTCGTTCGAACAAGAGCCGCACATCATCGTCGTAATATGAGAAAATCCGGGTGGAGCAATCTTGAATTTGTCAATATGTACCATTAGAATCATAATTTTTAGGTATAATTTTGGGCTTAATTTACATCTGCTTTGTAATTACTATAAAAATGCCCGATGAAGTCAAATTCAATGAAAAATTCTTTATCACATCAAATTTTCAATAACTTATCGATATCGAGATCTTTTTCATTGTAAGCTGTGCAACTTTTTATCATCCCAGAAATTACTGCTTTCATAGATTTATTATCGTAAATCTTTGAACTTTATGGGAAAAGTGATCGTTTTCCACACACTTGAGTACCATAAAACTCGCATTTACCCACATTATTCAACGAAATATTGTTTTTTTACTGAACTTATCTCTCAGAAACGTTAAAGAAAATTTTCTTTTCCTCCTATACTTACGCCTTTTTTTAAGAGAACATTTTTCAATTTTTTCGGCCAATCTTCGCCGGGAAAAACTCCGAGAGCAGGTCGATTTGCAATGATTTTCTGGAAAAAATCGAAAAGTTAATCAAAAGTTGAGTTTTTTAGTACATAAAAAACATTGAAAAACAAATTGAGAATATGTTTAAAATCCGAATTCTATATCGTAATTTTTTCAACTTTAAATCACATTCAAAATATATATGAATGAAATAGACAAATTTCAAGAAATTTTGCGCTATTTTGTTAAATAAAAGAAAAAAAAATAAATAGAATTTTGACACATGAAAAGCAGCTATGATTTTCTAATCAATCATTTAGATACGTACGAATAATTATTTCAACAATTTTTGTGAACAACTGTTGGAAATAATTAAATAATATTTGCGAAATTCGTACTTGATTTTTTGGATCCTTGAGAACTTCGAGCATTGCCTTATGGTTGTACCCAAGTGGCATTGACGAAATTTGCATGTAAAGATCCAACAAAACGTTGCCATCCACGTCCACTAAATAATTTCCAGCTGACTTGTCGTAATTTGCAAACAGTTGGACTGAACCAGCTTGCTAAAAAAATTCACAGTTAGTAAATATAAAAATTCAACTTGTTGCTATTATTATTACATAAATAAATATGATATTCAATTTTTTTATTTTATATTTTACAATTTATTCATATTTTATACTGATATAGTTATATATTCGGTATTTATATTATTTCTTTAAGAATAACTTTATGTTTCTGGGAGTTCGAGGTAACTGAATAAAAGAAAAAGTATTATTTTCTTTTTTTTAAGTGGAACTTCTTTGAAAAAGTGAAGCATATATTAGGAGGTACTCCTGAATTTTTCGCTGATTGGTTTTAATTAATAAAAAGTCAACCTGAATATTATTTAATTCTTCCAACAACCGCTGTGTCTGTGGGCCCGGAATTTTGGTCACAACTGCGGGCCCCTTCGGTTCGTCCTCCAGCGGGCCCGAAAAATTTCTCGACCATGTAGCTTGGGCCCCTCAATTTTTAAAATAACACTTATTATTCTTTTGGTATTTTAAAGTATCAAAGGCGATGAAAATTATAATTTGTTATCTAGGACTACGACGTGTACAGAAATTCGTCTAAAGAAAGTTAAATAATCCGAAATTAAAAAACTAAAAAAAATTGAAATAACAAAGAATTCGAAATTGAAATATTTTGAAATTTAGAAGATTAGATGATAATTGAAGGAACTTTAAATACATATGTAGAAAATTTGCTTAGAAACATTTATCATGCTTAATTATAGTCATTGTTCATTATACATATTTTAACTTCATTATTTGGATTATTTTGATACAATTTTAGAATGGACACTATAGGATCTAACTTTTTTGTTTATGTTCAATTCTCTTTACGTATATGTATGTAACATTGAATGTATTATAATTTGAATAGTTTTTTATACTGGTAAACAGCCAAAAATTTTTTTTCAATTGTGTTAACTTTGGGTGATAGGGAGAAACAGATTTACGACCCGAAGCAATGAAATAATGATTGTCATCATGTTGTCCGTGCCCTTCGTCTATGAATTGAAAAATTAGCTCAACTAGAGCCACTTACGCGTTGTTAGGTGCGTCATGAGCTACGATTTAAATGATTTGAACTCTTGAGAATGAACTTGAAAAACATTGACATTCAGCAAAATTGGATTGCACTTTTTTTTATTAACATTTTTCAATTTTGCAGATCAAATTTGAAATTGAATTGATTCAATTTCAAAATTGAAATTGAATTGATTCAATTTTAAAGAGATTATAATTTGGAGGGATTTTGAAAAATTTTTTTTCAAGTTTCTAGAATTTGTAGAATACTTTTAAATTCTTAAAGGAATCATTAGTAACCTTTGTAGAGTTTTCAGGAATTTTGAAACTTGAAATTTTCTCAGATTTATGATGAGAGATCTACAGAATTTTTGGAATTATTTTCTTTTGAAGTGATCAAGAATTTCGAAGGTTTTCTTGACCTTGAAATTAAATACTTTGTAGAGTTACGATTAATTCTTGTCACAATTTACGTATTCTTGAATACCTTTGAACTTTCTTATGAATTTAGTTGGTCAAATTTGGATTGTTATAGGGTTTTATTAGTGTATTCGAGTGTAGTTTATCAATTTGGTGCTAAGTATCTTAACAGAAATAATTTTTCTAGAATTTCTAGCGATTTTCATTATGTTCGAAAATATATTCATGTCAAAAATGTTATAAATTCACTTCAATCGTTTTTTTCGTACTATTATATATTTTTTTCTAAATGCTTTGAAAAATTTTAAGAAATTTTTAATGTGTATATATTTTTTTAAATTTGCGTGGCTACATAAAATTTCGTAAATTCAAAGAATTTCAAAGTTTTGCTAATAAATTTTACGAACATGTAGAAAATTTCTTTCGTTGTATGAATAAAACGCATGACACATTCTTGATCTATAAATACACATAATTTCGCTCGTTCTATTTTGTTCACTTTTTTTTAACTGAAGGAATTTCTCTTCGAAAAAACTTCGACTCGTTAATTTGGCTGATAAAAAAATCAGATAAGTACATCCGTTATCTCCAACATTTTATGACACTTTTTTTTAATTCCGAAACGAATCGCATGAATGTCAAAGATAATATGTTTCAAGATAATATGTATTTTTTAAAACAGACGAAATCGCATTGAAAAATCTCAATATTATCACTTTTCAAGAATAAAAAAATGGCAATCTCCATAGCATTGCATGACAAAATTTCCTGTCCTTCTGTAAAAAAGTTCATTCATTTACATTTAGATTGCAAACAACTCGAAAAACCAGTTCGATTGAGTGAACGCAAAATATTCATTCCCCTTCAATATCAAGGCATAAAAACATAACAAAACGTTTAAACAAATCCTATATTATTTTCGTATCGCTGATAATTTTTATGAATTTCCACTGTTTATAAATGAAAATTTAAAATTTTAAAAATTGCAAAAAATAACGAAAAATCAACTTAATTTATTTAAACATCATGAACTCTGAACGTTTTGTGCAAAGATAAATTTCGACGTTGAAAAATTTTTGCAATATTCAAGTACAAGTCATGCGCGTGTAGAACCTCTCTCGTGGACCGAAAATATTGATTTCTTCAATTGCACGGCCTCAAAAACAAAATTTACCTTTGAAAACGTTGAATTTCAAAGCCGAACATCCCAGCACTTGGCATTTTTTCGCAAGCATACTTAACGAATTTGCGAGAAAACGGTTTTTTCGAAATTCGCGTAAAAAAGCGAGGGCGGGGAAAGTATTTCAAAATTTTTCGCAGTTTTTTGCACTGATACAAGTTTAATCAAATCTGAGATTTGTACTATTATTGTCAATGTTGGGAGGGAAATTAGCGGTTTCGAAAGATCGAAATCGCGAGCGTGACTGAGAGACTGCGATATTTAAACTGCACGAAAAACGTGATCTCCCTCTTGAGTTTCCCCCTCTACAATTGTACCTAGTGCGTGGGATCAGACGAGTTATTATATCTCGCGATTGGATCTTTTGTTTTTCAAATCAAGAGTTGAAGTTCTGATTAATTTTTCTGTTCATTATTTTGATGAAAGATTTATGTAACCATAGGTTGAAATAATAAAGTGAAGAAAAAACCTGGGACTGACAGAGAAGTTTTACTGAACCTTGATAACTAACCCCAATTTTATATTGAATTATTACTTGTATCGCAAGCTTTAATTTTATACAATAGATTTATCACTTTTATTACAAAATATCGATAACTTGTTTCTAAATATGTTAGTGTGAGTTATCTTTTTAGTAGGAATTTATATTATTTAAGAATTATTTGGTATTAGTTTCATTGTATGTTTTTACAATTCGGTCCTCTAGGATTCGAAATTCGATGGATTTTAGATACTGTCATATTATATTGTTGAAAAATTATATCCACCTGAAACTGAAAAATTTTATAGAGAGGGAGTGTTTTCAATACATTTAGTATTTTTTAGTATTCGTAGAATCTAGTTTTTTCAATGTATTTCAAGTTTTTTTTTTTAATTTTCATACATGTAATACACTTAGAATGTGGTGCTTATGAATTCGAAGTTGAAGAGATTTTTATGAACATCGAATACTTCTAGTAATTCGTATGCATTTTTCATATTTTTAGAGCATTTGTACAGTTTGAAGAATTTCCTGGTATTTTTATGTATTTCTATATCACATACTTCTATATAATTCCATGTTCTAGAAGAATTAAAAACTGAACGTAATCAGATATTTTTTTATGTTTTAAAAAAGCAATATATCTACAGAGATTTTAAGTATTTTAGAGATTTATACCTACTTATTGATAATTTTCTGATACTTTGCGTATTTTCGTATTTTTTCATTATTTATACAATACGCGAAATTTTTTTGGTATTTTTATAGATTACTATAGTAATCCATGAAATATAATATAGATATACATTTCTAGAATTCGATGCTTGAAGACTCAAAGTTCTATATATTTCAAGTAATTCTATATATTTTTGAGAAAAATATAATATTTACATAGATTTTAAAGTACCCTAGAGATATCCAATGGTTTTAGTATATTTCATATCATTTGTTATTAATACATTTTGGTAGGTTTCTCTAGCATTTTAATATATTTTTAGAATTTTTATGATTCGTTATAAGGATTTCTAAAATGTGATGCATGAATATTCCACATTCAATGAATTTTCAGTATTTTTCAATTTTGCAGAAAACAGTTTTTCATGAATTTCTTATAACCCATAGATTTCTAGAATCTGATACTGAAATTTTTAACCTTTAGTATTTAAAGATTTTTTACAAAACAGTATTTCATTGATTTATATTTCATTTTATTTCATAGATTACGTATGTATTCAGTTTAGTATTTTTATAGATTTGAATAATGATTGATAAATTCTAACGCTCTGGGATTTAATGTTTTATACATTTACAAAAATTTTATAATTTTTTAAGGAAGCAATTTTCAC
This sequence comes from Platygaster robiniae, assembly GCA_028476575.1. Lineage (NCBI taxonomy): Eukaryota > Metazoa > Arthropoda > Insecta > Hymenoptera > Platygastridae > Platygaster > Platygaster robiniae. The sequence continues at coordinate 8,790,314 of CM052021.1, read as the reverse complement.
AATGATTCTTAAAATGTCAGAAATTTCTAATAACTTTAGTGTGTTTTATGACATATCTTGTCTTGCATAAAAATTAATTAGAATACCTAGTACTTTCATAGATTTTGAGAATGTTTCTAGAATGCCTGCACTTCTATTAGTATTTTAATGAGCTGCAGTATAAATTGCCAGAATATGATGCTCATGGATTGAACGTTTAATAGTATCTCAATATTTTGATTGATTTTTCGAGAAAACAGCGTTTTTATGAATTTTTAACATGTTATGAATTTCTGGAACATTGAGTATTCACAATATGTTTTGATATTCATACAATTGAAAGGTTTTTTCGTATAATTATAAATTGGGAACAAGTCATATTTTTCTTTTTTTTTTGGATTTACTAATAATATATAAATTGTTATTAATTCATTATTTATAACCAGAGAACATAATATTTTTTTGAATATTAAGAATAGTGCCATAATAGGCATCGAAAATTTGGCAAAATAAAGAATTAAATATAGCAAGTAATTATCTTTTTACCCTGATGTTCAATAATATTTTCAAGTTAATAATAATTGTTTCCTTCGTCAGATACATTTACTATATAGTAATGAAACCTTCATTCACATATTTATTTGATACTCTAAAGCTATATACAAAAGGTTTTATTCTGTCATAAAAAATTTTTTTCTCTTCCAACAACTCTTGTACACATTGAATGCTCCGTACAAGAATCGCTTACATCAGTATGAGCTGTTGTAATTGAATTCGGCAAACTTGTACACTATGCAATAAGGGTAGGTTTGGATGTAGGTTAAGTGGGCGAAGCTTCAAAACCCATCAACGTTATGGTCATGTCATGCGAAAGACAGATGGGGCGTGGGGTAAGGAAGGTAGCAAAACTAACATAAGCCTGAGCTGACTGAAAATAACTACTTAAACTGAATTACTTGAAGGCTTGACATTATTGGCATCGGTCAGTTTACTCAGAAAATAGCCATTTTTTTCAGTTTTGTAATGGATCAGAAAGGCAATGATTTTTTTGGCGCACTGTTGACTCTTATATTTTTGAAACTCGACATAAATTTACGAACAGGAAAATAATACTCCAGAATAATTATTGATTTCGTACGGATAAGAGCCTTGAATGAAAAAAGACAAACAAAAGAACTTGAGAATTTTACTGTCGAGCTCTAAGCCCAAGCACAACTAAATCCTATTATTTGAATAGTTTAAATTTTTTCCGGTATTTTTATTAAATTTATGTATAAATTTTGAAAATTCAATACCCAAAATCAGGGTATTGAACCGGAGCAAACAATCACTCCTATTCGCTCGAAAAGTTCCTCTCCGGAGAGGAGGAAAATTTTTAGAAATTTTTTTCCTCCGCATCCGGAGAAAAGAAACATTCTGAAAAGAGTTCCGCTCCGGAGAGGAAGTTTTTCAAACGGATAAGAGCGATTTTTTGCTCCAGTTCACTGGGTGGAATTCATTAATCGATTTTATGAAATAAATTAAATTAAATCAATGAAAAATGGTTCAATTTCGTTGAATCAAAACGAAAAATTCAAAAAAATTGAATTATATTACCTTTATATAATTGGAAATATTACCTTAATAAATTGTGTTGAATGAAATGAAATGTCCTTGGAATGTAATGAAATTTAATTGAAACAAGTTAAGTCTCATGAAAATATAAATGACTTAATTGAATTAATTAAGAAAGTTGGAGAGTGATTTATATTTTACTTCATGATTAAATTTAATTTTACCTCTAAGATTTTCACTATCAATTTTTGATTAAAATTTTAAACTGTAAATGACTTGTTATATAAATCTAGCTACAAAGAATGAAAAAATCGGAGATCGTAAACTATATGCAAAAGTTAATCAACTCAAAAAAAAAACACTGATGAGGAATCACGAATGTATATTTTTGAAATTAAATCGTAAAAAATTGAAATTTCAAATCCTTGAAAAAATATATTTCTCAAATAAAACCCTGTCTAAAATTTCACCGCTGACGCCTCTATCCAGCAGTTTTAAAAGTTTGATTTTCTACTACTTTGTTTTCTAAAATTGTGAAAAATAAAACTCTTATTCAACTCACAGAGTCACGTCATAGTGTGCGCGCGCCGAACCAAATCACTGATTTGAGTTGTTCAGTATAGTTCATTAGTCTTCAGTATACCGCGTTCGCGCCAGTTCAAGCGTGCATACACCGTCGAAAAGAACAGGTTAAAGTGTACATTCGTCCGTCCTTAAGGGAGACTGCTTTAAGGGAGACTGGGGCAGATATCTAATGAACCGCGAAGAAAAAGGTATGGGTCTCCAACAGTTATTTCGTTTGTCTCGGGTATCGAGGCCGGCGACGGAATGTCCCATGCCGATTTTGACGAGAAATTTCAGTACTGTATGAAAAGGTACGGTCGCACGATAAGGCCGGGTGAGCGCAAAGTCATTAATCATCTTGGCTACGCCGGAGAAAAAGTGTCGTTTCATTTAGAGATACACTGTCCCGAGCTGTATCCCTAATGGACGGACGGGTGCACTGTCATTTTATGGGTTGGAATTTTTCTCTCCGAATCGAATTAATGATAGAGAAAAATTCCAAATTCACGATGATGAATTTCAAAAACGCGGTCCGGGACATTTTAAGATGTAGTGGTTTTGAGATCGCGCTAAGAAATCATAGTGACAAACTGTGAAAATGGCCGCCATTTGTACAAAATGGCGTCTGCAAAAAAAGAATTACGTCGATTGACACTGATGCTGGCATAAAATGGCCGAAATAAGGTTAGTGGAAATTCAAAGTTTGTACGTAATACGGTTTTTCACGCGGCGGAAAGTTTGTTTTCGCGATTTTTCCAGGTTTTTAGAAGAGTCGTCATTTTTTGAGAGCGGAATTCGTGCGCGCGCAGATGTCCTTGAAAAAAGAGATTTCTGTATGAGTAATTTAGTAGCTTTACACAATGCTTATGAGTCATTCCATCGAACTCGAATTCCTCGGGTGATTCATAGTGTCTTGAACGAAAGTAATATACAGACTGATTTTTTCCTCTTGAATTTCAGTTATTTTATTGTAGGAAATACTGACTGAAAAGTTGATTTTTCTCGATTGCCACGTGTTAGTTTTTCTTTATGATGCAATAAGTTGGGGAAAAATGATCAAATTTTGACAAGGGGCCGATTATCAACCTCGTGTCACTCTAGGGGGTGGAGGGGGAGAGGGGGTACAAAAAACCGAAATTTAAGTCACGAGGTTTATAAACGGCTCCTAATCATTGCTTCCAGTGTGTCCAGATTGAACGCGCTCACTTTCAATACACTCAAACCGGTCTCATGCATGTGAGAGGAGCATGGTATGACATCACGTTCTTTCTTTCTACACGCATAAGACCGTTCGAGTGTATTGAAAGTGAGCGCATTCAATCTGGGCATACACTGATTGCTTCATTTTCTATTTATTCATTAGGGAAAATATATTCATGAATTAAACTTCTTGAAAGAAAACTTTCTCGTGATCGCAATTTTTATCGAAAAATCGATTAGTTGCCAAACTGAAGATTTCAACATTGCATCGGTTATTCCCCTCTATTAAAAAAAAAAACTCGTTGAAGTGAAAACAATCATAAGAATCTTTATAAGCTACAATTTTGTGTTTAGCAAACACGATATTTTATGGTCAAAGTGCTATTTTTATAGTTATTTTTATACTTTATCGACGGTTGATTTTCGATTAATAAAAAATTGTTAATCTCAGTAAATTTTAAAAATTTCTTCAATTATCATGAACAAAATTGTAATGTTTCAAACTTAACTATAACTTCATTTTTTATGAGTTTTTTTCTCTATTTTTGGATTACGAGTGAGTGAAATAAACATGATTTAGTATACATTATACACATTTATCAGCACTAAGTTATTGTATGAGAACTGTGAGTATATTTTCTGATTTGATAAATTCTATAATATTTGCCATAATAACATATAATATAAAGAATTCAAGGGGTTATATGCACTTGTTCTCGAGGAAAAAATGCGATTCCACAATTTTTTTATGAAAACAACAGTATTTTCTGAAAAACTTATTGCCTATTTATTTATACCAGGTGTACTCCTAAGTAATTTCCGGTTTTTTCAATGGATGGCGTTCTGTTTTGTACCGCTGTTGGTAACACATACCATATGTCATTTTGTTCAGTCATATCGAGTGCTTGAACTGCGTTGACATTTTCTTGAACAAATCTTCCAGTAAGTTTTTATTGCGCTTCAAAAATGTCGAATTTTGTACCGAATTTTGAGCATATGCGCCATGCATTGCTTTTCATGTTAAATCAGGGGAAAAAAGTGTCCGAGAGCCACTGTGCGCTTGTGGAAGTTTATGGTGATCGTGCATTAACACTTCGAACATGTGAAACGTGGTTTCGACAGTTCAAAAATGGAGATTTCGACCTGAACGACGCCGCACGCTCCGGCAAGCGAAAATCGTTCGATGACGCCGAATTGCAAGCATTATTAGATAAAGACAACACGCAAACGCAACGACAGCTTGCAGATGCGTTGGGAGTTCAACAGCAAGCAATTTCCAAACGTCTGCGAGCCATGGGAAAAATTCAGAAGTGTGGAAAGTGGGTGCCCCATGAACTGACCGAGAGACAAATGGAGAATCGAAAAGTGACCTGTGAAATGCTGCTTCAACGATACGAAAGAAAGTCTTTCCTGCATCGTATTGTTACTGGTGACGAAAAGTGGATTTTCCTGGAGAACCCTAAGCGCAACAAATCGTGGGTGAGTCCAGGTGAAGCATCGACATCGACGGCACGGCCAAATCGTTACGGTCGGAAGGTCATGCTGTGTGTGTGGTGGGACCAGTCCGGTGTTATATACTTTGAACTGCTGAAACCTGGTGAAACTGTGAATGCCGTTCGCTACAAACAGCAAATGAAAGATTTGAGCCGAGCCATTGTGGAAAACCGACCAGAATATCAACAACGACAGAAGAAGGTGATTTCGCTCCACGACAATGCGCCGTCGCATAAGTCGAAAGTCGTTCGTGACACGCTGGAAAGGCTCAAGTGGGAAGTGCTTGATCATGCGGCTTACTCACCAGACCTGGCGCCATCCGACTACCACCTCTTTGCCTCGTTGGGCCATGCCCTTTCTGAGCAGCGCTTCGACTCGTACGAAAATGTACGAAAATGGCTCACCGAGTGGTTCACCTCCAAAGGCAATGATTTTTACTGGCGTGGTATCCACAATTTACCAGAAAGGTGGGAAAACTGTATAGAAAGCATTGGAAAATACTTTGAATAAATTAAAGGTTACGGTTTTTTTGGAATTATGTGTTTTATTTGCAAAAAAACCGGAAATTAATTAGGAGTACACCTGGTAAATGTCACAATATATTTTAGAAATTTTTTCAGACTAAAATTTTCATAATCGGGTGCACTACAGCAATTGTGCCAAAATCCGATGTTTTTCCGCGGTGAGCACAGTTTCTCGAAAACCATTTATCTGAACAGTCTGGGTTTTTTAAGGCTTGTTTATAATTATAATAGTCTCTGCGTGGATAAAGGATTTAGAATTTTAAGCAAAACTTTTTTTTTCTTGCTGCAAAAACCGAAATCTCAGACGTTAAAAAATCAAACATTTTACGAAAATGACCACTATTTTCGTCAAAATATTAATCTAGCGAAACCTTTCGTTCACGCAGAGTGTGAAGGTATAAACAAAAGTTTTTTTTTTTTCGTTTTTTGTATAACAGATCAACAGTACCTTATTTATCATGCTCACCGCACGCGGTGTCAGAAAATTTGTGTTTTGGCACAATGCTTGCTACGACCTTCATGACGGAAATTGTTTTCTGAAAAAACTCATGAAATTTCCTAGGACATAAATACAGAAAACGCACTTTATTTCTCGAGCGCAAGTGTATAAAAATTCTTGAAATAAACATATTGAACTTATACATTTATAAACCCTACAAATTTATAGAAAATGCTTCGATCATATTAGTGTTCGTTCAGGTTCATTAGTAAAAATTGAGTTTTCAAGAAAAAAATTTTAGGGACCAAAAAAATGTTGAAATAATTTTTTAATCAATTATCTTATTCGAGATTATTAAACGTGTAATTATTTTTAACTAAAAATTCAAAGTTTCTCGACTTAAAAGTGTGTACATATGGTGAGTTTTTTAATTACATCCAAATAGAAATTTTAAAATAGCAATAGTTTTCTAACTTTATTTTTAATGTAACGAATTACTATGATAACCGACAATTTTTTTTTAAACAGAGTGCGATTTTCGCAGTCGTCTATTGATTTGTTTTCTTGAAATAGAGTGTCACAGAAAAAAGTTGGTTCATAAAAGTTGCATTCAAGTTCATCAGTAATAAAATTGTATTTAAAAAAACGCACACATTTAGCTCTCAAAAAAATTTTGCGATTTTTTATTGGTTATCATGAAAAAAAATCGAAAAATTGTAAGCCTTCAAATTCGAAAATTTTATCTATTTCTTTCAATGTTTATTTCCTGATAACAATTAAGTAAAATCACAAATATATGATTGTATTTTCTAGTAACAGACATTCGTTGCTTGGGAATTATGATTTTGTAAAGTCAGAGAAACATTTTTGCTGTCATCTTTACGCTTTCATGAACTGAAATTACATAATCAAATTCGTTTAATTCGGTTCAACTCAGTTACTTATCATGTTCTATATAGAACATCATAACACTGGCGCGCAAGTGTTGACTGTTGAAAGTTAGAATATTGTAAAAAAAACAGTAGAATTCTTATAATAAGTACTATCATTTTTAGGATCAATTATTTGAAAATTTATCATTATAATATTCAATACGCGAAACTCAAATCTACCGACAAACGAAAACGTTAGGAGAATTCGCAAATTATTGACATGACATCGGCTATCGATTCGATTTTGTATCGAATTGGCATCGCGCCTACCAGTTACAGGAGTCGGCAGCGCCGAACATATTTACTCGATGGTTGGGCGTAACTATAATTTTATTATAGATAGTAAACCGGGTCAACTAATCGAGGCCGCTGTCTCTGAAGGGAGACAGAAAGGAGCTTTCATCCACTGCTGCTCTGGTGCCCTTTCACAAGTACATCTATATCGAATCGAATACCGGTAGCATGCCAATAAACATTCTTATTCGCTCCCAACAACAACAGCAACAAACTATATTTCCGTTCAACTAATAAGCAGCAAATGATAAGCAAATTTTTTTCGTAATTGCTCAACTATTTAGATGTTGTATTGCTGCTTTCACATAAACTTAGTTAGGTACTCATTTTTTTATGAGCAAAAATAGCGGAACATTGCATTTTTTCACAACCTATCAGCGGAAAATTAAAACATTCCTGTTCTTATTGTTAGAGGGATATGTTAGTTAATTGTCTCTTAATTTATTTTCTAACCGACTCTACTCCATTTATAAACAATATACAGTCCGAGTCATATTAACCAAAAATAAGAGCGTTCCATAGCGCTCTGTTGGTAAAGCATAGATTTTCACTGTTCTTTTTACTTCAAAGTTTTTAAATATGACAACTTTCGTAAAAAACTGGCTTCAGTTACAAACTTCGTACTAAAGCGCAACTAAAAAATAAATAAAGTTTGCTGTTGCAAATTTTATCCATATAAGACGGAATTACAATGTCTATGTAAAATTTTCTCCTACGGATAGATTTTACAATAAAGGAACAATTTTTTTTACATATTGCTGTTGCTTGTTAGTACATAGTTTGTCGCTGAGATAAGTTTTTGAAAAATAAATTCGTACTCAAATCATAATAAATAAAAAACTGTTCGAATTTCTACATAAGTGACAAAGCACTACAAAATACCTTTAACTGAATCTTAAAATGAATTAAACGAATTTGTATGAGTCGAAAACGCTCGGGTAACTTTACTATAATGTAGAGAAAGAGTCTTTTTTTTTAACGACAAACACTAAAAAAAATATGTATAGTTATTGCTCAATCAATCAGCACCTAATTATAGTATATACTTCAACTTTTTCCACGTACGTTATTTCACAAGTTCTTACACATATCAACATCACGTAAAAAGATAAATATTTATCAGATTGGTATTTTATGAAAGAAGTTTTTTCCCGTACGTGGATGGAAGAAAGCTTGCGAAAAATATTTTGTTCGTCAACGGATAAAATACAATGTGTGCCTTGGCGCAATGGCCGTCCTCGGACAAGAACGATATTTTTCTGTCCAAGGCTAGCGCCTCGGACAAAAACTATCGTTTTTGTCCTCGAAACGGCAATACAGCCGCGGTACACAAATAACTATTCCTCCGCATCCGGAGAGGAAGAAAAATTGCGAAAAAAGTTTCTCTTGGGAGAGGAGGAAGATTGCGAGAAACGTTCCTTTCTGGAGAAGCGGAAGACTGCGAAAAATTTTTATCCTCCGCATCCGGAGAGGAGGAAGATTGCGACAAAAGTTATTCTCCGAAGCCGGAGAGGACAGAAAATAATATCGCTCTGGTTCAATACCCTGCCGAAAATCTTGAAGTTCCATCAATTTCTGTACAAATTTTAAAAATTCAATACCAGAAATTTTAAGGTTTTATGAGTTTCCGAGGAAATTATTTTTACATAGATGTAAAATATGAGTAAGTTTTGAGTATATTTTTTGTATATTTTACAAAAAGGATTTTTTAATATTTTTATAGAATCCTAGTTTTTCTTTAGATCACTGTACATATTTTTAGGATTTAATGCTCTAGAACTTGATTTAATATATATTACAAATATTTTTGTACATTTCTGAGAAAACCCATACATAGAGTGAAAGCATTTCATGGACTTCTTGTATTTTTTTACTTTTTGATATGCATAGTATTATTTAGTGTTTCCTTGCATTTTAAAACATTTCTAGTTTTACATTTTTCAACATTTTGTAAAATTTGATGCTTTGGAATTCGATGTGTTACAGAAATCAAGTATTTTCTTAGAATATTATTCAAAAAACAATAGTTTTATAGATTTGTACGAGAAAGTTCTTCAATTTGTATAAAAAAAAAAAAAAAAATAGGAAAAAGAAAAACAATACATGACAAATTTAAACGTATTGGAAATCTGTATAAAGATAGTGTTTTCTGGAACAATAATTTAAATACTCAAAACTGTTGAAATTTTCTATAAATGAACTATTGCATAAAATTTTAGATATCTATAGAGTGATCTACAGAATTACTATAGATTACTATAGAAATCTATGAAAATACTGTAAAATACTACAACGTTTTATAAATAACATCAAATATGAAAATTTTAAAAGGCCATGAAATACTTAATACCTATGTAGATATTATCTACTCAAGAATCCATGAAATAACTAACAACTTTTAGAACCTTGATTCCTAGAGCATCGAATTCTAGAAAGCTATGTAAAAATTTATATTAAGATGATTTAGAACCTACTGTAGTGTGAAGAAGACGTGAAAAATGGAAACCGATCAAGGGGATGAAATACGAAAAGAGAATGTCTTCCATGTCGTCTTAATATGAGAAATCTTTCAAGTTATATAAATACTAGAAAAATATGAGAAAAGTGTGTTAATATAAAAAATGTGGATTCTTTAAATGTATAAATAGGTACTTAAAAATACGAAAAAAAGGGCTAAAAATCTGTATAGGAGATAGCTACTGTTATCTAGAAAATAAATTTCAATACTCAAAGTCGTTAATATTTTCAATAAATACTGTAGTAGCATCAAATTTTAGAGATCTTCATGGCAGTTCGAAGAAATAAAGTATATATATCAAAATACCGGAAAACACTACCTAATTTTATGAATAACATGAAATACAGCAAATCCAAGAATCCATGAAATACTTTAAGTAGGTATAGATATAATTACACAAAAACCTATTGAAATATCAATTTTCAGAACTTTGATACCTAGAGCATTGAATTCTGACAGGCTGTATATATAGAAATCCATAATAACAGAAAATACTCCAAGTTGCATATATACTGAAAAATATCAAAAGTATTTAAATGAAAATACTAAATGAAGATGAAAAAACGAACAAGTAGTACATTTCGCATATAGGGAAAATAGTATACTACGTACTGAGGGCTGGAAAACGAGTTTGTGAACTGGACGAGAAACGAGTTTTCTATGCCAGAGGTACGTAATAGTATATTTCGTATCAAGTAGCAGAAACGAGTAAAACGCGAGTTTTGATGCTCCTTGACACGAGAGATATTTTTCACGCTCGCAGCAAGGAAATTACTTAGTCTTTTGTTTACTGTTGTATCGTGAAAAGACGAGTTTCTCTGCCGCTTGACCTTCGAGCGGCATAGAATACGGCGAGAAGGCGCGCGGCGAGAACGAGTTTTTCACGGCACAATAGTAAACAAAAGAATAAGTGATTTCCGTGCCTGTTACGAATGATATTTTATGTACCGAGGGCATAGAAAACGCGTTTAGAGATCTTGAGCTGGCATAGAAGCGCGTTTTCAATGCCAGAAGTACATAAAATAATTTGCTCACGAGGGTGTAAGTTATATCCCTCGTCTTCGGCCCGGGATTTCCTTTTTGTTATTGCCAAATCATTGTTCAGGAGTGAATATTTTATCCCCACTGGGACCTATTTCAGTACTCAACTTGGATAATAATGATAATCATGAGCAGAAAAATTTCAAAGATTTGAAACTTAGAAATAAATCAGAATATTTTGGGTAAAGAAAATTAGTTAAATTTGTTTTTGTTTTTTTTTTGGTTTACCAGAAAGTAGGTGTCCGATTTTCCAAGGAACTTGTGAATTAAAAAGAAATTGTGAATTTCAAATTGATGAATAGAAATTGTGAGACAGGAATTGTGACTTTTATGTGGAATTCGGATTATAGAATGAAAAGAAATAGGAATTAGATATGTGAAGATAATAAATAGAACTATAGCCATTTTGAATAATAAAGAGTTTCAATAATGAATAGATTTGTAAAGTCAAGCTGGAATATAATGCATTGAAAGAAAAGAAGGGTGTGAATAAGTAACGTGAGAATTAAAACTGCCAAAGGGAATTTAAACAGAGAATTGTTCATGAATTATGCCAGAGCCAAGAATAAAAGTCAACTGAAAGAAATATAGATACATATAAGTTACGTAGAGAGTGATTTGAATTAGTTTGTTTACCTGGAATTCTTTATGTGATGAAATATTGATAATAATAACATCACTCAAGTAAGATTTTCAAAGGAATTTTCCAGTTTCATTCAATATTTAAAACAACCCCCGATTTCCCTTTAAGGGGTTATATAGCTTTTTGTGCGGAAAAATTAAGGATGGTTTGGAGTAACTTTTAAGGTATGTAGCAATAATTTTATGACACTATGGTTATAGTTTTTTGATAGTATATTGTTGACTTGAAAAAATAAGTATTTGTTCATAAAAAAATATCAACTGTTGGCGGAGTTATGGCCCTTTCCACGAAACAATTAATTTTTTGAAGAGACTTGCGGTGACCACGATGTAAGTCGAACAAGTCAACTTAAATCAGAAAATCCAAAAAATTTCATTAGTCTAGGAATATGTCCAGTTCTTGAACGATCGCTTTTTTATAGAAAACTTTTTATTTTGCAGATAAGAATTTTTTAATAAAATTTTGAGAACGCAAAAAATCTAAATCTCGAGGAAAACAGTCTTGCGGTTTCAAACGGAATTTTTTGGATATTCTGATTTAAGTTGACTTGTTCGACTTCTATCGTGGTCACCGTAGGCCTCTTCAAAAAAAGAAGTTATTTCAGGGAAAGGGGCATAACTCCGCCAATAGTTGATATATTTTTATGAACAAATACTTGTTTTTTCAAGTGGACAATACACTATTAAAAAACAATAACTTTGGTGTCATGACATTATTGCTAATACATACTTTAAAAGATACTCCAATCCACCCTCAATTCGTCCGCACAAAAACGTATATAACCCCTTAAAAACTCGGGCAAAGGGTCATCATAGGCCGTTGTCTATCGGGGGCCTTTTTCTGTTTGGACGAGATTAAGGAATCTATTTCCCTAGGCGTCTTGCCTAACACCCAAGTTACCTAACTATTAAGAAGATTTTGATTAGATTCTATTTATCTCGCTCGTCACAGTAAAAAAATATTGAAATCTCGAAGGAAATATACTTTTACGAAAAACCCCTGTTGAAAATTTGCTCCGCCAACTCCCTTGTGAATTTCAATTTAACTTCATAGAATTTTCCAATGAGAATGATGAAAAGTGTTGGGAAAATCCGAATTTTTCAGAAAATAATGAGTTTTTGAAGGGATTTTACATAAAACGTAAGTTATTCGATTCGATTGAATGCTCGAGCGAGCAAGAGCATTTCGCCGGGGGTTTGCGCAAAAGCGCTCTTTTCAAACGCCGGTCGAACCGCGATCGGCGTGAACCAGAGCGCGAAACGCGAGCAACACAACAGAGGGGTGGTTTTCTCTCCACGGATCAGTGGTTGCGCGCTGGACGGGATTGCCGCTTGTTTTATCAGCGTCCTCGCTATGGGCGCCAGTACGGCATCGCGCGTCTCTCGCGTTGTTCCCGCTTGTTCAACTCACTCTCTGCGAAACTTCTTCTCCTGGGCTTCGTCAACTTCTAGCCGATTCACCCCGTAATTTTTTCTCCCCTTTTTCTCCTCATTACGCGATCCCCTGAATCTTGAATGTACTGAATTCAGAAACACTGACTCCTCACCCTGCTTTTCAAAAAAATTGTGAAATTTTCATTGAAACTATTTGATTTATAACTCAAAAATCTTGACAATGTCCTCATACCATCAGTTAATTCAACTAATACAGTGTTTAAAAAGTTACTCAGTAAATAGAAAACAGTTTTTAAAAAGGATAAATTTGACTGTAAGAATATTAAAGAAAATGTTTTTGAAAATTTTCATGAGTATCAATATCTGTTCTTTTAAGAATTTGAAATAAAAAATTATAGAATAGTGTCTATAAAACCTCAATTTTTTTTCAAAAATTATCCTTCGAGTTTCTCGAAAAATTCTTGCGTTCAGAAAATGTGTTCACTTACATCAAATAAGTTCCAAGATTACATCTTAATCACTGAAATCACATCACCAAGTCAGTGTTAATGGATTCATCAAGTCTGTTCCTCAAACAGAAGTTTGCAAGAAAGTTTTAGAAATTTTGTACATCTTTTTCAAAACTCAATGGACTTTTTATTTGTCAAATTTTTTTGCGGATAATGTGAAAAAAAGTGCCAGAAACTTTTTCGCAAACTTACGAGTCCGTTTCCTGAATAAATGTTTCGACGTTTCATTTCCCTCGGAAAAATTGCCCGTTTTGAAAATGCAGTTGCGAAGTTTTCGCGCGTTCGAGGATATTACGTTTCGCGAACGAATTTTACTTGTCGAGAAACTTGGAACTCGATTGACCCGGCAAATTTTCGCGACATAAAAATTCCAAATAATTGTTTTGCAGTGACAATTTCTAATGTTGAATATTACTGTACACTTCTATCACGACTGAAATTGTTGGTTTTGTGTGCACTTCCTTTTTCTTGGAGCACGTAGAAAGATTGGTGATGATGAAAGATTTTTCTTCATGAAGAAAGTTATTGATTCTACACATTAAATTTGAATAATGACAGAAATTACTTTAATAACAGTCATACTTATATTAAACTCGTATTTGTTGCAGTCATAGAAATAATTTATTCTGTTGATCAGTGGGTTCTGTAACATGAATATTGTACTGTTAACGAAATTTTTTTTCGTTGTTGTATATTATAATGTCTTGAAAAAAATTATTTGGATTCTTTAATAGAACCAAAAAATATATATTAAAGATCAGATGATTAAAGAAATAAAAAATGGTTAATAGAGAAATTTTTATTTGTTGCTGTCTAGATATGATTCCAAATAATCATTGATTTTTTCATATTTTTTGTATTAATTGGATAATATCTAAAAAATCACAGTATATCAGTTTCTCATCAAAATATTTAATTTTGTAATCAAACATAAATAAATTGGTCCATTATCCGATTTCTTTTGTGGAACAAAACCTTTAGTAATCGCCAATCTTTTTATCAAAGGTTAAAAACTTCACCCCACGTTTTTATGATGCATTTTCATGTACCCATTAGAGTTTGTTTGGCGATGGAATATGACGACTAGTAACCAATGATTGCCATTTACTATGGTATTAAAATGTCGTAATCGAAGCGGTAGTGAAACGGCTAACAACGGTCGTTATGTTATTTACGCTCCACGATCATGGCATAGTGTAAGTAGATCCGAGTTTCAATGGTGCTTTTTTGGCTTTACAGCTTCACGCGATACTAGTTTTTTTTTCTGGCTTTCGCTTTTATTTGTGTCATGAAATTTGAATTATGTACTAGTAAATGTTTATTTCTTTTTTTTCGGTTACTGTATAGGTCACTTTTTGAAATTCATCGAATAAGATTGATAAAGTCCAGTTTGACTAATTTGCATGATGGAAAAGAAAAATGTAGTACTTTTTATAAGATTTATAGTAAAGGTACTAGAATATTTTGAGATTTACGATATTATTGCAGGTTTTGTCATTTTTATCTTACTCATTACAATATTGTAAAATGAAAAAATTGTTCTGCTATACAAATTGCTATACACACACCAGTTCTTGATGTATAATATGATAAAAATCAAAACTTTAAGAATGCAAATTGTACTATATAAATCGTATATTCTACTATACTAGTACAAATGATTTAATATTCATGTAAAATGAAGTACAAATATAATTATTTAACCTTCTATTTTTCATGTTAATACTTCGCACTATATGATTTTTTATATACTGAGAGAAAATAGTGTAACGATCAGTATTAAGTGAATGTTTTTTAATGTTCATACGAATTGAATCATTTTCTGGTATTTTCTAGACTTCTGTAAAAATTTTTAGAAGTCAATGCTCTAAATTTTGAAGTTCCATAAAATTTCTGAAAAAATTATACACACCTAGATTTCAAGTATCAGTAGATTTTTAGTATTTTTAATTTTTTTTGTTATTTATAGAATTTTTAAAAATTTTTTCGTACTTTATGGATTCCTAGTATTTTTGTAGATCCATATACAAATTTTTAGAATTTGACGTTAAAAGTTTTGAATACATATAAATTTAGAGTTTTTGAATAAATTTCTATGAAGACATTTACATAGAAAAAAAGGATTGCGTAAAATTCTTGTATTTTCGTACTTTTTGGTACACAAGATTTGAAACGATTTCTTATATTTTATGGATTTATTTGTAAATATCTAGAATTCAACGCTGCAGGATTTGAAGCTTTTTAGGTTTTTAGTATTTTCGTAGATTTTAATTTTTGTTTGCTATTCACTGGAACGAAACGATTTTTCGAAATGTTTTTTTTCTTCGTCATTCTAGTCAACTATTAATAATTAGAATCTGGTTTTAAAAAAAGTTCTGCTCAAGCTGAAATCGTTATCTTCGCTTCAATGGGATGAAGAATTCTAAATTTTGTTGAATTACGAGAACATACATAAAACTATAAATTATGGGCTTCTGATTTCAGTAAACAGATTTTTGATCATTTTCGACTATATCTATTATTGATAATTATTATTTTTATTGTTTAATTCATTTGTGTTTTTTACTCATTGTCTTTAATGTAAGTTTCTTTTAGCATTCATTACTTGTTTAAATTGCTTTTTCATTTTACCATAAAAAATCATGAAATTTTCATAGATTTCCAGTGTTTCTCAAATAACTATTCACATTTTTCAAAATGTGGTTCTTTGAAATTCGAAGTGTGATAGATATTGGGTACATTATTAGATTATTCAACAAACATTACTCTCATAGATTTCTATCATTTCAAGTATTTTTTTTATATTTGTAAAATTTCAACCATTTTCTTCTATCTTTGTAAATTTCTGCAACTTGATAATTCAAGATTCGAAGATTTTTATATTCTTGATATTTATTCACTGGGCTGAAACGATTTCTTGAATTGTTACTTTTTCGATATCTTGGTTAAACATCGATCATTAGAATTTTGCTTTGAAAAAAAATTCTTCTGAAACTAGAATCGTTAGTACTTTTGATTTGATGAAATAAAGAATTCTGAAGTTTGTTCAATTTTGAGAACTCACATAAAACTATTCAATGTGTCCTTCAAGTTTCAGTAAGCACATTTTGATAATTTTTACCTATTTTCAGTATTGACTTTTTTTTTATTTAATACACTTGTATTTTTGTTGCATTGTTCTTAATGTGAGTATTTTTCTGCATCATTACTTATCATTATCGCTATTTTATTTTATTAGGGAAAATCATGAAATTTTGGTCGATTTCCAGCATTTCTAAAATTACTGTCAACATTCTATAAAATCTGAAATTCTAAATGTTATAGATATCTTGTTTTTCATTAGATATTTCAAAGAACATGATCATTTTTGATTTTTATCACCTAAATGTTGTTATTTTTGATTAAATAAAACTTAGACTTCCAAACTTTGTTTGAATTCTTAGAACTTACACTACCCTTCAAATTTCAGCTACCACATATTTTTTATTTTTGTTTATTTTTACTATTGATTATTAGTATATTCATTGTTCAATACATTTGTATTTTTTACGCATTAGTCTTAATGTTTGTATATGTATCATTTGTATATTACTAATTACTATCAATTTCTTATTCTTACATGAACTAATCATGAATTCTACTCAAATTTTGGGATTGGTTTGAACTCTTGAAACCCCTCTCTGCTTACGCCCATGACCCTAGATAAAAATATTCCAATGAAGGTAAACTTTATCGCCGTTTCGAAAAAAAAAAAACGTCTTTGTCACGACACGATCAATTTGGCGCGTATTTACTTACACGTGTACCTCGACATAACTCGAGTGTGAGTAAAACGTGGAATAAGGATACGATGTACAAACATCGTTCGAGGCGTAAAAGGGCGCAGTAATTGGAAGTAATGTGCGAAAATATCTCGATCGATATGTCACCCGAGGTCCCTTTTGGCCTAAGAATTATGAATTTTTAACATCTTTCATTGTACGCAAATAATACATCGAATTTCGTAGGTCATAGTTTTTATTTCCATGTGAAACGAATTTCTACACGATCCGTGCAAAATTTTAAAAGAATACCTTGAGATTGAAAATTCTTGAAATTAAAAACAAATCATCGGATAAAAATATATTCTAGCAGATGAAGAAAACATGATAATTCAGAAAAAAGACATTTATACACTATTTACTTGTACTTTTTATATATATCATGCTGTATTCCAAATATTCAATCATTTCCTGTTCTCAAAAATAATTATAGTCAAATTGAAATTATATTATACTTTATTCTATCACTATTCTGTGAAAATTTTATACTGGAACATCTCGTGGAAAATTTCATGGCATAATACATCATTCTGAATTTTAATCATTTTTTCTATCCTTTGACCACGCAAAGCCTGGCAGCTGAAACTCTCCATTCGCCCCCGGCATTTTTGGGTTTTGCAGCTCGTTTTTTTCCATGCTAAAGTGTGGCTTTTTTGTTCATTAATGAAAGAATTACACGCGCTTTTATTACACGGTTGGAAATAGAGCTGAGTAAATGACAAAGGAGCGACAGCCGATAAAATGAGCATTATTCCCAAGTATGTACACGCTTTTGTAACAAACAGCGATCGCCATTGAGATGTCTGAGACACTCCATTTCGTTGCTCGCAAGCTCTCGAATCGAATGGACCGTTGCTTTTACAAGCTAATCAAACGCCCCAAAGTTTTTATAGGAATAGTATACTGTACAAAGAAGGTGGAAAATATTTTCAACGTATCTGACTCACTAAAAGAAACTTGTTTATTCAAGTTGGGTGTAATATTTTGCTTGACAACGATTACAAATAACATGTGATGGATGGTTTTTAGGAGTTATATACTTTTTTCTGCTGAAAAATTGAGGATGGTTTGAATTATATTTTAAGGTATGTAGTCATAATTTTATTTTTAAACCAACAAACTTTAGTTCATGAAAAATATCTATTATTGGCAGAGTTATGGCCCTTTCCTCGAAATAATTTTTTTTAAGAGGCTTGTGGTGACTACGATGGAAGTCAAGTAAGTCGAGTTGAATGATATAATCCAAAAATGTTCATTAGTCTAGGAATATATCTAGGTTTTGAACGATCCCTTTTTTATGCAAAATTTTTTATTTTGTAGATAACAATTTACAAATGAAATTTTCGGTATTAAAAAATTGAGTACTTCGGAAAAATTTTTCTCAATTGGACAATTTTTAGTCAAGTTATCGAATAAAAAAAAAAATGAACATAAAGTAATTAAGAAAAATCAAATCTGAAGCTGATTTTTCAAAAATTTCCTACGACGAAACAATTGGAATTCAAGTAGAAAGAAAAAAATATGTTTCTTATCGATTTTGCTAAAGAAGGTAACAATTGTTTATTAAAAAAAAGAAATAACCTGAATTACCTGGAAAATTTGAGATGAAATTACCTAATAATTGAAATGAATATAGGGATAAAAAAACTGTAGCTGGATATAAAAAGAGCCAAGCAGCCGTTTTTGGAGCATATTATTAGCGCCAAAAAGACTTTTCTAAAGTTGTAGATGAAAATATAGTTCAAAAGTGCCAAACGTGTAATGCGTGTAATTGAAGATATTTATACACCTTGAAAAATTTTCTGGTAAGTTAATAGGTTTTCATAAATAATTCTAAAATTATATACTCTAGGATTTCAAGTTTAATCCATTTTTGAGAAAATTATAGAAAAGAATTTCCTTTTATTTTTCTTCCTTTTTCTTCTACATATTTTTCTTCGATTTTTTAGAATTTATTTTATTTGTCTTTATTTTCTTTTCATCCATTTTTATTCTACTCACATTGTCTTTACATATTACAAGACATGTAGTATTACTTGGATTTCTGGTATTTATGAAACTTTGATGCATTTTATAGTCTTTTTTTAGATTCCTGAAAGTCGATGTTTTAGAATTCAAATTTCGATCGACTTTCAGTATGGAATTTTATAGATTTTGAAGAAAGTTACATTTTCAAAGATTATACGTGTTTTATAGATTTATTGTTGTATTTTCAATTTTTTTTTTACTTAGGATATCATAACATACTATATACAGTGTTAAAATATAATATAATTAAAATCTGATGTTCTAGAATTCTAAATTCTATAGAATGAATTCTTCATTTTTTGTTGGAAAGAAGTTCTTCCATAGGATTATATCACTTCTAATATTTCTTCCGTTGGTTGTTTTTTTCAATAAAAATTTTACAGCTTTGGGGTTTATGAAACATTTCCTAAATTATTGAATAAAATAGCATTTTTTGAAATTTTTTGCAATAACGTTGCCAAATACGAATCTTTGGGTTCTCAGACGTGAGGAAAACGATAATTTTTCCCACGGAAAAACTCATGCAAATTTTACAGACAATTTTCCAACCACCAACCGAAGTGAAAATTTCCGTCAACTCTCGTTTCGCGCTTCGTCGATGAAGCATTAAAAATATCCTAAATAAAACTCGACGTCGGCTTCGTCAGTAATTAAACCTCGTACTTTCGTGATTAGACTCGATTGCTCACGCGGAGTAGAAAGTTATCGTGTAAAAATTTTTTTCCGAAACAAAGACCCGAGGATCGAAGACTTTTTCTCGCGAAGCGAACCGCGGGAAACTTAACTTTTCCATTTCTCCCCTCGACTTTTCCCTCGTGACTCGTATTAAATGGATTATTTCCCGTTTCCCGTAAAAATGGAAAAGCGTACGGCGCTGAAACGTAAGTAAGTTAACCACGGACCCACGCCAGGTAGAATTTATTTATCAGTGAGAAAAAAAATTCAGGGATGTGGAAAACGGGGGATTAATTTTCCGATTACTTCGGGTTTGAAGAGAGGAAAAAAAGAATGAAGCGTACGTACGCGATTGGAAATAGTCCTGGAGTTGGTGAATGTATTGAATGAATGAGGGAATTTATGGAATCGATAATAAGAGGGAAAAGTAACGAGGTACTTCGATGGCTACGGGTTACATATTTTTCGATGCCAAAGTATTCAGTTACGTATAATAAAAATAATGCAATAGTGAAACTATCTTGGTGCATGTATTCGTTTATAGAAAAATGTTATAAATTATGTAACACGTTAATTTTGTTATTAATTTTTATTTTTTTATTAATTAACAATATATCGTGCGAATTATTACTTAATTAGCTTATTTTCAATTGTGGATTGTAAATGATATATTTTATAGTACATTACATAATTTTAAGTTACTGTAATAATAATTTATGAACTATCACATTATTATAGAGTTTCTTAATAGTTCAGTTATTTTTTTCATATTTTAGAATCTATTGCATTGTTGACACAACATTCTTTTTTGTTTTTTTTTAAACTACAAGATTGTCCCAAATATTTGTAGTTATCTCCGGTTCTTCATTTTCGTGCTTAGGACTGTATTTTTCTTAGTTTTTTTATTTTCTTGTTCTTCGAAAGTTTGTAAATTTTTATTATTACATTTTTTCCCTATATATATACATGAATTTTGTAGATTGTTTTAGTTTTTCAAAGATTTCTCAAATTCTAAAAAAAGAAATGAGAAGGCATCATAAATGCCCAAAAATTTGAAAAATTTTACAAATGCGCCAAAATTTGAAAAATATAAACATTGTATCAAAACTAATCAAAATCACAGTTAATTTTGAAATGCGATTTTTATGTTTCTGCTTAATTTTTTTTTTTTTTTTTTTGAAATAGACATTGTTGGTTCTACATTTTTTTCATCGCCAGCTTAGTTTTAAATTTAGAACTAGATTCTTATTTTTATACACGTCCATACTTTTCTGTCAAAACTACATAAAATTTCGAGGTCTTTAATATTTGAAACTGCCAAACTGTTATCGTTATAAAAACTGTCACATTTTTGCAAAATAAAGCTGTTTATCTGTTTATTCGAAATTCGCAAAATTGAACAAGAAGTAAAAGATACAAAAAATTTTCTTTACTAGTGTCTGCTGCAAATGAAGATTCGTAATTTCGTTTACGAAGTTTCACGAACGAATTTCGTTGTTTTTAAAAAAGTAAGTCAATTAATTCTGTTCGCGACATTCTTAACTTCTAGGGATACGTTTGTTGGAAACTTGTTGCCAAAGTCGTAAATGGGATTTTAGTCTCGTTATCACCAAAGTTTACGCCTCCCACCGCGAAAAAAAAAATTAAAAAATTTCCTAGTAGTGTTATAACAATTTTTTACAGTTGTGACGTTTCTCAAACAAATCGTAAATAAGCAAACATATCAGCTCCTGATGAATCAATAAATTTATATTCTAAAAATACTGAAAATGTTGTATTCATATATACTAAGTTTTAATTTTCATCAGTATCCTGAACCAAAACATTTCCATATGAGAATCAACTTTATCAGATATGAATTTCTTTTTATTTTGCACGTAACGCCCTTGGAGCGTTATTTATACAAAAACACACTATGAAAAATCGTTTTCTTGGAATTCCCTCATGAAAATCCGTGGAAATTTCGTGGACGAGAACGGGAAAAGTGAAATTACGTAGGGGATTCAGGCGTAATAAATGGCTTAAGCGTGCGAAAATTACAGAACGAGGGGCGAATCGACATGGGTACAAATTTTCTTTCGAGTCGCGCACAATCAGGCACTATTCAGCATTTTGATCGCTGCATTCGTTTGAGCCGAATACAACTCGTTTTCGAGCAAATATTTTCGTTTTTACAGACAATTATTCAAGCTTTGAAATTAGTTGGTATTTTGGATTTTGTACCTACAATGAAAAATTTCTCTTTGAAAAAAAACATTTCTTGTTATGGATGTGTTTTCATGCAAGTGTCGTGGAAAATTTTTTTGATTAGATAGAAAATAATTATTTTATAAAAAACCTTTTTTATACTACTTGAACTTGAACTTTCAAGGTTTAATTCTGACAATTTCATAATTTTATGAACTAATATTTTTTCTATCATATTTTTAAATAGTATGCTTCAAAAGAAAAAATAAGGTACTCAAAAACTACTCCATGGAAAAAATTTCTGGAATTTGAGTTCAATCTTTTTTTGGGGTATAAAGACATGGAATAACTGTTGAAAAGCAATTATTGAATTAAATAATGTCATGAACTACTTATATTTTGTGGAGTGATTTTTTGATTTCGAAAACTACTTTTTCGTTTTCAGTTTATGAAGACGTACATCACGATTTTTGGATTCTTCTGACACTTTTTCAGTTTTACATTCAAGTTATATAAATATACCAAAAATTTGAATCATAAATTTTGTCGCACAGTATAATTATACTTATCTACTTACAATTTTTTTACTTCGGAAGGAATTGAAATTTTCATTCAACTTTTTCAGAAAATCTGAGACTTAATTCTCAAACCTAATTTGTATAACGTGAAAATAATGATAATTGTTATCAATACGTAGAGTATTACATTAATATAAATATTATTTATTGCACTCAAGTTCAAATTGTAAAAAAAGTGATTAAATAACATTATTAGTCATGGTGATGATCGTACGATCGCTCATGTTCGTATTTTAAAATTTTACTTTATTTAAATTTGATTAAAGTTTTAAAAATTATATTTGAAGTTAATGTTTTTAATGTAACATCGTCAGGTAGAAGGGTGAATAATTAAAAAAAAAAATGTTTCCTGGTTTGAAAATTCATTTCAATACACATTTTTATTTTCTATTTGAAATCAATCTTTCCCATGTACTTGCGATAGAAACTTAAAGTTTCTGTTGTTTGCAGAAAGTAATGAATTTCGTAATGAAACGTAATTTTGTTCCATATTATTGTTTTGCAATGTAAATATGCTTGGAATGCATGTCATACATTATAGCAATGTAAATTTCATTTAATTATGTTTCCGGACGAATGAATATATGATTTGATGAATCTTCGAAAAAATGCAAATTTATTCTTGATTGTTATTGAGTTTGCTTTACAATTCGATGAATAAGAATAAACCAACGATTCATCCCTTTACACTGATGGAAGAAATTATCAACATCAAAATAAATGCACACTTGATAATGGTGAAAGAAATATTTTTTCGCATGAAATAAACGTTATTTACTGTCAATAAATAAATATTTGGTATTTTTTCTCATTTAATAATCATTAACAAAGTTTTTGTAATTGGAACGAATATTCATTTTCTATTATCTAGTGCACATTTATTTGTTTATTAAGTAAACTCTTACCTTAATGCATATTTTTTTTTGTTTTGAAAAAGGCCCAAAATTGGCCATTTTTTATTAATTAAATTATATTATTATCCATTAAAAATGAATCGTAGTTGCTACTAAACTTCTGGTTCCAGTTAACCTAGCAAAATCACTTGGAAATACCCTAGTGATTTTGATTTTTTTAAAGACCTTATGAGAAAAAGGAATTTTTTATAAGAATGCATTCGATGAAATCTTGAAGAAAAAAACCTTATAACACTTTTTCGATGAATTTTTTAAAACGAATTTCAGTTTGTAATAAGGTTTCAACAAATTAAAAATTAAAATATTAGAGTATTATTTTTCTGTATTGCTACTATCGATATTATCTATAAAAATTATTGCAATTTGGATCATACATTTCATTGCACTCTGCATTTTCAATTGCATATATTTGCGTTATTATTATAACTGCACTATCAAAATTTTATGAGAAATCTTTATTTTTTAGTTTCTAAGGTCATACTTCCATTAATTCGAAAACTATAGTACAAAATACCTTCGTTCTTGAGCACAAACTCGAAAATTCTCGCGAAAATCCCATCCCAGTTACATCAAATGAATGAAATGAAAAGCAACATTGAAACCCTTCCAAGTATCGACGAAGTGTCGCTCCTCGTTTGCAAGTTTACTCGAATTAAACGAAAAGATCGCAGAAAGAAAAACCCTTCCGTCCATGAATATTCAAAATCAACCCTTGTGAATTTCAACACCGTTGAATCAAATTTATTCTGTAACAAATAGACAAGTATCGCGAATATTCTCGTCGTCTTGATTTCCATCATGCGCCGAATTTCCTCGTGTCTCCATGTCGATTGATAATGAGCTCGCATTTGAGCGATTCATTCGCATGTGTAATTTGATGTACGTCATAATTATTGCAGGAATAATGTTCGATTCGCAATGTTGTTAACGTATGTCAATGTGTGAGAGCTAATCCTAGTTTGTTATTTTCCATTTTTTTTTCCACTGCATGTTTCGATGTTTGATCACGTAATTGCTGTCCCGGAATTTTTGTCTCGTTGGTTTTTGTTAACGACAGGAAGAGAAATTTTATTTCTAGGGAGTAGAAAATTATAGTGGGAGATCGATTTTTCATATGGGTTTGAAATATATATTTTGTAATCTTCCAATTTCAGTATGTCGCCACCAAATGGATCTTACGCAGTGAAAGTTCACACGGGGAACCCCATGTCGAGCGATGCCTCGAAATTAAAAGGGGAAAAAAAGCGTTCGTGCTGGGCACGAGCGACGGACCCGGCGACCAGGCATGGTCGTCGCATGGAAAATGCCATATTTTTGCTCCTGGTTTTCATACCCATCTCAGCCGTCATTGTGCAAACAGCGGACTCCCTTCGCGACATTCTCATCTACCGCCAAGAAGTTTCAGACATAGAAACTCAGGTCAGTGAATTGTCTCAAAGTTTTGTTATTTTGTTTTCCCATGGATATTTCTATTATTGTCGGATTCGATTAGATTTGTATAGAAGTTCAATTTCAAAATAAAGAAATCGATAGAAATTTAGAATTTTGTTTTTTAGGATTCGAGATTCTAGAATTGATAGTCAGAGTCCAAAATTTTTTTTTGAGATTTTCTGGCATAGATGAATAATTATGACTGACAAAAATTTTTTAGAACTTATTAGAAATTTGATTTGAGGACTTGAGAATTTAAAATTCTTTTATTATACCATTGTGCACAGAATTACTATTAACCATTACTTCCATATCCGCACTTTTTTCTATGTTATTACTATTATAAAAATATTTATTCATATCCCCGCATTATTACAACGTAAAAAATTCCGCTAAGAATTCGAAAGGTCGCCAAGTATTTACGTAGTTGAAAAATTTATTGATTGATGAAAAAATTGTGCCGAGGAAAATATTTTTGACACGAAGATCGTAGAACAATAGAGATTCAATGATAAACACTTGTTTTTGTCCGTGTTTGATGTATTGGCTGACCGAACGTGGATTGTACTACTGCCGAGAGCGTTATCGATAAAATCTTGTATTCCACTTCAAAACTAAATCGAGCGATGGACGATGAGATTTGTGTTTGGTAAACTCGTTTTTTCGATTTATAAATTTATAAAAGTGAATCACCGTGGTATTAAAAATCAAGTTTTTTACACCAAGTTTTCAATTTCTAAATTAAGTCCTTTTCACTTGGTTTCGAATTTTCAAACGTGTAGTACAATTTTTTAGACGTGATAAAAACTGCGAATTTCTCGAAATAAAGGTATGAACAGGTTTCAATTTACCTTAACGTTCGATCAATATTCATTCACAATACAGAAAATTCATTAATAGTTGGATTTCTTTCGAGGAACGTGATGAGTGAGCTTCATTACATTGGAACGATCCTTTTAATCCAATGGCGATGTCCCAATTACACGCTGCATGACACGTGATATTTTACTGGACGTCCAGTTGGACTCTACTATTACAATACCATTATTTCGAGCAAGAGAGAAGTGGCTAACTACAATTAGAATAATTTGACCCCTCGAGTTTTGAATTGCTTGTAGCACGTGTTCTTTATTAAAAAAAAAAATAATAAAAAAAATAGAGTTCACAGTGAAATATAAATGCAAATACAAAAAGCCATTTGTCTGGAAATGAAAAAATTAGAATAATTAGGCTGCTGTGCATAGTCCAACTCAACTTAACTCTGAGTCTTAGAATCATTTCATGGAGTCTTAGATTAAAAATTGTAAAGTCATAGAATTTTCCATTCAAAATTGGTAAATTCAAGGATCAAATACTACGGAATTATGAATTTGGTAATAAAGAATTTCGGAATTCTACATTCGAAAATTTAAAGTTCTATTTATTCGACGAATAAAATTCTTGTAAACGTAAAAATCAGGCTTTGAAAGAATCGCATTTAACAATTAAAAATTCATTGTATAACTGTGTTTTATAATTACTCTCCCCCGTCAGTAGTAAAATCCACGTTCGGTCAGCCAATACATCAAATTCATACAAAAACAAATGTTTATAATTGAATGTCTATTGTTTCGTGATCTTCGTATCAAAAATATTCTTCTCCGCAAAACACAGTACAATTTTTTTCATCAATCAACGAATTTTCCGATTGCGTAAATATTTCGCGACCTTTCGAATTTTTTACGAAATTTTTTATCTTTGACATTTTGCTATATTTCATTCCTTTGTTATATTTCAAAAACTTTGAAGCTTTTATAGCAGTAAATGATCGTAAAATTGAGTTGAAGAACAATAAAAAAAATTCAGCATTGAGTAGAAAAAAATCGTTAAAATCACTAAATCTGATCCAATTTTCCGTTCCAAAATTTTTCTACAGGGGCATAGGTAGATTCTACGTAACCCTACTTGACATTATTGGTCAGAATTCTGTTCAGGAAAAAATTCTTTAAAAGGCAGAATTGTTATTTTTTAGTTAGTAAAAGGGGTTTAGGGAAATTCAATAATAAAAATGATAATCGTAGATGATAAATAAAGCGAATGATCAAAAATGTGCTTGCTGACATTTGAAGGACATAGCTAATAATTTTATGTAAGTTCTTAGAATTAAATCAAATTCTCAAAAATAACAGCTATCTTGGCTTTGAAAAAATGTTTTTATAAACAAAATTCTTATAATAAATGTTTAAGTAGAATAACGATGGAAATAAAAATTTGAGAAAATGTTTCATTTCAGTGAATAATAAAGAAAAATTAGAATATACGGAAATACTAAGAATCTCGAATAGGTATTTCGAATCCAGGAGCACCGAATTCTAGAAATTTGAATAGAAATCCATAAAAATACTAGAAAATAATTCTAATCATACGAGTACTGAAAAAAAAATGAAAACGATAGAATCTACGAGAATAATATTTTTAAGATAATCTAATTAATTACTTCGTACCTAAAATACTTTGAATTCCGGAAGATCGAATGCTCAAAAAATTTTGCATAAATCTTAGAAATACTAGAAATGTTCAAAAATAATTGGGAACGCCACATAATTTTATGTAAACCAAAAAAAGGAAAAAAACAAGAAGTCTCTAAAATACTTTCAATCTATATAGATGTTTTCTCTGAAACTATGAAAATATTTAAAATCTATATAAATTTAAGTTCCAGAGCATCAAATTCTAATAATCAGTCTAACAATCTACAGAAATACCAGGAATCTATTAAAATACTAAGGAATTCTTCAAAATTTTATAAGTACAATAAAATACAACAAATCCTTAAAATCTACCAATACGTACCATCGAAGTAAAAATAATTATCTCAGAAATTCATGAAACTTTAAAATGTAGAGTATTTAATACTAAAAATTTATACAGCAATACATAAAAATGCCAGAAAATGATGTAAATTATATGAATACTGTAAAAAGGGAAAAATTTTCAAAAAACTATACATTTGTTTTGAAAATACTATTTGCTAAAAAATCTATTAAAATACTTAAAATCTCTGTAACGCCCATATTTAAACTATCGGTTTCTATGAATCTATTAAGCAATCTATAAAAATTCTAGAAATTCATAAAGATACAAGAAATTACTACAAAATGTTACAAATCTCAAAATATAAGAAAATACTAGACATCTTTGAAATACTCTACACATATGTCAATATTGTTTTTATCAAAATTTATGGGATTCTAAAAATCTCTTTAGAAATTCATATTGAGGTTCTAAAATCCTCCATGTTTTATAAATACTAAAAAAATATGAAAAATACCATATTAATTAGAAACAAAAAGAAACTACACCAAGTGACTTGAAAACCATGAAAATCTGCTTCCATCATTGAAACATGTCAAATGAAAAATCAAAAAAATGAAAAATGTGCTATTTGAACCTAATTAGTTATACTACTTGGAAATGTTGAAACCTAAGTAAATTGAAATATTGCAATTCTCATTAAAAATCATCTGAGATGAAAAATTAATAAACCCCAAAGGAAATATATTTTTCCAATAACCCACCCCCCTAGAAAGTTTTTTTTTGTATTCACCTCTGAAAAACTATTTTTATTAATAATAATATATCTCAAAAATCAAAACGTTGTTCCCAGATACATGAAAACTATATTCTTTTAGTAAAAAGTGGCTGATTTCTCTTACTGTAATTCTCCCACTATTCACAAAATATGAGATTCCAATTCCTTAGGATTGCAAAAATGAACTTGTTATTATTAATAACAGCTGTCGTGCTTGTGGAATAATACTCTTAATTACAATCGCGCGATGCCCGCGGCGATGATTGAAGTGTACCGTCCGTAAATACGTGAACAAATTTGCCTTATAGCTGTAATTAAGCGGGGCTGGCCCGATCGATCTCGTAAGAATCATCGTGTAATGAATACCGAACAAACATACCGAGCCTTAAACAGTGCAACGTTTCTTGACTGATGTGCGAACACCGTCGAGGCTTCTAATTAATGGGCATTTTCCGCAAGGTCATGTTCCAATATGAAGAAAAACTTATTGATCGTCATTATGATTTCCACTTTTTTATATACATTTAAGAATATAAGAACCTTTGAAAAGGTTTTGGAATTTTAGAATTAAAACTGCAACATCTACCAGAATTTCTGAAGATTTGGTAGGACGATTGATAACTCTACAAGATTTATCACAAATTTAAATTTATTCGTCAATATTTCTTTTGTTTTTTTATCAAAATTTCATTTTGTCATCGGTTCATCATCAACATTTCAGTTTTTTCTACAACATTTTATGATTCCTTCAAGAAAAATACATTTTGTTGTTTATAACTTGCTGTGAATTTTTCATACTGAGGAATTCACAATAATAAACAGTATGGTTTCATATAATTTTTAGGTACAAAAAATACTAAACCAAAGAAGTAATAATGATGATTTTGTAATGGTGTGGAAATTTTAAACAAACATCTTCTTTCGAAGACAAGGAAAAATTTTATCATCATTGGGTAAATTTTAATACATTGCATTATGAAAAAAGATTTATTTTTTTAGTGTCAGGGATATTCCCAAATACTTATAAAAATAATTCAACTCGATTTTATACAGTAGATTGAAGTAATTATAAAAAGGCTTCAAAAATTTCGATCAGGGTAATCTGCCGAGATTATGGATTGGCGATAAAAAGTTATTTCTAACACCCCAGGTTTTCCGTGTCATAGGTGACGGTGGCCACAGACTTGGGGAAAATGGTCACTCGGCTGCAACTGGAGCGTTCTGAAGTTGCCTTTTTCATCTACACCAACGGCAGCACATTAAGGTGATTCCTTACAAATTCACGTACTTTGAGTATCTCGGATCACAATGTTCCAATGTAGATAATTTTTTGGAACCCTAAAATTCTGGGATTCCTGATCTCCAATAATAACTTTCTCATTCTAAGACCCAAGTTACATTAAAATTTAACTTTCACGTTCAAGTGTGGTATTAAAAGCAGAGAAATTCAGAGAAATCCAAGACGATTCAGGCACAGAGAATATCCACATTTTTTTTAGACTAAAATGAATTTGGTTTCAAAGTTTCATGTTGTCTAGAACCAATTTCTTTTCTGATTTGTTTCACTCATACACTCCAAAACAAAAAATTTCGAAAAATTCATTAAGCTTCGAGAAAAAACAAGAAAAATGCAAAAGAGGTAGAACAAAAGAAAACAAAGAAACGGCGCTGTTTTCTCCATTTGTACCGGCATCAAGCGACAAAGCCTGGGAATAGAAAAAACAACTTGGACAATCAATCCTCCCGGGGGGTTCGTGACCTGGGGAAAAAAGCCCGACAACGGGGCTTTTCTAGCATCCTCGCCCACGATTCGATTAAATGAGAATTAATAGCCACAAGACTTTTCGTACCGGAAAATGAGAGAAAAAATCACCGGTGCTCGATACAATTTCAAGGACATAATGGAAATGCACCGTGGATTTTTCCCCTTTTTCACCGAGCGCCTTTGCGGCTCTTTTCTCGTAGGTAATATCATCGGGAACTTCCCCCCTAGAACTTACTCGCTTCGAATATCCTTTCTTCTTGTCGGGAAAAAAGAAAATATTCATTTGTAACGGAGAAAACACGTGATTGAGAAAGAAAGTTAAGGTGATTATTGCTAATTTGATGATGATTTACTGAAGAAAATAAAAGAAGATTAGAAAGAAATAACTGGTGCTTTTCATCTCGAATTTATTTGTTTAAACGTTAAATAGTATATTTCGTAACAAGCACGGATGTTCGAATTTGACGAAACGGGGAAATTACGGTCCGAGGCGAAGCCGAGGACTGTAACCCGTTTTGCCTATGAGTACATCCATGCCTGTTACGAACGATATTTTATGTACCGAGGGCATAGAAAACGCGTTTAGAGATCTCGAGCTGGCATAGAAACACGTTTTCTATGCCAGAGATACATAAAAATTTTTTTTACCACTACAGGAAAATTTTTTTTTTCAAATGCGCCTTACTTTGTCGAAAATTAATGAATTTATACATTTTTATTTTAAAAATTTACTATATGATTCATGTTACAATCTTGTAGTGACAACGTTCAAATCACTACATATCAGCAAATTTTCATTATGTTCTAAACATAAATTACACAACTTTTTCGAAAATAAATAACTTGAAAAGGGTTTTTTTTTCTTAAATTTTTTGAATATGAAGATAACTTATAATGATACAAGTTCGAAAATTTCAAAATAAAATTTTTTCGACGTAAGGAAATGATTTCGTGGAAAAAGATGATACGCTTCCAAGTTCCTAAACGTGAAGCAACAGGGTAAGTGCGCACGTGTGTATCCAGAAATCGATAAATTAGATGCTCCTGTGTTCGTAGATGTGTATAAACAACCTGTAGATTTTCTCAAGCTCCCTAGGGTGTTCGTTTCCCATGTGAAACTAAGGTTTGTAAAGACAATTTTGGATATGGAAATTGATGATCTCAACTTTATTAAATCAAAACACGGAAATGATTATAGTTTATTTCTATTCTTCTTATTATTTTACTTAAAATATTTTCATTCAAGTTATGATTCAAATATTTTCCTATTTTTTATTTTTCCTTACACAAGTGAACTTATAATTCACAATGGTAAATGATAAAATGAAAGTTCCAGTCATTTAGTTTAATTAAATATTACTAAATAACTAAAATTTGAGAACTGAAAAAATTCATCATTCAATACGATAAAATGTTATTTTAAATTCATTTGTTTCAGATCTAACTTGAAGCAAAGATTTGCGCTCACCGATCAAACGCTCCAAAACATGACGATATGGCCTCTGGTTTCGGTGCCAAGAGACGAAAGTAAAACCCAGATTTACGATGTCGTTAGCAAGAAAATGTTCCAAGAACGTCTCAATGACTTCAGGTAATAAATCTGACACATCTCCCATTGAAATATATGTATTTTTATCAATCAGAGTTACCTGTGTAAAAATTAACGTTGGGTAGGGCTAGATACTGTATAAAAAATTTTATTTCAATGCGAATATATGTAAAAATAGCCACGATATAATACGATACAAGTAGCTGCAGGTAAGGATGTAATTTTTGTTGTTTTTAGCAATTAAGAAATAAATTTAAAAATGTACCATAATTTTTATTTCATAACAAACAGGAGAAACCCATTTTATCAATTATCAGCATTTCACTTTAATTTGAAAGGAATAGAATGTTACAATAGTTTACAATAGTTTACAATAGTTACTACAGAGAGCCCTCTATGTGAAAGATGAAATTCATACTACAATATTGATTACACTAGAGACAAAATTTCTCATAATGAATTTTGTAATACTGTAAAATTATATATTATAGTGACATAAAATTAAGAGCCAGTCATTTTAAAACGAAAGAAATGCGAAAACTTTGGTTTAGTAGAATTTTATCAAAAATTTCACAATTTAGTTAAATTTAATGCAACTGTTAATCATTGAATATTTTTAGAACATTCAAGGTCTAAGAACTTAAAATTTTCATGAACCTTTGTTTATTTGATAAATGTAGACGATCGAAAATTGAAAAAATTTTTCACGCGTGTTCTAAGAGGAATCTTTTCTCCCTTAGTTTTTTAGAATATTTTACGAGGTTAAGTGTCCAAGCGTGAGCCATGGAAATGAAGTGACTTTCAAAGTACATTTTTAGAAGAGCGAGCAAACGCAATTTCTTCACGTGGGAAAGCACAAAGTAACAAAAATTAGGTTTATTTTTTGATTCCAAGTGAATTCATGTACGCTACTTCAGGTCTCCAAGACTGAGAGTATCTATATTGTATCAGTGCAATATGAATTGAGTGATGTGCAGTGATGTGCATTCACTGGAGAAAAAAGCTAGTAATTTTGCCTTGATGCGTAAGAAAAATGATAGTCAAACCATATCAAATGTCACAATATTTTATTTTTACCGATTCATATTTTTTTTTTTTTTCATTTTTTCTTTTATATATTGCAGTACATTTTGAGATTAATATACTTCCTTATTTTTTTATAGACGAGCAACGTCTTATTTGGCAAAAATTAGTAGGAGTCAATTAAAAAATACAATATGACTTCGATCTTTAAATTTATTATACAGGGTGATTGATGAGCACCTGAGCACCTGAAAAATTTAGATTCCTCGCTAAATTCTGAGAAGATATTTCCTGTGATGTATTTGCGAAAAATGAAATATATCTGTCGGAAATGTGAACAATAAATGAATGAATATATCAATAAATGAAGAAACTGATAAATACGTACATAAATAAATGAATGAATGAAGAAAAAACTGAATTAATTAATACATGAGTGAATAAATGATTAAATGAATGAACAAAAACGAAAATGAATAATTGATTACTTAACTTATGAATTAAATAACTTTGTTTCAAAGTTAATGCATGAAAAAGTAAAGAATCCAGGGATATGTGGAACAATAAATAATGAAATAAATAAATAAATTAATAGATAGGTATATAAGTAAATAAAGTTATTAATAAATATATAAATTAAAAAAAAAATTATTTATGAATGAATAAATGAATAAATGCACAAAATTAAGAAATACCACAATTTTCGATTTCTTTACATCTGCAACTCTATGAAATTTCATCTTATACTCTAAGAAAAAAATCTAGTACTTTCCGACATGTATTGCCATATTGTAAAACTAGTAGGATAGTGTAAATTTTATAATATCACTGCAGGATTAAAATCTTAATAAAATAATTTTTAGATATCCATCTTATTACAATATTAGGAAGTCAGAATTTTTACGTTGAACAAATTGCCATATGCATGTATGCCAGTTTTTAATCAATTACATAAGGAAAGTTAAAACGTTCAGGATGCAAATTAAACAATTCTTCCAGGATATTCTGTAATTGGCGTTATAATTGTAATACTTTAATAAAACTATTACATCAGAATTTCAATATAATGTAAATGAAGTTCAAAATTTTCCGGTATGAAATTTGGAAATGAATGGATTTACACATTTTTTACAACATGATATCGAAATATTTTTATCACTGTAATATGTATTACAGTGGAAAGGTATCACGAAATATCCCCTATGTTAAAAATCGAGTATTCTATTGTACTTGTACACATAATTTTATATTAATGTATAGTGAAATATCAATTAAACTATTTCACCTTTTATTATTTATGTTTAAAATTCGCACAATATTATTTTTCGTATAAATAAGAGAAATTGCTGTTCCAATCAGTATATAGCGTAAGTTCAAGTAATATTGTTTTATCTACAGTATACCTTTACAATGTCCTTTAAAATTTATAATTGAACATTACAATATAATAAACTAGAATGTATACAAAAATATAGCAAAAATATATACAGATTCGAATTCTGGGATAACTATATAGTTTGTTTATATAATTTGAAGCGTGGATTTTTAGGAATCACAATATGATACTGCAGAAATTACTTTTTGGAGTTTTTACAACATATATCTACAATTACAATATTATTTGAAAATCCTATCAAAAGAATAAACTTAAAAATGCAACAAATAACGAGTAAGAAGTACAATATTTCAGACTGATTCCACACTAAAATATTTTATCGCAATAATTACCTGATTTTTTTCTCAGTGCAGTGTATTCTCATAATTTTATCAGCCCTATAACATGCACTTTTAAAAATTCGTATCTTCTTATTCCACCAATATCCCTTGCATAGTAATCAGACTTCCCCAAAAATTGCCTCGATCAAATCCCACGTGGAAGATGCAAATAAGGCCCAAAATTCTTGCTCTAGACAAAAGCATGCCTAACCTCGAAATACTTGGGGACGAGATGAGAAATTCGCGATTCGAGAAAAGCGTGTTGTCTTGGTGGTAATGAATCGTCGGGAATCGATTGATTCGCGTTAACGGGGCCGTGGTAAACACGATCAAAGAACTCGTGGAAAGGTTGATCACCATGAAGGTGCGAGGTTGGTTGTCACGGTTGAGTGGCCAGACGTCCTATTATAAGCGAGGGACAATGTTTTTAAATAAAGCACAATCCGGTCTCGCGCCACCCTCGCGCTCCATAACCAGGAGGGATGTAAAGCATAATTGTAATCGATCGTAAGAACTCGTTCTCGACATGGGTGGGATTCCAGTTCACGCACGTGGAACAAATTCGCCAGTTTTGCGACAATAGCGACATTACTGCGAATTTCCCGAGATGATAATGTTTTACTTGGAAAATCAACGAGGTGGAATGAGGTTTTGGAATGGGGAAATCAAGTTAAGGGGAAGTTGAATGTAGGGTAAGCAGATGGACCTCCATCTGAGATTGAGAATGATTGGATTTTTGAAAAAAGTTGGATGTAGAACCAGAATAACAGATATGACAGCTTTTTTTTAAGAGCATAATAGTTTGATAGTTTTTAAAGGTTTAATAATTGTTCTGATGGTTTTGGTAATTTGAGAATTGAGTAAAAATTCAACAGTTTTCATCATCAGTTTTTTACAGTCCTGACAAGAGTTTTCAGCACTTTTGGCAGTGTCTGGTACTGTAGTTTGTAATATTTGTAACAGTTTTGACAATCTGTAGCTTTTGATACAGTAATAGCTATTTTGACAGATTTTTTAATCACTATAATAGTTAGACGGTTTTTACAGTTTTCAGTAACTGTTCTGATGGTTTTGGTGATTCAAGAATTTTGGAAAAATTCAACAGCTCAGACAATTTTGACAGTTTTTTCAGTTTTTTCTAGTGTTGACAGTGCCAAGAGTTTTCAACACTTTTGACAGTCTTGGTACTGAAGTTTGTAATACTTGTAACAGCTTTGAAAATGTTACCTTTTTTATACAGTAATGGCTATTTCGACAGCTTTATTTACAAGTATAATAGTTAAACAGTTTCTAAAGTTTTCAACAATTATTCTTACTGTTTTATGATTTTAGGACGTTGAAAAATTAATTGACAATTTTATCAATTTTTTCCAATTCTGAAAGTGACAAGTGTTTTAAATACTTTTACCAGCCTATGGTCAGTCTTGGTTCTGCAGTTTATAATATTTTCAACAGTTTTGAAAATCTATAGCTTTTTGTACAGTAATGACAGTTTTGACATCTTTTTTAACAGTAAAATAACTAGGCAGTTTTTGAAGTTTTCAGCAACTTTCCTGATGGTTTCGGTGATTCGAGCATTGCAAAAATTGCTACAGTTTTGACGGTTTTCACAGTTTTGTCTGTTTTTTACAGTCTAAGGGTGATTAGAGTTTTTAAAATTTGTGGAAGTCTTGGTACTAAACTTTATCATATTTTTAACAGTTTTCAAATTCTTACACTTTTTATATAGTAATGAGTACTTTTACAGCTTTTTTCAATACATATTTTAGGTAGTTTACAAAGTTTTGAATAATTCTCAGATTTTTGGTGATTCAACAATTCTGTGGCTTCCCGGCATAACAAAGTCACACATGCCATAACGTTTAAAATTTTATCAGAATATCATGTAAAATGAGCCTTATGGCAGAAGTGACTTTGTCTGTTATTCCGGGAAGCCACAGAAGTATTAGTCATATTTTTTTCTCAGTTGAAATAATATCAGGAATTATTACTGTATTGACAGTATTGGAAATACGATAATGCGTGAAATTTTTTTAAACAGACTGACGGTTTCAATAGTTATCAACAAATTTTATAGGTATGAGAGTTTCAAGCACTTTTCACAGTTTTGATATTTTTAGCATTTTTCGTAATAAAACAATTTATAATTGTTAGGTTTTTTTCAACGATTCTAGTAACAGCTTTTTTCACATATTGAGCAGTTTCGAAAATTGTTAACAAATGAGATAGTTTTTGAAATTTATTGATGTAAGAAGTTTTCGACTTGAATATTTTGACAGTTTTTATCTCCTGTTTATCAGTTCAGAAGGTTAAGAAAATTTTAATGATTTCAACATTTTACAGCAGTTTATTCAGTTTTGGAAGTCCTGATAAATTTTGTGCAGTTATGAAGTTTTTTTGTTTTAAACAGTATTCATAGTTGACTTATTCAAAAAAATTTTGAAGGGATCAATATTTTAAACAGTTCTGACAGTTTCTGAATTTCATTATAGTTCTGTTTTTTTTGCAGTTAAACGCTTTGTAAAGATCTCAATAATTTCGACAACTTTGATGTTCTGAGAAAATTTGGCAGCTTATTGAAATTTAGATAGTTTTGTCGATTTCGAGTTTCCTTGACTTTTTCCAATTAGTAAAATTTTTACAATAAAAAAAAATCATGAAAAGTCAGAAATTTTTTATATTATTGATGATTTCACATTTTTCATAGCATGAGTTCTACTGACAGTTTTCAGTAGATTTTTGACAGTTTTTAGCAGTTTTTCTTTTTTTTCGGAGTTTTTTTGTTAATTTTTATAGGAATATTTATCGATTGAAAAAAGGAATAATGGAAAAAGTTGACGTTTTGGACTCGGGGATCTTTTCGAGAAATCTGACTTGGTCAAAATTTAGAATATAACTGTAGGTTACAATAAGATGCAGAACCTAATTAAATTTTTTTCAACTCATGTTTAACAGCACCTTTTTCGTTTCTGTTTTATTTTATACTTGATTATTAATAAATCTTCGCTACTTCAGTAGTAAAAAAACGCATTTCACCGATAGCAATTTTCAGAGCAAATATAGAATGTAAAGCGTAATAAAATTTGAATCATAAACTACTATTTCTAATGGTCTACTATAATATGAGCCTTTGAATGAACAAACTCACCATTACAGGGCGAATATTAATACAGAAGACAGTAATATTACGGAAGTAATGGCTTGGTACACGAGCGTTAATGCCGCTATGTTGGATCATCTTACGAATCAGATTAAAGAGACTGATAACAGCGGAGTTTGGAGGTAATTATACTCATTATGAACAGACTCTATCATGATCATCCTACAATATCAAGACTATATAGTGCCTCAAATCGCCTTACCAAGCTTAATACAATTGAGCAATAATCCTCAATTCAAAAAAACGTTCAAAAATTAGTACAAAAACAATAATTCCATGCAAATAATAATGCAGGTCATTCACGCTTACATATCTCAAAATTTTTAAGAATCAATAACTTTTCATTACAAAATACTGAAATAAAGTAGATTGCCTTCTTACTTACCAAAATGTAAATGAAATATTTCGTTTTTTTAAATAGTGATTTTTAGGGATTGAAAAATAATTGCGTGTAAAATACGAATTTCACAAATGGTCATAGAAGAAAATTACATTGTCAATTTTTCAAGGTATCTGATAGCATTCAAGAATCTGCTGCGAAGTATCGAGAGCCTGGGAATATCTTCAGTGTATGGGATTAATTACTTTGGTCGTGGAAAACTCGTGGGCGACAATTACGTGAGCTATGTTCGCCACGAGACGCTTGGACGCGATTTGCTGAACGGATCTCTCACGTACGTGCCGAACCTGAAGAATTATTACATCGAGCTTACACGAGGGATGAGGGAATACGGGCTCATAAAATCGAGGTGAACTGTCTAAACATTTTTTAATTTATGTTCATGGATAAACAAAAAAATAATTTTAACTCCAGAACTGATTTTAATATATTTTGTCATAAACTATCGCTTAATACATTCTAAAATAAGTTTTAAAAATTCATAAACATATTTTGAGCGTGAAAATTTTTACCCATTCATGATCTAAGTTGCTCTGCAATATTCCGTACGCGCACGTAAAAATTTATAGCTACCAATTTTTATGTTTGTTTTATTACTTCATTTTTTAACAATTAGCATCGATTAAAAGTTAATAACCTTGGTTGTTGGTATGATTATAATGAACATTTAAATAATCAGCAGAAGTGGGACTTCATCGAACATAACGATTTGACAATGCGCACATTTCATTTTTTTAAGCATAACTTTCTCAATGTCTGACTGAATACGTATTTTACTACTGTGAAATCCGCTGTCAATCGCCAGTATCGAATTTCCTTTTTTTTAAATTATTATTTTATGAAGCCATCTACCTTGCTCGATCTAGAATCAGTAAATTTCAATTCTAACAACACGATGTCTGACTAAATACGTATTTTACCACTGGAAAATTCACTGTCAGTTGTTAAAACTATTAGATTTTATATTTTTTGAATGTATCATTTTTCTATCACTTAGATTGTCCAATCGAGTATCAGTAGCTTTTACAGTAGGTATTATTCTAACAAATGTCTTGATAATCCATTGAAGTTTGCATCAACTAAATATGAAAATAATGCAAAATTACGATTTCAAGATAGTAGATATATTTTATTTTATCTTACTATTTGTACAGTTTTTTCCCGATACATAATCAACTCAATGTTTGGCCTAACACGTATTTTACTAATAGAAAATTTTCTGTAAATTGTTTCGAACATCGAATTTTTATTTTTAAATGAAAACATCTTGATGTTTTCATTTAATGAAAACATTATGCCAAACATCTTGATGATCTATAGATATGCACCTCAATGGAATAAGAAAATATTGCGAAATTGCGATTTCGAGATGTATATTTCATTTCATTAATTTGTTTTTTTCCAGATACATAATTAACTCAATTCCTGACTAAATACGTATTTTATTACTGAAAAATTCATTCTCTACTGGTACAAGTATTAAATTTCTTAGTTTTGAATGTTCTGTCGTTTTAGTATCTAGTTTTGATTTAATAATATCAACTTCAATCGTTGTCATGATTCTAAAAACGTGTTTATAAATAACAGTAATGTGCCATAAACAGTTATCTCAACGCTTGACGAAATATGGATTTTACTACTGAAAAATTTACTCTCAATAGTTGCACTAATCAAATTTCTTATTTTCAGAATGTCTCATTTTTCTATCACTTAGCTTGTTCGATCTAGAATCAGTTACATTTACCGTCATCAGCTATTTTTTTATTCTAACATATATATTGATAATTTATAGATGTTTTCCTCAATGAAATATAACAATCATGTAAAATTAGATTTAAGAATGTATATTTCATATTATTTTTTAAATTATTTAGTTTCTTCAGTTCTCTAATTAACCCAATGTCTGACTTAATACGTATGTTACTTCTAGAAAATTTCCTCTAAATTTTTAAACGTATCAAACCTCTTATTTTTTAGGTGTTTTATTATTTCAATATCTAAGCCTCAATTTGAAATCATCAACTTTCATTTTTGTTATTATTCTAAAAAAAGATATTAAAACAATAGATGTGTGCCTGAATCAAACGTGTAGATAATGTAAAATTTAGATCAGTCTGATATATATTTGATTCTTTAAATAGATAACCATCCCAAAGTTTTAATAAATACGTATTTTACTACTGGGAAATTAGGTTCACATTGTTTTACTCATCAAACTTTTTAGTTTGAGTATGTTTTGTTTTTTATTATCTAACCTGAATTTCAAATCATAACTCCTTTTAATTAGTATCAATCTAATGAACATGTTGATAAGAAATAGATATAAGCCCTAATCAAACATACAAATCATGCAAAATTATTATTATATAATGAGTATCTAATTTCTTTGACAATGTCTGACTAAATACGTA